>OX439480.2:11866350-12517429 GCA_949320105.2 Crepidodera aurea
TGCGAGGAGGTTTAATTTAATATTTTTCTCGTAGAAATTGTAATTCATAAATTTAACACAAATTCGGATTTGGTATCAGGAGAGCAGAAGTGCGAGGAGGTTTAATTTAATATTTTTCTCGTAGAAATTGTAATTCATAAATTTAACACAAATTCGAATTTGGTATCAGGAGAGCAGAAGTGCGAGGAGGTTTAATTTTCATTATTCTCGTAGAAACGGTAATTTGTAAATTTAACACAAATTCGGATTTGGTATCAGGAGAGCAGAAGTGCGAGGAGGTTTAATTTTCATTATTCTCGTAGAAACGGTAATTTGTAAATTTAACACAAATTCGGATTTGGTATCAGGCGAGCAGAAGAGCGAGGAGGTTTAATTTCATATTTTTCTCGTAGAAATTGTAATTCATAAATTTAACACAAATTCGGATTTGGTATCAGGCGAGCAGAAGAGGGAGGAGGTTTAATTTCATATTTTTCTCGTAGAAATTGTAATTCATAAATTTAACACAAATCCGGATTTGGTATCAGGCGAGCAGAAGTGCGAGAAGGTTTAATTTTCATTATTCTCGTAGAAACGGTAATTTGTAAATTTAACACAAATTCGGATTTGGTATCAGGAGAGCAGAAGTGCGAGGAGGTTTAATTTTCATTATTCTCGTAGAAACGGTAATTTGTAAATTTAACACAAATTCGGATTTGGTATCAGGAGAGCAGAAGTGCGAGGAGGTTTAATTTCATATTTTTCTCGTAGAAATTGTAATTCATAAATTTAACACAAATCCGGATTTGGTATCAGGCGAGCAGAAGTGCGAGAAGGTTTAATTTTCATTATTCTCGTAGAAACGGTAATTTGTAAATTTAACACAAATTCGGATTTGGTATCAGGAGAGCAGAAGTGCGAGGAGGTTTAATTTTCATTATTCTCGTAGAAACGGTAATTTGTAAATTTAACACAAATTCGGATTTGGTATCAGGAGAGCAGAAGTGCGAGGAGGTTTAATTTTCATTATTCTCGTAGAAACGGTAATTTGTAAATTTAACACAAATTCGGATTTGGTATCAGGAGAGCAGAAGTGCGAGGAGGTTTAATTTTCATTATTCTCGTAGAAACGGTAATTTGTAAATTTAACACAAATTCGGATTTGGTATCAGGCGAGCAGAAGAGCGAGGAGGTTTAATTTCATATTTTTCTCGTAGAAATTGTAATTCATAAATTTAACACAAATTCGGATTTGGTATCAGGCGAGCAGAAGAGGGAGGAGGTTTAATTTCATATTTTTCTCGTAGAAATTGTAATTCATAAATTTAACACAAATCCGGATTTGGTATCAGGCGAGCAGAAGTGCGAGAAGGTTTAATTTCATATTTTTCTCGTAGAAATTGTAATTCATAAATTTAACACAAATTCGGATTTGGTATCAGGAGAGCAGAAGTGCGAGGAGGTTTAATTTTCATTATTCTCGTAGAAACGGTAATTTGTAAATTTAACACAAATTCGGATTTGGTATCAGGAGAGCAGAAGTGCGAGGAGGTTTAATTTTCATTATTCTCGTAGAAACGGTAATTTGTAAATTTAACACAAATTCGGATTTGGTATCAGGCGAGCAGAAGAGCGAGGAGGTTTAATTTCATATTTTTCTCGTAGAAATTGTAATTCATAAATTTAACACAAATCCGGATTTGGTATCAGGCGAGCAGAAGTGCGAGAAGGTTTAATTTCATATTTTTCTCGTAGAAATTGTAATTCATAAATTTAACACAAATTCGGATTTGGTATCAGGAGAGCAGAAGTGCGAGGAGGTTTAATTTTCATTATTCTCGTAGAAACGGTAATTTGTAAATTTAACACAAATTCGGATTTGGTATCAGGAGAGCAGAAGTGCGAGGAGGTTTAATTTCATATTTTTCTCGTAGAAATTGTAATTCATAAATTTAACACAAATCCGGATTTGGTATCAGGCGAGCAGAAGTGCGAGAAGGTTTAATTTCATATTTTTCTCGTAGAAATTGTAATTCATAAATTTAACACAAATTCGGATTTGGTATCAGGAGAGCAGAAGTGCGAGGAGGTTTAATTTTCATTATTCTCGTAGAAACGGTAATTTGTAAATTTAACACAAATTCGAATTTGGTATCAGGAGAGCAGAAGTGCGAGGAGGTTTAATTTTCATTATTCTCGTAGAAACGGTAATTTGTAAATTTAACACAAATTCGGATTTGGTATCAGGCGAGCAGAAGAGCGAGGAGGTTTAATTTCATATTTTTCTCGTAGAAATTGTAATTCATAAATTTAACACAAATCCGGATTTGGTATCAGGCGAGCAGAAGTGCGAGAAGGTTTAATTTCATATTTTTCTCGTAGAAATTGTAATTCATAAATTTAACACAAATTCGGATTTGGTATCAGGAGAGCAGAAGTGCGAGGAGGTTTAATTTTCATTATTCTCGTAGAAACGGTAATTTGTAAATTTAACACAAATTCAGATTTGGTATCAGGAGAGCAGAAGTGCGAGGAGGTTTAATTTTCATTATTCTCGTAGAAACGGTAATTTGTAAATTTAACACAAATTCGGATTTGGTATCAGGAGAGCAGAAGTGCGAGGAGGTTTAATTTTCATTATTCTCGTAGAAACGGTAATTTGTAAATTTAACACAAATTCGGATTTGGTATCAGGAGAGCAGAAGTGCGAGGAGGTTTAATTTAATATTTTTCTCGTAGAAATTGTAATTCATAAATTTAACACAAATTCGGATTTGGTATCAGGAGAGCAGAAGTGCGAGGAGGTTTAATTTTCATTATTCTCGTAGAAACGGTAATTTGTAAATTTAACACAAATTCAGATTTGGTATCAGGAGAGCAGAAGTGCGAGGAGGTTTAATTTTCATTATTCTCGTAGAAACGGTAATTTGTAAATTTAACACAAATTCGGATTTGGTATCAGGAGAGCAGAAGTGCGAGGAGGTTTAATTTTCATTATTCTCGTAGAAACGGTAATTTGTAAATTTAACACAAATTCGGATTTGGTATCAGGAGAGCAGAAGTGCGAGGAGGTTTAATTTTCATTATTCTCGTAGAAACGGTAATTTGTAAATTTAACACAAATTCGGATTTGGTATCAGGAGAGCAGAAGTGCGAGGAGGTTTAATTTCATATTTTTCTCGTAGAAATTGTAATTCATAAATTTAACACACATTCGGATTTGGTATTAGGCAAGCAGAAGTGCGAGAAGGTTTAATTTCATATTTTTCTCGTAGAAATTGTAATTCATAAATTTAACACACATTCGGATTTGGTATCAGGCGAGCAGAAGTGCGAGAAGGTTTCATTTCATATTTTTCTCGTAGAAATTGTAATTCATAAATTTAACACAAATTCGGATTTGGTATCAGGAGAGCAGAAGTGCGAGGAGGTTTAATTTTCATTATTCTCGTAGAAACGGTAATTTGTAAATTTAACACAAATTCGGATTTGGTATCAGGCGAGCAGAAGAGCGAGGAGGTTTAATTTCATATTTTTCTCGTAGAAATTGTAGTTCATAAATTTAACACACATTCGGATTTGGTATTAGGCGAGCAGAAGTGCGAGAAGGTTTAATTTCATATTTTTCTCGTAGAAATTGTAATTCATAAATTTAACACAAATTCGGATTTGGTATCAGGCGAGCAGAAGTGTGAGAAGGTTTAATTTCATATTTTTCTCGTAGAAATTGTAATTCATAAATTTAACACAAATCCGGATTTAGTATCAGGCGAGCAGAAGTGCTAGAAGGTTTAATTTTCATTATTCTCGTAGAAACGGTAATTTGTAAATTTAACACAAATTCGGATTTGGTATCAGGCGAGCAGAAGAGCGAGGAGGTTTAATTTCATATTTTTCTCGTAGAAATTGTAATTCATAAATTTAACACAAATCCGGATTTGGTATCAGGCGAGCAGAAGTGCGAGAAGGTTTAATTTCATATTTTTCTCGTAGAAATTGTAATTCATAAATTTAACACAAATTCGGATTTGGTATCAGGAGAGCAGAAGTGCGAGGAGGTTTAATTTTCATTATTCTCGTAGAAACGGTAATTTGTAAATTTAACACAAATTCGGATTTGGTATCAGGAGAGCAGAAGTGCGAGGAGGTTTAATTTCATATTTTTCTCGTAGAAATTGTAATTCATAAATTTAACACAAATCCGGATTTGGTATCAGGCGAGCAGAAGTGCGAGAAGGTTTAATTTCATATTTTTCTCGTAGAAATTGTAATTCATAAATTTAACACAAATTCGGATTTGGTATCAGGAGAGCAGAAGTGCGAGGAGGTTTAATTTTCATTATTCTCGTAGAAACGGTAATTTGTAAATTTAACACAAATTCGAATTTGGTATCAGGAGAGCAGAAGTGCGAGGAGGTTTAATTTTCATTATTCTCGTAGAAACGGTAATTTGTAAATTTAACACAAATTCGGATTTGGTATCAGGCGAGCAGAAGAGCGAGGAGGTTTAATTTCATATTTTTCTCGTAGAAATTGTAATTCATAAATTTAACACAAATCCGGATTTGGTATCAGGCGAGCAGAAGTGCGAGAAGGTTTAATTTCATATTTTTCTCGTAGAAATTGTAATTCATAAATTTAACACAAATTCGGATTTGGTATCAGGAGAGCAGAAGTGCGAGGAGGTTTAATTTTCATTATTCTCGTAGAAACGGTAATTTGTAAATTTAACACAAATTCGGATTTGGTATCAGGAGAGCAGAAGTGCGAGGAGGTTTAATTTAATATTTTTCTCGTAGAAATTGTAATTCATAAATTTAACACAAATTCGGATTTGGTATCAGGAGAGCAGAAGTGCGAGGAGGTTTAATTTTCATTATTCTCGTAGAAACGGTAATTTGTAAATTTAACACAAATTCAGATTTGGTATCAGGAGAGCAGAAGTGCGAGGAGGTTTAATTTTCATTATTCTCGTAGAAACGGTAATTTGTAAATTTAACACAAATTCGGATTTGGTATCAGGAGAGCAGAAGTGCGAGGAGGTTTAATTTTCATTATTCTCGTAGAAACGGTAATTTGTAAATTTAACACAAATTCGGATTTGGTATCAGGAGAGCAGAAGTGCGAGGAGGTTTAATTTTCATTATTCTCGTAGAAACGGTAATTTGTAAATTTAACACAAATTCGGATTTGGTATCAGGAGAGCAGAAGTGCGAGGAGGTTTAATTTCATATTTTTCTCGTAGAAATTGTAATTCATAAATTTAACACACATTCGGATTTGGTATTAGGCGAGCAGAAGTGCGAGAAGGTTTAATTTCATATTTTTCTCGTAGAAATTGTAATTCATAAATTTAACACACATTCGGATTTGGTATCAGGCGAGCAGAAGTGCGAGAAGGTTTCATTTCATATTTTTCTCGTAGAAATTGTAATTCATAAATTTAACACAAATTCGGATTTGGTATCAGGAGAGCAGAAGTGCGAGGAGGTTTAATTTTCATTATTCTCGTAGAAACGGTAATTTGTAAATTTAACACAAATTCGGATTTGGTATCAGGCGAGCAGAAGAGCGAGGAGGTTTAATTTCATATTTTTCTCGTAGAAATTGTAGTTCATAAATTTAACACACATTCGGATTTGGTATTAGGCGAGCAGAAGTGCGAGAAGGTTTAATTTCATATTTTTCTCGTAGAAATTGTAATTCATAAATTTAACACAAATTCGGATTTGGTATCAGGCGAGCAGAAGTGTGAGAAGGTTTAATTTCATATTTTTCTCGTAGAAATTGTAATTCATAAATTTAACACAAATCCGGATTTAGTATCAGGCGAGCAGAAGTGCTAGAAGGTTTAATTTCATATTTTTCTCGTAGAAATTGTAATTCATAAATTTAACACAAATTCGGATTTGGTATTAGGCGAGCAGAAGTGCGAGGAGGTTTAATTTTCATTATTCTCGTAGAAATTGTAATTCGTAAACTTAACACAAATTCGGATTTGGTATCAGGAGAGCAGAAGTGCGAGGAGGTTTAATTTTCATTATTCTCGTAGAAACGGTAATTTGTAAATTTAACACAAATTCGGATTTGATATCAGGAGAGCAGAAGTGCGAGGAGGTTTAATTTAATATTTTTCTCGTAGAAATTGTAATTCATAAATTTAACACAAATTCGGATTTGGTATCAGGAGAGCAGAAGTGCGAGGAGGTTTAATTTTCATTATTCTCGTAGAAACGGTAATTTGTAAATTTAACACAAATTCGGATTTGGTATCAGGAGAGCAGAAGTGCGAGGAGGTTTAATTTAATATTTTTCTCGTAGAAATTGTAATTCATAAATTTAACACAAATTCGGATTTGGTATCAGGAGAGCAGAAGTGCGAGGAGGTTTACTTTTCATTATTCTCGTAGAAACGGTAATTTGTAAATTTAACACAAATTCGGATTTGGTATCAGGAGAGCAGAAGTGCGAGGAGGTTTAATTTTCATTATTCTGGTAGAAACGGTAATTTGTAAATTTAACACAAATTCGGATTTGGTATTAGGCGAGCAGAAGTGCGAGAAGGTTTAATTTCATATTTTTCTCGTAGAAATTGTAATTCATAAATTTAACACAAATTCGGATTTGGTATCAGGCGAGCAGAAGTGCGAGAAGGTTTCATTTCATATTTTTCTCGTAGAAACGGTAATTTGTAAATTTAACACAAATTCGGATTTGGTATCAGGAGAGCAGAAGTGCGAGGAGGTTTAATTTTCATTATTCTCGTAGAAACGGTAATTTGTAAATTTAACACAAATTCGGATTTGGTATCAGGCGAGCAGAAGAGCGAGGAGGTTTAATTTCATATTTTTCTCGTAGAAATTGTAGTTCATAAATTTAACACACATTCGGATTTATTATTAGGCGAGCAGAAGTGCGAGAAGGTTTAATTTCATATTTTTCTCGTAGAAATTGTAATTCATAAATTTAACACAAATTCGGATTTGGTATCAGGCGAGCAGAAGTACGAGAAGGTTTAATTTCATATTTTTCTCGTAGAAATTGTAATTCATAAATTTAACACAAATCCGGATTTGGTATCAGGCGAGCAGAAGTGCGAGAAGGTTTAATTTCATATTTTTCTCGTAGAAATTGTAATTCATAAATTTAACACAAATTCGGATTTGGTATCAGGAGAGCAGAAGTGCAAGGAGGTTTAATTTTCATTATTCTCGTAGAAATTGTAATTCGTAAACTTAACACAAATTCGGATTTGGTATCAGGAGAGCAGAAGTGCGAGGAGGTTTAATTTTCATTATTCTCGTATGAACGGTAATTTATAAATTTAACACAAATTCGAATTTGGTATCAGGAGAGCAGAAGTGCGAGGAGGTTTAATTTTCATTATTCTCGTAGAAACGGTAATTTGTAAATTTAACACAAATTCGGATTTGGTATCAGGAGAGCAGAAGTGCGAGGAGGTTTAATTTCATATTTTTCTCGTAGAAATTGTAATTCATAAATTTAACACAAATCCGGATTTGGTATCAGGCGAGCAGAAGTGCGAGAAGGTTTAATTTTCATTATTCTCGTAGAAACGGTAATTTATAAATTTAACACAAATTCGGATGTGGTATCAGAAGAGCAGAAGTGCGAGAAGGTTTAATTTTCATTATTCTCGTAGAAACGGTAATTTGTAAATTTAACACAAATTCGGATTTGATATCAGGCGAGCAGAAGTGCGAGAAGGTTTAATTTCATATTTTTCTCGTAGAAATTGTAATTCATAAATTTAACACAAATTCGGATTTGGTATCAGGAGAGCAGAAGTGCGAGGAGGTTTAATTTTCATTATTCTCGTAGAAACGGTAATTTGTAAATTTAACACAAATTCGGATTTGGTATCAGGAAAGCAGAAGTGCGAGGATGTTTAATTTTTATTTGTCTCGGAGAAGTTTGATTATACCGTTTCCGAGACATTTGCGTTTGAAATTTTTTTGTAAATCAACTTTTTGGCGCGAATTTTGTGTTTTACGAACGTCCTACAGAATGACATACCATTTCATTCGATATACAAAAGAACAAAATTATTTTTTATTCCTATAATTATGGGTTTTGGGATATTAAAAAAAAAAGTGTAAAGTATTTTCAAATAGTTTATTATTTTTTAGCTACTTTTACATTTAAGCCACATTAGGTACTAACTGAAAATAAATAAATATTATTAAAATAAAAATTATAATTTTTCATTCTAATTTATCATTCGAAATTCAATAAGACACTTCAAATTTCGCCAACAAATATATATATACACGCATCTGGCTTCCTTTTTAAAAATTTATTGTAGTTCTTAATAATTTGTTTCTTTTTTGAAAATTTGAAATTGTATTGTTTGTTAATTTTATTTTAATTTGTTAGAAAAAATTATATATGAATGTAAATTATTATCCGGACCTAGAAATTCTACAAAATGTCTGTCAAAAATTTAATTGAAACAAAAACTAATTTTGTAATAAGTCCTAAAAAACTCACTTTTTCGCTCAAAAGTGGCCCAAACATTTTTTTCGGTAATTTTGATATTGCCAATCGTTTTTATACAAAATTCATTCTGCGTAAACCAAATTTTAATTTTTTTGTAGATTCTAGGTCCACTTATACCCTAAAAAACTCACTTTTTCTCTCAAAAATGGCCCAAACATTTTTATTCGCCAATCGTTTTTTATACAAAAATTCTGTTTAAACCAAATTTTAATTTTTTTGATTTTTTTTTTGTAGATTCTAGGTCCATTTACACCCTAAAAAACTTACTTTTTCGCTCGAAAATGGTCCAAATATTTTTTTCGGTAATTTTGATATTACCAATCGTTTTTTATATAAAATTCATTCTGCGTAAACCAAATTTTAATTTTTTTGAATTTTTTTTGTAGATTCTAGTTCCATTTATATCCTAAAAAACTCACTTTTCATCCCAAAAATGACCCAAACATTTTTTTTTTCGGTAATTTTCGTTTCGTTTCTTATACAAAATTCATTCTGCTTAAACCAAATTTTAATTTTTTTGTAGATTCTAGTTCCATTTATATCCTAAAAAACTCACTTTTTCGCTCAAAAATGATCCAAACATTTTTTTCGGTATTTTGATATTACCAATCGTTTTTTATATAAAATTCATTCTGCGTAATCCAAATTTTAATTTTTTTGTAGATTCTAGTTCCATTTATATCCTAAAAAACTCACTTTTTCTCTCAAAAATGGCCCAAACATTTTTTTCGGTAATTTTGGCATTGCCAATCGTTTCTTATACAAAATTCATTCTGAGTAAACCAAATTTTAATTTTTTTGTAGATTCTAGGTCCATTTATATATCAACAAACCCAAAATATTAACATTTAATTTAAATAGGATTTAAAGTGTATCTAAATGCAATTTGAGATGCCTTCAAAATAATTTGGACAAATTGTTTTGATCGTTTTAACTTATAATTTTTATTTCTAAAGAAATGCTATCCATATATATTTTTTTATACATTACTTTTCTACAGATAAGATAACGACTTATAAATACACTTTCTTTTTCAAGGAATAGGCCAGTAAGTTAAAACGATCAAAACAATTTGCATTTTGTATATACCGCTACTAGATTCAACATCGTTCCAGAAACGGATTTATGCAATAACAGGTAAGCGTGTTTGAGACTCGTTCACTTTTTTCTGATTGTTTAAAACCAGACCTTTTGGTATTAAACATTTCAAATTAAAGGCTTACAAATTTCAATTGGTTTAAGAGCTAGAAGAGAATGAAAGTTTATGATTTCTTCTTATTGTTGATGAGACTAGCTTCCAACGAAACGGTAAATAGACAGCTGTCTCATGTTGGGCTCAGAAAATCCTCATAAAATTAGCGAATACGTAAGAGATCTCCCCATCATTAAAAAGACATGCTACCAAAGTATTTTTTTCTACAAATTCAGCAAACAGTTTAATTTCAACAGGATAGTAGTATGCATTATGCACGATTAGGGGAGGTTCAGTTAGTGGATATTTCTTAGAAAATACTCCGAGTTTTCATACCTATAAAGAACTCACCTTCTTTGGTTTTTACTCATTTCTATCCATTATTTCTATGTCCATAAAGTAGTTGTAGAAAATGCTGCAAATTTTAAAAGAAGGGTTGTAATTAATAATTAAAAACTCCAACTGATATTCATTTATTTCAACAAAATAACAAGTCATTATCTGAAAATTATGAACTAAAAAATTGACAGTGTACATATTCTGGAAGCATTTCTTTTATAGTGTAGAAAAATGATCAGTTCGTCTAGTTTTAGACGCCAAAAGCGTAAAGACTTAAAATACATTGTGAAACAGAAAAATTAAAAAAAAAATTCACAAATATTTACAATGGGATACCTTATATTTCTATAAATATTTATACTTAGTTTAGTTATTTACATTCCCAAAAATATATTTAAAATAAAAACCAACATGTACACATTACAGCAAAAATGTACAAGTTACAAAAAAAAATCATTAATAGCAGAAATGAATTGCACTATCGCAAAATTATTAAAATTCACTTTAACACAGAGCTAACTAATAACCATGTATAAAAAATAAAAAAATAAATGACAAACATTGGAAATGCAAAAAACTGGACACAATCGCATAAAAAAAAACCAAAATCGTAAATAATTTAGACGTTACGTACCATATCTATAAACGTATATCGACTTAACACACTTAGGATTTTTTATGTTCACATAATATGTACATCATTTTCAATAAGTCGGTTTTGTGTTCAGTTAATAAAATTAAAATATATGTGTATCTACAAGTTATATCATTAAAAAAATTACTAAATGTTGGACGCTACATTTAGACCCTTCATCAAATATTAAAACTGAATAAACTACAATGTGTTTACTATTCAATATGTTCCGTGTAAATATTATTTTATTACACAAATATTTATATCTGTAAACGGCATCTGACATCCAGCGATACGCCATCTGGAGTTTTGTTTTCGAACACAAACTAGGGTGAAGATTTCATAAGAAATACATTCGTCAAACGGGAGCGTACATAAGAGAAGAAAGAAAGAAAATCAAACTTGATGAATCCAGTGAGCAAAGCAAGGAAGAAGGACCTGCAGAATCAGCAGAATTTAAGGACATTGACATAGAAGCCTTGCAGGAACAAACAACACTCACCACTTGTCCCACTCCTGCAATGTTCCCATTCATTTGATGGGGATGATCTCGCAAATTCGACGTTGAGAAACAGAAAGCCACTACGTCCACACATCTACTGTCACTTTCATTAATTTTTTTCCCGCATTTAAAATGCAGCTTGTTTAAAATTTAGTTTGCCTGGAATTTTGTATCAGTAGAGCAGAAGAGCGAGGAGGATTAATTTCATATTTTTCTCGTAGAATTTGTTCCTCGTAAATTTTAACAATTTTCGGATTTTGTATCCATAAGAAATACATTACGTCAAGGAGCCGGATAAACGTTTTGCACATAAGCAAAACCATTTCGGAGCGCGAGAAAAAATTGATCAACACGAGGAGCGAGAAGAGAAGAAAGAAATCAACATTGAAACAAAGAAAATTCAACTTGATGAATCCAATGAGCAAAGCAAGGAAGAAGTACCTGCAGAATCAGCAGAATTTAAGGACATTGACTTAGAACGCAAGTTTCGACTTCTTCCTGGAAATCAACAAACCTGGGACATGCCCCAAGATGAGATGACAATGAAGTTTAGCATTGTGAAAGAATTCAACACAAAGCTAAGTAACAAAAGCGAATGGGACAAAGATACCATCCCAAAACTCAAGAAAAGTGCCATTAAATGGTACACCGATGGTTCTAGAACAACAGGAGGAACAGGAATAGGAGTATATGGGCATGGAACAAAATATTCCGAAAGTTTAGGCAAATCTCCGAGCATTTTCCAAGATGAAAATGTGTCCAGTTCAACATAGAAAGAAATTCTCGCAGACAAGAGATCATCATCATGTCAGACAGCCAAGCAGCCATTAATGCATTGGACTCCCACGTAATCAACTCCAAGATGGTTCGGGAGCGCCTAGAGAATCTAAACTAGGCAAGAACAACACTGTTACCCTCCTGTGGGTTCCGGGACATACTGGAGTGGAGGGTAATGAAATAGTAGACGTACTCGCAAAAAAGGGGCTGAAACACCATTTCTGGGACCTGAACCTTTCTGCGGAATAAGCATCAGTACAATACTTGATGAACTTGGAAAAGAAGTAAATAACAAAGATCCCAATACTGGATAGGACAACAAGGAATGAGGCAGGCCAAGACAATACTATAAACTATAACCAGAAGAGATCTGACGACTGCGTCAGTAAAAGAATACTAACAGGTATCCTAACAGTGCACTGACGGCTGAGAGGCCACTTAAAAAAACTCGGATTAGTAGACAAAGAAGAATGCAGATTCTGCGAGGAAGAGGAGGAAACCTCTATCCACATTCTCTCAGAATGCATTACCCTGCAAAATCCAAGGGTACGATACCTCTGAGAATATCAAATAGAAGAGGAAGATCTACCTAACCTGAAGCCTACCCACATCCTTAACTTTTTGAAAACAATAGGACTGGAGGAACCTAATCGTTAAGACATCCTTAACGATTGGGCAGCAGTAGGGGGCACAATAGATCTTACAGGTCGCTGTGTATCGACACCCCCATCACAGATAGATGAATAGAAACCTTGCAGGAACAAACAACACTCATCACTTGTCCATCTCCTGCAATTTTGATAAACAGAAAGCCACTACTTCCACACAGCCACTGTCACTTTCATTAATTTTTTTACCGTATTTAACTAAATTTAGTCACTCATGTCACATTTAAATCTTCACCCTAGACGCCATCTTGGATAGGCCCCGCCCCCATGTCAGATTCCAATAAATAACCTGTTTTATTAATTCAAGAACACATTTTTTTAAATAAAAGTTGCATCGTCATAGTATTAAATAAAACCCTAATTTTTTTTGTTTAAACAACACCAGACTAAAAATTATTACCCTTGTAGTAGGCTTTCCCATTTTTTTAATAAAAATAATTTTCAACTTGACACACGAGACCTAATAGACACATTGTATTCAAAAATACAACTGTATATCCCCAGAATAATTTAATCCTTCTCATTCGTTTACAAAACAGTCGAACAATGCATTACACATTTTATAATAATGTTTTTTTCTTTAATAAAAACTTAAAAAGAAATCTAATAATGATTATATTATCAATCAACCTGAGGATATTCAGTCAGAAAAAAATAATTTTAGTTCCCAAAAAAACCAATTTTTCACGAAAAGTACCATAATTATCAATCAAGGGCCAAATTTCAAGTGTAAATAACATTAAACATATCCTAAAATATCACTTATTACTTATTATGTACAGACAAGAAGAAAACTTCAAAAAGTCTAAAACACAGATATCTTCAAATGTTAATCCTCGTCAGAAAGCGGCTCATACTGCGCACTCAACAGAGGTTTGGGTTCATTATTTCTCGAATTGTCATTGGCAGTGGAATCTTTATGAATGAAAGAATAAAAGCCGCTCTGCTGCTGGGAACTTTGCTGTTGTTGTTGACTAAATTCGTTTTCGTGTTTTTCTTCATCTATTACCATATCCCCAGGACTATCGCTGCGATCTTTCTCTTGAGAATGTGACCCATCTTGCATATCTTTTTTATTATCATCTTCTGTTCTCATAACTTCCACAATCCTGTTTTTTACATAATCCAGAGGAGAAATGTGCGGTTGATTCTGGGGGTATCTTCGGAAATTTTGCTCAGACCAATGATTGTTTTCTGGCGGTGATACAGGTTCTACCCTCTCAATGTACTTCTGCTGCGGTTGAGCTATCCTTATAATCTGTCTCTCATCTTGCAAAGGAGTTTGCGATCGTTTGTCATCGTTATGGTGCTGGTGTTGCTGAATTCTACGTTTCCACTGTTCGTTCATATTTTCTTGTAAATGATAGTAAGGTTGACGGGCTCCAAAATCATGACTTATGACTGAGTCGGTTAGCTCTTTTACTGTAAGACTCTTATTTATAGTATCTCCATCTAAATCAACACTTATAACAGATGGTGGTCTCTCTCCATTATCTTGGGACTGTTGTGGAGGCGGCTCACCCCTATGAAACTTTTGAAAAAGCAGATCACCCGCTCTTTGCTCTCTAGTATTTGCAACAACTTCTCTGCCTCCTTCAGCCGTCTGATTTATCTGATGCGTTATAATAGCATCGATTAAGCTAGCTGCAGTTAAAGTACTGTTATCAGGACGTGTCTGTTGCCTATTTTGTTGATGCTGTTGTTGTTGTTGTTGTTGCACTTGCTGTTGTTGCTGTTGATGGTGCTGCTGCTGTTGCTGTTGCTGATGTTGTTGCTGTTGCTGATGTTGATGCTGATGTTGTTGCTGTTGTGCCTGATGAAACACTGCCCTTCTTTGTTCTTCTATTTTGTGATGCTGCCTAATTTGTTGTTGCTGGTGTTGAATCATCTGATATCTGTGAGGCTGCTCTAATATATTATCAGCCATGGTCTTACCAAGACCTTCATGAGCACTGGGAACTGGTAGAGAAGGTTGTTGAACGGCAACATCAACCAAAGAAGATAAGGCTTCGTGCCCTGGTTGTAAATATTGTGGTCTAGTGAGTCTCTGAATCACACCTTGTCTTTGCTGCTGTCCAGGCTGTGGTGGTGGTGGGGTGCGATGAGGAGAATTAGCAGGATAATACTGAGGCTTTTCATTTCTCCTTCCTAACATTTGCTGCGATGTAATGTAGTCATTAATGATTATTTGTCTAGAGCTCAATTGAGGTTCAACGTTGTACGCTGGTTGTCTGTACTGTCCTGGATATTGCAACTGTTGATTTTGACTTTGTTGAGGTGGTACAGGTCCTCTTTTGTTAAAATAATCGTATACTCTTTTTTCTTGCATGTTATGTGGGATAACTGGTGTACCTTGAGTGATTGAGCCCATTTTAGTTTCGGGCATTTGTCTTAGAACTTCATATCGTGGTTGAGACATTATAGGAGTCCCTAAGGTGATCGAGCCTGATTTTGGATTAGCAGGTTTCGGACTAGATATTTTGGGTTGTGATCTTATTGAAAACGCAGGACTCTTCCTTTCTGGGTAATACATATAAGGATCGGAACGATGTATTTGTTGTTGTTGTTGTTGTTGTGGTTGGGATTGAGGTTGATGTTTGCTGTGGGCAGGTGGAGGCGGTTCTCTCGGTTTTTTTATACTAAGATCTAAAGTTTCTGGCTCTCGTCCATCCGGAACTTGCAACACTATTAAGTCATCTCGGGAAGTCTGCATAGGTTCCACCTGAGGCTGCGTTTGTACAGGTCCAGAAACAGGGGTTATTGTCGCTCCTATTAATGGTGTAACCAACTTGGCTAAGTTAAGGTCAGAACGTTGTTGAATCTGCTGTCTCTGTTGACTGTTCAAATTATTGAGATTATATTCACTAACTATAGTAACTTCATTGGAATCATTATTTAATATTGAAGAAATTGTAGGCGCCATTCCGCCTGTCGGAGGATTTTGTGTCTGTTGTTGGCCGCCTGTGTTTTTCATTAAAGAAATTTCTATCACATTTAATACGAGATCTTTAACACTCAATGGTTGTCCATCGTTAGTAACAGGTGTTATGGTCGCTGCTTGATAGTGATCAGGCGTCTGTGCCTCATCTGCTGTTTCTGTTGCACTAGAATCATAATCTACTTTCTTCACTGTACTATCATTCAAACCCTGAACAGGTGGGCTTTCGGCAGCACTAGCTGTGTCACTAGAATGTCTATCGCCATCTATTAATGGCTCATCGCAGCTAGAAGTGCTAGAACCGCTTTCTTCATCAGTAGATAAAGCTGGCTTTCGATCTTCTCCGAAGCAATTTTTTAGTTTTTTGCGATTTGCTGCAACGAACATTTTAACTTTTTGTGGAGGTTTGTTCAATCTCTCACCGATCAATTGCCAATTAGTACCTAATTCGGTAAGAGCTGCCTTCAATTTATTAAATTCTTCTTCCGACCAATCTTCTATGGGGCCCAATCTTCGCTGGATTCTGTTGTAACAAGCGGAGCAGCACTTCGTTACCCCACTGGGAACACGAAATTCGGCCAGTAAAGGTTCTCTGACTTCCGCAGGTAGATCTTGTAGTCTATCTGGAAACGACCTGAGTCGTTTAACTCTACCCCTCGAATTGGGACAGGATGGTAGAGGACAATGAGTATAACGTGATCGAACAGACTTACAGCGGCAGGTGTTACATACTCTTGAGTTGGGTGGCACTTGATCTTCGCGAAGTCCATACACCGATGATTGGCTGGGAGCCAAAGGTCTGGAATGGAGCTGAGGGCCTAGTTGGGCTTGACACACCACACAGTTGCCTTGTACCGCTTTATCTGTAACAAAAAAATATTATTAGCAAATGTGAAAGTAACGTATACAATGCCGTAAAATAAGACAAAAACGTTTTGATTAGCGTTCCCATTGACAGCGACCGATTTATTCCACGTGGTTTATTCTTCGTTAAGCAAATATATCAGGTACAGATATAGAAAGCAAACAATAAATAATAGGAAATTTTTTGAGACACCTGATTGAAACGCGGCAAGCACCATCAACTTCGCTGATTAATCCCAACGGCAATTAAAAATAAAAGCTCTTTCAATTGAGATATTGAATGCATACGCGAACAATTTAAATATTCATGGCATATATGCACGTTGTTGCCTTTCTTTGTTATCGAGAACAGAAAGAATTTATGAGATGATTAATAATTTTCATTGGAGTTGTAATTATAATGAAATATTTATTTTAACCACGATTTATTTTTTCTAACCACTCTATAAGTTGAAACACTATCGTCGACCACTCAACCAAAACACAATCTTAACACACTCTACGCGCGTTTCGCCAACTATGTTGGCATCATCAGGAGTTGATGATAGACTAAACAATTAACTATTTCTAACAGCTATTTATACTAAATGACTAACACCTCCTCCCCCCGGCGGTGCCGAGTACCGTCATCCCCGGTAACCTAATCAGCCAAGGATTAAACTAAAAAGCGGACCAAGAGGAATTGGTCCTTTGACTCTCGGCGCCGCCGGGGGGAGGGGGTGTTAGTCATTTAGTATAAATAGCTGTTAGAAATAACTAATTGTTTAGTCTATCATCAACTCCTGATGATGCCAACATAGTGGGCGAAACGTGTTAATTGTGTTTTGGTTGAGTGGTCGACGATAGTGTTTCAACTTAGTTGATAAACCAAAGGTTCCAATTTCCCAATTTAACCACTCTATATATGAATCCATATTAAGACTCGCACTATTGAGAAATTTATACGAAACAACCAAATGCACATTTAATGAAACGTACCGCATCGAAAACAAGACCAGTTACAAATTTGTTTAATGTTCAGTAAATCCTTAGTGATCTGCATACTAATAATTGAGCCGTCACATCTCCTGGGTTCTGTAGCTCGATACAATATGTCAATCGGAGCAATGATACGAATGGAGCTTTCACGATATCAGGACTAATTCCAGTGAGTAAAATCATTCGTTCGTTTTATAAAATCGTAGTCCAGCTTAACGTGTTCCTGCATATGTAACAATAGTAGGAGAGGTAGTATCTTTTGCTGTTAAAATTAAAATTGAACATGTTCATTACATTCATTTTTCCTCTACCACTAATTTAATAAAATTAAACTCGTAGACCGCCGGCACTGCACAATAAATTTTGCATAGCAACCCAAATTAAAAAGTATGTCATCTAAACGCGCCAAAGCGTGAGAAACATTCATAAAACAAAAAAAATAGATGTGCTCAAATCTCGAGAATTCAGCAGGTCGTGCTTAACAGGGGTTGATCGCCGGACAGGCTTGAAAACAAAATGAATCAATTAGAAAATGAGTAGTTCTGGAACCTTCCAGAACAAAGAGGGAGACAACGTACCACGCCTCGATACGAATTAATTTGGTAAAGAAAAGAACAATAAAGTGGTTCTTCTAAACAGAAATTGGTACCTGAGCGACAAAGCATTCCAAGGAGTTTATCCGAAGTGATTTTGATATCTAGCTAGCCTAGGAACTTTTCGTTGAACACCAAGACAACGAATGACAGCAAGTCCTTTCTTTTTTGAGTTTTCAAAGTGGTGTTTATATTGTAGTTGCTCAAAACCGACCTATTTTTATATCTGTAATGTTCAGTGAAAACAAACAATAGTCAAATTGCATCGGTAACTAAGATTAGTTAATAATTTAATACACATACATGGTCAACGTCAGAACTACAAGTTATTGCATGTACGTTTCGAGGGATTTTGAGATTATAATCAAATTTTAATAGAGAGCAATACAATCCCCCCAGGCCGGGATTTTCGCAAATGGTCCGTGTGACAATTACGATATTTCACGATTGATATGCCAATAAATACGATATATATATACACACACACATACGTTTGTTTGTAGAAATGGCGTGCTGTAAATTTGATAATTTTACTAATTGCTCAGATTCGACGTGATTAATGATTACATGCTATTGTCCGTAGTTTATAAAATTTCACGTGGACTCAATCTCGAGGGGTTGATATTTATTATCACCCTCAATTCTGTAGTTTTTAATTTACACAAAAAGAAAAATGAATCGATATACCGTTAAGGATTTAGCTGTAGGATTCAGCATAGGGATTTTAAAAAAATATTTTTTTTTAATTCATTTCTGTAGTTCATAGTGGCTTTTGGGACTTCAATTATTCTTCTCGTTGGATAATAACTCGCCTAACTCCTTCCAACGATGTTCTTTGCCCTTGGAAGTGGGGGAGGGGAGGGGGTTGCCTAGTACCCCATCCCCGAAAATCAACCAAATCGGTTAAAACTTACGCCCTGTACGGCGTTTCAAAGTTTCTACCCCCTCCTCTGCCATCACGAGTAGATATCATGTCACCTGAGGATAATTTTCGCGGATATTTTGTAAGATTATCCAGTGATCTGGGGGAAGGTCATTAGAGGGGATTTCCGTAATTTAATGGGCTTCCAGTAGGAATTTGAGTTATTGGCTTGCAGGAAAGGAAATTTTAGAAAAAATAAAGGTCAAAAATAAAAGTGAAATATTATTAAAAAAATAGGAAGCCAATAAGAAAAAAGCTATTTACAAAATATTGTTAATAAATAGACTAAATGAAAACAACCTTCTCCTTTTTTGGCAAATCTTGTATAAATAATACTTAATTAAATTATTGTAAATAGATGCGAGTTAATTAATGATTAATTTATTTAAGTTAAACGACTTTATTCCGCTCGAAATACTTTAGTTTGTTCAGAGTATTCCAAAGTGAATTTAAATTACGGCAATATACATTTCGCTAGTTAGGCTAATGGATTACAGAGTAATCCGCAGTCACTACTTTGAAATCCCCCCCCCATACATTTCGCTATACAGAGAATATCATAACCTGAATAATGTTTAACTTGCGGATATAGAAGCCAATTACCTAACAGAAAGATAAGCCCCGAATAAATAATACAAATGATCAGTGGTGGCACATAACTACAGAAAAATCCCTATTCTCGACTGTTTAATTTCCATTAAAATTAAACAACTATTCATTGCCTTCATAGAAAATAAATGGCAACAACGCCACTAGGAGTTTTTAAAGTCATTCATTTACAAATAATTTCTAACGTACAAGTTGAAATGAGAAAGAAACAGAGAAACTTATTATAACACTGTACTTCTGGGCGTGACTTAACAATTCTAGAAAAAAGACTAGACTAAACGCTAAGAAGCGCGAATTAGCAAAATATTTTATTCAGTGTGTTTTTGATCGTCTAACAACTCACGTCTTCGTCAAGTGCGACGTACCGCAAGTTTCCTTCTCATAAGGGCTTGCTTCCGGGATATTAAATGCCCAATATATCTCTGACAAATTTAAATTAAAACAGTGTGTCTTTGATTGTTCAACTGTTCACATCTCCGTTAATAATGTAACGTAAAAATATTTCATTTCAAAATGTAAAAATACAAATTGAATTCTGAGTGACTAGTAGTGTAACGTAAATCATTTTAGTGTTATTTATTGTTACCAATTTAGTGTTGGTTAGTGTTACCAATGTAGGTTTTTATTTGTTACATTTTATTCGTTAAAGTTTAATGAACGTGTGGACAACGAACGTTAAAAATTACGGTCCACTTTTATCATCTTCAAAGAATGTTTAAAGCGGCAGCATTGTAGCAAAAAACGTGCATCCGCCGACCTTGGAAACAGTTGCAAAGCGTATCTCACTGAAGATACAACATCGGCCTTATTTTCTCCTCACATTATTTACAATAAATTAAGATTCGCCCCGTTGAGAATCTAAGTTATTTCTTTCTACTTAACGCTAATCTAAATAGAAACTGCTTTATATCTCTTCAAAACGCGGCAATTCAAGATTTATTCCACATACTTCCAATGTGATTATTCGCATACTGTTTGTCTCCAAACGCTGCCTACGCTCTTCTTCAGTCGCATTGGATCAACGATTATAAACTCGACTTGCGTTACGCGTAAACCGACCGATATTTTGACGCCTCACCAGTGGCATTTTCTTAACAATGAAATAAACCAAATGTTGAAAATTCAACATAAACGCAGCCACTGGCACGCGAATATATACACGACGCCGCTGTATTCTGCATAGTAACAACAAATAGCATGTAGACCAAGACTGAAGGTAATAGAGTGATGGATAAGAAATTTTGATAGTACCATTCACTGAAAAAATGTCACGACTATTTCAGTATTGGGTAAATTTTTCATAGGAATCATGGAAACGATGATGGAAGCGATCTCTCTCGCCGGTAGATGTAATTTCAGATAAATTCATAAATGAAACGGTTTTCATTACGTCCGAAACACTTAAATGTAATAAAATATTCTCAAAGTTAAGCGCACAGTACGCCAACATCTATTATATGGCCGGCCCAAATTGGATATAAATATTTAATTTAATTACAGAAAAGTGTGTGTACTCTTCATTTGTCCGGACTTGATTTGATTCACTCAGGTTTTTTGTATTTTATTTTCATTCACAATTTATCGCTATAAAATGATGAAAAACTCGGGGATGGATTCGTTCGAATTTGAATTTTAGAGTGGTTTTGTAACGTTTTAATTTTAAAACGGTTTTTTTTTACGAATTCTTTGTTAAATATTTATTTTGCATCTCCAAAAACGTTTGGCTAGTTATGTATTACTAATACACTACTATGTATAGACGGAATCTGTATCTGTCTCTGTAAAGATAGAAGGGTGCACGTAGGCCCATTGTACATCTTTCTGAAGTTGAGCCTTCCTTCTTGCTCATCAGTCAGCCTACTTGTTTAAAGTAAGTGATGATGTCGCCTGAAGGTAGCTCCCTCATATTGGCATGTGTTAGCCTCTCGCCGAAAAGAAAATGTCTTATGTGTTCGACAATCTCATCTTCCTGTTCATATCCTCTACACAGTGAAGTTTCAGATAACCCCATCCTGTAGAGGTGTTTTCGTAGATGGCAGTGGCCCTGTGCGCAGGTTCTGTCTGTTCAAAGTCATGTATTTTTTTGCTGTTTCGCTGTTCGGATACTGTAGTAGTTCCTTGGCTAGCTTGCAGCCTTTTTCGTCGTCCCGTCTACCCTTATACTTGTCAAGGGTGTGCTTCTTTAGTATATCAGCCATAGCTTATGTCGATAAGCCTATGAAAGTGCCAAGTCCCAAAAATTTTTGGGAGGCTGCTTTCTTAGCTAACGAGTTGCCTTTTTATTTTCCATGGCCTTTGATCCAAGCTAAAGTGACCATGTTGTTGTTGCAAGCTTCGATCAGGGCCTGACGACATTCTAGTACTAGACCTGATGTAATGCGTGGTCTATTCAGAGATAGTAGTGACTGTCTGCTGTCCGTAAGGATGTAAATATTATTACCAGTAATGTTTCTTCTGGTAGTTTCTTTTGCGGCGATGGAGATATCAGTAACTCTGTTTGAACTACACTGGCATTAGAACTCATTGGTCCATTTTATATTGAGATTCAGCGATCTGGAATAAATTCCACAGCCTGACCCCTCATTTGTTTTAGACCCATCGGTGTAGATTGCCCAAGGCACCTACTGCACCTATTATACTAATGTATAGACGGAATTTCCAAATATTACCTTTGCAAGATTTACGAGAAACAAGAAACCTTGTCAGGTAATTGTCTTAACTTTAATTATAATAAGTAACAGTGGAGGTAAAGCGTGTTTTTAAAAAGATTCTCCAGCAATAAAATATATGCAGAAATGATGGATATTTGGATCATTGTCCTTCATATGCTACCAATAAGAAAAGACGTCAAAGATTAAGACTGTATCGGAAGGCCCCAGAAACTATAGATTTGGTTATACAATCAAATAAGCAACGATTATAGTAATGTTCATTTTGAATCATTTTACTTTGTTTTAGGTATACTGAAGTTAAGTAAATAAATAGTCTGGCTAATCTGTGAGTATGGATAATGTCTCTGGTAGGTGAAAAACTGAAAAAGTTTCATCAACAAAATTTCCCTCACTTTCGCAGTCATGAAAATTCATCAGATGATGTCTAATGATCGTCTAATGATCGTCAGGCGCGCTAAATTTGGCTATTCCTATCCTCATTTAACTACCTGGCTTGTGAGCCTGGAAAGGCCTTTGTGATTATAAATGTCATCCAGAGGTGTATTTTCTATACAATTACAGTATAAGCGAACGGCTTCACTGCCTCTTGGTCTATTTAACCTTAAATGTTTGCGTCAATTTTCAATTTGTATGGAATCATTCGTATTCATATTAAAGCAAGGACTATATTGAAACACTATCGTCGACCACCAACCCAAACACACTCTACGCGCGTTTCGCCAACTATGTTGGCATCATCAGACTAAACAATTAACTATTTTTAACAGCTATTTATACTAAATGACTAAACACCACCTCCCCCCCGGCGGTACCGAGCACCGTCATCCCCGGTGACCTAATCAGCCAAGGACTATAGTTTTAAGACCTACAGTAGCAAACAAACTATGTATAGCTATCAGCCAACCACGTGAGCTATTTTTGATGAAATCTCAATTTGTACTCAACCAATACACAGCCTATATTTTGTTGGGAAATCGTCCCCACTCCCGCAGTACAACAAATGGAACTTCGAACAAGCTCGAATAAGAAAATTCAGATTGCTAAGTTCAAAGTGAGGGATTAGCTCTTAAATTTTATTACACGCACAATATTAATCTCTGAAAGGGATACGAAAGAAGAGAGTGACATTTTGACTAGAATCAGTCAAATAAAAGCTTTGCAACACACAATGCAAATTGTGTATGCAACCCCAATATATCGGGAATTATTTGCTTTAAAAATTGTCAATACTCTCTTCTAATCGTAGATGGTAGCACATTTAAAAATGTCGGTTATGTTTCATAAGTATTAAGTATAAGTATAAAACTGTGCTATACAAATAAAGCTTAAATTAAATCCTAAAATGATAAGTCGAAATACGTGTTAGAAGTTACACAAAAAAAATTAAAAGAATATTTAAATGAATAAAACAAAATATTTAAATTTATCGAACGATATAAAACGAAAATTCAAAATGTCCTACTGCTTTCACAGAACAAAATTCGCATACTTCGTCGAGCCCATACCTATTCCGAATGAATTAAAACGCGCAGTCTGTAAATTTCTCTAATAAAAGATCCGATTTATTTGCACAATGTCCCTTATTAATGTAATAAAGTACAGGGTAAACACTGGCGGTTCATTCGGAAAAAGTCGCTTTAGGCATATTTCATTTGAGATAGTAGATAAAGGAAAATGGTATTTTGTTTGTATATCAACGGAAGCTGCGGGGCATTACGATATAAGTTGATTTCCATATTTCCATCCTCGTCCTTAGAAAGAGGTAGTTTGGAAAAATATTGAGTTCGATTATCTGGAATATGTGATCACAAATTTGTATTTTTTATATTTTTGTCTGGTCCTCCAAATTTTTTCTATAAAAACTAAATGGTATTTGGAAAGGTTATTTTTTGAATCATTTTGTATTAAAAACAGAGAAGATATTAATTTATGCAAAGGACACTTTACACACAAATGTTCAATATTTTCTTTATCAATTTCGCACAAATCTATTCGCCTCTATTTTTTAAATTTAAACGTCAAATATTGAAGTGTTATAGATTTAAATACAGGGCTCACTGGATGTAATTGATTGTATACCAACGTAATAGAAGTTGCCTATCTAGAAGGATTATTTATATAATGATAACGTCAATCAAAATAATTAACATTAAAGGATTGTATGTAAAGTTCAAACATGTAATTTAATTGAAATAATCATTTGTGTACGTGTTCAGAATTTTTTAACTTATTCTAAATTCTAAATCCAGCAATGTATGTAATCTAGTACCTACATACTTCTAGTACATTTTATAGACTGAAATGGAAAAGTATTTCTTAATTTAGCTAATTTGAAGTGTTTAGGTATTCAAAAGCTGATGTTTAATGAACAAAAGTTGAGTGTTGAAGTGTCCAGTTTGAAATTTGGGTACCTATTAACATAGATTTGTCGAAAAATTTGGGTTAAAAACAGAAGACAGTAGGGAGAGCTTCAAAAGTATCGACAGATTGACGTTTAGTTGTTCAGTTTCTTACATTGTTTTATCTGTTATATCCACAGAACACAGAACTAGAAGGCTAAAATAGGTGGAAGAAATTAATATTATTCGTAAGATCATCAAGAACATTGCCAGTTGTTCATGTACTTGTACAAAAATCTAAGATAATAGCAATTTGATTTACATATATTACATTATAATCCCATAAAAGAGCCCGAACTCATCATTTTACGATTATTTAGGATCATTAAATTCTTTTTTCATATGTATTCAGAAGAAAATGTACATGTTTGAGCATATAACAACTGCTGGCATCGTAATAAAGAATTAGGATTTCCTACAACTCATTTGGCAACGCTGTTATTTAACATCAACACCTTTGACTTAGTCTGACGAAATTTTTGATCAGAGCCGGTCTTAGGTGTGTTGTTGTTGTTGAATTGTGTTCTTGCTTCAGTGTTTTATTAATTCCGCATTATCGTATTAGGTATATACTTTTTGTGTTGTTTTCAATCTGTTATCGTGTAGTATTTAAGAGACCTCACTAGTTTTTAGTATAGTTAGAGTTATTTGACTCAGTGTTTTCAAGATGTCTAAGTGCATGGTGCTTTCCTGTAAAAACAAGGGACAAATTCCAGGAATAACTTACTTCAATTTCTCCCTACATTATCTAACTTGACAGAAAATGTTGTTGCATACATTGCAGGTTTTGTTGTGAAGAACATAAAAAAAATAATCAAGTGTAATGTGTGCCTTTCTGAAATGGAAGAAGAGAGAAAAGGAAGTGTAGATCTTGATTACTTCAAATTATTGCATAGAAAACACAGAGCTGCCTCTTTTCCTGGGTTAATCAAGCCTTCTGCAGATGTTGTGGTGTTGTATGTTCACAGAGAGAGAAATTAAGCAAATTAAGCAAATGGGTCTGACGAACAACTTAATGCCAAAAGAAAAAAAATTTATGGATGTTTTTGTGACAAATATATCAGGAACTCTATTCGAAAATAGGAAAATTTTTTTTTTTCATTAGAGAACCATGTTTTTGACATTTCAATGTACGAAATGAACCATAAAATGGTCGACAGCAGTCAGTAACCTGGCTAAAGGAGGGGTGGGTGAACAACATTTAATTAAAATTACTGGCAACAGTTCAGCCAACTCAATTAAGCCTTATCTGCAAATAGATAACGAGCAATTATTCCAACATCATAAACACCCTTAGAAGGGAAGCCTCAGAACCTCCAGCTAAAAAACAGAAAACAGAAGATCCTGCAGCCACTTCTCGAGCTTCTCACTCTACAGCTGGACCCATCAACAACATTAATGATTTACCTACACCCAACGTTATCAATGAATTAACAAAGATTTCAAACAATACTTCTACTGTGTACCAAAATTGCAATTTATATTTTAATTGTACCATAAATAATTAAGTTTGTAGTATTTTGTGATTAAATAAATTACCTGTTTTTTAGGTTTCAAATTAATACCTACATATTTATTATGTATGCATATATAATGGCTAGTATATTTTGTAAGCTATATGTATGCAGAATAATCTATTACTCATGAAATAGTCTTGTCAAATACCATTCAGGCATCTAATTTTTCCTGTGAAAAAATTAGATGCCCTTATATTACTTATGAAAAAAAATTAATTTGTTGTTTTGAGAAAAAATTGTAGAACGTGCTATTTTTAAAAATACCAATTTCATTATTTCATTATTAAGAAAATGCCACCAATGAGGCGAGATTTTATTTTTTAATTAAATTTACCATACCCTGAATCTCAGATGTCCTAGAAGGATTCACGATTTTTTATTAGAAGAATCCTTAAGGCATCGTAATTTCCCCAACTCACGAACAGATTTTTCGGTGGAGTAAACAATTTCTAAGTATATTCATTCAATTTGTCTTATTAAATACGTTCAACACAATTTAGAGTAATTACGTACATTTAACAGAAGCATCAGTTCACTAACAGCGACTGCCTGTATTTATTTTGTACATCAAATTTATCTAACTCCGTAATATAAATTAATTAAGAGTCTTGTGCAAATATTAAAATACATACTTTTCCTGTTGGTCTGTTACTTGAGCCGACAAGAGCTCGAAAATACGCCTGCTGCGATTTTTAACGATCTCAATTAATTTGTAATCGCGCTAATTAACCGTCGATTACTTACACCCGATAGACTTTTTGCGTGGTCTTCTACCGATGCCGGGGTATCTTACAAAAAACATTTACAAGAAATGAAAATAATTAGAATGTTCTATGATCATTTACTCTATAGCACACAATTAGCGGATATCTCATTAAAATAATAAAATAAAAAATAGAACTTTATCATTAAAAATATTTATTCGTACTTTTTCAGCAGAAATTATATTTATTTTAAAAAAACTATTCAAAATTTTCTTTTGTGTGATATATTTCGAAGCAAGGTGCAGCACATAGCCCAACTGTAACGTTATGAATAACGTAACAGCGTTATTGTTTAAAATAATACGATTTCTTTGTCTGTAGTTAGACCACCCACATTGCGCATAACTGTAACGTAACTGCAACGTCATGAATAACGTAATAGCGTTATTAGAGTTTTAGCAAATTTACGTTAGATCATCGCTAACGTTAACGCTAACGTTAAAGTTGTAACGGCAAGTGCGAAATATAGTTTTAGCAAAGTTCAGGAACTTTAACTTTTACCGTGGTTTTACACCTTGTTCTGTTAACGGTCAAAGTCAACTATTGTTTATTTCTGAATTTTATGGTGTAGTTATTTGTTGATGGCAATACTTTTTAATTATTGAAGTCGTTCTATTATGTCATAAATCAAATTAATTTTTTTTATTCCGAAATGTCAAATGCAAATGTCAGGAAGTCCCTATTTCGTATAACGTGTCACTTTAAAACACCCACTATTTTCGCCAATCTAACGTGTACCGCTAGATTTGCGACAAGTAACATTACACTTAGGCATGCGCAGATTGATACACGACAGTCTAACGTTAACGTTAGCGGTAGCGAAAAGTGATAAAACTGTTGTTGTTTAATATAATACGATTTCTTTGTCTGTAGTTGGACCACCCACATTGCGCTTACGTGTAACGTAACTGTAACGTTATGAATAACGTAATAGCGATATTGTTTAATATAATACGATTTCTTTGTCTGTAGTTAGACCACCCACATTGCGCTTACGTATAACGTAACTGTAACGTTATGAATAACGTAATAACGTTATTGTTTAATATAATACGATCTCTTTGTCTGTAGTTAGACCACCCACATTGCGCTTAAGTGTAGTGACTAATGCAGCTACAATCTATAACTGACACCGTATTTTATTTATTTTAATAAAGGAAGTGTGAGGATTCCTAAGTAACAAAGGAGGTGCGCGGATTCCATTAGTAACAAAGGAGATGTGCGGATTCCATTAGGAACAAAGGAGGCGTGAAGATTTCTAAATAACAAAGGAGGGCGATGATTCCTAATAAGTAACAAAGGAGGTGCGCGGATTCCATTAGTAACAAAGGAGATGTGCGGGGGTTCCATTAGGAACAAAGGAGGCGTGAAGATTCCTAAATAACAAAGGAGGGCGAAGATTCCTAATAAGTAACAAAGGAGGTGCGCGGATTCCATTAGTAACAAAGGAGATGTGCGGATTCCATTAGGAACAAATGAGGCGTGAAGATTCTTAAATAACAAAGGAGGGCGAGGATTCCTAAGTAACAAAGGAGGTGCGCGGATTCCATTAGTAACAAAGGAGATGTGCGGATTCCATTAGGAAGAAAAGAGGCGTGAAGATTCCTAAATAACAAAGGACAGCGAGGATTCCTAAGGAACAAAGGAGGTGCGCGGATTCCATTAGGAACAAAGGAGGCGGGAAGAGTCTTAAATAACAAAGGAGGGCGAGGATTCCTAATAAGTAACAAAGGAGGAGCGCGGATTCCATTAGTAACAAAGGAGATGTGCGGATTCCATTAGGAACAAAGGAGGCGTGAAGATTCCTAAATAACAAAGGAGGGCGAGGATTCCTAAGTAACAAAGGAGGTGCGCGGATTCCATTAGTAACAAAGGAGATGTGCGGGGGTTCCATTAGGAACAAAGGAGGCGTGAAGATTCGTAAATAACAAAGGAGGGCGAGGATTCCTAAGTAACAAAGGAGGTGCGCGGATTCCATTAGTAACAAAAGAGACGTGCGGATTCCATTAGGAACAAAGGAGGCGTGAAGATTTCTAAATAACAAAGGAGGGCGAGGATTTCTAAGTAACAAAGGAGGTGTGAGGGTTTCTTAAGTAACAAAGTAGCTGTGAGGGTTCCGTAGTTCCATAATTAACAAAGGAGTTATACGGATCCTTTAAGTAATCCAAGAGACCTTGTGGTATTTTCAAGGAGGCGTAGGCGGAGGCATCAGGAAAATACAGTTTGGACGAGATTTAGAAATAGGACGACAAAAATCTACCGCATTTCGCAGGAATCAGAGCTGAACTGAATCCTCCGCTCAGCAGTCGAAAACCTAAGTGTCATCCGACACTAACCATTTTTACCATTTAATTCAGGGTTGTCAGTTATATGTCAAATTTGATAGTGTCTTTTTTTGCTTTCATATATATTTTTTGAGAAACCGTTTACCAAATTTGTCATTTTCATATTTTAAATTCAATTAGTATTCATTGTAATTTAATTTTTTTTAATATTTATTAAATATTACTTTTTCATTCTATTTTGAATTTTATTTATCTCTTAAGTGAGCTAACTACGTGGCGCCCAAATTTAATTTGTTTTTTCTTTCTTAGCTTTCATATTGTTATTTTCAATTCTCGATTATATTTGAGTGTCAAAATTACAGCAGCATAAAATGTGTGCAATATCTAAATAATTGTTTCATTTATTAATGTTCGTAGATAATTAACTAAAAAATACAAAAATTAAAGACGATGCCAATACTTAACAATATGGTATTATCATAATGGAATAAATGGTATTGTTTGGTTGACCCTGTCTGTAGCTAGGGGGTCCTACCTACATGAACATTGCATGTATAAGCAAAATGATAAATTATAATGTAAACCTATATCAATTAGCAAAATGCCAGGTAATCAAAAACAAATCAAATATATATATATATAACCGACCGTTGGTGATTTTAATCAGTGGCAAATTTGTTGGATGGTTTACACACACATATCGCATTGACGAGTTATTTTGCAATTTTTGCCAAATATTCAAATCTTTTTTGCTCACATGAAATGTAACGCATGAGTTGTTTTTTTTTGTTATTGTCGATCGCGATCCTCGAACGGTATTGAGCAATAATTCAATCGGAGAATTATATGAATTGGAAATTTAGAAAATTAAATAACTTCGTTTTGTTTTATTTCAAAATGTATATTTGTTTGGATTCGCATAAAAATTATTCTCGTGCAAAATTTCAGGTTAAATTTGATTGTAAAAATAACAACCAGTTAACAACCAGGCTTTTCTAATCTTGTTAAGACACATTGGAAGGGATCTCGAGATCGGGTCTGATGGGATGGAGGTGGGAAGAATGGTGGTAAGTCTGTAGGCTTTTCTAGCCTTGTCACCCACTCTGGAAGGGATCTGGGGATCGGGTCTGATAAGATGGAGGTGAAAAGAATGGTAGTAAGTCTATAAGCTTTTCTAGCCTTGTTAGACACTCTGGAAGGGATCTGGGTATCGAGTCTGATGAGATGGAGGTGGAAAGAATGGTGGAAAGTCAGTAGGCTTTTCTAGCCTTGTCACCCACTCTGGACGAGAACTGGGGATCGGGTCTGATGGGATGGAGGTGGCAAGAATGGTGTTAAGTCTAGAGGCTTTTCTAGCCTTGTCACCCACTCTGGAAGGGATCTGGGAATCGGATCTGATGGGACGGGGGTGGAAAGAATGATGGTAAGTCTGTAGACCTTTCTAGCCTTGTCACCCACTCTGGAAGGGATCTGGGGATCGGGTCTGATGGGATGGAGGTGGCAAGAATGATGGTAAGTCTGTAGACCTTTCTAGCCTTGTCACCCACTCTGGAAGGGATCTGGGGATCGGGTCTGATGGGATGGAGGTGAAAAGAATGGTGGTAAGTCTATATATAGGCTTTTCTAGCCTTGTTAGAAACACTGGAAGGGATCTGGTATCGGGTCTGATGAGATGGAGGTGGAAAGAATGGTGTTAAGTCTATAGGTTTCTTCTAGCCTTGTCACCCACTCTGGAAGGGATCTGGGGATCGGGTCTGATGGGATGGAGGTGGCAAGAATGGTGTTAAGTCTAGAGGCTTTTCTAGCCTTGTCACCCACTCTGGAAGGGGGATCTGGGAATCGGATCTGATGGGACGGGGGTGGAAAGAATGATGGTAAGCCTGTAGGCCTTTCTAGCCTTGTCACCCACTCTGGAAGAGATCTGGGGATCGGATCTGATGGGATGGGGGTGGAAAGAATGATGGTAAGTCTGTAGACCTTTCTAGCCTTGTCACCCACTCTGGAAGGGATCTGGGGATCGGGTCTGATGGGATGGAGGTGAAAAGAATGGTGGTAAGTCTATATATAGGCTTTTCTAGCCTTGTTAGAAACACTGGAAGGGATCTGGTATCGGGTCTGATGAGATGGAGGTGGAAAGAATGGTGTTAAGTCTATAGGTTTCTTCTAGCCTTGTCACCCACTCTGGAAGGGATCTGGGGATCGGGTCTGATGGGATGGAGGTGGCAAGAATGGTGTTAAGTCTAGAGGCTTTTCTAGCCTTGTCACCCACTCTGGAAGGGGGATCTGGGAATCGGATCTGATGGGACGGGGGTGGAAAGAATGATGGTAAGCCTGTAGGCCTTTCTAGCCTTGTCACCCACTCTGGAAGAGATCTGGGGATCGGATCTGATGGGATGGGGGTGGAAAGAATGATGGTAAGTCTGTAGACCTTTCTAGCCTTGTCACCCACTCTGGAAGGGATCTGGGGATCGGGTCTGATGGGATGGAGGTGAAAAGAATGGTGGTAAGTCTATATATAGGCTTTTCTAGCCTTGTTAGAAACACTGGAAGGGATCTGGTATCGGGTCTGATGAGATGGAGGTGGAAAGAATGGTGTTAAGTCTATAGGTTTCTTCTAGCCTTGTCACCCACTCTGGAAGGGATCTGGGGATCGGGTCTGATGGGATGGAGGTGGCAAGAATGGTGTTAAGTCTAGAGGCTTTTCTAGCCTTGTCACCCACTCTGGAAGGGGGATCTGGGAATCGGATCTGATGGGACGGGGGTGGAAAGAATGATGGTAAGCCTGTAGGCCTTTCTAGCCTTGTCACCCACTCTGGAAGAGATCTGGGGATCGGATCTGATGGGATGGGGGTGGAAAGAATGATGGTAAGTCTGTAGACCTTTCTAGCCTTGTCACCCACTCTGGAAGGGATCTGGGGATCGGGTCTGATGGGATGGAGGTGAAAAGAATGGTGGTAAGTCTATATATAGGCTTTTCTAGCCTTGTTAGAAACACTGGAAGGGATCTGGTATCGGGTCTGATGAGATGGAGGTGGAAAGAATGGTGTTAAGTCTATAGGTTTCTTCTAGCCTTGTCACCCACACTGGAAGGGTTCTGGGGATCGGGTCTAAGGGAATAGCAGTGGAAAGGGTGGTGGCAGGTAACTGAAGGGATGTTGCCGATCCACTGACCCTGCATTTATTTATTGCATATAAGAAAACCACTGAAAAAACTTATAGTAGGTCAGGCGACCATGGGATCGAATCCCTTAACTTCCGAATGCGTTGTTACAGAGCCACCTCGCTCTCTACTGGAAGTGGGTCTATTTCAGGATAATATGCACGACGATTACTATGGAAAATAGGTCTTCCTTTTTAGTTGACACAATAACTGTTGTGTAAAATAAAATTTATTGCCCAAATTTTTAAAAACCGCAATACAAAAAACAGTAAAACACGGATTGTGACATTCCCAAATCCCATTGAGGACAATAATGGACAGTTATGTCCATTTCGATGTATTGTTTATTAAATTTTATCTAAAAATAACTACTCCACCATCAATTCGCCGTATAAAAACGTAGAATTTTAATAAGCTAATACAATAAAACGTCTACGTTATTAAATGTAATGTTATAATTTATTTAGTATAATCATCCATACTGAAACAAATCAATTCGATAAGCCCCAATTTGTAAATATTAGTTTTAATATCAATAATTGCATTCGCTAGGTATATCGCACAATAATATTTAAATCCTCTTGGCGGTTTCAATAAATTGATATTTTAAAATTCTATAAAACTGCAGATAACGTGGAAATTTAAACTCTGACATAATAGACCAATGTCAAGGCAATAAACTATTTACGAAATGTGTCATTTATTAAACAAAGAAATGGAGAAAAGGTCATATTTATTACCGTAGGAAAAATGTATTCGTTTTAATTTTGGGGAAAATTTTCCTATACTATTGTACACTCGAAAAACAGTTTTATAATTATTTTTCCAGATATTGCGTCTAGAAATGTGGCTGCTACTTTAAATATTATTGTATAGTTATAAATCTCTTGTATTAAGGTAGCACCACAATAATCAAATGTGTGCTTTGTGTTATTTAACTACTGTAGTATTTATATTTGGCAACGCCGCGTAAGAGGAAAAGAGACAGAAGAATGGGTTTGACATTAGTTTATAAATAACTTAAGCACTCCAGAAATTAGAAATTGGAGGAACACCACATTTAAAATCAGATTACAAAGCATGATAAAATATGGAAACACATCATTAATATTTATTTTTATTCAAAACTTTACGAGCAAATTTTAATTTACTAGAGCTTCATATGACAAAAAACACTTTTAAGATTCAGAAAACTATTTAGCTGGTATCTTCTTGTTCAGCTCAGGTAAATCATGTTTAGGTAATTCACATTAGGGCTCTGGCTGGAACATCGGCCACGTAAAAACGCGATTAGAGATGTGACCCTAGAGCGAAAAATAACGGTATCATAGATATACGTTTCGATTTCGCGCGCGTCATAACCTCTTTGTCGGATTAATATGAATAAAACGATTATTTTTCTTAGCTTTCATATTGTTATTTTCAATCCTCGATTATATTCGAACGTTACTAGTTTTCCTTCGGTTGATATATTAAACTTTCTTTGTAATACCGGATATACACCTACAAAATAACATTTCTATGAATCTACGAAAGGTCTTCGCTAATGAAGTTTAAACAAAGAGCGGAGGAGAGATTATCCTTCGGTCGGATAATTTGGAAGTTGGTAACTTGGCATATCAGTTAATATTCTCTATCGTATAATCCTAATTACATGATAAAATCAACAATGAACGGCGTCCGTCGAGATGTAACTTACTAATTGCTCGGGGTGCAGGTAAACTCCAACTTCAAACTTACAGTTGAGGAAACCAATTCTAAATTGTTTTAGTCTATGTGCAAAACGAGATTGAATAGAACGATAAAAAAAAATTATGCGAGTTAAGTGATTATCTAATAATTAATCAAAGGTAATACCACGAGTCCTCCAAATTTTATCGATTAAATTTTTGGTTTTCACGGCTTTATTTGGAAAAACCACGAAAACAAACTGATTGATAAAATCACGAGTTCGTAGGACGAGTGATTTTATCTCAAATCAGTTTGTTTGAGTGGTTTTGCCTAAAATAAAGGCGTTTGAGTATGAAGATCAAAAATTTAATCTATAAAATTTCAGAGGACGAGTCGTATTTGAAAGGATTATTTTTTGAATCATTTTGTATTAAAAACAAAGAACATAGTCATTTATGCAAAAGATACTTTACACACAAATATTGAAAATTTTCTTTACCAATTTAAATTGAAACCTGACCTGTTATAATTTTACATACAGGGCCACCAAGGCGATTTTTTGACTGGCTACCCCGCGAAACGGCGCCGTAAATAAAAGCGAAGAAGAAGAATGAAATGAAGTCTTTCTTAATTTAATTAATTTTAAGTTTAGTGTTGAAGTGAGGTATGTAAAAATGTTAAAGGCGATATGAAATAAACTAATAAAAACAGGTTAGTTTACAAATACATTTTGAAATTTGGTTATTAACATAGATTTGCAATACATTTTAGTATAATAAAAATTGTTAAATGTTTACATTTGACATTTCAAAAAAGGTAAACATAGTTTAATCAAAAAACAAAAACGACGAAGCTGTTTTATCAGTATAAAACACAATGATTGGTTAGGATCCTGAGCTCTTATTGGCTGAAACCACAAAAACTGACTGTTTTGACAGATGAAAAAAATAATCAAAGGTAATACCACGAGTCCTCAAAATTTAATTTATAAAATTGAAGAGGACAAGTGGTATTTGGAAAAGTTATTTTTTGAATCATTTTGTATTAAAAACACTCAATTATTCCGATATTACATAAAAAGGTCATCCATCTGATGTACTCTTAAAAAAAAATAACGGAAACCGTTTCTAAATTTTATTAGATATTTATTAATAAGAAAATTGAATTCCCAACAGACTATTTATTATTTCAATTCATTTTGAAATACATCTACGATCGACAAAAAAAATAAAAAGAAATTAATACGGACATATACTAATAGAAGCAATAATGAAATTGTTGATATTATCGCTACCATACCAATAATGTTTTATTTCGTTAAATATTTAATGTATCCCACGGGAAAAGAACATATTGAAAACGTTTATAAAAATATTACTTGTATGCATATGTCGTGCTCATTCAATGTAATTTTGATTAAGTACTAGAGATAGGATATGCCACAATTCATACGGGGATATTAGTTGTAATAAAACAATTGATTTTCTTATCTGAGTATATTAATTATCATTTATCCGGAATATAACGAATTCAAATGTAATTTGGTAAAAGTCGTATTAATCATAATGATGATTTTTATCTACATCTAAGTGGAAAACCTGTTAATGTTTTTTAAATGTATTTGGAACAATAATTTTTTTAATTGTCTTGAGGAGAAAAAATTTATTTAGATTTTTTTTCCATAACAAAATATCAAAATGTAAAATAGATATTTTACACCATGTCATTTTTCAATCAGGACTTCTTTAAGAGGAGTATAGACCCAGCCGTAATTTTCGCAAACTCGTATCTTTTAAAATAAGTTATATTAAGAGTTCAAATTTGGACACAATTATGTATACGTATTATTCTAGTGCTTTTAGTATCCAGAAAGGTGAATCTTTTTTGGATACAAAGATACAACAGTAAAAATATCTATAAAACGGTATTTTTCAAAATCAATACTATTAATATATATTGTTACTTACCGCTAATTAGACAAATCGTTCCATGCGAAACGAAATGTGAAACACCTAATTTTTTGTCTTTTTTTGTTTTTGTATAAGTTTTAATTTGTTTTGTAAGTTAACTTTCTTAAAAGATTAATTTCACCTTCTGACGTAATCTTAGCCAGAACGTGTTTATTTTTCCATTCCAAAATCTTCAGATGAAAAATTAATTTTAACCTCACTTTAGAAATTGACAGGTAAATTTGTACAATTATTTCATCGATCTATAATGGCTTTGACATAGATTTTCATTTGTTTACGTTACAAGCATTGATGTGGACACTTCGGAAGTTTTTAAGCAAAAGCCTCGCTTGACAGCGAAATTTGGTTTTTATGTCACAGCTTCCTAGATCGAAATTTGACATAAAATTCTTAAATAAATTATTATAATATAAAAAAAAATACTTTTATACATCTTTTAACCATTACCAAATCATTCCTTAGATTAAAAGAATGATTTTGGTGTAAATTATTTGCTATTTTGACTAATATTAAAAATACATTAAGGTTTTTCTGTTTTCGTTATTATTGAAGTTATAATTCTGTTAAACTCTATTATTATTCTTTATTTTACAATAATATTATGATTTTAGCAATTCCCACGCTTTGTTTTCTAATTTTCATTGACTTTCCCCTAAATTTAGATTAATGATTTGTTTAAATTTAAATATTTCATTTTGAGGTTATGTGGAAAATTTTTTTTTCACATAGTGTTTAAAATAATAACTTTTACTTAGATGTGGCGATCGCCGTCTTGTCTGAGACTATTCAGTTTTGATTTTTACTATTGTATTATTTGCCAAAATATTTGTAATTGTCTTAAAATCGTCGATGAAAGTTGCTTATAGGGTTACTGCGTTAATATTAACCTTCAGAAATCTAACATTTTATGAATTAATTGCTACTTCAAGATTGATTTGAAATTGTATTTAATTAAATACGTTCTGTATAATGTTGGTTCAGATTAAAATAAATGATTATTTAATGGTATTAATTTGTAAAATTTGATAATTATTATTATTCAACAAAAGTTAGACATTTCATTCATTTACATCTTGTTTGACCGTTACAATATATAGCCCTCAACAACTCTATAATTAATATGTCTGCCAAATTTCAGCTCTTAATGTTTAAAAATGTGCATTTAGGAATATTTATAAAAAAACATAATTTCCTGGCAACAAATTGCCCCATCTGGCGGAATGCGTCTATAAGCTCAAGGCAGTACAATCCGATGATAAACAATTAAATCTGGCATAACTGAATCGCGCGTAAGGGTCAGTTTAAAGGTAGAAAAAATATTTTAAAATACAGAACGGCCATCAGAAAATCAGCAGAACACTGGGACAAATCGGATTTAACGTTAGCAAATCAAATTGTCAATTTTCAAAGGGACAATTTTTGTGCAAAGTATTTTGTGACAAACATGAAAATGCAGAGGAAAATTTAGTTGCACGTATGCTGTTCACTTCATTCGCTGCATCGCACTAACAGCGGCAATTCCAAGAGATGAGACGCGCCGATTCAATTCAAAGTATACAGCCCGAACTAAACGTCGTATAAAAAAAAAGTTTAAGTAAAAAAGTTTCCTTGCTCTATATTTTGTGTATTCTAGCGAAAAAAAAAATTACGTAGTTTTTATGTGATATTTTTTATTATTATGAAACTAGGTCAGGAACGTACTGAAAAATATCATATCCAACATTCATAACGATCGGCCATCAATTAACAAGTTAACAAAGTTTAGCACTAGTTTGCAAAAAATATTATTTTAATGAAAATTTTCAGTTTTTTCAAAAATGTCATTAATTTTCAATTCAATTCAACAAACTTGCTAATAAGGTTAAGTTAGGTTAAACTGGCAAACAATGAAGGCATAAGGCGACTCGGTGTGTTTACACTGGAATGCGATAGATGGAGGCACCTTGACAATGTAAATTAAATTTATTTTCGGTCTTCAATACATGAATTTTGATCGTTTAATTTGATAATACATCTCGATTATAAATGACATATAACAATGAGTTTAGTCTAGTGGTATACAAACAATAGAATAGAAGAGGGCACACGCATTGTTCCCTACATCTCTATCCCCGTTTCGGAATCTCCCGAGGATTTCCCTTCAAATACGTAGCACCGCGACGAGCCCTGTTAAAGCAACGATGGTGACGTATAATGAAAAGATTTTCCACACGAATTTAGACGTTTATAATATATTTCCTTGGGGAATATTCACTCGTGATTGTTCTAGAGCAAGAGTTTGTGCGAGTGTGGAGCAGAGTTCTTTTGTCGTCTTTTGTAATGCTCAAAATCGAGCTTATTTTCTGGCAGTTGATCTCGATGAAAACGTAATCTATTATTTAATGTAAAGCTCTTTTTTTTTCTTTTAGAGGATGTCCGTTACGTGTACAATAATCCATGCCTAATTCTAATGAATTATTTTATCAGGTGTACAAATATTTCATACATCAATGATTGAAAGCGCCTTTATCGAGGAGGCTATGAATCATTTCTTATAATACCGAAATAACTCAGGTGACCTTGAATTTTGTCGTAAATTCTCAGAAATAACTACCAAATTTAACCAATCAAACATTTGCGAATGCTACACCAATGCCACGACAGTAGTGTCACAGTCCTAACAGCTGATGCTAAGGCGAATTTCTAATTTCCGGAGTGCTTAAGTTATTTATAAACTAATGTCACACCCATATGCATTTGACAGCACAAACAGTTACTGAACTTCAGTAACTGAAGGCATGCTTGTCCCTTTTCCTTTTACGCGGCGTTGCCAAATATAAATACTACAGTAGTCAAATAAATACTCTTCTTTCTGGATAAATAGGTGGTTATAATATCCAGAAAGAAGAGTATTTGAAGTACTAGGCTACTATGTTTAGTTGGGAATCTGGAAGCGTTTTAAAGATGCTCTTTAGAACTCGCGAATATCCACCTAAAAAACATGAAATCCTATGTAAAATGACCTGCCGGATTCGAATTTTTTGTTCGCCCTTTGATGCGGAATTGCGAAATGTGTCAAAACATGACATTTTTGAAAAAACTGAAAATTTTCCTTAAAATAATATTTATTGCAAACTAGTGTTTAACTTTGTTAATTGGTGTCCGATCGTTATGAATTTTGGATACGATATTTTTCAGTACTTCCCTGTGGCATAACAATAAAAAATGTAGAACGTCAAATAAAAGCTACGTCATTTTTTTTTCGCTAGATGACACAAAATATCGTCATTTTGCAGAGTAAAATGGTGAATCGAGAAAACTTTTTTATCTTTAGAGATAGTTAACTACTATAAGCGAGAAAAATGTTGCCAATACAGCAAGGAAATTTTTTTACTTTAACTTTTTTTTCATACGACGTTTAGTTTGGGTTGTGTACTTTTTTAAAACCGAACGAAATTGAATCGGCGCGTTGCATCTCTTGGCTTTATCACTGTGGGTGCGAATAAAGCGATCAGTTTGCAATAAATATTATTTTAAAGAAAATTTTCAGCTTTTTCAAAAATGTCATGTTTTGACACATTTCGCAATTTATTTAGGATTTCATGTTTTTTAGGTGGATGTTCGCGAGTTGTATAGAGGTAGTGGAATTCAGCACCTCAGATTCCCAACTGTGTTTGAACTCTATGCAAAAGTAACAAAATCTGACTAATGAAAATATTTTTCAAATTAAACTATTAGATTTTTAAATTAAATTTATTAAGTAATGAAAGAACAGTACACACTCTCGTCTGCATTGTTTATCTAATCCCGACTTTTATAACTTCATCCTTCTCCCCTTCCACCGAGCGCCGACACGTGAAAATCAAGTGTAGCGTTTCCAATAGCAGTAATTACCAATTTAACCCTCACAATTGTCCGGAATGCGCGGAAAAGCAAAGAATTCAAACGGCCACCGTAGTCTGGAATGGTGAGGATACGCCCCCCCACCACCGCGGTGCTTTCCAGATGGGCTGGAATATTTGAATTATGGCTATAAAGTTCTGACATATCATGAAGATGCCTGTCAGTATGATTATAACTTTTGATTGTGGCGCGGTCATAAAGGATAAGTACATAAAAAAAACTTTTCATTGAAAATCCGAATTAGTATTTTGTTGTATCGGCAAATGGTGATTAAAATCTTTTGATTGGGTATGTAAAGTAAAATTTTATTTTATATCGAGCTATTTTTTTTAATTTTATATTTTTGACAATTAAGAATTAATTCAGTCTAAATTAAATTTGATTTATTAATTTTCTAAACTCAAAAGGTTTGACAAAATTAAAGTTCTTACAATTTCTTTTAAGTTGACAATAAAAAATACATTGTGTAAGTTGGGAATTTTTCTTAATTAGAAACAATTAAAAATATATTTTTATGGGCAATAAATATTTTTCTTATCAACAGTTATTTTTGGAAATAACTTTTAATAACCTAATAGCTAAAAATATACTCTATTAACTATTTTATTTTCTCAATCAACTGTATAAAATTGCAGTTATTTTTAGAACAAAAATTAAGCTATAAAAATAGTATTTTATCAGTAAGTTTTTTTATCGACAATTTTAGAATTATTTTTTAATAGTGTAATTAGTAGAATATCTCAAGCTAAAAATTAAAATATGATAATTATACCTTATCGTTTCTTCAAATATGATTTTGGCTACTCAAAAAACTAACACTTTTTGCTTTTAAACGATGCAGAAAATAATTCATAATTAATTTAGTTTACTGTCAGTGTGGCAGTGAAAAAAATATTTTTTTTTCAAAAGAGTAAGTGTCAAACAAATAAATAGTGGATACTTCATACGAAAAATATTTAGTAAAGGTTTTGTTTTAAAAAAAAATTAAAATTTGTCTGAAGATTTAAAAAAACAAATTAAAAATGGTAAGCTTAAGAAAAACTACATGTATTACGATTTCTGACGATTAATTTTCTAGTTGTTCGAAAAAAAAATACAATTGAAACTTTTTGGTGACATCTGACCTAACACGACTCTTAAAATCAAATACCATTAAACGAGCAAGGTTTGTATGTATGTGTGTCCGGAGGATATCAAAATCCACTCGTCAGAATTCAATGAAACTTTCAGGGTAGACTAATTCCTATCTAAATCGGCAAAAAATGCAGGTCTCATGTCTGTGAAAATTCGATCTTCCGAGATATTTACAAGAAAAGTTAAGCTTTTAGTTTTATTTCGTAGCAACGGCTGACAACACAGAAATAATATAACCTGTTTCTATAGTAAATTTTTCATTCAAGAAAGTCAAAACGTCAATTAAAGCCACCTTTTTCTTTAAAATAAGTGGTTTTATTTCCATTAGAGTAGAAACTGATAAATAGTAGTTTAATTTGTCAGTTTTTGGCATTGTCAAAACTAGTTAATTGGAAATTACATCATATTTTTGGGGTATTCCAAAGCAACGTTCAGTAACGTAGTCCCGATACATAATGTTGGTCTAGCAGTGGCCGGCGAAAACGTTGGTGGAGTGATGATGGAAAATCGTCATAAGAAAATAACCTATATTTGTAAATATCAACGTCAAGGTTTGACTTTATTTAATTTCGCCATAATAACCTACAAATTTTGACAACTACTGACACGCACATCTCTGGGTAAACGATAAGAATATGGGGCCGGCTGGGATTTTCATGAAATTTTCACAGATGTTATAAAACATGATAAATTCAATATAGCGATAGAAATTTTTGGGCGGAAAAATATTTTTCACATTTTTTTAAAAAGAAATATACATTGGGATACTCACTCCCAAGACAAACAAATTCAGTGCGTTGAAACGATTATTTAACATATTTTTCCAATACAAACGCATAGGTACATAACTTTTCTACAAATGCCCAAGTAGCAATTTATAACCAGAATAAGCCTGAAAAGTATTAAAAAAGGAGAAAATGTTCATTTGACGGACATAAATAATTTGCTTGTCAAATGACAGCCATCTCATAAATTCAAAGTTGAAAATACAACGTTGCCAATTCAATTTCAGAAATCATGGATTTAGGTAAATATTTAATAGAACGTTGAGTAACACTGTTAAAATGGACACTTGTCAAAATGTGCTAAAAATATGTGTAACAGTTTTGGTTTTAATCATCTTTTTCCGAGTTAAATATTCGTATGTCTATGCTAGACTTTAATATTGAAACTCGGTTTGTTAAATTTAATAAGTTTTCGGGCCAATATCGTTTTGGCGAAGAACATCGTGACTTTTTTTTTAAATGAAAAATGTAAATGTTTCTCATCGTTATACAAAATAAATGGTAGAATAAAAAAATTTTGTAGGTCCAGATATTAAACTTTTATTTTATTATGCAATAAAAAAATTATGCCCAACTCGTGCCCACTAATCCTTGAAAGGGTCTCTATATTCCGTATGCCCAACTCGTACCAGTTTGCAAAATATACCTGAGTATACGATCTAATTTAAATCTAAAAAATAATAAATTCATAGATTTAAAATAAAGTCCTAAACGGGTATTATAGAAAAATTGGAATTTCCTTACCTAACCTAACCTTCAGTATGTCTACGCAATAACTTTATTGGATGAAGGTAATAGAAAACTTTTCCAATATTTTTTGCAATACTTTAATTATTAAGAATTAAAAACCTTGGGCACGAGTTGGTCAGTTGGTTTTCTACCTGTTAATCGGTCGAGCACGAGTTCGTCAATGATTTTTAGGAGCACCCAAACGATTTTTTAACGCTTATCTGATTTTATTTTTCCTTTCAGTTTTTTTCCTACAAAAATGTACTCGTTCTACCGAGCGTGGCTATCACTAGGACCATGCGGTGGCATACCACCGTTTCATCCAGCGGCATTACCACCATCATCACCCCTGAATTTATCCGCGACCTCATCTATTCCAGGGGCTCCCGATGTTATGCTACAGGTGGGACCAGGATTGACGCAATTTTCCGCACACAAGGCTGTTTTAGTGACACACAGTGGATTTTTCAAGGCCGCGATTACCAATCAACAAGGTACATTTCAAAATATGATATAAACGATTCAGTAATGTAGAGATTTTGTAGTATTCAAACTTATAGTAAAAAGTAATTAAGATATGAAACTTTGAGCTTTTTTATTTTTATTACATATTTGTAAAATACAAGACAAAGTTTATATTTAAAAATATTTGTTGGAAATACCAACCAATATTAAGGGTTGGGCATCAAAGTGGACTGTATGAATGTTGGTGCTGAGTTGGAATAAAATTCACCTGTTATTTTAACTTTATAATAACAGTAACAAAAAACAGTTAATAATGAAGAACAGGAACATTTCATTTGTAACTTATTAGTAGATGAGTAAATATTAGGTACTAATAGTGTAGTTAAATGTAAAATTGGAACTTTGTTTTGTATTTAAAATAGCATCTATGGCCTAGAAGTACATTGTAATGCACATGTGTGATTGTATTTGAAATTGTTTGTTTTGAATACTGTAAGGCTGATATATATGTTGTTGAATTGGAACAATGTTGACACTTAGTTTCTATTTTCCAGGTTCCACGCCAATTACCGTCCCAAACATAAACGTAGACGAATTCTCATCCTTATTAACATTCATGTATACTGGATATTTGGATCTGAACATAACCAACATCTACAACATCCTTCTAGCGACTCACATCCTTCATATGCCCAGAGCGTTAGAAATTTGCAGATCTTTTTTACTCCAAACCCAACCAACGGAAATGAGGACGAACGTTATAAAACCCATACCAAGTAGGAAAGCTCCATTGCCGACGCAAGAAATTTATCCTCCTGTATACAGCAGTTTGAATAAATCTGAAGATACACCTTTCAGAGCTGTCAATTCACGAGAAATTCTTCCGATTCAGCCGAGACCTTCTACGTCAAAGAGCGAAGATACAGAAATCGACGTAGAAGTGCAACAAACGACCTCGCAAAAGAAACAACCGTTAGAAAAACAAAAACAGAAGAAACGACAGTCTAGTTCGAGTGACAAAGTTATTATAGATATTGCTTGTTGCGACGGACCGGTGAAGTTCCATAGGGTGATAAATAAAAATTACGGTATTATCCCGACAGTAGAAGTATATCAAAGACAAGAAATTAATAAAAACGATGTACTAAACAAAGTGATGAACGAAAATATCAGAGACAGACTAGACGATGAAGCTGAGAATCAAAGTAACGAAGTCTTCACTTGCGTTTATTGCAACCACACCTTTAAATCTCAATACTGCTACCAAAAACACGCCAGAAGACATTTGAACCCTATAAGTATAGAACCAAAAGCAATTCCGAAGGAGACCAAAAGAGAAGTCAAATTATTGGATATGAACGTGCAATATTATCCTTGTAAAACATGCGGAAGCAAATTTCCGAGTTACTATTTCGTACACAAACACAGAAAATTATGTCACGCCGAAGAAATGGCCGATAACGCGAATAAAAACAACGAAATGGTGCCAGAAAATGTGGAAAATACCGACAGCAGTTGCAGTGCAATCGATGTAGAAGCCGTCAACTCCGATAAATAATTGTTATTGTAAATATGCAATAAAATAAATTGAAACAAATACGATATATCAATTTAATTAAACATTTAATAGTTATTACTTGGATTAATATAATTATTTTATAACTAGCTATTGCGATAAATAAATTTTCACAAGTTTATTTCGATTAATACTTTTCTAGATATTAATTATAATTGGTGTCAATTTTTTAATTTATTGTCAAAAATTTTAAGAGCTCAATTTAGATACAAATTTGATTGAAATAGGTTAAAGTTAAAGATAAGAACCTTTTGCCTACTGGCATAATAAATACATGTTTTGTGTATCGGCGTTGTCTGCATACTAAGAAAAATACAGAAAAAAAAAGAACTTGATTTTACTAGATCCCGAGAAACATTGAGAAAATTAATTATGTCTATTGGATTTAAGTATTGTATTGTTACTTACGTTACGATCTGTTACTTAAGTATGGATAGTAAAACAAATCGAGAGAAATACTTAACTTATATTTAATTTTATTTTGGCTTTGGTTTGCTTAAGTTAAGATTTAATTTCTTGTAAGCACAAATTAATTATTAATTTTATTGTTATGAGATTTAATAAGCATGTTTTTAAAAATTATATTAAATAGTTATTTATTTATTTATTTCCTTTCGTAATCTTAATCAGAATGTATTGTTGAGCGCCATCTACCAATTAGTAGAAAAGTTTGAGACTTTAACCTCAGTCGTGTTTCAGTAATTGACTGTGAAACCTTTTAAATCGATAATAATGAACAGTTGTTGAATACAGACATTTTTATTAACAATCAAAAATAAATTAGAAAAAATATGGTTGACGTTAGAGTTATTGCGAGAATTTATTGGAACGAAAAAAGGTAAGTGTATGTTTTTTATTGTTTATGAAATTGATAATAATGCTAATGCTATGATAATTATACTCTTACCTTGTTATAACCTAAACTTAGTTGTTTGTTAAAGTGAAACCTAACCTTAATTAAATAAAATGTTATTGGCCTTGTTTATTTTTATAGACGTCTCTAATCTTTTAAATATCGATATTTATCATTAAATGATTGGTACCTTTTTTTCTTTATTAACGAATCATCAATTTTTAGCTAATTTGGTTATTTTCTTTCCAACCTTCAAAATAACGGATATGATATTCTTCAAAATCAATCAGGAAACTCAGGATAAATTACAGGATACTGTTGGATATGGATAACGAACAGGATACAAACAGGATCTGGATTCTCCTTTAGGAACAAAAGCAGGAATCAATGATTGGAGTTCTTTTCTTAATTAACTTCTTTATATTCTTGGATTATACCAAATCTAACCTCACTTAAATTTGACAGGTAAAATGTTCTTAACTTCTTTGTATTAATCGTTGTAGCTTTGATTTGAAGATTCTTTTGTTTTTACGAGGAGGTCTGATGTGAACAGCTCAAAAGTCTTTTTGCAAAAGCCTCGCTTGACAGCGAAATTTGGATTTTATAAACGAGCATCTCTAGGCCAACTCGATTTAGATTTGACAGAATTTTACATTAAAATTATTATAAAATTAAAAATTATTGATTTTTATACACTTTTTAACTATCAAAACATGATTCTCTAGATAAAAAGAATGATTTTGATATAATTTATTAACTATTTCTACTTACATTAAGGTTACATGACAACTTTTTCTTTCATCATTATCGATTTCTTAAATTGTATTAAACATTATTATTACTGCCTTTTTTACAGTTATATTTTAATTTTAGAAGCCCCAACACTTAATTTTTCCTATTTATTGTATTTCCCCTGAATTTAAATTGACCACATTGATAACAAGGTTAAGTTTAAAATTTATTTCTCTTATAACAATTAAAATAACAATGTTCTCATTTTTGTAGTGATCGCAGACTTATCTGAGATCGTTCTACTTTAACTTTTTCTATTTAGATCTTTGCTAAGTTATTTGTAAATATACTAAAATTGTCGATGAACATCCCTTATGGGATTTCCTTGTTAAAATTTGATGTCTAAAATTTTATATTTTATTATGTAATTACTACTCTAAAATTAGTTTCACACTTTATTTTCTAAATTACATTCTATCTAATGATTATTTGATTAATTTATTTGTGTCATTATTTCTCTTTATACTTAATATAAGCTTTGTATTCTCTTCTTCGCATTAGTCAACCGTTACAGTATATTATTATTTATTATTATTATTAGTAATAAGCTCCCCCTTTGCGCATCGGCATCCATATTACCGGTCTATTCTTATATTTGTCCGATTCTGTAAAGGTATAGTCAGTCAACCTTATGGACACACGAGAAAAGATTCTGATTAAATAAGTTGGATGTAGTAAAGATATCTGTATTTTTAGGCTGATTCACCACTGTTTTAAAGTTTCTCGATCATAGATGTCGCAAATTTTCAATAAAACCATTTTTATTTCTTTCAAACTAAGTGATAATTTTGTTATTTGGCCGTAGAGATCGCTATAAAACATTTTTTTTAAATTATGATTGAAAAATACATTTAATGTTTACTTTAAATAGCCAGAATTCATTAGAACTGTATCGTTATTAATGCTACTCATAATCTAATTAATCTTTCCACGTTAAAATACGCATTTGTGGGGAGTGCGAGAGAGGTAATAGTATATTACGTATCAAGAGTTGTAAGTATTAGGTAAGAGTGGAAAACTTCCACGAGTACGTAATGTACTGTTACGTACTAGCTTTTATGTAAAAAAGAAAAATTACTTTTGTTGAATATTTAATTCTTATTATTTGATTTAATTTGAATTTTAGTTTTAGTACATAACCTATTAAATTACTGTTGATTTTTTGTATTGCCTTCTGTCGTAATCTCAGACAGAATGTAATTATTTGTTATTGATGGTTTTATTGGGCGCCATCTACTGTCCAGTAGAAAAATTGAGCTTGTAAAAATCGATAATAACGACTCAGTTACGTTTAAATCTTTTGATTTGGGTTTTCCATTTTTATAGCTTTATTAATATGTGATCCCTCGAAAAAACTGTTTCTACGCCTAGGGTTATGAAAAAATAAATAAATTGCTGTGTTTTACAAACACACTTTTTAATTATTATTAGATTTCTCAACATAAACGAAAGGTATTCAAAAAAAATAAAACATTAAAAATTAGAATTATAATATTTCTTCTATATCCTCAATTTTAATCGCACAAAAACTCTAAACTACAAATATAATATATTATGAAAAAGCTGATACATATTTATTATATACACTATACTTTTAGAAAGTCAGTAGGAATTTGCCACATTTAAAATATTTTGTAGGAAAAAAATTATTTTATCTGGTCCTATTGAATTATACAATTATCACCTAATCGATTTTATGCAATTAACAATACTAATAACTACAAAGCGTAAGTTATTTGCTATAACTCACGCTCCAGAAATCGAATTGTCATAGCAAGAATGTCTAGAATTACACTATAATGATTGCTCAAGCGGACGGATCTGTCGGCTATTATCACGTGGTTAAACGACGTATTATATCGTTAAATTTTTATTTCACACACACAAAGGCACAGACACGCTCGAACACATAATTTACAGTATTTGAGCAATCCTATAATAGTATATCGGCCATGAGATAATGTTCTCAAGTTACCTGGTATTCTGTCACTCATGCCGAATGTGACAATATAATATTTTTCAATAATTTTATCGATTTTATCTCAGCGAAGTAAAGTTTTCAAAATAATTTCATTTAAAAGTAGCGCCATCTAGAATTCACTAGTAAAGCAGTAAAACAAGATTTTCAGATAGCGTCGAAAAATCACCCGTGACACAACTTCCTAATATATATGTATCTTTGTTCTGACACTATTTCTCATACTCAGGAGGTTGAAAGACTAAACATTTATACAGACAAAGGTATCGGTGAATGAACGTAAAACGTAGAATTGCAAATTATTCTAAAATTCCAGATAAAATTACAAAATGACGTATAATTAAAGAAAGAAACCATTGCACTTAAATGTGGCCATTTAATAGAACATTAAATAAAACTCAAAATCAATACTACACAACAAAAAATTAAAGGGGGATGTACCGAATTTGAAAATTGAACAATTACTCTTAGAACAAAAATCCCTACAGGTATTGAAATACTTATGAAAAGCATCAATAGATACCCACCTGGTCTATCCTTTACAGTTTTCTGTTTTTCCTGCAATTCTGATTTTGTTATTAGAATGTAGATGGCGGTGTTTGATTTCGTTGGCGGTATTGATGCTTATCGTAAGTATTTAATACAACTTTGAAACCTATCCGTCAATCACCTGCATTTTAATGTTAACAAATGAGCTGTTTCTTGTCTTTGCTAGTCGGGGAATATTTTATTTAGTATTTATTCCCTTAAAATTGACTACGAGTTAGTCAGTATAAAAGTGGACTGTATATGTTGTTCGCTGGTTGGTTTCCTCAGTTAGCCTCATGGCAGGAGAGGATATTGACGATTACTATTAATGATTATTAAAATATTTATTGGGTAAAAAGTTTTTCATTTTACTAATAGTCACTAGTAGCTACTTCAATTTGATTCACTCTGGAGGTTGAGTGGTTAAATTGATCGTTTATTTTGGATGCGGGTAAGCAATCTCCTGGCGCCCATTTTTAATTAACATCATTCACTAGCCCACGACCATTCTTCACTGTGCTTAGCCGTCATCCAAAGCGGTTATATGATCCCACGAAGAATCTATGGCAAGAATAACTCGTGGCGGCAGAGCCTGCCCAATTCTTTCCCATTGATTTTTCGAAGGTTGTGTCGTACCGATTCCAAGTTTTATTTAATCTTGTAAAATATATTTTCCGATATAAATTACTGAAGATATAAAACTCAACGTCCTTACATTATCGTATTTTTCCAAATTACCCGAAAGTATATGTTTTTTGGAAATAATTATGGGGGGTAGAGCCCACTAGAGCTCAGATTTTGTCGGATATTTTTCATAAGTTTGATGTAGAGTATTTACTTTCATAGAAAATTTAACGAGATCTGTGAAAAAATAACGACACCGCAGGTCGAGTTATTTTGTCAAACATTTTTTTATCCAGTTATATTTTCTCTTCCTTCCTCGTAGGCTAAATATCCGATAGTAAACTACGAAATTGAAGTTTCATATGACATTTTTTACATATAAGTGGAATTGTTGGTAATATTTCACTAATATTGGATAATAATTTTAATAAATCTTACCTTGAATGTTGTTAGCTTCTTCGTCACTGGTTTCGACGAGAGTATCTTTTTCTTTTCTTCTTTCTTTTTTCTTTTTATTTTCACCTAATGTAGATGTCATGTTTTGATCACTGAAACAAAAATTAAGAATTAATATAATTTCTAAAAAAAAATATAAAGTGCAAATTATCTTTTTGTTTCTACAGATTCGGAAAAAATATAGTTACGTACTATCCCTCGTGTAAAAGAGAAAAATTACTTTTGTTCAATATTTAATTTCGTTATTTTATTTATTTGAATTTTAGTTTTAGTACGTAACCTACTAAATTACTATTGATTTTTATATTGCCTTCTGTCGTAATCTCAGACAATGTAATTATTTGTTGTTGATAATTTTGGGCGCCATCTACTTTCCAGTAGAAAAATTGAGAGTCTTAATCCCAGGTAGTGCTTCAGCTATTGGCCGCGTGATTGTAAAAATCGATAATAACGACTCAGTAAATATGAAAACATTTATTAATAATCATAAAAATAACGGTTAACCTTTTAGTTTATGTGAGAATAAGAGTTGTTTGCCAGAATAAGGTAAGCGTAATACATTTCTTATTTCTAAAATCAACAATTAATACAAATCTTATAATTATTCTCTTACCTTATTCTAATCTAAATTATTTAGTTATTAATCTAACCTAATTAAATAAAATACTTGTGGCATTTTTTTATTTTGAAACGTTTTTAAATATTGATATTTAATATTGTGAATTGGTACCTTTAATACGACTTAGATTTTATTTCTAATTCTGGTTACTTTCCTAGTCAATTCAAAATGGGATGGATGTAATATATTCCAGAAATCAAAATCAGGAACAGGATAAATCAATACAGGATACAATTGGATGTGGATAGTTTAACAGGAACAAAGATGAAACAAATATCTTGCTTCTTCTCTTGATTTAACTTTAAGTTTCTTGATTTACAAAAATATAACCTCACTTAATTTGACAGATAAATTTCTTTTAATTTTTATCTTCAATCAGTATTGCTTTGTTTTAAATTTCTTTTGTTTTTATTACGAACACCGATGTTCAATAGATTTTGATCAAAAGCCTCGCTTGACAGCGAAAAGTAGTTTTTATAAACCATCATATCAAGGCTCTCTAGATTAAAATTTGACAGTTTTTTACTTAAAATTTTTAAAAATTCAAAAATTATTAATTTTTATACAATTTACCAAATCATTCTCGAGGCAAAAAGAATGATTTTGATATAATTTATTTACAATTCATACTTATATTAAATTTACACACAGACTTTTTAAGTTCGTCATTATCGATTTCTAAAATTCTACACAACTTTATTGTTACTGCCTTTTTTACAGTAATTCTTTGATTTTAGAAGTCCCAACACTTTATTTTCCCGATTTATTGTATTTCCCATGAATTTAAATTAATCATATTGATACATCATGATATTGAAATTTGAGGTTAAGTTTAAAATTTCTTTTTTATTCAAACATCTAAAATAACAATGTTCTCATTGTTATTGTGATCGCAGACTTATCTGAGATTAAATTTTGCTATTGAAATCTTTGCTAAATTGTTTGTAAATATCCTAAAATTGTTGGTGAAAATATCTTATGGGATTAACGTGTTAAAATTTGACATCTGGAATTTTATATTTTATTTTGCAATTACTACGTTAAAATTAGTTTCAAACATGAGGCTACATTGGCAGCAGGTGCCTTGTGCATCTACACCGATGGGTCTAAAACAAATGAGGGGTCAGGCTGTGGAATTTATTCCAGATCCCTGAATCTCAATATAAAATGGGCAATGGGTTCTAATGCCAGTGTAGCTCAAACAGAGCTCACTGCTATCTCAATCGCCGCAAAAGAGACTACCAGTAGGAACATTACTGGTAATAATATTTACATCCTCACGGACAGCAGACAGGCACTACTAGCTCTGGATAGACCATGGATTACATCAGGTCTAGTACTAGAATGTCACCAGGCCCTGATCGAAGCTTGCAACAACAACGTGGTCACGTTAGCTTGGATCAAAGGTCATGGAAAATCAAAAGGCAACCGTGCAGCTGACTCTCTAGCTAAGAAAGCAGCCTCCCAAAAACTTTTGGGACCTGGCACTTTCATAAGCTTATCGGCATCAGCTGTGGCTGACCTACTGAAGAAACACTCCCTTGACAAGTTTAAGGGTAGATGGGACGACGAAACAGGTTGCAAGCTAGCCAAGGAACTATTACAGTATCCGAACAGCGAAACAGCCAAAAAATACATGACTATGAACAGACAGAACTTGCGCACAGCCACAGGTATCCTGACTGGCCACTGTCATCTACGAAAACACCTCTACAGGATGGGGTTATCTGACACTCCACTGTGTAGAGGATGTGAACAGGAAGACGAGACTGTCGAACACATTCTTTGCGAATGCCCGACACTCTCACAAATGAGACATTTTCTTTTCGGCGAGCGGTGGCTAACACATGCCAACATGAGGGAGCTACCTTCAGGCGACGTCATCGCCTACTTTAAACAAGTAGGCTGGCTGACGAGCTAGAAGGAAGGCTCAACCTCAGAAGGACGCACAATGGGCCAAATGTGGCCTACGTGCTGTGGGGTGACCCACCCTTCTAGATTTACAGATACAGATACAGATAGTTTCAAACATTATTTTCGAAATTACATTCTGTCCTGTGATTTATTGAAGTAAAATAAATAGTTATTTAATGGTATTAATAAAATTATTTGTTTAATCTTTTCTCTGCGTATTGAACGTAAGTTTTGTATCCTCTTTAATTAGTTAGTCAACTTAGTCAACCGTTACAGTATACATGTGTTTAGAATGTTTTAACCTCAAAACACCATTGTCGTGGATGTTGTTGAATGTCATTGTCGTGGACTTTCTCATCAATGACAAATTGTCCCCGACAATGACCACCTTCAAATGTTTGTTTAATTTCATATAATCCTGACGATGTGGTGAGAGGAAGAAGAGGAAAATGGAGTGTGAACAGAGAAGAGACACAATTAAGAAAAACCCGATAATATAAGCGATATATGGCAGTGAAATCGTGTCAATTTCGTCATTGTCGTTAATACAGATTTTTGAAAAATCCAAAATATGCGAATTTAAGCATGTCCTTATATACCACTGAAATCTTAGTCATTCTAGCTCATATACATATTTTCTCAGATCTGAACAAGCCTTTTTAATTTTTGAAATTTTGCAATCATAAATCTGCTTCTTTTGATATAATCACCCATATTGATTCACTTTTTACTCTTGTAGATTTCGGTACATACCTAAGATAATTTTTTCCGAATCTGTATTTTTAGGATTGCGTGTACTTTTTGCCGTATAACTCATACTAAATTAGTCACGGATTCAATGCAAATAATTAAATTTAGAAAAAAAAAAACATTTTTGCATTTTCGCGATTAATTGTCCCTCCTGGTTTTCAGTAAACGAGCCGCTAGTTTTGATCATGTTCATACCGAAGTATCGCTAAATTAATAAATTCAATTATTAGAATTGGAAATTGACGTTTTTAAAAATTATTTCAGGTATAATGGAAATAGACTATAGCATTTTTCAATTAAAAAAAACTGAATCGGAAAAATCAACAAGAATCGCAAGAAAAAAATGTTCAATATTTCATCCTATTAAACTAATCAATTTGCAGAATTGATATGCAAGTTTATTCAATAATTGTGCACTCAGCAGTAATACAGAGTCCCCAGGGAAAAGCCGGCGAAGGGGTTGCGGGGGTAGAGAGCGCGGAAACACTCGTCTAGATTGTAATCAAAATTGTGTTTGTCAAAATTATGCCGATTGAATCAGAAATATCGAAAGGGGAATTTAATATCTCTTATTTCTCGTACAGTTGGCAGCATCGTTTACTTTTGCTAGCTATGCCGATGCGGTTGCCGGTTTCATTGAATTTATTAAAATTATTAAAACGAGAATTGTTTTCCTTTGCAACCAGCGATTTCTGAATTACTTTGAAGTGTTTGTTTACCTTTTAAATGTACTTTTTGATTGATGTTCTTTTACCATAGCGTTTTAATCGCACTTGCTTGTTTTTTTTTCTCTAGATCACAGTTTTTCACCATTTCGTTATCGATCTAGAGACATTGTTGAAGAGGAGGAAAGTGTTCGAGACACCAAATAGATTGTCTCTTTTTCTCAGTCTTAAGTCGGGTACAATAAAATCAATTCTTTGGAGAATTTGAGGTACTTTCAATGTTCTAAGAATGTTAAAATCGAAAATGACTTCCGAGGATTCACGATTCAATTCAAGGAAGTTAGTGGCATGTATTCGAGGTTATGAAAACTTTTAAAGGTCTTTTTATTAAAGACTATCCCACTAACTCACTAGTAAGGTTCTAGTCAAATCCACGGCTCAAGCTTATTTTATTTTGTTTTGGTATTTGGTATAAACAACGTTTTAAAATCGTTACAAATAGCGCCCAACGTGGGGCCTAGTAACATTTTTAAAATCATTTCATTAAATCGAACAATGGGAGTTGAAAAGTATCAAACAAGTATTATTTTCTGGAATCAGATAAGCAAAACCATTTCAGAGTGCGAGAAAAAATTGAATTGAACACGAAGAGAAGAAAGAAATCAGAATATTGAAACAAAGAAAATCAAACATGATGAGTCCAGTGAGTAAAGCTACGAAGGAGTACCTTCAGAATCAGCAGAATTTAAGGAAGATCACCTCATTATTGACATAGAAGCCTTTCAGGAACGTAGAACACTCATCACTTGTCCATCTCCTGCAATTTTCCCATTAATTTGATGGGGATGACCTCGCAAATTCGACGTTGATAAACAGAAAGCCACTACGTCCACACAGTCACTGTCTCTTTCATCTCATTGATTTTCCTCCGCAAATTAGTGCCATTAATGAAATAGTAATTGATAGGGGCGACTTCTTTCGTGTGAAACTCATTATTTTGAGATATTGCTTTCAGATACTGCAAAGTAATTCGAGAGATTATTGATATCATCTTGAGTCTTTTTCGCTTTCGATTCTTCTAAATAGCTTGAGATCATCGATATATAGGAGAAATTGAGAATGCTTAATATACTGAGAAACATCATTAACGAATAACACAAAGAGGAGAGGTCCCAAAATCGATCATTGTGGAACACCTGAAGTAGCAGTGAATTCGAAGGAAGAATTTGTACTTACAGGACCGTATATTATAATATAAAAGAAATATTTGAAGGCGTTTTGAGAAAATGTCTTCCATGTTAGGTAAATGGATATCTGCAATGCCAAGTGGTAAAAATTCTAGCTGAGGTGTGTGTCGTGGTGCAAATGAAAGCGTTCTTCTAATCCCGATAATAAATTTGTTCAGATTCTTTTTTTTTTTTCAAAATCAATCAAAAGTATAATCTTTGATCTTCCCCGCAAGCAGAAAAGAAGGACTTTAAACCACGGGAATCCCCTCAAGTAACTTTGTCTGTTACATTTCTGAAAACACCTTTTGTCTTAACCTCTCTTCAAGAAAATACTTTTAAACTGAATGGTAATATTGGATTAAACGTTTTAAGGTATAACTGGATGATCGTTTGTGAGGTTTAGGTCGATAAATCAAATTCCTTAATTAAAAATTGCCGACATTAGGCTCATATTAGGCCTTCCTCAGTGATACAACGATATGAAACAATTGTTAGACAACTAAAAAGACAATTAACTATAGTAATATTACTAGTTTGTCAGTCTTCTTTATTTTTGTGCTGTTTTTTACGTTCAGTTAATTGTCTAACAATTGTTTCATATCGTTGTATCACTGAGGAACGCCTAATATGAGGCCAAAACGTCGGCAATTTTTAATTAAATTTGATTTGTCGTCCTAAACCTCACAAACGACCATCCAGTTATTTGTTAATATTATTATTATTTATAGTGGAGTCGATCTGGTTTTGAAAACGAAGTCGTTCTTTTCGAATTTTTTGTGATTTCATAGATTCGAAGTCACTCTTAACATATGGAAAATTGGTTTTTTTGCACATAACTCGCCGAGTTTTATTCGGATCGAAACGATTTCACGGCTGCTGAGCTTTTATAAATGGATCACGCGCACCTGCAGGCCCTAATGCAGTTAGAGCTTCGGGATAAAAAAATCTTGAAAGAGAATTGATTGCCCTGGCCCCAAAGTCACCAACCCCTTGCCCTTCTACAGGACAAAACGTTTTCATCCCCCTCCCACCTTTCCTGATAAACGGTTCGCGAAAATCGAAAAATAAGATTTGCGAAATCAGAAATTCGGCCGCCATTTGTCCGTTTTCGCGAAAATCATCACCCACTTAATACATTCGATAGCAGAGTCCTCAAGGAAGAGTTCTCCATTTTGCTGACCCTGATTGGTCGAAAATGAAAAAAGTTACCGCCCCTAATCAACCTAGCGACTTTGGACACAGTACTTGGGTCAGTACGATCTATGGAAAGATTAATTTAGGTATTTTGTCCCAATTTTGCAGTTTTTTTAAACGATTTTATTCAATTTAGTAAGGGTACTTATCTTACCTAACTATTTCCTGAGGAGATTCCACCTCCTTTTTGACAGTTATCCTATCCACCAAAAGATCCTGCTTGATTCCATCCGGCATGCTAGAATTACCATTTCCAGTTTTCACTACATCCTCGCCACCGCCAGAAGAAAACACGCCTTTACCACCAGACGTCACTAGTTCGTCTGACGATATCGCCGTTACCGTACTCACTGGTGTACCTGAGAACCCGAGGAAAGTCTTTGGCTTCACATCCTCCAAGGAGGAGGTCGATGTCAAAGTAGCGGTTGTCGTCTCCGCTCCCGTCGTCACGTTTTCACCCTCCAGATTCGTCGTCGTCGTTACCGAAGCGGTCACCACCACAGAGGATGTCCCGCTATTACTACTCGAAATCACAGAAGTGCTGGTGGACGCCATCTCCGATGAGGTGGTCGCCGTCGTGGGGGATGGAGTCGGCATCGCGCCCGCCGTCGTAGGCGTCGTGGTGACCGCGCCCGGCGGACTCGCCACCGAAGATGTGGTGAGCGTCGTCGTCGTGGCTCCTGGTGTCGGTGTCGAGGCGGCGGGTGGAGTCGCGGCCGAAGCGGGAGGTTCGCCGTTGGGCGGTTGGGGTTGACTACCGGATTCGTTTCGCGATGGTTGTACCACGGTCCTCGCTTGTTGTTCTCGTTGGAGGCGGGTTGTTACACCTGCAACAAAAAATGACAATTTGATACAAAAAAATGTTGGCACAACATGTTGAGGTCAGCAGAGCCGTAATTTCTGAGATAACTGAAAAGCAGGTACCAAAGTTTATAATAATCGATTTAAAATACCAAGATGTGTTGTAACAACGACATAATTTTTAATTTTCCTCGTTTATATATAAAGTAAAGGCTGCATGTACCATTTTTTCAGAGCCAAATACACACTAATGTCTACAAATTCTTGATCTACCTTCAATTCGTAGGCATTTATCAGGCTTAAGGCTTACTGTCCACGTAGACCACACGTCATACGCACGCCATCGTCGTTTCATTTGACGATTGCTTGTATTTTAGGTATAAACAAGCGAAACTGTGTCCACGGTGCAACAACGTCGCGTCTCGTCATGCGTTCGTCTTGGGTTGGGAAACGCGTGGGTAGTAACATGCTACAGCACGCATGACGAAAGGCAGACGCAACGTTGCTGCACCGTGGACACAGTTTCGCTTATTTATACCTAAAATACAAGCAATCGTCAAATGAAATGACGATAGCGTGCGTATGACGTGCGGTCTACGTGGTCAGTGAGCCTAAATGATCAAAATACATTTAAGTACTTCTTAAATTCTTTCTAACTGTTAGAGCTACCACTTATTTTACTCCTCGAGAATTCTAAAATTTGACCATTGAAATGAACTTGCGCTGTTACTATTTTATTGCTTGTTAATTTTAATCCTTAAGTCCATAATTGTTCATCATATTCCATCATATTTCTCAATATTGTTTGTCGGTTCTGGACGCTGTTTTATTTTTATAACGCTTGTGTATACTTTAAGGACCTGTAACGTTATAACTAACGCTACAGGTCTGATATTTTAACAACACGCATCGCGTTTTTCTATTTCTTTTAATAAAGGAGGCCCGGAAATCAAAAGGAGGACCGGAAATAAAAAAGGGGACCGGAAATAAAAAAGGGGACCGGAGATAAAAAGAAGGACCGGAAATAAAAAGGAGGACCGGAAATAAAAAGAAGGACCGGAAATAAAAAGAAGGACCGGAAATAAAAAGAAGGACCGGAAATAGAAAGGAGGACCGGAAATAAAAAGGAGGACCGGAAATAAAAAGTAGGCCCGGAAATAAAAGGGAGTCACAGAATATAAAAAGTAGACATGATGAGGATTTAAATCTGAAAAGACGCTCCATCGCGTTTTTCTACTTCTTTTAATAGAGGAGGCCCGGAAATAAAAAGGAGGCCCGGAAATAAAAAGGAGGACCGGAAATAAAAAGGAGAACCGGAAGTAAAAATGAGGACCGGAAATAAAAAGGAGGACCGGAAATAAAAAGGAGGACCGAAAATAAAATGGAGGCCCGGAAATAAAAGAGTCACAGAATATAAAAAGTAAATATTGTGAGGGATTTAAATCTGAAAAGAGGCTCCATCGCATTTTTCTATTTCTTTTAATAAAGGAGGCCCGGAAATAAAAAGGCGGCCCGGAAATAAAAAGGCGGCCCGGAAATAAAAAGGGAGTCCCAAAATATAAAAAGTAGACATGGTGAGGATTTAAATCTAAAAAGAGGCTCCATCGCGTTTTTCTACTTCTTTTAATAAAGGAGGCCCGGAAATAAAAAGGAGGCCCGGAAATAAAAAGGAGGCCCGGAAATAAAAAGGGAGTCACAAAATATAAAAAGTAGACATGGTGAGGATTTAAATCTAAAAAGAGGCTCCATCGCGTTTTTCTACTTCTTTTAATAAAGGAGGCCCGGAAATAAAAAGGAAGCCCGGAAATAAAAAGGACGCCCGGAAATAAAAAGGAGGCCCGGAAATAAAAAAGAGGACCTCAAATAAAAAGGAGGCGCGGAAATAAAAAGAAGGCCCGGAAATAAAAAAGAGGACCGGAAATAAAAAGGAGGCCCGGAAATAAAAAGAGGACCGGAAATAAAAAGGAGGCGCGCGCGGAAATAAAAAGGAGGCCCGGAAATAAAAAGGAAGCCCGGAAATAAAAAGGAGGCCCGGTAATAAAAAGGAGGACGGGCAATAAAAAGAAGGCCCGGAAATAAAAAAGAGGACCGGAAATAAAAAGGAGGCCCGGAAATAAAAAGAGGACCGGAAATAAAAAGGAGGCGCGCGCGGAAATAAAAAGGAGGCCCGGAAATAAAAAGGAAGCCCGGAAATAAAAAGGATGCCCGGAAATAAAAAGAAGGGCCGGAAATAAAAGGAGGTCCGGAAATAAAAGAGGGTCGGTAATAAAAAGAAGGCGCGGAATATAAAAAGTAGACATGGTGAGGATTTAAATCTGAAAAGAGGCTCCATCGCGTTTTTCTACTTCTTTTAATAAAGGAGGGCCGGAAATAAAAAGGAGGCCTGGAAATAAAAAGGAAGACCGGAAATAAAAAGGAGGACCGGGAATAAAAAGTAGGCCCGGAAATAAAAGACGGTCACAGAATATAAAAAGTAGACATGGTGAGGATTTAAATCAGTTAATAAAGGAGGCATTAAATAGTAGCAGACCATAGAGATGTTGTAAAGCAGACCTGGGAGATATCCAGTCTTCCTTTATTCCGCCAGCCTCAAGAGTCTACCCCTTTTGGCATAAAGGAAAATAAAGTTATAACTTATAGTGTCAGTTATTTGCCAAGTTTGAGATTGTCCCCATTTTCATCTTTTTTTTGTATCGAGTAATTATTTACTAAACTATTTAAACCTGGTCACTTTTCACTTTCAAATTTTATTCATTTAGGGCACATTTTCGTAGTTATAATTAAACTAACCACGTGGCGCCCAAAATTTTTCTTTTCTCTTTTGTAATATTTTTAATTAAAATTTGTGCCATAAGTTTACCAGTGGAATTCTAATCGAATTCACGGACCCTTATTCATGAATTTTTAGTATCTGAGCTAGGCCGGAAGGTAACGTTTTTTTTGGTTTGTATTTATTTCATGTCACACATTTGGTGTTCAACGACAATTTAATTTATTATTGAGTTGCATTCACCAATATGTTTTTTTGTGATGAAAATTAAATCTTTCTAACTATTAGGCCACCACGTAGATTAAAAATTATTCAATAACATTTAAAGAAAACTATACCGGTTTCCATTAAAAGTCTCCAGTATTGATTTGTCCCTATAACGCCATCTGTTACCAAATGACCAAACCATACACTACGCGTATATATTGATTCATATAGCAATGCCATCTATGCAAAAATACGGTTATTTACAGTGCAGTTATTTGTATCATATATCTTTTTCAACTATCCTATAATTTGCTTCCTTCTTCAGTTCTTCACGATTTTTTTTTATAGTTCGGCCTTCTAGCCTTATCTACTGTATTAGTCTGGCATTTACTACTTTCGGGACTATACATTCTGTATATACTTCTGATGTATCCTTCCTCAGTTTTCTTTCCACCGATTATTCGTCTTCTAAGAATTTTCCGTTCTCATATTGAGTGTTTTCTTTACTTTTTTGTCATCTTCTCCTCTCTCAGAAATACTATTCCGGCATCTCATTTCACGGTCGCTGAGCTAGCGCATTCGCTTTTATAAATGTATCACGCGCACCTGCAGTCCCTAATGCAGTTAGAGCTTGGAGGTAAGAAAATCTTGTCTCGGTCTTTTTCCTTTTCTTATAAGTAGGATGTTATGTCTTTCATTATTGTTAGTACATCATTTCCAGGTGCCTTATCTACTGTATTAGTCTGGCATTTACTACTTTCGGGACTATAAATTCTGTATATACTTCTGATGTATCCTTCCTCAGTTTTCTTTCCACCGATTATTCGTCTTCTAAGTATTTTCCGTTCCCATATTATGAGTGTTTTCTTTATTTTTCTTTATCACGCGCACCTGCAGTCCCTAATGCAGTTAGAGCTTCGGGTTAAAAAAATATTGAAGAGAATTGATTGCCCTTGAAAATGAGCCCTAGCTCTCAAGGAACCATTCCGGATTGATCAAAAACGAAAAAAGTTTCCATTGGGATTTTATATTCTTAGCACGTTGTTACCAGTTCTTTCAACGTGAAATGTCAGATTTGTGGTTCTTCAACTAGTTCCATCTTCAATTTAAAAAGGTTCGCCATTATCGATAATTTTTATTATTTCTTTAATATGTGTCCCTTTTGACATGTCACATTTTGGCAGGTCATATTTTCACAGGTGTCACATTTTGACACATTGTGGGATCTTGTTTCCTCCAGATCTCCAGAATGAGTTTGTATTATTTCCTCTGCTCCAATTTTAAGGCTAAACTTTACTTTACGGACAAATGGCTTTTGTTGAAATTGGCAATTTCTCGCGACACAAGTCGAACATAAGGGAAAACCGACAAATTTGAATAAAAATATAAACGAAACGAAACTTTAAAATGTCTTTAGCTTTATGTTAGGTCAGGTCAGGTTAGCTTTAGGTTAGATTAGGTTAGCTTTAGGTTGGGTTAGGTAAGGTTAGGTCAGGTTAGCTTTAGGTTAGGTTAGATTAGCTTTACGTTAGGTTGGGTCATTTTTTTTTTAAATAAAGAAAAGTACGATATATATCACGGTTTGACAGTTGTTACATTTTGACAGGTCAAGTTTTGACATGTAACATTTTGGCAGTTGTTACACTTTCACAGGTGTCATATTTTCACAGGTGACACATTTTGACATTTGTCACAGTTTGACAGTTGTTACGTTTTGACATGTGTCACTTTTGACATATGTCACATTTTGACAGTTGTTACTTTCACAGGTGTCGCGGTTTGACAGTTGTTACATTTTGAGAGGTCACGTTTTGACACATGTCACATTTTGACAGATTCACAGGAGTCACGGTATGACGTGTCACATTGTCAGAGGCGTCACGTTTTGACATGTGTCACGGTTTGACAGTTGTTACAATTTGACGGGTCGTTTTGGCATTTGTCACTTTTGACAGTTGTTATACTTTCACAGGTGAGTAAACCAGTAAGGAATTTTAATTTATTTATTTTAATTTGTCAGTTTGACAGTTGTTACGTTTTGACATGTGTCACTTTTGACATATGTCACATTTTGACAGTTGTTACTTTCACAGGTGTCACGGTATGACATGTGTCACATTTTGACATGTATTGCGGTTTGACAGTTGTTACTTTTTTTGACAGGTAACGTTTTGACATTTGTCACTTTTTACAGATGTCACATTTTGGCAGGTGTCACGGTTTTATAGTTGTTACAGTTTGACGGTTCGTTTTGAAACGTGTTACTTTTGACAGTTGTTACACTTTCACAGGTGTCACGGTATGACATGTGACATTTTGACATGTATTACGATTTTACAGTTGTTACTTTTTACAGGTAACGTTTTGACATTGGTAACTTTTTACAGATGTCACATTTTGACAGGTGTCACGGTTTGACAGTTGTTACAATTTGACGGGTCGTTTTGGCATGTGTCACTTTTGACAGTTGTTACACTTTCACAGGTACCACGGTATGACATGTGTCACATTTTGACATATATTACGGTTTGACAGTTACTTTTTTGACAGGTAACGTTTTGACATTTGTCACTTTTTACAGATGTCACATTTTGGCAGGTGTCACGGTTTTACAGATGTTACAGTTTGACGGTTCGTTTTGAGATGTTACTTTTGACAGTTGTTACACTTTCACAGGTGTCACGGTATGACATGTGTCACATTTTGACATGTATTACGATTTGACAGTTGTTACTTTTTACAGGTAACGTTTTGACATTTGTCCCTTTTTACAGATGTCACATTTTGACAGGTGTCACGGTTTGACAGTTGTTACAGTTTGACGGTTCGTTTTAAGATGTGTCACTTTTGACAGTTGTTACACTTTCACAGGTGTCACGGTATGACATGTGTCACATTTTGACATGTGTCACGGTTTGACGGTTATTACTTTTTGACATGTGTCACTTTTGTCAGATGTCACATTTTTAAAGTTGTTACATTGACACATGTGTCACATTTAAATTTAAATTTTTTTAATATAACTGTTTTGAAGTTTGTAATTATGATCGTTTCAATTTTAAAAAATGTTTAATTTTGGTTGTTGTTCCAAAGTACTACTGTTGACATTTTAATGTTTCGTTTATATTCAAATTTGCTGGTTTTTCCTTATGTTCGACTTGTGTCGCGAGAAATTGACAATTTCAACAAAAGTCATTGACGACTTGTAGCCAAAAGTAAATTTTTAATATTCTCTAAGGTTAGTAAGTTTTCAATTGTATTCTTTAGGTTTCCTTTTATTCCTTGATCAGAAGCTCCCCTTCATCTTCTCCAAACTTTTGGTTCTTCCACTGTTTCCCTCCATCTTCCTGTTATTTCCTCTTCCTCTCCTAGCAGGTTTCCTTCTTTATCTTTAATAAATACTGTTTGGTTCTTTTTTAACTTCTTTATAAAAGTTTATGATTTTTTTTTGTTGTAGTATTCTGTTATACATTTTTCTTCCTACCATTTCTTTTTTTTTAAGAAAAAAAAAACGCCGCTGAGCAACTGTGTACGAATCGTTGACTTTATAAAAGATTGATTTTTTTTAAGTAAAAATTTCTTTTAGTAGGAAAAACGATAATTTTTACAAATAAAAAAAAACAAAAAAAAATAATATGATGGCTATTTACCGAAGATGACATTTAGGAAATGCTTACCTGTCGTCAAAATATCGACCACAGATGTATTGGCACTACTATTAACTTTCTGCGTGTTGTTCCTCGAGCTTCTCGTCCGTTGTCGCGCCTTCCTAAATAACTGTTTATAATTTTCTGTCTTTTTACTTAAATAATAGTACTGTACACAGTCGGCTACCGACTTCCTATCTAAATATGACGCTATAACAACGAAATTTTTCGGATGCTGAAGATATTTTTCTTTAAACAGTTCTTTTTCGGTGTTCGACCAGACGTTGAGGAATTGTCTGCTTTTGTACACCGCCTCCATGTCCTCCAAATAACCGTTGTTGTTGTCGTACTTGATTTTCCTTTCGCGTTGATCGAAAAGAATGGGCGGAATGACGGCGTAGCTCCGCATTTTCTTGTCCTCAAGAGCCTGCTCCTGAAGGTTATCCATGATTTCCTCCATATCAGCTTCGGATTTTACTCGAGCCCCCACTCTGTTGAACCTAGAAATAGTAGCAATACAAATTTCTTTAGTATCAATTATACGAAACAATAATAAATTAGAGTCAAGTATATTTGTCGGTTTATTATTATTCTAGCATTTTGCATTAAGTTGGACTTTTGTCTATTTTGATGCAGTAGATTTACTGCCTCTAGATAAACGATTTCCAAATAACACAAACACTTTGTTGCTTCTAATCAATTTGTCAGATTAGTAAAATTGTTTCACTGTTGCTTTGTTTTAATATAAATATACTTCTAGAGCGGTAATTGCTGGATTGTTCAAATTTGACATAAACAATATATCTCGAAAACATGATAAATAAAGTAAGAGAGCATGCTATTCCTGGTCTGAACAGAAATATACCTTGAGCTATAAGCAGGCAATTTGTTGGTAGATTTCAGCTGCAAAAAGTGATTTTTTTGTGAAAAATGGGCATTTAATTTATAAAAAAAAAATTTGAAAAATTTGAAATTCAGTAGAGATGGGTAAAATGTGTAAGAAAAACGAGTGACTGTGAGAGAAATGCCGAAAAAAATTTGTTGGTAGATTTCAGCTGCAAAAATTGATTATTTTTGGGAAAAATGGACATTAAATCTACAAATAAAAATCTGAAAAATCTGAAATTCAGCAGAGATAGGTAAAGTGAGTAGGAAAAACGAGTGGTTGTGAGAAAAATGCCGAAAAAAATTTGTTGGTAGATTTCAGCTGCAAAAAGAGATTTTTTTTTTGAAAAATTGTCATTAAATCTACAAAAAAAAAATCTAAAAAAATTGAAATTTAGTAGAGATGGGTAAAATGTGTAGGAAAAACGAGTGGTTGTGAGAAAAATGCCGAAAAAAATTTGTTGGTAGATTTCAGCTGCAAAAAGAGATTTTTTTTTTGAAAAATTGTCATTAAATCTACAAAAAAAATCTAAAAAAATTGAAATTTAGTAGAGATGGGTAAAATGTGTAGGAAAAACGAGTGGTTGTGAGAAAAATGCCGAAAAAAATTTGTTGGTAGATTTCAGATGCAAAAGTGATTTTTTTTGTGAAAAATGGGCATTAAATAATATACAAAAAAAATCTGAAAAATTTGAAATTCAGTAGAGATGGGTAAAATGTGTAAGAAAAACGAGTGGCTGTGAGAGAAATGCCGAAAAAAATTTGTTGGTAGATTTCAGCTGCAAAAATTGATTATTTTTGGGAAAAATGGACATTAAATCTACAAATAAAAATCTGAAAAATCTGAAATTCAGCAGAGAGTAGGTAAAGTGAGTAGGAAAAACGAGTGGTTGTGAAAAAAATGCCGAAAAAAATTTGTTGGTAGATTTCAGCTGCAAAAAGAGATTTTTTTTTTGAAAAATTGTCATTAAATCTACAAAAAAAAAATCTAAAAAAATTGAAATTTAGTAGAGATGGGTAAAATGTGTAGGAAAAACGAGTGGTTGTGAGAAAAATGCCCAAAAAAATTTGTTGGTAGATTTCAGATGCAAAAGTGATTTTTTTGTGAAAAATGGGCATTAAATAATATACAAAAAAAATCTGAAAAATTTGAAATTCAGTAGAGATGGGTAAAACGTGTAGGAAAAACGAGTGGTTGTGAGAGAAATGCCGAAAAAAATATGTTGGTAGATTTCAGCTGCAAAAATTGATTATTTTTGGGAAAAATGGACATTAAATCTACAAATAAAAATCTGAAAAATCTGAAATTCAGCAGAGATAGGTAAAGTGAGTAGGAAAAACGAGTGGTTGTGAGAAAAATGCCGAAAAAAATTTATTGGTAGATTTCAGCTGCAAAAAGTGATTTTTTTTTGAAAAATTGGCATTAAATCTACAAAAAAATAATCTAAAAAAATTGAAATTTAGTAAAGATGGGTAAAATGTGTAGGAAAAACGAGTGGTTGTGAGAAAAACGCCGAAAAAAATTTGTTGGTAGATTGCAGCTGCAAAAAGTGATTTTCTTGTGAAATCTACAAAAAAAATCTACAGATTTCAGCTGCAAAAAGTAATTTTTTTGTGAAAAATGAGCACCTGCAAATTTATGAGTCACTCATTTTGCGCGTTGTGACCGAAGTCCGTGTCGACTATAAATTATTGCATTCTTATATCTCAGATCGAATGTTCTGGGTAAGACAAGCTAAATAGAATTAAACCAGACATCTGTAGGGGTCCCACAGGGAAGTGTCCTTGGCCCTATTCTAACTTTATTGTACACTAATGATATACCACAAACCGAAAATACGACAGTAACGACCTTTGCAGATAATATTACAATATTAGCAGTAGGTACAGATGCAGAGAAAGCTGCAAATAAGATACAAACCGCTATCAATCGTGTCAATACATAGACCAAAAAACAAAAAATTAAACTGAATGAGAGTAAATCGATACAAATATATTTCACCAACAAACTAAGAGAACCAAGAACCCAACTAGAGCTGTCTGGGAAGGTTATTCTGCATGCCAATACAGCCACATAAATAGGAATGACTCTTGATGCAAAAAATGATGAAAAAATGTGAAGAAATGAATTTGAGACACAGGAAATTGTACTGGTTGCTTGGAAGAAAATCCCAGTTATCATTGCACAATAAGTTGATGATATACAAGGAGTTGTTACAAATGTCAAAACATCCAGGTCAACTAAAACCATTCGAACTCCTCCCAATATTGAGAGGTTCGAGGATTAAAATTTACAGCCTGTCTCAATATTGGGAGGAGTTCGAATGGTTTTCGGTTGACCTGGATGTTTGATATTTGCAACAACTCCTTGTTCTAGAATTTTTTTTACCCACGCGTGAACTAACATGGCCGATGGCGCATGACAAAAACGCCGCTGAGCTGCTGTGTACGAATCGTTGACTTTAAATAACATAAGACGATTGAAGCGAAAAAAACCATAGTGAAATACCAGTGCACTACGAAGACTGAATAAAAAGGATTAAAGCCACTTTAAGACTAATCGTAGTATTAATACTAGAGAGAGAAAAACTTAGCAGTGAGACTATCAGACTGCAGTAAAGGATGGTCTATGGTGGTGGACACCCTACTAAGCAAACTGAGTATGGAAGACTTTAACATCATCAGTTTTAATTGGTGTCTGGGTAGAGGATTTTCCGATATGAGCAAGACATGGGGTGTTAAACCAAAAAAGATAAAGTTATTTTTGTCAAATACAGGTAAGATCCAAGGTGATTAGAGGAAACTAAATGGTGGTAAGGGATCCGAGTTTACTTTTTTTATCATGTATCCGAGATTGGTGGTAAAATACTTTACCTAAACAATATATATAAGAAGTAGATAAAATGGAACAAAGCAAACAATAAAAAATTGAGTAAACTTAGGTAGAATGTTTAAAAACTTGATAAGAAACGATTCTTCGTATTTTTTTAAACATTCTCTTACCTTTCTTTGTCTTCCCGTTGCTTCCTCAATTCCGGAAAAACCTTCTCAAAGAAATCCCGATTTTTTGCTTCTTTCCCTTTTCGTTTTGTACTAGATTCTATTTTATCGACCTTCCTCAGCCAATCCTGCATCATTTTACTATACGTGTCAGTCAAATAGGAATTTCTCGATTCTTTCTCCGTATTCCTTTTCTTAAAGTAGTCCAGCAATCTTCTCTTAAAGGCTATGTTCCTTCTTTTATTTTCATGGTAAGCGGGGGCGTCGCTGGGTTGATTGTATAACGGCCATTCCACTTTGGGACCCAGAGAATCCAGTTGAGCGTGCGCGCTCTGAGCCTTTTTCCTGTTCTCCGCATAGATTTTCTAAAAGAGGTAAAAAATTAATTAGCCTAAGGACTCGCGAATACAACCAGCAAAAGAACTGTATACACTAGTAAAGGGTACAAAAATATTGGACTGGGTGGAGTAACAAAATTGACAGGAAACGCAATAAGCCATACGCTTCTTCGACATCGGAGATCTTAGATCTGACAGACCCAGAAAGGAGACAGTGCATACGTGGAGCTTGGACGAAACTTATGTGAAGCCAACATGAGAAATGCAATGCTGGAGAGCAAGGCCAAGTGGAAGATAGTACAAAAAATGATTAAAACTATCATGAGCAGTGTTCGAAATCGAACATCTACGCCCCTGATAAATAAAGGGAATAAAAATATTCAAATAAAATAAATATAGCACGCTCATGTGTTCTTGGCCTTGTATCAAAGCGCTGTGAATCAGCCACACTAAAAACTTCGTTATTATATCATACTACCCCGTACGAAAACATAAAACATAAAAACATTTAGCCTCTATACAGAGTGTCTGTTCAAATCCAGAATAAACAGTAAAGAAACGGAGGAAAGGATCAGACAAGCAAGCAGATAAGTATAGATGGAAAGGATGATAACCCCAAACGCCGAGGTAGGCCGGAAAACGGCGGTTCCAGCGACTGGGAGAAGAACGGAGGGGTTTTAGTAGGAGTAGCGCCCCCACACTACCTGCCCACTCGATAGAAGGGCAGGTGCCAAGCGGTTTCCCTTCCCAAAAAAAAAAAAAAAAAGACCCAGAAAGGAAAAAAAGACTCCCATTGAACATATGGATCATTTAGTAAATTTCAAAGAGGAAGTTCAGTTCCTAAGTGCTCAAATCGTCTTCCATCTGATATTTACATATCTACTGTCTTAATTTATAGTACTAGCTCAGCACTTCTCTTCTTATGTGGGTCTTTTGAGCAACTGATTGCTCGTAGCATTATGTCATCAATTAGTTGAAAGCTTAGGAGCCCGGAATAAAACAGAAATAATGAACAAACGAGAGAGTGCCCAAAATGAATCTGACGGTATGTAGCCCAATGGGCGACCAGGCGCCTTTTTTACCACACGAAAGAAATTCATATTGTGACACATAACAAAATTGACTGGGTTGTTATGGGATGTTTGTAAGAAAAAGCTGTAGAATATCAATATTATTACAATATATTTAGAGGGGCGTTTTACCTGAGGTAAACTCTGATGTTTCGGCGTCGTATCCTCTTCCACTTCAGACTTGATCAGGGGTTTGTTAGCGATTTCCTCCAGTTCTGCTTGTTTCTTCTTCAATATCGATATTTGCGACTCGGCCTTCGCAATTTCCCTGTCCACCTTTCCAATCTGTTGGATGAGTTCATCTTTGGTTGTCCGGAATGCCTGGTCATCCTGATTCAACTGTTCTGGCGTCGGTGAAATTGCTTCTACTGGTGGATTGTACGCCCCCGGCTATTCATGCAACAAACAATTAGAATTACAACAAGATATTATGTGGTGGGTCTTATAATTTTGATCTTTATTTATTCTAAAATTCCGATCTTTTCCAAATTAATAAACAACATTCCTTCCTACTGAAAGGTCTTCAAATCACAGGAATCCAACAAGTGGGCGAAAGGTATTTTCAGAAATTTAACAAGCGAGGGAATTCCCGTTATATAAAGACGTTCTAATAGGATTTTAAGTAACGATATTAGTTGCTTACTGGAAAAAATGTATGAATGTATAAAGTTTTGAAAAGTAGGGGTCAAAAATGAATCATTACAGTAATTAACGAATATTTAATATACAATTAGGAGGTAGATTTATCAGATTGATAATTTGTTACCTATTTTATCTGCCCGAAACAAGGCTAAATACAAATTGGGACATACTTTAATGTACTGTACTACTAGTATTCCGTTTTAATTTTAAAGCTTAACTCGGAACTTTTTATTCTGGTAAACGTTAAGAATATGGGGCCGGCTGGGATTTTCATGAAATTTTGACAGGTTATAAAACATGATAAAATCAATGTAGCAATAGACATTTTTGCGCCGAAAAATACTTGTCACATTTTTTTTTTGAAAAAATATATGTTGCGGTACTCACTCCCAAGACAAACCAATAAAATCCGTTGGACGGAGTATTTAACGTATTAACGATCAATTTGTTTTCACAAATGTCATTCCTCTGATAACGTCGAAGTCACTTTTGCCACGTTGCCAGTTTAATTTTCAGAAAGAATAGATTGTATTAGATTTCTAGCAGAAAAACTTACTTTGGTATAATATGGCCCTTCGATCTTCCGATCTGGGCTTTTGAAACTGTATGGGCTGTCAGGTTAGCTTTAGATTAGGTTAGGTTAGATGTAATAAATAAAGAACAGTGCGATACGTGTCACATTTTGACAGTTGTTACATTCTGACAGGTGTCATGTTTTGACATTTGTTATACATTGACAGGTATCAAGTCTTGACAAGTGTCACGTTTTGACAGGTATCACGTTTTAACAAGTGTCCATTCTGACAAGAGTAATATTTTGACAGTTGTTACATTCCGACATTTTAACAGTTGTCACGTTTTCACAAATGTCACGTTTTGACAAGTGTCCATTTTGACAGTTCTTGCATTCTGACAGATGTCACATTTTAACAACTGTCACATTTTAACAACTGTCACATTTTAACAACTGTCACATTTTGACAGGTGTCACATTTTGACAGTTGTAACATTCTGACAGGTGTCACATTTTTATAGCTGTCACGTTGTGGCAAGAGTCCATTTTGACAGTTGTTACATTCTGACATGTGTCACATTTAAACAGTTGTCACGTTTTCACAAGTGTCCATTTTGACAGTTGTTACATTCTGACAGGTGTCACATTTTAACAGGTGTCACATTTTAACCGCTGCCACGTTTTGACAGGTGCCACTTTTTGACAGGTGTCATATTTTTACAGATGTCAGGTTTTAACAAGGGCCTATTTTGACAGTTGTCACGATTTCACAAGTGTTCATTTTGACCGTTGTTACATTCTGACAGGTGTCACATTTTTACAGCTGTCTCGTTTTAACAAGGGGCTATTTTGACAGTTGTTACATTCTGACATGTGTCACATTTTAACAGTTGTCACGTTTTCACAAGTGTCCATTTTGACAGTTGTTACATTCTGACAGGTGTCACATTTTAACAGGTGTCACATTTTAACCGCTGCCACGTTTTGACAGGTGCCACTTTTTGACAGGTGTCATATTTTTACAGATGTCAGGTTTTAACAAGGGCCTATTTTGACAGTTGTCACGATTTCACAAGTGTTCATTTTGACCGTTGTTACATTCTGACAGGTGTCACATTTTTACAGCTGTCTCGTTTTAACAAGGGGCTATTTTGACAGTTGTTACATTCTGACATGTGTCACATTTTAACAGTTGTCACGTTTTCACAAGTGTCCATTATGACGCTTGTTACATTCTGACAGGTGTCATATTTTGACAGTTGTTAGGTTCTGACAGGTGTCACGTTTCGACAGTTGTTACTCACCGTTCGATTAAATATTTCCCTAAATCCATGATTTCTGAAATTGAACTGGCAACGTTGTATTTCCAACATTTGTATTTATGAGATGGCTGTCATTTGTCAAGCAAATTATTTATGTCCGTCAAATGAACATTTTTCTTTTTTATATACTTTTCAGGTTTTTTTGGGGTTATAAATTGCTAATGTGCATTTGTAGAAAAGTTATGTATGCATTTGAATTGGATAAATATGTTAAATAATCGTTTCAACGCACTGAATTTGTTTGTCTTGGAAGTGAGTATCCCAACATATATTTTTTCCAAAAAAAATTGTGAAAAATGTCTTTCCGCGGCAATTTTTTTATTTTTATTAATTTTATGTCCCCATATTCTTAACGTTTTCCCAAATTCTTCTTTATTCTATATGGTGCTGAGCTTAACTAGCCAATTCTGTGAATGGTAGGAAGTTTAATAAAATATTTTACTTTCAATTCAGATCAAAAATCCATATCTCAAATATGATTTGTACACTGAACACGTTATATGCCCATCACTGTTACATCACTGTCACTTTATTTTATAACTATTCTTGTTTATCGTAGACAAAATATAAATGTACACATTTTTCTTGCAAATTAATTGTTAAAATGCTATTGTGTCTTCACTCTGCAGTATTTGAACCTAAAAAATACTGGTTAAATAATTTATTTGAAATATTCACCTTATCTATGTCGCAGCAATATAACTTTATACGTTTCGGGCTTAAATGTTCATACATTTTTGAATAAATTAACGTTCTAAAAGATTGTAAAATCTGTTTAATAACGTCCATTGAAATTTTATTTGAAAACTGTCAAAACAATTGCTTAAATTGTATTCATTTGTTGCTTGAAGAGATGCCAACCAACAAAAATATTATTTGACGTGACAGTTCTACAACTGTTGTCATTATTGTTAGAGAGAGCTGTTTCATTTTATTAGTTTGCTTTTTTGTATAAAGGTTAAACATAAAAGTAACTATAATTTGTCCATTTTCTTAGCCAATCGAATGCCTCTCAGCGCTGCAATATTTGATCTAATCAGTTAAATCTGGATACTGGCACCCGACAATCAAGTCCGCGTGAGAATAAATTTATACACCTAGAGATCATTATATTTTGCCCCCAGATTAGAGAGTTACAGATAGGAACAAGACTAACGAAATTAGACAGAGTTAGAGTCAATTTAAAACCCACTTTGAAGGCTGTCAGATTGAATATTTATTCCGATAATTCAGAACACTATGACAGCAAAAACACAATATTCTTCTTCTTCTTTATTCGCTTATGGCTTGCATAATAGTCATTTGTCAGTTCATAAAATCATTGTATTAACAGTTTACTTTGTTTTTAAGTTTCTAATGTTTATTTATGCCAAAAATATTATCTTTCAGAATACTATGACATCAAAAACACAATATTTTATAAATAAATTTCTTATTTCTGACTCCAATGGCAATTGATGAATCAAATTTATACGTGAGAAGGCAACACTGTACCGGGGATGTTCCTTTCAGAACTGGCAATTTAAAGGTCCACGGTCACAGAAACCGGCAATAGAAACATCGAAGGAAATGGGCGGAGTACATAGCTAATCTGTGGTTAAACTATACTAGCGTTGATCTGAGCAAATGATATCTATAGTTTTATTATATTATAGAGCTGCAGTATTAGGAACCAGTTTATAATATATTTGGGCAGAGTCTAACCCAAAGTTCATCCTTCTAATATTGGTTGCACGTCTTGTTCGCACAGCCGGTGAGATCTGATAAAATTTTAATTTTAACACTATGAAACAATTCCTGAATTATTTTTTTCAGAATATGACGTATATAAATGCAAATTGGCGCTCAACCTACCCGCGTGTCGATTCTAAGAGGCTGCACTCCCTCCTTATCCTGCAATCGCATCTTCTTCAGCGGTTGCTGGCCGCTCGCGAGTCCTCCACCACCGGCGATGCCGGCGACGCCAACGCTGATACCGCCCCCGCCAACCCCATCGACGCACACCACTCCCTGCTGGACGTTAGGCTGGTGGTGGTCCTGTCTGGGCCGGCCGCCAGGCCCGTACTCGGGATGCAGCAACGATATCCGGTTTTGCCGGTAGTCGCGATGGAAGACGCTGGATATGATGGGCGGAGGCGGCGGCTGTGACACCGCCACCGGTACCGGGACCGGAGACGGTTGTTGCTGTTGAGGCTGCTGTTGGTAGCGTTGCTGTTGAGGGGGTGCATTCTAAAATAATAAAAAAGGTAAATAAAATTAATGTTTGCAACTCTTGTCTTTTGTCGAAAAGTCGTATGTTGTTTCTTAGCGTATCAAAATATATACATTTATTGAGAAGGAATCAATTTTACGAGTAAAAATTTCTGAATTTTATACTCGATGTATAATAATGAAAACCTCGGCAATTCGCCTCGGCTGCAAACTATGGCCTTAGCTATAATAAGTGATTGGTGTGGGATGCTACAATTAAAGGCTCTCATGACAGGATATAATTATAAAAATCGCTTTTTTAATGAATTGCGTGCGTAAAGAGTGAAGTAGATAAACAAAGCATAAGGAATTCACTGTGTCAGAGAGAGAACGCGATATTATGTGACGTATCTCCGTTCTTAGAGATGTGATTTGAATGGGAAAAACGGCATTGTAATATAGATGGGTTGAGAATTAGATAGGTAAAGAAGAAGCATGCGCAGAGACGTTGCCAGATGGGCCGTAACGCCTAACTTCGTTGTTATTGGTTCGATTTGAATGTGACAAACGGCATTGTAATATACATGGGGTAAAGATTAGGTACGGAAAGAAAAATCTTGCGCAGAGACGTTGTCAGATGGGCCGTAACGCCTAACTTCGTTGTCATTGGTCCGATTTGAATGTGACAACCGGCATTGTAATCTAGATGGGGTAAAAGTTAGGTACGTAAAGAAAAATCATGCGCAGAGACGTTGACAGATGGGCCGTAACACGCCTAACTTCGTTGTTATTGGTCCGATTTGAATGTGACAAACGGCATTGTAATATAGACGTTGCTAAGATATTTCAACCTTATTGTTGTTCGCGAAACAAATGTTTATTAACGTAATGTTGCATAAAACACCCTCTATAATAATGTATGTAAATGAGTTAAACAAACAATAAAAAACATTGGAATAACGCGTTTCAAAACACCAACAAGCAACAGTAAATAAAATTAATCGAGTAGGCAGATGTTAGTTTTCAGTTTCATTAGTGCGTAATATAATATTTACAGCTCTTGTAATAGCATGAAGTTCGAGGAGTTAAAAACAGTCGGTGAGCTCTCCCAACCAGATACTGCTCTCTGAGATATCATCTCCATAAGAAATAATATAATATCCATGCTTTAACTCAATTAAATGAGCTGAAAAGACCGATAAAAAGATTAATAGATTCGCCGCTTTGAACTTACACACCGAGCATAGGCGGAGATATTCTCTTTTACTTGAAATATAACTTTGTGTATTTTTGTTTAAATATTATACACGGTACGCTACTGTTCTGCATGTCATAAATAACTCCAGACGACTGAATAGCCACAAAAATAATGTACGGGGATTTATGGTAATTTATGCAACAGGCGGTCAGCGCAATTACTGATTGGTTTCCACGCAAGCGAACGGTTCCATTCAATCTGATCTACTGTTTACTTTATATAGGGAAATTTTTTTTTTAAATCGTCATAATTTTTTCTAAAAAGTCATGAAAATTATTTTAAATCGTCAAAAAATTTTGTTAATAAAATCGGCATGAACATTTTTTTTAAATCGACATGAATTTTTTTTAAATCATGAAAAATTTTGTTAAAAAGTCGACATAATTTTTTTTTAGTCATGAAAATTATTTTAAATCGTCATAAAAAATTTTGTTAAAAAAATCGCCATGAAAATTTTTTTAAATTGTCATGAATTTTTTTATAAATCATGAAAAAAATTTTTTTTAAATCGTCATAATTTTTTTTAGTCATGAAAAAATTTTAAATCGTCATAAAAAATTTTTTTTAAACCATCATGAATTTCTTTTTAAATCATGAAAAAAAAAATTTTTTTAATCGTCATAATTTTTTCTAAAAAGTCAAGAAAATTGTTTTAAATCGTCAAAAAATCGTCGTGAAAATTTTTTTTTAAATCGTCATGAAAACTCTATTTAAATCGAAATGAATTTTTTTTTAAATCATAAAAAAAAATTGTTAAAAATTATTTTAAATAGTCATAAAAAATTTTGTTAAAAAAAATCGCCATGAAATTTTTTTTAAATCGTCATGAATTTTTTTGAAATCGGCATGAATTTTTTTTAAATCATGAAAATTTTTTTTAAATCGTCATAATTTTTTCTAAAAAGTCAAGAAAATTATTTTAAATCGTCAAAAAATTTTGTTAAAAAAATCGTCATGAACAAAAAAATTGTTTTAAATCGTCAAAAAATCGTCGTGAACATTTTTTTTAAATCGTCATGAAAACTTTATTTAAATCGAAATGAATTTTTTTTTAAATCATAAAAAAAAATTGTAAAAAATTATTTTAAATAGTCATAAAAAATTTTGTTAAAAAAAATTTTTTTTAAATCATGAATTTTTTGAAATCGGCATGAATTTTTTTTTAAATCATGAAAATTTTTTTAAATCGTCATAATTTTTTTTAAAGTCATGAAAAAATTTTAAATCGTCATAAAAATTTTTTTTTAAACCATCATGAATTTCTTTTTAAATCATGAAAAAAAAATTTTTTTAATCGTCATAATTTTTTCTAAAAAGTCAAGAAAATTGTTTTAAATCGTCAAAAAATCGACGTGAAAATTTTTTTTTAAATCGTCATGAAAACTTTATTTAAATCGAAATGAATTTTTTTTTAAATCATAAAAAAAAATTGTTAAAAATTATTTTAAATAGTCATAAAAAATTTTCTTAAAAAAAATCGCCATGAAATTTTTTTTAAATCGTCATAATTTTTTCTAAAAAGTCAAGAAAATTATTTTAAATCGTCAAAAAATTTTGTTAAAAAAATCGTCATGAACAAAAAAATTGTTTTAAATCGTCAAAAAATCGTCGTGAACATTTTTTTTAAATCGTCATGAAAACTTTATTTAAATCGAAATGAATTTTTTTTTAAATCATAAAAAAAAATTGTAAAAAATTATTTTAAATAGTCATAAAAAATTTTGTTAAAAAAAATCGCCATGAAATTTTTTTTAAATCATGAATTTTTTGAAATCGGCATGATTTTTTTTTTAAATCATGAAAATTTTTTTAAATCGTCATAATTTTTTCTAAAATGTCAAGAAAATTATTTTAAATCGTCAAAAAATTTTGTTAAAAAAATCGTCATGAACAAAAAAATTCAAATTGCCATGAAATTTTTTTTTAATCGTCATGAAAAATGTTAAAAGAATCGACATAACAAATAGTTTCTTTTCTCTCTAGAAGCTTAATATTTTCAAATCCCTCATTTCCTTAGAGTCTATCCTTGATTAAGTTCAGGAGATTTCAGATTAGTCCAGAGGCTGGGTAAATAAATGTGTTCCTTACTGAATAGATTCTGATGTTCTGTTTATAACATTTTTTTTTACAGTATTTTTAAAGCACATGGACTATAAATGTGATTCTTATTTTAACAAGTGCTATTACTGTTACTATTATATATAGTACAGTCTGTGCTATAAACAGAAAGGCAAATGAATAAAAAAATATATAAATTATATCAATTTTTCTTCACGTATATCTAAAAAATTATGCCTCAAATGCTCTCTCTAAAAAGCATAATGTACAAATATATAAAGATCCGTTTATGTATTTATTTAATCCTTCTATTATTTGCAACAGCGTACTTACCTGGGGTGGCGGCTGCAGCTGGGGCGAGGATGGGTATGGGTAACGGGCCGCTGCAGTCGATATGGGGGACCTGGATGGCTTGTATATGTCGGCAGCCGAATGCGTCGCCGTTTGGCTGTGGTTAGGTCTGAAACAAAGAAAGACATCCATTTATTACAATTATTACCTACAATTTATGGCATGCGGGTTAGAAAATGGAAGCGTTAAAAATTGTATGTATAATTATTACGACCGCAAAATAATTTGTAGGTCGTTTTAAAACGGCAATAATCAATATTTTTACGATCGAATCGTGAAAGCTAACTTTAAATAATGAGTTATACATGTACCCACATTGTTAACTTTGGTAACAAATTTATATTACTGTGTTTAAACATATTTAGTGGAGTGCCGTTAGATTTATATCTCCAACGAAGTTGGCAGTGATCGAATTATCATTTTCCCTTTTGGAATGTGTTTTTGACACTACATACTTAAATGTCTATATGTTAATTTTTACCGCTTTTTACTTTACCGCCCTCCACTATACCATAGAAAAAGGTAATGTGAGTGGAAAATTAACCCCCTCCCGAGTTATAGGGCGTAGAAAATTACGATTTTCACCATAAAAATCGTATATTTCTAAAAGTTTTTTTAAATATAACCGACAATCTGTTAGTGTTACGTAAAAATTGATATGAACTAATTTTATGGCCTTGAACTAGATGTATTTTTTATTTTTCTACGAAACTGGATCGTTCTAGCGTAAATATCTGGAAAAATATGACCACAAAAAAATGTATGTAACATCCTAATGAGAGAACAACATTGGGAACATTTTAAGACCATCCAGAACCGTTTAACATAAAAAAAAGTTATGGACAAAATAAATTTTTTTAAATTTTTTTTACGCCATTTGTTTGGCATGAGGGCCATAACCACAAGTTAAGTTTGTTACGACCACGTCAGTATTGAGAACTCTTAAAATCCTATATCAAACAGATATTTCAGAATAAAACAGGAAGATGTATATTCTGATCTAAGAGAAATTAAGGCAGGAGTACCCCAAGGTAGTGTACTAGGTCCAGTACTCTACTTACTGTATACCAGTGATATTCCTAACCTTGAGCACGATACTATTGCAACATTTGCTGATGATACTGCCATTCTGGCTGTTGGAAAGGACCATGAAGAAGGTAACCGAAAATTACAAACATCTGCAGACCAGATTAAGACCTGGTCTAAAAAATGGCGTATTAAGTTAAATGAAAATAAATCTGTTCATTTTACTTTACCAATAAATGAAACCAACACATTCCCATAAGAATAAATAACGCTCAGATCCCCTATGCTAATACAGCAAAATATCTTGGAATGACACTCGACGCTAGACTTCGCTGGAAAGTCCACATTAAAAAAAAACATGAAGTGCTTGGTATAAAATATAAAAAGATGTATTGGTTATTTGGAAGAAACTCCAAGTTGCCCACAAATAACAAACTGCTCCTCTACAAGCAGATATTGAAACCCATTTGGACGTATGGTAACCAGCTTTGGGGCTGCGCCAGTAAAATTAACATTCAAGTTATCCAACGTTTTCAAAATAAAGTATTAAGGAACATCGTCGATGCACCCTGGTACTGTCGCAACAGTGATCTTCATAGGGACCTGGATGTAGAAACTGTTGACAAAATTATATCTAAATATGCCAGCATCCATCAACAACGGCTGCTCGAACATGGGAACGTTGAGGTCATCCAGCTCCTCGATAATACCAATTTAGTAAGAAGACTCAAGAGAACCAAACCTTTTGATCTAGTTCAGTGACAGTGCTAGTTACAAACAGAGTATTGTGCGGATTTTGTGTTACACGTTACCGGTAGTGTTACTAAAATTATCAAACCCTAAGGTACACTAGTGAGTAGGACCTTAGTATTTAAGAATTCTAGTTAAGTTAGGTTAGAACAAAATTGCTTATTGATCTTCATGATCGGATTGTAATTATAGAAAACATTCCAACAGAGTGTTTTGCCACGAAAAAAAAAAAAAATTTGCAGAAAGACGTAACATATGTTTCTACAATTGTCCTATGGGATAATTATTTTTTAAGTTTTGGTCTGTTAAATTTAAGCAAAATTTTTGGTCAATAGCGTGAAAAGTATTGACTTTTGAAAAAAAATTAAAGAGACAAGACTTTGAGCAAATGTTCTTCCGAATAATTTCCATTTTTTTTTGTTTTTACCTTTTGTCTGTAACGAGATATGGCCATTTGAAATTGCATACAATTGCATTTATAACCATAATGTTATTTTTTGTTTGTTTGTTATAACATGACAATTCGGCGAAATTAGTGATTATCAGCCAAAAATCGTAATTTTCTACGTTCTATAACTCAAATCAAAGACAAATCAAATTGTTAAAATCAAATCAAACTCGTGAATCTCTACTTTTTCCCAAAACAGTGTAGCTAACATCCAATAAAAGCAATATTTATTAAATTCATTGTTATATGGGAGCAAAGATTTCGTAAGCGACATTTTGATTAGAGATTCGCTAGTTTTATCTCAAAGCTTTAGCACTCAGATTGCAAGCTTGTGCAATAACTTTTAATCTATTTACGATGTCCTGTAATATCTCAATTCTGTTCACCAGGGACCTAACTTTCCTAAGAAACTGGATTAAGTCATTTGATAATCTAAATGAACCAAGGAAAAGTTTCTTTTTTTAATTACTCTTCAGATACTTTTTAAATAACAACTTAAACTTCTATGACCTTTAAATAATGCACAACGAAGGCAAAAAAAAACAAAAACAAACAAAGTCACTTTAATATCTTCTTGTTCATATATCAAGTCCTTTTGTTTAAACAAAAAAAAACAAGGAATAATAAATTACCCACTTCGTATGTAATTGTGTTTCCTTTGATAGGCAGATAACGTTAATACAATGCAGGTTGCAGTAATGATTATAATACAGGTTAAGTTAATGTTGTGATAATTTTACATAGTCAACGTATCAACGCAACAATCGAGGTGTGCGATAATCCCAGGGCGTAAAACAAAACATCAAAGGATTCACTTCATGTTCTTTTGAATAATAATGGTAGGGATCAATTTTATTGTTTAACGCGTTACACTTATATGGTTCTTGTTCTTAAAAGGTTAATTTATTACGTAATAAGTAAGAAGAGGATTTGATCGGACTGCATGATAGGTAATTAGTGCAAATCGCAAATGCTTTCATTAAAAATCTAGAATTATTGATACTACGTTTTATTTATCTAAAGCCAGACGCAGTTAAAAATACACTTTATAAGTAGAAATGGCATCGAATGAATGTTGTAAAAAAATGATAATTTTAATCGAATAACAGTGTCGTTAGCAAATGAGACAACATGAATATGAAAACCAGATGTACGGGAGCCGGAGTAGACAGTTTTCACGTATTATACGCTTCTTTTTTTTTACATTAAAGAACATAAACCTACAATGTTGTCAGCTCTAAAATACGCCACTCATAGAAAACTGAACAACGACATAACTAGGAACAAAACTAACAACCAACATTGTTGTAAAGGACATAATAGAATACGAAATTTATAGACATATTGTTATGACAATATGGTTACTAAAGCAAAGTTCAAAACAGAATCGACCTGATTGTGTGTCTGAAACATTAAAACACGAGACGTCCTTTCTTGTGAAGCCACATTATAGATCTTTGCACGCCAAAGTTCAACGAACGCGCCGTTGCAATCGGAGAAAAAAAATATATAATTGTCGGTGTAGAGAATTACGTTGCTCTCGTAATAATTAATACAATTATATTGTTGTAATCCGTACTGGCTCTCGCAAGGTTATTTTCAGCTGTTTAAACAGGATGGTACAAGTAACCTACTTTATTTATCTATTTATATTGTTATTATTGGGAAACTCGATTTTTTGGCGAAGGAGATTTCAGATCCTACCATAATTTAGTCGTTCTGATATATAACATTTATTCACTAACCACTTTTACATTTTATACGTATGAAGTTACAGAAGAATATTATATATCTAGTTTACGATATGTAATAGAATAATTTACTGACTGAAAATCGCGAATCTAGGACCTAACAAAAAATTTTGTGCCTATTATAAGGACATGTCAGAAGATGAGGAAGGCAACAATGGACGAGATGAAGTCGCAAATTGAAGAAAAGAAGGTAAAGGAAGAGCGGGAACGAAGAAGAGAACAAGAAACGGATGCTTTTGTAAATGGAATTAACCGTAAAGTTTACCTTTTGGGTCAAGAAAATTTTGCAAAACAGAAGCAGAGATACAAGGATATTTGTGAAGAAAACAAATAATTGGCTGAAGAACAAATAAATTGCAAAAAATCCTGGATAAAGTCGTCTATACTGGCATATCTACAGATGAATTTTATGTACAATTTAATAAAATTGTAATGTAGACTTTTAATAAGAGATATAATAGGTGCAACTATGTATTGCATACAGTTTCATGATTAATACTTCATCAGCGCTATTAAGCTAGCAGTTATTCGGTCATTTGTAGCTTTTTTGTTACGCTGGTCCCACTTTTGTTGCTTTTACCAGTTCAGAGGAAAACGTCAAACGGAGGCATCACCAGGTCAGGTCAGGTCATTTGTAGCTTTTTTGTTACGCTTGTAACGCTTTTTGTAACGTTCAACAGTTCCGAGAAAAATGCGAAAATATGCTAACATATGTCGACGTCCCCAATGAAGATTGTAGCGGTGCAAGCCCGGGCCCGACTAGTTTTTTGTAGCTTCTTAGTTACGCTGGTCCTACTTCTGTAGCTTTTTTGTTACGCTGGTTCCACTTACGTAGCCTGCAACAGATACGAGAAAGGCGCGAAAATATACTATATGTCAATTGTAGCGGCGCAAGCTCGAGCCCGGCTAGCCTTGTGTAACTTTTTTGTAGCCTTTTTGTTAAGTTGGTACCACTTTTGTTGCTTTTACCAGTTCAGAGAAAAGCGTCAAACTGCTAGCTAAATAACGCTAATTCAGGCTCTATTAAGGTAGCAGACTCTCGACGGCATCATCAGGTCAGGACAGATCATTTGTAGCTTTTTTTGTTAAGCTGGTTCCACTTACGTAGCCTTCAACAGTTCTGTGAAAGGCGCGAATATATACTAGCCCATATTTCAATTGTAGCGGAGCAAGCTCGGGCCCGGCTGGCCTATTGTAACTTTTTTGTAGCCTTTTTGTTAAAGTGGTACCACTTTTGTTGCTTTTACCAGTTCAGAGAAAAACGTCAAACTGCTAGCTAAATAACGCTAATTCAGCTCTATTAAGGTAGCAGACACTCGACGGCATCACCGGGTCAGGTCAGGTCATTTGTAGCTTTTTTGTTACGCTGGTCCCACTTTTGTAACGTTCGACAGTTCCGAGAAAACCGCGAATATATGCTAGCATATATCGACGCTGCCAATTAAGATTGTAGCAGCGCAAGCCCGGGCCAGACTAGTTTTTTGTAACCTTTTTGTAGCTTTTTTGTTACGCTGGTCCCACTTTTGTTGCTTGCACCAGTTCCGAGAACAACGTCAAGCTTCTAGCTGAATAGCGCTAAATCAGCTCTATTAAGGTATCAACAGGTCAATCAGGTTATTTGTAGCTTTTTTGTTACGCTGGTCCCACTTTTGTAACGTTTAACAGTTCCGGTAAAAACGCGAAAATATGCTAACATATATAGAATTAAGGTTGTAGTGACTAGTTTTTTCTAACTTTTTTGTAGCTTTTTAGTTACGCTGGTCCCACTTCTGTAGCTTTTTTGTTTTAATTACGTAGCCTTCAACAGCACCGAGAAAGACGCGAAAATATGCTAGCCGATATTTATTTTCACTTGTAGCGGCGCAAGCTCGGGCCCGGCTACTTTTTTGTAGTTTTTTTGTTACGTAGGTTACATCCTTGTAGCTTGATCGACAAGGCCTCCGGGGTGCGCACCTTGATATCAGTCCGATATATGAACGTAGAACATGTTTGTAGCGGGTGAGGGGATCATTATAATCTTGCTTGCTAACAAAAAAGCGATATGGCAGATGTCTAACCTTTCTGAAAGATGTCTTCCCACTTGAGGTCGTGCCATTTGCGGTCAAAACAATTTTTGTCCCACTTCCGGTCAATTGAATAATAAAAGCTGAATAAACTTTGTGTATTTTAAATAAACCTATTAGAAATTATCAAATTTTCTTTGACCGCAAGTGGGGTCGTTATTTTCTTTTGAAGATATCGATTGAGCGCAAGTGGGGCGATAATTGTTCTGACCGCAAATGGATCGACCGCAAGTGGCACTATTTTCTCTGAAACCGCAAAAATCATCAGTCACTATGAACCATTCATAATAGCCGGGCCGACCTAATTTAAATGCCCTGTATTTTGTTACAACATTATCAAGTTCAATATTTCTATAAATTAACATTTGTCATTTTTATTTTGGTACGGTCAATATCCTCGCTTTCTATTCTCCAATTACGGACTTGATTAATTGCTTAATTTTCATTATTTATTCATGAAGAGATAACAATGTACACATTTTTGAAAAGAAAATAAATTAATACACGTTTTTAATTTCGAAAATATGCTTTATCAAAATACCTCGCTTGATTTATTTTTAAACAATAATAATTCATGTAGTTAACTAAATATAATCTTTAATTATCTATATACGATCAGATTACTGTACATTTTCTATTTACATAAATTTTTAAAAGCATTAATAATAATTAATAAAAGATTTAGGAGACAGAAATCGACGTTAATTGACTTGGTGGTGTCCACGCGCAAATGTTGTATTTTAGAAAGTTTTGACACCTTTATTTTATTCATGACAATTATGTTTTTAATATAGAATATAATCTAATTAATAACATACTTCAGTTAGTTGACATCTTCTACTGAATAAATAAAATGTGACACATCTAAGTAATCAATTATCATTAAAACTAGCGGCGTGGGCAAAAAATGCATTCTAAATATAAACGTTAGTTCAATTGTAACCAAACTATGACTTTTCCGTATTGATTCAAAACCATAGATCGGGATAAAAGATCTAAATAAAACGTATATGAAGAAAAAGAAGTTTGTAATGCTCTTTTCATTGATATTGGGCATAGTTTTGGTAAAGCTGGGGACAGCTGGGGACAACTTCTAAAGTCGTGCTTAATGAATATTGTCTATAGAATACAACAAGAGAAATACTCTAAACTAACGCCAATGTTATAAGTAGGAGTGATGTGTAAGAATAATAAAGTTAAATGAATAAAAAATCGGTAATGATAAATTTTACCGAAAACAATGGTATCCTTTGAGAACTCATCTAATCATCTGGGAACGAATATAGATTTATACAAATAGGTATAAAACCTTTATTCGTCTGAAAAAATATTTGTACGTAAAATCAATAAAGTATCGTCGTCAATTTTTTGAACATTAATGCTATGATTCGGTGATTGGGAGAATAATTTCACGTCATAAAACAATTAACTAGTGCATTAAAACAATAACCGAAAAATCGTTAAGCAATAAACGCAAAACATCAAAAACTAATTAACTGTATCCTTAATATAATACAAATATTAATCAAATCAATGTTTTGCGATTATACACCTATGTACTTTACCATTAAAACCATAAAAACTTTTTATAAATCCAAGAACTACAAACTTTGAAAATTAATTAACGGTTTTCATTGTTTTGATGAACACTAAACGTTAAATCTATGAATGCTTAAAAACGCGCCAAAATAGTGCTACCTAATAGTAAATCAATCTCTACGAACATTGATATTACGAACACGATAATTATAAGTAGAACCCACCGCTTTATGAGAAAGCAAAAACGCTATAAAAACAGCAAAGGATACCGCCAATAGAAGAAATGCGGATTGATCTGGACATTTTTGAGTATTTTAATTTCGAAAACACCGTACACTGTCCATATACGTAAAAATAAAATGATATTTTGTCTATTAGGACCACTGTGCAAAGATTCAATAACCAAGTTACTGGAGATCGTTAGGGGTAATTTGCGTAAAATTTCTATATTGATTAACTTTCTTTAATATGAATTTACATTTTAATTTCTATAACGCATATTAGATTTGAATAGAGGTTGACCACTCCACCTGGCCTATAGTCTCATTTTCTGATCTCTTGTGAGATTCAGAAACGTTGCTAATTAAAATTTTGTCTCAAATTTTAATTCTAAAATTAAAAACACGGTGAATAAAGTCATAAATATTGTCGGCACATCTATATGCCGCTAATACCGACAAAGACACTGGTCGGCACATCTACATGGCGCTAATAACGACAAAGCCACTTGTCGGCACATCTACAAGCCGCCAAAGTAACCTGTCTGCACATCTGAGAATTTTGTTTCTGTAATTGAAAATGTAAAAACTATAACCACACTTCCATTGTCGCCTCTTATGAGTGTAACCTCACACCTCACAGGTTAGTTAAATTAATTTAAGACAAAATTTTAATTAGTAATTCAAATCTAATATGCGTTATAGAAATTAAAATGTAAATTCATATTAAACTCATAATTAATAATTACACGCCATTCTCCCCTATAACGATATCCAGCTAAGTTGGTTATTGAATCTTTGCACAGTGGTCCTAATAGCCACAATATTATTTTATTTTTATGTATATGGACAGTGCACGGTGTTTTCGACTTTAAAGTGCTCAAAAATGTCCAGATTCATGAGTATTTGTTCTATTGGCGGTAATCCTTTGCTGTTTTTTCATTCTCATAAAGGATTGAGTTCGACTATACCAGTATACCTAATTTAGCGAGGTCTGATAAATAAAACTTAATAATATTAATAACTGGTGATTATGAATATATGCTCACTATTTATTGTTTTAATGTACTGGTGTTATAGATTAATGTCAATCATCCCTAACGTTAATAACCAACGATCGTAGACCCATGCTTTTTATTTATGGTTTTAATGTACAGAGGTCATAGATGTATACTTACTTTTCATTGTTTTTAAAAACATTAACCATAGATTAATATCCATCGTTCGTAACATTGATAACCGGCTATCATAGGCCTATCATTGCGATCATAAATCTATGCTCATATTTTATTGATTTTACGTACAAAAATCGTAACTTAAGGATTAAGAAAATTTACGTACGAACGTTTATTGTATTGATTCGATGTACTTTTTTTATTAATTACACGTACTTTTTTCGTTCAGTGCACTTTGAAGCAAGATCGGTAAATAGAAAATAGCATTGTATTTTCAAAGGATTAAGATCCTTAGGTACTTTAAAGTATAAAAACAAAAGGACCTTTTTCTCCTAACTAACTGATAACGCGTTTTTAAATTGTAAAAATATTATCTCAATAAACACGATATCAAAAAACGCTGTCATAATTTAACTCCCAAAGAAAAGGAGTGATGAAATTGTTTATAAAAAAACGATACAATGCTAAAATACTAGTTTATGATGCAAGGACGAGAAGTGTTACTTTTTGAAGTAATGAATGAAATTTACAAACAAAAAATAACCCTCAGGGTTCTCACCAAGTTAGTAAAATTAAATTCCCTGACTTTTCCCGGTTTTCCAGGTCCTTTTCGAAAAAATTCCCTGACCTATATATAACAGTGTCTATTACTATTTTTTTTTTTTGTTTTTTTTTTTTAGTTTTAGGATTTTTTTTAAAAATGTTTAATTGGGTGTCAGTGGTATTAATATGGTTATTTTATTAGCCTCATTGTAGACTTTGTTAATGTCTCCCTACGCCACTATAGGTACAGCACTGTTACTTAGTTAATGCTCGAGTAATGATGGTGTTGTGTGGTTTTTCTGGGTTTTCCCATAACTGTAAAGCAAATGCGCCATCAAGCATCAATAAGTCACCCCAGAGTGCCACGGCAAATAATAATAATAGCCTCCCTCCCCCGCACAAGCTGCAGAGCTTCTGGGGTTCACTCGTAAGGGAGTGAATTGCAGGGCGTATATTATTATTATTATTAATGAAAATTAAGTTTTATTTTTTATTGCAACAGAGATCGCCAGATCCAAAGCCCCTAAATACCTACTACCCACCCCCTAGGTAGGTTTTAAAACAGGTATAAATAATTTTATTTTTAAAAATTAAAAATTGTATTACATTACAAAAAATAACAAATTTTAAATAACTTTACTTAAAAGTATTCTGTTCTCTGTTCTCCCTGACTTTTACAAACGCGTTTCCCTGACTTTTAGGGTTTTTTAAGCGTTTTCCCTGACTTCCAGGTCCCATTTTAAAATTCCCTGACTTTTCCCGGGTTTCCAGGTTGGTGGGCACCCTGACCCTCTATTAATACGAATGCAGAGAGAGCAACGTACTGGAGAAAGGAGTCAGTGCATTCCATTAGCGACATTTAATATTGTTTCCTTTTGTTTTACCGTATATTCTGTCCCTTTCTCTTACTCTCACCCGACCAAGAGAAATAATTTTGTATGCTTGAGACATCCCATCCAAATCACGATCCCCTTTCGACCGAAAGGTTGGTTAGATGCACGACAGACCGACCTAAATCTGTGCCAGACCTTGACTTCAGCTCTTGTTTAACTTTACTAATGTTTACTAATGATTTCAGTAAAATCCGTGTGACGCTGACTGAGTATTTTAATCTAATTTTTGGCTATAGGAAACTTTGTTGAGAAATTTTGATATCTACTCATGTAAATAGGTTATTTTTAACGCGTCGACTGCTTAAAAATGATGGTACATAAATGTAATAATTAACAAAGTATGTTTGAAAATAATTTTTTAAAAACATACTTTGTTAATTATTTGTCTGTTTAATACTCAACAGGTGCACTTTCACGTAAATGTTTTGGGGGTCATACTCAAAATTCAATAATTCCATAAAATAAAGGGTTGTGTGCAAAAAGATGGCTGGCTAAATTCTTTCAAAGCATTGGAAAAACTTTTAAAAGCATTCACTAACTTGGTGAAACTGGCTGTGCTTTCTCATGTCCCAGAAATTTTTTTTTTCAGTGAAAATCTTTTCTGTTTTTGAATAAAAACACAGCCAAGATTTGAAAATCTTCATCCAATTTATGCTGCCACCTTTCCTAAGTTTGTACAATTCAAACATTCTTGGATAGAAGTGAAACGCCGCAATTGTCATTATTACTACGCGCCCTAGTTTCGAGAACAATATATGTCGCTGTTTTTGTTTAATGCCTACTCTACCAGAACTACATGATCGTCGCCGTATGTCTCAGATTAATATACAATCCTATTAGTTAAATTTTAATCCTTTTTCAGGGGCGTCCCACAAATTATTTTTGATTTTATTGATCGGTGTGGTAGAATTTTTTTACTTTTTTGTTTTAACTTTATTTAAGGTTTTAAAGTTAGTACTTTTTTTAAATTTATTAGTTTTTAAACTTTATTTAATTATATTTTATTAAATATGAGTGTTGGAGAAAGTCTCGAACACATTGATTTTAATTAATTTAAAATAAAAACCGTTTTTAATTTTTTCTCCGCTAAAATATTTTTTTATGAAACTTTGTAAAAACTTTCTTTTTTGTGTTTTTAAGTAAGCTGTAATTTTTTTCAGAGAAAAATATTTATTTTTCGATTTTATACGAATTTAAATTAAAAAAAGCCTAATTTTTAATCGAAAAAGTTATTTTACAAATTTTCATTTTTTAACCTTTATCAGTGCTCATTTTGTTCGTGGAAACCTCGACTTTAAGAAGGTGTGAAAAAAAATATATGTAATAGATATGGAAAAATTAGGTTTTTTTTAAATTTAAGTTCGTATGGGGATAAAAATGCGTATCTAGCTGTAAAGTGAGATAATGTGGTGAAGGGGGATATTAGGGCAATTGTTGATTGGTGTTATGAGTCATACAGTATTTTCTAATGTTTACAATATCCTTTGCCACAATCCTTATAATGCAGTTTTGACAGAAAAAAAAAATAGTTTCCTAGATTCATTATAATAGATTTCTAACTGAAAGTGCTGCTATTGTTTATTTAAAAATAAATAGATGTTCTGATCAAATTTCCTCGGCTCCACCTCTTCAAAATTTTTATGCAATAACTATATTTTTATTTTTTCATCATAATTAATTTGAATTACATTTTTTTTAATCCAAAAATTATTCGATATAATATAAGGATGAAATGGAATTATTAAAGACAATTTTTCAGCAATTTGTTACATATCGCTGTTTCTGTAAATTACTTACAGAGAAAAAATGTTGGTCAAAATTTGTTTATAACAAATTGTTAACTCATAATACATAAGAAATGTTTTTTCCTTATATGGAGCCCGAAAGGTTGTCTAGTTCAAGAGGTGACATATATAACTTTCAAATTCAAAATGTACTTATTTCTCATGTTTTTTTTCTTCAATTATTTTCTACCGGAGTTAGTGAATCCAAGAACAGCAAGTGGTTGGAAATAAGGAACAATTCCCTATAACACCTGAGGATTATTGAGTGAAATTTCAATAAATCTCGATTTTTTCTACCACGTTTATTTTATTCTCCCATTTTCTATTCCATTATTTTTGGGTTACAATTTATTGATTACTATTTTAAATCAAGGGTATAGTAGAACCCACCGCTTTATGAGAAAGAAAAAACAGCAAAGGATACCGCCAATAGAAGAAATGCTAATTGACGGGACATTTTTGAGTACTTTAATGTCGAAAACACCGTTCACTATCCATATACATAAAAATAAAATGATATTTTGGCTATTAGGACCACTGTGCAAAGATTCAAAAACCAACTTAGCTGGAGATCGTTAGGGGTAATTTGCGTAAAATTTCTATATTGATTAACTTTCTTTAATATGAATTTACATTTTGATTTCTATAAAGCGGCGTTCAGACTTTACAAGTTACTTGAATTCAAGTAACTTGAAAGGAGTAACCTGAATTCAAGTGAACGTTCATACTATTTCAATATTCGATTCAAGTCATTTCAAGTTGACATTTTTATTTAAATGATTCCTGTTTCAATTTACAAAAATTGCGTCAAATGATGTGATTCCTGCTGGAATAAAAGTTGTAAATCAACTAATTGTGGATGGATTCCTAAAAATCAGAGAAAAAATTCTACACTTTATTTTACAAAAAAATACATCAAATACCAAATAGACGCTGACGCTAGTGTGAACCATCTACGGAGGGTTCTAATTGTGAGGTTATTTTGTATAAAAATTTCAACTTGAAATTTTTTCTCTGATTTTTAGTAATCCATCCACAATTAGCTTATTTACAACTTTTATTCCAGCAGGAATTACATCATTCGACGCCATTTTTCTAACTTGAAAAAGGAATCAAGTAAAAATGTCAACTTGAAATGACACTTCTAAACATTTGTACATATCGTTTGAGCATCTTTACATATATATTATAAAACTTTTTATTGATGAAATGGCATCAAAAAGGGACCACGAGGTATTGCGCCTTCCGCCCTATTTTTGTGTATTTAACCCCACAGAATTAATTTGGGGACAAATTAAAAAAGGCGTTATAATGTGTTTCCCAAATTTGACGGGTTGATAGCAAATTTGGTAAAAGAAGAAATTAACAAAAGTTCAGCTGATGATTGGCAGACAAAAATCAAACATGTTATCAAAGAAGAAAATTCTTATATAACGAGTCCGACCAAATTGATTATCAATGTTGATGACAGTGAATCCAATGGTGAGGGTTGAGATAGGGTAGGTAAGCTTAATTAATTTATAATACTTATGACTTTATTCACCGTGTTTTTAATTTTAGAATTAAAATTTGAGACAAAAATTTTAATTAGCAACGTTTGTGAATCTCACAAGAGATCAGAAAATGAACCTATGGGCGAGGTGGAGTGGTCAACCTCTATTGAAATCTAATATGCGTTACAGAAATTAAAATGTAAATTCATATTAAACTCATAATTAATAATTATACGCCATTCTCCCCTATAACGATATCCAGCTAAGTTGGTTATTGAATCTTTGCACAGTGGTCCTAATAGCCAAAATATCATTTTATTTTTATGTATATGGACAGTGTACGGCGTTTTCGACATTAAAGAACTCAAAAATGTCCAGATCAATTAGCATTTCTTTTATTGGCGGTATCCTTTGCTGTTTTTATAGCGTTTTTTCTTTCTCATAAAGCGGTGGGTTCTACTATACCTATCAATGAATATAATTGCTTAAAAAAATTAAAAACAAGCTTTTATACAAGTGCAATAAAAATCAAAAAAATTAAAAATATTTTGACAAAAACAAGATTTTATAAAATGCATTGAAGAAAAAATTAGACCTAGATTTTTCTGTGAGTAACAGATTCAAAATATTGCATTTTTGTAGGTTGATTCAAAGAAAACAGACCTCAATTCATAACCATTTAAAACATTGGATGGTTTTGGTCACCTAATTTTTATGTTCTGCACGCTACTGGCCACTGGCTACTAAGAATGCATAAATGATTTATTTATTAGGTGGCAATATCTTTTGGTAAATGTATTTTGCTGTGTTGCCAAATTTTGGAAAGGATTTATATTTAGGCACGCCTACTTTTGCTGCGCGGGTCAAGGGGAAATATCGTATGAAGTTATGACGCGTTAATGAAACCCCTTAATGTAAATAATAAAATAAAATCAGTAAATTTTAAATTTTACCTATATCTTTTTGTTCTTATTGCCTTCTGCCGTAAACTCAGACAGAATGTAATTATTTGTTGTGGATAATTTTCTTGAGCGCCATCTACTATCAAGTAGAAAGTTTGAGAATCTTAAACTCAGGAAGTGTTTCTATTGACCGCGTGATTGTAGAAATTGATAATAACGACTCAGTAAAAATATGTAAACATTTATTAATATTCAAAATAAATAACGGTTAATCTTTTGTTTTATGTGAAGAAGTTGTTTGCCAGAATAAGGTAAGCGTAATATTTTCCTTATTTACAAAATCAACAATTAGCACAAATCTTATGATTACTCTAATTTAGTTAGTTTTTTTTATGTCGTTTTTTTTTGGGAATAATCACATTTGTCAGTATCTTGCATTTGCTGACGATAAAAAAATTACTGTCAACGCATATTTCTTGTAAAAACAAGGTGAATTCTAATAATCACTGCAAACAGTTCCACAATAAGCCCATGGACACCGAGTAGTAATGATTCTTTTGGCTTACAGAAAAAGGGGTAACCAAAACACCCAGTCATTTTTATTTATCTACCTGGCTGTTTTGAACCTACCTGGTGTAGAAGTTATTTTAAAATTTTTAATCGTGTTTCATTCCGTTGGCGTTGTTGTGCTGCTGCTTCGTGAAAATTAAAATGTAGCCTGACTTGCAATTTTTTTGTTTTCGATTTGAAGATGACAGTGAAGATATGGTTCATCCAACGTGTATGATAAAAGACCTAAATTGGTTTAGTTTTTTTTATAATTTTTTCGATTTTACTTGTAACAAATTTTTTTGGTTATTTTTCAGCTAGATTGAGGGTTATGAAAAGGCAAAAAATATAATTAAATGCTTATATTAACTTAAAGTCAATTCTCGTCTTGGTTCCTGTATTCGCAATATTTTTTTTCAATAAAAGGACAAGAAAGTTGTAAAATTTCATCTATTTATTTAATAAGGCGATATAACATTGGCCATTGATGGTTCTTCCTTTCTCAATACATTTTTTTATATCGTTGAAATTAATTTCTTTTCAAACAAGATATTTTAATTTGAACTTGACTTTTTTCTTCTTTATTCGCCCTTCAAGTTCAAGGTGAAAACGTCTTAAGTCAGGTGATGTTTCAATTTCGTCTGGCGTAATTAAAAAATATGAAAAGGGCCTTCGTCAGGTAGACATGCTACATACACAGGTAGATAAACGAAAGTGACTCACAGAATGTTTTAAAAGTTTTTTGTAGCGTAGCTTATTAACATTTGTAAAGTTCAAGGTCTATTAAAGATGTAGGTCGTTGTCGAGTAATAGATTTTATTTATATAGTGCTTGTATTGTTTTGGTATTTTTTTAATTTTTCAGAAAGGAAAATATGAATATTAAAAATCCTTTTTAAAAACATGAAAAAATATTAATTCCGAAATATCAAATGAGTTCTCAAGCGCAGCCAAAATCTATCTATATGTATTGTTACGTACTATCGGTGTGTAAAGGAAAAATTAATTTTATTGAATTATTTCAAAAATTACCTGCACTGGTCTAATAACCTATAATGTTATTATTGATTTTATTAATAGATTAATCAACCTCGACTTTGGCTCTTTAATTTGGTTTGTTGTTAATTTAATATTTACAACAAATTTTAAATTTTACCTACATCTTTTTGTTCTTATTGCCTTCTGCCGTAAACTCAGACAGAATGTAATTATTTGTTGTGGATAATTTCGTTGAGCGCCATCTACTATCAAGTAGAAAGTTTGAGAATCTTAAACTGAGGAAGTGTTTCTATTGACCGCGTGATTGTAGAAACTGATAATAACGACTCAGTAAAAATATGTAAACATTTATTAATATTCAAAATAAATAACGGTTAACTTTTTGTTTTATATGAAGGAGTTGTTTGGCAGAATAAGGTAAGCGCAATATTTTTCTTATTTACAAAATCAACAATTAGCACAAATCTTATGATTACTTTAATTTATTTATAGTTTTTTTTTAATCTAACCTAATTAATTGTAAAACTTGTGGCCTTGTTTTACTTTTAAACGTTTTTAAATATCGATATTTAATATAGTAAATTGGTACCTTTATTACGATTTAGACTTTTTTATTCTGATTATTTTCCTAGTCAATTCAAGATGGGATTTATTACAATATCTTCTAGGAAACCAAAAACAGGAATAAGATAAATTAATACAGGATACAACTGGATCTGGAGGGCATAGTCAGGATACAACATGATCTGGATTATTTAACAGGAACAACGATAGGACAAATAATTGGACTTCTCTTCTTGATTTTTTCTTTAAATTTTTTTGTTTTACAAAAATATAACCTTACTTATTTTGACAGGTAAATTTCTTTGAATTTCTTGATCTTCAATCAGTATTGCTTTGATTTGATTTTCTTTTGTTTTTATTACGAGAATCGATGTGAACGCTTCAAAACATTTTGGTGAAAAGCCTCGCTTGACAGCGCGAAATAGTTTTTATAAACCATCAAATCACAGCTTACTTGATTGGAATTTGACAGTTCTTTAATGGAAATTTTTATAAAATTCAAAAATTATTAATTTTTTTACTACTTTTAATTAACACCAAATTATTCTAGAGACAAAAAGAATAATTTTGATATAATTTTCTCACTATTTCTACTTATATTAAATTTACACACATACTTTTAATGTTCGTTATTATCGATTCCTTAAATTCCATGAAACTTCATTATTATTCCCCTTTTTTACTGTATTTCTTTAATTTTAGAAATCCGGAACTCTATTTCACCGATTTTTATTATTTCCCTTAAATTTTAACTAATTACTTTGATATACCATGATATTGAATTTTCTTTTTCTCCTTACGATTAATATAACATTCTCATTGTTATTATAGCCGCAGACTTATCTGAGACTACATTACTTTGAATTTATAAATTCAGTTCTTTGTTAAATTTTACGTAAATACCTTAAATCTGTTAGTAAAAATCTCTTATTAGCTTTCAATGTTAAATTTTGATATGTCAAATTTTATAGATTCTTTTACAATTACCATGCTAGAACTAGTTTAAAACATTGTTTTTAAATTACTCAAAATACAATAAGTAGATAATGATTTTATTCATATTAATAAACTTATTTGTTTCTTTTTAATTCTTTGTGCTAGATATTAAATTTCTTATTCTCTTTTCGAGCTATTGGAATTAGTTAACCGTTACAGTATGTATTTAATGATATTGCTTTTGTCTCTTTATCTTCGGCAATAATTATTTTGATACCCATTTGGAAACAATACATACGCCTAAAATTAGAAACGCAATTTTCGAACAAATGCGCTTCCACAAAATATTCTTGATGGCCTTTTGGAATATTCGTTCGTAGTTCTGCGATAATGGCGAAAATTGTACTGTTTACGTCTAGCTGGAGAAGTTTCCCTGTGCCAAATAACGATTATAAAATCAATCGATAACTGGGGCATCCCGGCTGATGCAGGGATTCCAAATTCGCTCCAACTCAACTTTGGGAATTGCTTAATTCTTAATAAAGTTGAACGGCGGCGACGAGGAAGAATTGGGAGAATTAAGTTTATTGTTGTTGGAAAAACCAATATCATATACGATAAAAACTGTCGTTTGACCGAAAATCAAATTTTATGCTGTACAGGGTGTCCCAAATTGGTGTGTTTTGCAGGGTATCTCGTAAACTAGAAGAGATAGAAGAAAAGCAGTTAAGATGTTATGACTTCTTTTTTTGTTAAAGTAACGATAGCCTAATTAAATCTTTAGTAACTCCCTGCAGTTGGAAGATACAGGGCGATTATTGAAAACTGTCGAAAACTACAAGGTACTATAACTTCTTAATTAAGAAAAATATAAAAAAACGTTATAAAAACTTTTTATAGATATAATATTAAAGAGTTCAGTGGCGCACAGATTATTTTTTTTAGGGGGCTCACTAAGGAAATATAATGCAAACTTATGTTTTTTTAAATGGGACACCGTGTATATTTTGACGTTTTTCGTTTCCTTTTTTAATTCTCATTCACCTGATATGACATATTTTCAATGGTTGGAGCTACAGTGCAAATAAACCATTTATAGATGTTATCAGGTGAAACACCCTTAAAAAATTGAACACTCAGTAACGAATTTTAACATTTTATTATAAGGATACTGATGTATGACAATTTTATTTATCAAAATTATAATTAATAAAAAATAAAACCAGATTAAAAAAATAAAAACAACAAACAACAAGAAACATTGTAACAACTAATCTACCTATAACTAATTTTATTAGAATGTAAAAATTACATTAAATGTTCAAAATGCTCTCCGTTTTCATCGATTAAAAAGTTTTTCGTTTAAATAATCTCCAACCAATTCAGCATTACCAAAAATAAAATCATAAAATAATATTTACAAGACTAACTTCGAGAGTAGGGAAGATTTATTACAAAATATTCATGCCGCATTTAGAAAAATAAAGCCAGTGCACATACTCAATTGTGTAAGATTAGTAAGAAAAAGGTGTCAATTATTACTACAACAAAACGGAGGACATTTTGAACATTTAATGTAATTTTCACATTCTAATAAAATTAGTTATAGGTAGATTAGTTGTTACAATGTTCCTTGTTGTTTCATAAGTTTATTGTTTTTATTTTTTTAATCTGGTTTTATTTTTTATTAATTATAATTTTGATAAATAAAATTGTCATACATCAGTATCCTTATAATAAAATGTTAAATTTCGTTACTGAGTGTTCAATTTTTTAAGGGTGTTTCACCTGATAACATCTATAAATGGTTTATTTGCACTGTAGCTCCAACCATTGAAAATAGATATATAATATGTCATATCAGGTGAATGAGAATTAAAAAAGGAAACGAAAAACGTCAAAATATACACGGTGTCCCATTTAAAAAAACAAGTTTGCATTATATTTCTAAGTGAGCCCCCTAAAAAAAATAATCTGTGCGCCACTGAACTCTTAATTATTATATCTATCAAAAGTTTTTATAACGTTTTTTTATATTTTTCTTAATTAAGAAGTTATAGTACCTTGTAGTTTTCGACAGTTTTCAATAATCGCCCTGTATCTTCCAACTGCAGGGAGTTACTAAAGATTTAATTAGGATATCGTTAATTTAACAAAAAAAGAAGTCATAACATCTTAACTGCTTTTCTTCTATCTCTTCTAGTTTACGAGATACCCTGCAAAACACACCAATTTGGGACACCCTGTACACTCATAAACAAAACTACACTGTAAAAATTATCACAGTGATTTTATAGCTATAACAAGTATTGAAAATCACGTTTTCTTCGATCGAGTAAATTTTTTTTAAAAGTATAAGAGTAGAATATGAACATTCAAACGGTAGACAATTTTCTATAATACAGGGTGTTTCTAAATGACGCTTATAAGGAAGAAAAAATAAAATTATTTAAATAATTTAAAATTTAAAATTTAAAATTTGGCAAGTTCTTTGTGTACCTATATAAAAGACCATATTTTGTTATAAAAATATTGTCTCCACGACCATTCGTTAATATTATAATTCCAATATCAATTTTAGTAATAGAACATAAATATTCTAACTCTAGAGTGAGAATATTTATTCTGAAACACTTGCTTCTTATGCGTAAATATCACGTCCGAATCCTAGGTAGCCATGAATTTCATGTTTGACAGTTCTATGCGACGTATTATTTATTTAGTTTGAATTTGCCTGAACAATTCCTACTTTCTGTGGCCGTGGAGAAAGTATAGTCTGTTACTCTGTTGGAATGAAAATTGTTACAATATACACTTGATCCAGTGACGTGCATTTGGAAAAACATGTAAGAGTCATTTACCACATTTTTTTTAAACAAATATAAAGTAACGCAATAAAAATTTCAAAATGATTCTAATAGGTTATAAATCTTATTTTTTAAAACTAACTTTATTTACAACTTTGGGCAAAAAATAGTAAGCATATTTTACATAGTATGTATGAATAATACATTATAAAAGCAGTAATAAATGTTAATGTACATTAAATTAATTGTACCACATGAAAAAATACCATATTATAAATTTAAAAATCTGTTAATGGCCCAAACTAAGTAACAACTCATTATTTTTTTGTAAAAAAAAATAATAAACAACTACTGTTTTATTTTAAAATAATTAGAATTTCTCACACTTACCTAAAATGATTTATATCACTTTTAATTTATCACGCGTATTTCCGGCTTTGTAGAATCATTTATGAAACTATAAATGCGAAAGAGAAACAGTAAAAAATTTCTGTGAATGAGTAATAAAGTTAAAATTTTCTGATAAAAAATTATTTTTTTCAAATTTTTATTTGGTGATAATTTTGTAATATTCGTCAATATTACATAGAAGATAGGCAAAATTACATTTTTAATTATTAGTGCCGTAATGTGAGGAAAAAAATATCTGGACCTACAAAATTTTTTGATTCTACCATGCAATTTGTATAACGATAATAAACATTTACATTTTTCATTTAAAAAACGATATTTGCCCGAAAATTTATTAAATTTAACAAACCGAGTTTCAATATTAAAGTCTAGCATACGAATATTAACTCCGTTTTAACAGTGTTAGTTACTCAACGTTCCATTAAATATTTACCTATATCCATGATATCTGAAATTGAATTGACAACGTTGTATTTTCAACTTCGAATTTATGAGATGGCTGTCATTTGACAAGCAAATTATTTATGTCCGTCAAATGAACATTTTTCCTTTTTTAATACTTTTCAGGCTTATTCTGGTTATAAATTGCTACTTGGGCATTTGTAGAAAAGTTATGTACCTATGCGTTTGTATTGGAAAAATATGTTAAATAATCGTTTCAACGCACTGAATTTGTTTGGCTTGGGAGTGAGTATCCCAATATATATTTCTTTTTAAAAAAATGTGAAAAATATTTTTCCTCCCAAAAATTTCTATCGCTATATTGAATTTATGTTTTATAATATCTGTGAAAATTTCATGAAAATCCCAGCCGGCCCCATATTCTTAACGTTTACCCAGAGATGTGCGTGTCAGTAGTTGTCAAAATTTGTAGGTTATTATGGCGAAATTAAATAAAGTCAAACCTTGACGTTGATATTTATAAAAATAGGTTATTTTCTTATGACGATTTTCCATCATCCTCCACCAACGTTTTCGCCGGCCACTGTTAAACCAATTATGTATCGCGACTACGTTACTGAACGTTGATTTGGAACACCCCTCGCACATAAATATGATGTGATTTCCATCGATGATCGATGATTGACAATTAACTACTTTTGACAATGCCAAAAACTGACAAATTAAACTAATATTTATCAGTTTCTCTTCTAATGGAAATAAAATCACTTATTTTAAAGAAAAAGGGGGCTTTAATTTGTCTTTCTTGAATGAAAGTCGTTTTCAAAATGACATAACAAAATATATAATAAAAAAATTACTATAGAAACAGGTTATATTATCTGTGTTGTCTGCCGTTGCTAGGAAATAAAACTAACTTTTCTTGTAAATATCTCGGAAGATCGAATTTTCACAGAGATGAGACCCGCATTTTTTTGCCGATTTAGATAGGAATTAGTCTACCCTGAAAGTTTCATTCACATACATACATACACACATACAAACCTTGCTCGTTTAATAGTATTTGATTTTCTTTCTATCGTTCTATTTTACAGTGCCCAATAGTAATAGAAATGACAGAAAGTTTTGAAGTACATTTTGTATAGTGTGATCAAAAGCTGTGTTGCCAAATGTTGTAACATTTCTTTGACTTTGGGAAATCCAATTTAGTCAGAAAAATACATTTTCACTCTAGTCGCGTCTAAAGTAAAATAGTCTAGTATAAAATATTGAACTGACTGTTAACTATGTTCTAAAAATTTCGAATGACAAAATCACAAAAAAAAACTACTGAATGAATTATCTATTTTCGCTCTTTAATAACTTTTCGCGATCTAAATATATCGTTTAAAGGTCACGGAAAACATGCGGTATTTACACCATAAATTTTAATAAGGACTTGGCATATAAATTACATTAGCATAAGGCAAATTACCCATTAGCAAAAATTATACAATAGGTTAGCAATTCACAAAACACCGTCGAATAACAATTAACATTTCGTTTTTGAGGTGAACCGTGAAAGGTCGTTCAAAAACACATTCGTTCGAGTGAAAAACAATCGTATAGAAAAAACTGTTGGTTTAAAAATAAACCGGCGATACTATAATTCGCGAAAACAGACTTATCGGAAATGAGAAACGATTTGCGTGTGTATTTGTTCAGTAATTTGAACGGCGGAACGGGCGATTTTCATAGAGATTTCCTCGATTACCAGGAAGGTTTAATAAAAAAGAAAAAAAAACGTTTCTGAAGGCCAAATACTATCCATCTTATCAAATAGTTAGTTATTTTACCTATAGAACAGAACTTAATAGCCAGAGTAGGTACGTCTTACAATATTTCTAATTATACCATAAATGCCGACCTGACTATTACACGATTCAATATATTTGAGACTTACTTTGAGACCTATTAACTTATCAGTTGTATTATAAAAGTAAACCAGCACATCTAAGTCTGGCAAAAGAGTGAAGACAAGCTTCAGTTTCTCTACTTAATAATAGTTTATGCAAATCCTTAGAAACCATGATAGGAGCTATTAGAGGTCGTCTCAAATATCTTGAATCATATAAAACCTGTTTTAGTATGTGGCAGTGAAAATTAGATTCTTTCAAAAGGACAAAGACACAGTATCCAAGTAACCAGAGACGAAGTTTGACAAACGAAGACATAAACACCTTGTAGATATTTCTGCTCCAATTTGAAGAAACACACTGTAGATATTTCTGTTCCAACTTGAATAATTCAAATAGGGTAATTGTTTGTTTGTGGACTGTATGTGCGATCGTTGATTATGGAATAAAATGCGACACTTTACTAAACTGTATATTAAACTTTTTACGTCATGTTTGTGATTTAGTTCATTGGCGTAGAAGGGGTTTATTAATTTGAATTTTATTTGGTATTTAATTGAATATTTTTATTTATTTTGATTGCCCTTTTCGAGCACAGGGGCGGCGTTATGTTGATTTTCAACAAGAGAAGAAAAAATTATGATTTATTCTACCTCCTTGTGGAAATAGATCATATAATGTTTGTTTATTTTTGCTTGGAGAGTTTTGAGGCGCCAAATAAATAAAATTTTACCGACGGTGGATATTATTTTTTTTTTAATAAAACGGGAGAAAAAATTGATTTGTTTAGGACCTGTAAACAAATGAATTAGATTTTCTACGTTGGCAACAATATTGTTACTATTTTTATCATCTATTATTATCACAGTTAAACCGCATGTAAGTTCATCCTAAATTGGTAGGTATTTGTAAAAAAAAAATTCTCCTGGAAATGTAACCAAAATAAAAATAAATTCTGTAATCTTTGACTTCCTCATCCGACCAAGATTAAACAATTTTTTCTTATGTTGGTGGTTTTATATCCATGAGAATTGAAGCATTAAATAAACACTATTATTTGATATATTATTTAAATTCATTATTAGGGGAGGCACATATAAACAATTAGCAATTTTTCAAATACCCCATAGCCCGGGACGAAAAAAACCCGATTTCAACCGTGCCACATTTGGCCTTTTTATACTATAAGTATAGAAAATATAAATGTGGTAGCATGGGTCAAAATAACATGAAAAACTCGCGCCCTTTCGGAAGTATTAGCCTACAAAAGTAACACTCATATTGGTGTTTTTCATCAATAATGTATTAACGAATATCTGTTACATTACGTACCACCAAAGGACCCCGCACAAAAAGATAGGAATAGGCCGCTTGGTCACATTGTCTGAATTTTGGATATGTTATAAATTTTGTCATTCTGAACAAATGCACTAAGCTCCAAAGTCTATGGTTTGGCTGCTATGGAGCTGAGGATGCTGAATTTAAATATGATGTCAAATCCATAATATTGACAGTTGACAGCTGTCAGATAGCTGTCAAATGCTTTAAAGAAAAAAGACATCTTATATTAAAGAATGTTGTCATATGTTTTTGAGGACGCTGAATTCAAATAAGATGTCAAATCGATAATATTGACAGTTGACAGCCAAATAAGGCTTGAGGTTTACAACTATTATGCAACTATGGTTATAATTGGGCAGACGTGCACAGGGGCGAGATATATTTTTTAACACTTATATACGTTCAAAAATACATTTCACTTTCGAGAAATCTTAAACAATTAATAAGTAATTAAGAATAGTTAACATTATTATATGAAAAATAGTATTTGGGCTTAAAAATTCAAATATAATGTGATACTGAAAAATTGTCAGTTGGAAAAAATCATTTGACTGTAAGGTGACAGCTGCCAACTGTCAATTTCATTGGTTTCAACAAACGTATTTTAAAATAATGTTTGGTTTCAGCGTCTTCACAAACATAAGTTCATATTCCTTAATGTAAGATTTATTTTTTAAAGAGCATTTGACAGCTATTTGACAGCTGTCAACTGTCAATATTATCGATTTGACATCACATTTGAATTCAGTGTCCTCAAAAATATAAAGTTCTTATTCCTTAGTGTAAGATTTCTTTTTTTAATAGCATTTGACAGCTGTCAACTGTCTATATTATCGATTTGACATCTTATTTGAATTCAGCATCAAAAATAAATTTTAACCAAATTTTCGCAGGGCGCATGACAATTTGAATGGTACATATATGCACAAAAAGGGTATTGAGAAAAATCGAATTAACTGGGAGCCAGTGGTGGCTCCATCGGGGAGGCAATAGAGGCTAAGCCTCCCTAAAAATATTGGAATTAACATTCACCCCCAAAAGTAACACTAAAATCAGGATTTTTGTATTCAAAAATTTGTGGATCTAAATGATTTCTTTTGACACAGCAAAGTAATCAGTTTTCTCTCAGAAGATGGCGTTGGGCTCTCCTCGTTCCTGATACACTTGCTATAACGCAACCACTTTTATCAAGAACGAGGCGAGTCGAATTCATTTTCAGACATCCTTTAAAGATAGGATGTCGAGCTTGTCTGCTTCTTACTGATGAGGCACAATAATGCCGAAGAATGGCAAGCTCCTTTAATGACAAAAGTTTTTGGGTTAAAGCCCCGAGTTGGTCAGGCACCTAACCACGTCTGGACTTTCGTAATTCAATACCTGGTGGGGCATATATCCCAAGGAGTAGTTGTTGAAGTCCAGACACTGGTGCAGTGTAGGACATTTTTAATGTCCTTGTTCTTGGGAGCTTGTGTGATTTTATTTCACATCCTTTGTGCAGTTTTGTCACTCCCATTGTCCTTTTTTGGAATTTTTTGGTTCAAAAAATTCCACCTTCGTGTGATCGAAAAGAAATTTTGACGAAAAAACTTTAATTGGTCGAAAATAGGAGATTAAATTATCGGTTTTTATTGGTTTAGACTTTGCGCTATCTATTCCGAATAAAATAATACCGGACCAACCTCAAGGCCACTGTGAATTGTTAACTTGCAAATGACCATGGACGCGTAAAATTTTTTATTTTTTAAAACATTATCATTCGTTATCATTTCATGCACTAAATTCTTCGTCGATTTTAGAACAAGTAAATTATGAAAGACCACTACTTGAAATTTTGAAAGAAAAACTAACTGCTAAAGAAAAGAAAAAGCAGGACCCTGTCAAGGATTATCCGAAAGAGTTAAATTTAGGTGTTGGCAGAGCAAGAAATAAAAAGATAGATAAAACGCAAAAACCAAATTTTCGATTTTGTTTTCGAAATAGTGAACTTAGCAAAGATTTTTTTATCGATTTCTCCACCCTTTAAAGTACCTAAGAGCCTAGTTTCAGCGATATCGCATTTTACGATCTAAATGTGGCTCTGGCCACTGGGCTAATAAGGATTCGCACTTTTCCCCAATGCGAAACATTGATTTTTTTTTAATTTTTGTATCTGATAAGGGTGCATAATAAATTCTTGCAGGAGAGCGTTGATATACGGCCTATTATGAAGTCCCGTTAGCGCTAATGGTAATACTAGATCTAAAACATTTTAAGATAATTTCACTGATTAATGTCTCATTAGCAGTTTTGGAGGCATATTAATTTTTTCGAAAGTGTGTAGAACTTTTTTCATTCAAATTATTATAAAAAGATCCTGGCTGAGTCCTTTCGGCCTAAGGCCATCATCAGAGCCAGATATAGAACACTTTAAAAATGTTTAAGTGGAATTTTATGATGATGACGAAAGTTTAATGAGAAATCTGTAATAATTTATTTGAATTAAGATACAGTGCGACTCAAAAAGTCTGCACCATATGGGGGGATAAATTTTTATTATTCATTTGACAGAAAATTTTATTCTTGATAAAAAAGGCCGAGAATGGTGTAAAAATAACGAAGAAAACCAAATTTTTTTTAGCCAAAACGTATTATAGTGATTGAAGGAAGGAAGGCCCCTAAAGTGCATCCGAAATGATATTATTTTGAGCTAGGCTAAAAACATAAACATATTGATTTTTGCGTAGGAGGCTGTGATTTTAAATCTGAGTGTAATTTTTAATTCTAAACAACTTTCCTAAATAATTTTTTTTGATATTGTCAAAAATAAGGGTACTTTACTCTTGGTCAAAATTCCTATTTTTTGCCCGCCCCTGTATATCATTTAGAAATTTGAAAGTTTGACGCTTGCAATAGCAGTTTTACGCAATGCACCTACTTTTATTAAGAATAAAATTTTCTGTCAAATGAATAATAAAAATTCTTCCCCCCATATGGTGCAGACTTTTTGAGTCGCACTGTATAAACGATTTACTAAAACACAAAACAGATGTATGAAACACAGTATAGAGCACCTACTTACTCAAAAAAATAAAAATACAATTTTATAAAAACATGCATTTAAGTTATATTTACGAAGATTTAAGCCAACCACTTCCAAAAGAAAAAAATCTGTCTGCATGAATGCCTGTTTAGAATGTTCGTATTCGCTTTCTCTTATTTACTTATATTTAATATCGAAGTCTGCTAAATTGTATATATTTCAATACAAAAAAACCTTCAATAGGTACAATGCGGAAAATCAAAATGGGATTCTCTCCTCGCTTTTATCCCGTTTCGAGCAATCGCCTATCGCTGCGATGTACTTGTAAGGCTTCCCTTGCAACACACTACGACTTAGAACGAATCCAGTCCGTCATGTAAAAAAAAACTATCCCATCAATGTAAGTTGCTACAACCACAACAGTGCCACTCATTGAATACAACTCTATTTCTGTCGCACTCAAATACGCGTTCGTTGTTGTATATCTTTCTCTCTTTCGGAAAACGTTTTAATTCTGGAGGGGGTAGTTAGAAAAATGGCCGCTGTGCGTAGACCAATAACGTTTCTTCCCCCACCATACTTGCGCAAAGAACACTGCTTTACTCCACCCTCCATTAATTCGTAGTAAGCCGGTGTTGCCAAACTTGATTATTTATCGGAAATATTAATGGGATAGGCGTATGTCAATTAAAAAAATGGTTAAACTTACAAATAAATTTGTTTTAATTCATGTCACCCCACCCAAAATAACAAAATAAATATTCTCCATGAAGGATAGGTATCAGATTTTCTGAACGAATTATGCAAGAAAGAAATCTTTCGTGATTAAAATTAAAATTTCCAGCTATTTTAAAAGTATTAAATTAGGTCGACATCTATTTTAATTTAAATTCTTTGACACTTAAAGAGCTCCCTGAATTTTTATACTTTTTTTAAGTACGTACCTAGAATTGAAATTTTTAAAATATTCTGGATATTGCAAAATATAAATACGATAATTTTTTAATGTTTAACCTGCATAAAAATAAAAAAACTTATATTACTCTAGTGCAATACAAAGACGTATGGTTTATGATAACATTTCGACAATTTGTTAGTACAAATCTGGCAACATTGTAGTAAGGGTCAATGCTATCTTTCCATCGACAACTGCGACTACGTTTCGGAGTGGTAAAAGCTTTGTGTAGGGAGGGAGCGCTTGGCTGTTTTGGAGTAATTTTTGTTTCCACTGTTTTCCAGAACACTAGGTCGATCGGCGACACTGGAAATTATGGATGTGTTTGTGCGATTTTGAATGGCAGTCTAGGATTATTTATTGAGGACACTTGATATTTCGGAAGGACAAAGGTCCGCATTTCATTTTTTTTTCCACTTCGGAAAAACGGTTCAATAAAGCAAAAATATTAGTTTTGCTCGAAGTTTGTTTTGACAGGTTTCTCTTGCTTCCGTTTGTCAATAAAATATGCAATTTGGTCACATTGGTAACACTAATATAAGTAGAAGAATTATTAAACAAATAGTAAATTTTAGACTGCAACATCTCCGCGTGCCATGGAGCGATCGTGATTTTGAATCTACTCGTCGAGCTCTAAAAAGTGGTGAATATAAAAAATTGGCGATATCAAAATTTTCTTGTGTTCTATATTTTTACATTTTCAATTCTTTTGCTGTTCCAAATGTTTGTCCTATTAGTCGAGGCAATGAAGCACTAAAAAGGCCAAAAGTTCGGAATCTTTCGGAATGCGGTTTTTTGCATTCGCTTCAAAAAATTTTTTAGTAAAAATGTACCTACTTTGTATCTTATACAAACCGGAAATTGCATTGCTGCAGCCAAAAATGCATTTTTTGAGACGGCTTTTGGAAGATTTAATAACTTTGTAAATAAGAGTCAGAACTGGCCCAAATCGGGTTCGCGGGGGGTTTCGAGGTCGCTGATCACGATTATGATATTCAAATTGACCCACAGCCGACCTGGAGCTCAGGAATGCCGATGAACGTCATCTCCGTGGGACTCTCCCAAAATTTACGCGCGGAAGGAGAGAAACTCGGCGCCCGGGGGTTTTCTGGGTCGCTGAATTCAAATATGGCATCGGCGAACACTTCCCGGACACCTGGTGCGCCGGAATCTGGACGTGGACGTCATCTCCGAGAGTTTTCCTGACAAAATTGCCAAAAACAACCGGAAAATCATTGTGGGGGCGTTTTTTGGGGCGCTGAATCCAAATTACACGTCGAAAAACACCCTGAACACCTGGTGCCCTGGAACCTGGACGCGGACCTAATCTCCGTGGGTTTTCCTCACACAATCGAAAAAGACGAACCAAAAATCGTTATGGGGTGTTTTTTGGGGCGCTGAATCAGAATTCCACGTCGGAAACGACCCTCTCAACACTTGGTGCACCGGAACCCCGGCCTGAACGTCGTCTCCGAGGGGTTTCCTCACACAATCGAAGAAGACGAACCCAAAATCGTTATGGGGGTTTCTTGGGGCGCTGAATCCGAATTTCATGTCGAAAACGACCCTCCCAACACCTGGTGCACATAAATATTGACTTTCTATTCATTCATTCCGGTGCACTAGGTGTTGGGAGGGTCGTCCCAAAAAAAACCCCTCATAACGATCGTCAACTATAAGGGGTAATTTTGAATCTACTCGTCGAGCTCTAAAAGGTGGTGAATATAAAATTAGTGATATTGTGTTCTATATTTTTACTTTTTCAATTCTTCCGCTGTTGCAAATGTTATTCCTACACTATGATGATCGCACAGAATGTAAAATGCAATAATTTATGCTTTAGTGAGAATTTAGAGTCGGAGGCATCTACTAAATACAGGGAATACATCACGACCTTACGAACGGAATTTTGAATGTATAATTTTCCCGGTTTAGTTCATTTGAAAGCAATTTTTACGTCAACTGGAAGTGTTTCAACTATTCACGTTTAATAATATTCCGTCGGTGATTGTACTATTCCTAGAAGAGTAATGTGTAACCTCGATAGGCCTCTCGAACAGACCATGGAATATGCAGTAATAGCTCGACCAGAGGAGGAGAATTCATCGAAAGCTCTCACAGTCTAATAGGTTTAACGTTGAAGAACACTTAACCCTGGAATGTCGTAGCAGCTGTTTCGAATGATCTTACGTTAAATATTTACTCGTATTGTAGGTATAACAGATTCATATAAGATGTGGTGGAAATTGTTTATTGTTGTGTGAAGTAAAATTGACGGACGAAGGATAGTCAAATCATATACAGGGTGTCCCGTTGGTAAAGGGAGATATTTTAAAGGTAGGTACTTAGAGATCACAAAGGAGATTCTAGATAACCCATATATAATGGGAATCTTGGCTTCTATAACTGAGTTACAGGGTGTTTTATCAATTATGCATAATTATTCATTCAATAATAGAAAATAAAGTACAAAACTTGATAACTTAACGTTGTGTAGCTTCCTCATATGCACCTATAGCCAAATCAGTAGGTAAGCGACATCATTAAACGTGCAAGAAAGTGCATACAACAAAATGATGGACATTTTGAACAATTTCGTTAATATTAATAAATGTTTGTTAGTTACTACCAGCGTTTATTATCTCGCTTTACTTTATACTGTGCGTTTAAAAAATAAATACCTAATTGAATATTTTCCCCTAAGTACGGGCCTGTAGGTACATCATTACAGTGTAAAATTATTTTAGGGCCGATTAAACAAGAAATAGGTAAATGACGCGAAGTGAATTTTTGAAATTGTTAAAGAAAAAATGAGTTTCATAATGTTTTTTCTAAATTGAATGAAAATTTTACTTTCAGTTTGTGGCGTATTTTTTTTGCCACTAGACTTATTTTCAAAAAATGATGGAAAACTTGTCTTCAAAAAAGATGGAAAACTTATCTTCAAAAAAGATGGAAAACTTATCTTCAAAAAAGATAGAAAACTTATCTTCAAAAAAGATGGAATCGAAGAATTCGAAGGACCCTGTTGAATAAAATAAATTTTCACACACGTGTTGTGTTCAAAAAAAAGGAAAGCACAAAATGGCAGGTGCTCGATTGAAAATTATATATAAAAAAAGTACAAATAATGAAAACAAACGTAAATGTTGACGATATCGTAATAAAATTAATATATACAATACAAAAGAAAAATTCAGAAATAATAGTTAGGTAAGTACATTATTTATGTTACTGAATATACATATGGTGATTATACAGTGAATCAAATAAACAAACATTTTATTTTTATTGTTAAGACTGACCTAAATGGAATTATTGTTCAGTTCAGGATTAAGAGACACTGGCAAACATCGCTGAACCAGCAGGTGATAATAAACCAGAATTATACAGTGTGCAAAACTAACAGTGATTTTCATTTCAAGTAGTGGTTGACCTTTTCAATGTCGTCATGAGATACTGATAATATGTAAATTATAACTATTTCCGGATAAAAATAATGCTTTAAGTTTCAAAATTTTCCAATTCGAATCGGTGGCGGGTTAACAACAACTTATTTCAATTCAGTTTTTCCCCTCTATTCAAATCTAAAATGCAAATATTAAAAATTGTGATATACAGGGTGTTTTTTTGATATTTTTGTTATGTTTCAATTTTTCCTAAAGCCGACCCTCTCAATAATTCAGTACATTATTCGTGAGAAGTGTGAGCTGTATGCCAAAAATTGAAAAAATATACAAAGTGATTCAAAAGTGCTGGCCAAAAAAATAATTATGCATAATTGATAAAACACCCTGTAACTTCGTTATGGAAGCCAAGAGACCCATTATATATGGGTTATTTTGAGACCTCTACCTACATTTAAAATATCTCCGTTTATCAACGGGACACCCTATATATCAATATACATAGAAGTCTAAATAGGCATTTTAACAACCTCATACCATCTGAAAGCATATACAGACAAGAAAATGTCACCGGACGAGGGGTCCAAAATGCGGACCAAAAAGGGTGGACTACCTGCAGCCAGAAAAGGCCCTATAATCCTTTATGTAATTTAAGTATTATACACAATGACAATTTACCCGTAATTTGTTAATCCTAAAAAGTTACGATTTGAAATTTAGTTTAGGAAATTTTTAGTTTCGAAAAAATAACAGGATTTCCAATTTCTGTTTTGGTATAATTTAATGCAGACAAAACGAATGGGTTTTAGGAGCGTACAGGTACAGCAATACCTAAAACTTTATTTCCATATGCGGAAATTTGCAGGAAGATTTAATTTAAAATTTGAATACCAGATCCACCAACATTCTTGTTTCTGTATTATTTATCACTTTCCATATCCTATAAAATATTTCCCTGTACAAACCAAAAGGACTAAAATGTTTAACTTCTACGTACATAACTGGAAAGTAGTAAATATTTTATTGGCTTATTGATCGCGTGTACTTTTTAATGCCAACCACAACAAGAAATGAAACATTTATTAACATTGTTTATAATACATTAGGTTTTGTAAAACGTAGACGGAAATCTTCGTGAACCTGTTTGAAAATCGGTTGCATCATAAATCGTTTTTAATCCATCAAATCTGCATAATACTTATTTAGATTTATTAAATATTAAAATATGTCCTGTTTTCATTTTATCCATGTAAATTTAATACGGCGCGGTTAGCATTATCTACTTTATGAATGTGCTGGAAAGATACGTGGTTTTCTCGAGCTATAATGAAAATTTTCATTTTGTTTATAACGTTTATTCCGAGAAAAACCACATTTAGTATTAACCCAAAATAGTCCAATAAACGAAGGGCATCAGGTCTGTTCGGCACCATTTTTTTTAATTTGCAGGTATTCATGAGTACATTCACCCCCGAAAATCTCAGCTGTGTGAAATTTGTAGAAGGGCGGGAAAAATATGACTCTAAGAGAATTTTTGTTTGGACGAAAATGAAGATCAGTTCATTACCTACAAAAATCATTTTTGTCAAAAATATGATACTTTTCGACATAACCGGCTCCAAAACGCACCCCCATTTTTAGCTCCTGCCCTGCATTTAGGGAGCACGCTCTAAAGGAATGACACTCCCAAGCGGATTACAAATTTTTCAATAAATCACGTAAAAATTAATATTTTTTCATGATTCAAAGTTCAGATGAAAGAAGAAACCTGTAGATAATAATATCATGTTACTTTCTCCTTTTATCTATTTCTCTGAATTATTGAAAAACGGGGCCAAAATTTGTTTTTGCTCGATTTTGACCCTCCTATAAATTTATTCATTTTTTTTTTCAAGACTAATTTCACCGAATCCTTTTGGATAATGGGGCTTTGCAAGGTGTTAAATATATTCAGAAGCTCAGGAAGGACAACCACCATGTATTCCTGGAAAATAAACCCTCTGTGAAAGTTCATCGTCTGTGTAGGTCGAGGTATAGTAGAACCCACCGCTTTATGAGAAAGAAAAAACGCTATAAAAACAGCAAAGGATACCGCCAATAGAAGAAATGCTAATTGATCTGGACATTTTTGAGTTCTTTAATGTCGAAAACGCCGTACACTGTCCATATACATAAAAATAAAATGATATTTTGGCTATTAGGACCACTGTGCAAAGATTCAATAACCAACTTAGCTGGAGATCGTTAGGGATAATTTGCGTAAAATTTCTATATTGATTAACTTTCTTTAATATGAATTTACATCTTAATTTCTATAACGCATATTAGATTTCAATAGAGGTTGACCACTCCACCTCGCCCATAGGTTCATTTTCTGATCTCTTGTGAGATTCACAAACGTTGTTAATTAAAATTTTTGTCTCAAATTTTAATTCTAAAATTAAAAACACGGTGAATAAAGTCATAAATATTATAAATTAATTAAGCTTACCTACCCTATCTCAACCCTCACCATCGGATTCACTGTTATCAACATTGATAATCAATTTGGTCGGACTCGTTATATAAGAATTTTCTTCTTTGATAACATGTTTGATTTTTGTCTGCCAATCATCAGCTGAACTTTTGTTAATTTCTTCTTTTACCAAATTTGCTATCAACCCGTCAAATTTGGGAAACACGTTATAACGCCTTATTCTTTTTTAATTTGTCCCCAAATTAATTCTGTGGGGTTAAATACACAAAAATAGGGCGGAAGGCGCAATACCTCATGGCCCCTTTTTGATGCCATTTCATCAATAAAAAGTTTTATAATATATGTAAAGATGCCCAAACGATATGTACAAATGTTTAGAAGTGTCATTTCAAGTTGACATTTATACTTGATTCCTTTTTCAAGTTAGAAAAATGGCGTCGAATGATGTAATGCTGGAATAAAAGTTGTAAATAAGCTAATTGTGGATGGATTACTAAAAATCAGAGAAAAAATTTCAAGTTGAAATTTTTATACAAAATAACCTCACAATTAGAACCCTCCGTAGATGGTTCACACTAGCGTCCAGCGTCTATTTGGTATTTGAGGTATTTTTTTGTAAAATAAAGTGTAGAATTTTTTCTTTGATTTTTAGGAATCCATCCACAATTAGCTCATTTACAACTTTTATTCCAGCAGGAATTACATCATTTGACGCAATTTTTGTAACTTGAAACAGGAATCATTTAAATAAAAATGTCAGCTTGAAATGACTTGAATCAAATATTGAAATAGTATGAACGTTCACTTGAATTCAGGTTACTCCTTTCAAGTTACTTGAATTCAAGTAACTTGTAAAGTCTGAACGCCGCTTTATAGAAATTAAAATGTAAATTCATATTAAAGTTAATCAATATAGAAATTTTACGCAAATTACCCCTAACGATCTCCAGTAACTTGGTTATTGAATCTTTGCACAGTGGTCCTAATAGCCAAAATATCATTTTATTTTTATGTATATGGATAGTGTACGGTGTTTTCGACATTAATGTACTCAAAAATGTCCAGATCAATTAGCATTTCTTCTATTGCCGGTATCCTTTGCTGTTTTTTCTTTCTCATAAAGCGGTGGGTTCTACTATACTCCGTAATGAAAAACGGCAAGTTGATTATCGCTGACTAACATTTTACCAAGGACAAAACGATTCGAGCAAAGACTCTAGACCCTAAGACCCTAAGAAGAAAAAGATTTTGATAAGGAAGCGCCGTATTTTCAGATTCTCAAAATTGCAAATTTTTGAAACGCCGTTTATGCAAAAAATATTAGTATAGCGAAAAAAATCAAAGGGGCAACTTTTGTAGGTAATGAACTGCTCTTCATTTCTAGAGCCATTTTCCCACCCACGTAGCTGAGAATTAAAAAAAATTGACTTGGCCAGGTTTGTGGTTTTTGTGGCGTTAATTTACTGGACTAAAAATAATAGTATATTACGTAACAAGTGTTGTAAGTTGCATATTACGCATAATTCCATGAGTGCGTAACTGCTTTTCAATACGCAGTACGTACTATACTTTATCTACGCCTCAACAAAAATAACTATTTTTATAAATATAAATTTTAAACACTGACACTTAAATAATAATTGAAGTTTCCAAACACTAAAAAATGTTTAAAATGACACCTTTGTTAATAAATAGCAATAATTGTCCATTATAATGTATTAAACACTAAATTCAAACATTTGTAACACCCCACCTGACGACAACCCAAAACGCACATGTTTGTATTCAGATTTGCCTACCCTCCTATATAGATCCGTTTTATCTAAAATCGATACCAAGAAAAAGAAGAAAGATTAATTTAATTTCGGGCGGAGTGCATATTTCTTCATCACTTGACGACATAGGGGTAACGAGGGGGGTTGTACATCCCCAATAACCCCCCCCCCATTGTTTAGAAGAAATTAACAAAAAATTGTAAGTAACAGTTTTAGAAAAATAAAAATCAAGGATTTTTTTTTCAAATATTATTCTAGATGGCGCTAAAAAAATATCGTAAAAAATTTTATTTTGTCCGTAACTTTTTGTCTGCTTATGTTAAACGGTTAAACGTATGTTAAAACGTTCCCAATGTTGTTCTCTCATTAGGATGTTATATACATTTTTTTTGTGGAAGTCATATTTGTCCAGATATTTATGTTAGAACGATCAAGTTTCTTTAAACACCCATTTTTGAATTGCCATATCTTCTTTCGTACTAATCGTAGAAAAATAAAAAAAATCATTTTAATTGTTAGTTCAAGGCCATAAAATTAGTTCATATCAATTTTTTTGGTTATATTTAAAAAACTTTTAGAAATGTACGATTGTTGTGGTGAAAACCGTAATTTTCTACGCCCTATAACTCGGGAGGGGTTTATTTTCATGAAAAATTGTATTCAACATTAAATCATTAAAAAAGTAACAGTTTATACGATATTTTTTGTAACAGTAAATTACTCACTAGTACAAATAATATTGATAATGAAAAATCATATAGAAAGTTAAATTTTTCCACAAACGGCAACGTCGCATCCGTCACAAACAACAGCGCAAGAGAGATGCAAAAGAAAACAACTCGCACATAACTCGAATAAATACGAGGGCATCTGCGCAAGTGGGTGGAAACGAGCGAGATAGGAAATAGATTAAGAAAAAGGTGTGTTATACCAAACATCGCAGCTCAGTTGTTGTGAGCCTAGAAGCCTAGCATTTACAGTTTGGAACTTCGTTCTATCTATGCGTAAATTCAGTGGTAAAGCTATTTCAAAAGTTTTTTAAAATGTCACTTTCTTGTGTCGTACTAATTCAGAAGTGAGTATTTTAGAATGACCTTTTGTCGATTATTGATTTCGTGGTTAGTAAAATAGAACGTCTAAAAATAGGTGCGCACATCAATAAATTAATATTATGATTGTAAATTTTTATCAAAGTTAAAACGTGCGTATCGTTTCTCTTGATATAGCTTTATCACTAAACAAAAAGTTGATTTCGTAACACAAACAAGTCAATGAAAATAATTTGTGGTAACAAATGTGAATATTTAATGAAATAAATCGATTACCGACTCACTGCGTAGTCAAATTAAATGGTAAAAAAAAATACGCATTTATCTTGAATGTTAAAAAAGTCCTTTTACTACATAATCATCGAAATTATTTTTGGTACTCATCATGCCTTTCGTAAGCATCAAATTTTTGTTACAGAAATTAAAAATACAGCAATACAAAAGCTTCACAAGCACAACAAAAAGTGAAATAAAAGACAACTGCACAAAGTAACCTACTCCACGTGATGTGTGAAACGGGTTGTGTGCGCGAGTAGCACACTATACTTTTTCTACGACCATAATGAATAAAACAAAATACTACTACTACAAAATTTCCACCAATTCAATTTGAAATATGTCATATGATAAAAGAGAGATAAAGAATTGCTTGAACCTCCGATTGTTCTGAAATTTTGTAGACGGAGATATAAAATTTAGACAAAAATATTACTGAAAAATGTTTAGATTCCCAAACAGTCCAAAAATATTTAATCGTCTTGGAGAGGCCGCTAGATGCGTCGTCTATAAAATTTAAGAGGACGAGTGGTATTTGGAAAGTCATTTATACACACAAATGTTTAATACTTTCTTTATCAATTTCACATAAATCTATTGGCGTCGAATTTTTAAATTTAAACGTCAAATATTGAGCTGTTATATATTTAAATACAGGGCCACCAAGGCAGGCACGATTACGTTTGGCTTAATTCGTTTAGACTGACATTTGTAGTTTTTAGTTTAGTTTTTAATGTAATTTGAAGTGTTTAGGACGTACCTATTCAAAAACTCATGTTGAGTGTTGAAGTGGGTTATGTGTGTGTTAAAGCGATTTGAAATAAACGAATAAACAGAGGTTACCTTACAAATACATTTTGAAATCTGGGTATTAACATAGATTTGCAATAATAATAATTCATAATGCTAAATAAAAGTTGTTAAATGTTTATATTTGACATTTCAAAAAAGTAAACAAAGTTTTATCGAAAAAACAAAAACGAAGAGGCGATTTTATCAAAGGTAATACCACGAGTCCTCCAAATTTTATCGATTAAATTTTTGGTTTTCACGAAAACGGCTTTATTTGGAAAAACCACGAAAACAAACTGATTGATAAAATCACGAGTCCGCAGGACGAGTGATTTTATCTTAAATCAGTTTGTTTGAGTGGTTTTGCCTAAAATAAAGGCGTTTGAGTATGAAGATCAAAAATTTAATCTATAAAATTTCAGAGGACGAGTCGTATTTCAAAGGATTATTTTTTGAATCATTTTGTATTAAAAACAGAGAACATAGTCATTTATGCAAAAGACTTTACACACAAATATTGAAAATTTTCTTTACCAATTTAAATTGAAACCTGAGCTGTTATAGTTTTACATACAGGGCCACCAAGGCGATTTTTTGACTGGCTACCCCGCGAAACGGCGCCGTAAATAAAAGCGAAGAAGAAGAATGAAATGAAGTATTTCTTAATTTAATTAATTTTAAGTTTAGTGTTAAAGTGAGGTAAAGGTAAAGGCGTTTTGAAATAAACTAATAAAAACAGGTTAGTTTACAAATACATTTTGAAATTTGATTATTAACATAGATTTGCAATACATTTTAGTATAATAATAATTGATAAATGTTTACATTTGACATCTCAAATAGGTAAACACAGTTTAATCAAAAAACAAAAACGACGAAGCGGTTTTATCAGTATAAAACACAATGATTGGTTAGGATCCTGAGTTGTTGGCTGAAACCACAAAATCTGACTGTTTTGACAGATGAAAAAAATAATCAGTATAAAACTCAATGATTGGTTAGGGTCGTGAGCTCTTATTGGCTGAAACAAAATCCGACTATTTTGTCAGATGAAAAAAATAATCGGGAAAAATCATTTTATCAAAAATCATTGAAAGATAAACATTTGCTAGCTACATACAATCCATTTGGGAATTTTATCTTTGTCTATAAAATTTCAGAACAATAGAATTTCAAATTAAATTGGTAGATATTTTGTACTAGTGGTTTGTTTTAATCATTATGGGCGTAGAAAAAGTATAGTGTGCTACTATAAAACCTGTTTCACACATCATGTGGAATAGGTGTGCAATTTTTGCACTAGATACGAAAAAAAAGTTTGTACTTTTAGATGATTTTCCTAATTTCAAAATCATAATAACCTCTGCCGCATTCACAATTTACAGTAATATCTAAACTCTCAGAAATTACAATTTAAATGACCAATTATTGATGCAAAAATCTAATCCCGAATGAGCAAAATTGTTATTAGTCCGTTAACAGGAAATCGCAATGGTATAAAGTTCAATAAATGTACTTTGAGTATGCAGATTAGTAGAATATTTTATGTACACAGAAAAATAGAATCTCTTAAATCAAATATATATATTCTTGAATTAAATAATCTTCCCCCAAGAATAATAATTTTAGGTTGACCAATATACTTCTATTTTCAACTAATATCGTTGTTTGCCTGTTTACATGAATTTTCTTGAAAGAAAACAATTTCAGTCAATCATAGTTTTCTCTCGGCTCAAAAATTAAGTATTGCGCTTGCGCCGAAGATGCGTATAGGATGTATAGGGTGCGTATAGGATGCAGACGCATGTGGATATTTGGATATGAAGCAACGCCATGGCCGCCTTACTGAATAGTGAATAAGTGCGTTTCTGCTTTTGATGGTGCATAGGTCCGCGCTCTTTTCTGTTTGAAATTATTTAAAACGAGTCAGCATGGATTTTAAATGTTTTTTGGAGACGAACCATTTAGAACACTTGTGTAGGCAGATGGGCTCCTTTCAATCAACTGTATAGATGGCGTCGTGTCACTCAATGATTTTCATTAAGTATCATTTGCAATGATCTTAAAACTGTTCAATCATAACTATTTGTATGTTGAGAATGCTTTGTTTTGTGTTGTCAATCACTTATTACGATTTTTGATAAGTCAGGTTAAGTTCATGTTCGTGAATTAATGATTCATTGCTGTATCCATACCTCAGCCCCAATCAAATTCCTCTTGAATCAAGAGGATCATTGTTCACATGAGCTGAGAAAACATCTTCATCCAAGAAAATTGTTTCTCAACTAAATTGAAATATCCTTGCCTCAACCAAACCACACTATTTAATAAGAAAGTGTACATTTGACACAAAACTTTCTGTTACCAAGTAGCCAAGAATATTTTGTCAAAAAATCAAACTAATATTTGGTTGGACCTATTCAAGAATACCATTCTCTTGAATCAATGCGGTTACAATTTGATTTAAGAGATTCTTTTTTTCTGTGTATCCAGTATCTCAAAAATTGTTAGTTTTGCTAAAACTACGTAGAAGAATTTGGTTGACAGAATGATTACTAAAATCCCTTGCGAGACGAAAGATAAATTTAGGTTTTGAGATTTTGAATTAAACGAAGTATTCGGATCCCCCAATGTATTATTTTACAACGTCATGGGAAAGTGAGTTCTTTACAGCCGCCGTGGAACCCGATTTACACATTACGAGAAGTTTTACGATGTCCCTCCCATGCATCTAACAAGAATATATTATTTCACCAAAAATAGAAAACGTACCTAATAATCATAGTTTATGGGTTTTTTTATTATGTTTAATTTTTTTTAGAAATCTCATTTTCTCCTGAAAATATTAAATGGAATTACGCAATTCAAAGTATAGACTAAATTGCCAACAAATCAGCGAAAACTGCAACTAAACGAAATAGTGCAGGGTCCCAGAGCGAAAAGAGTATAAATTAAAAAAATAAAAACATGTGCAATTGCTAAATGGTAATCGAATAATGCGTCAGCTACGCGACCAAATACATTTCACGGTGCGGTGAATTTATTATCCTATAGGGTGAGTCGGGTTCACGAGGACTTTTAGATTTCAGTTGTTTTCGAAGATACAAAGGATGTCGAAATATATTTTTTCCACTGAACGTAAATTAACAATTGATTTTATGATATAAATTGTTTTAATAGTATTGTTACTGTCACCGATAGAGGGCGTTAAGGAAATTTAAATAAATAAATTTCGCGATTTTAGGACAGAAAACTACGTGAACTTTAAATTTTTCCCCCCAAGGCTGTAATAAAAACGGTAAAGGAATTATTTCTCCTTAGTTTCGATATTGACATTGTGCTTGGAGAAAGGATTATATATGGAATAAAAATTGCAAGTAATTCCAGCAAAATACTGTTATTTATTTTATCCTTTTTACTAGATAAAAATGCAAGATCTATATTTAAAATGAAACTATTTAATGTTTAATTATAGATGAATTAAAAATAAATCTGGAAAATATGCATTACGTAAAAAGTGTAAGGTTAATGAAAGCTTTTGCTGCGTATAAGTTTATCCCCAGTCAAGGTTCTTGATATGAGACGAGATTCTAAAATTAATTGATAAAAATTTAACAGTGGCGCACAAGGACAACCTCCAATATGTCATATTATATGATACAATCATTAATTAAAAATAAAAAAAAATCTTAAATTTTGACACACTTGGACCCCATTTCTCCCTGACAGGTTACAGTCTTTTCAGGCCTAGTGGAAGAAGATTTTGTACAGAGTTTTAAAAAAATCAACTGTATAATAGTCTGTTCACATAATAAGTCAGAAAGAAAGGAACACGCCGTCAAAGGTAGCGCTGAGACCGAAGCGCTCGGCTTTCCTTTGAAGAAAGGAGCCATGTGATTTATGACTGTATTTCTCTTTAAGGTCGCCGGCGCTGCTGCGTCACACTCAAAGGTTTATATGCGGAAGTAATCCTTTTTTCTCCATTTTTTAACTCGGCGGCATCTGTTTTCTTGTTGTCTTAAAGTTGGAATAGAACTGTATCAGAAATCGCTAAAATGAGATCTTCCATTTTTTTCCATTCGTTTAGACGTTTAGAGTTCGACATTATTTGTCAATTTTAAACGAATTTATGAAGATTTCCGTGTTTATAGACTGAAATGGAAAAGTCTTTCTTAATTTAGCTAATTTGAAGTATTTAGGTATTCAAAAATTGATGTTTAATTTAAAGTAAATACATAATAACAGGTTAGTTTACAGATACATTTATAAAAGAAACAAAAACGAAGAGATTGTTCAGTATAAAACCTTTTTCAGGAGACCAAAATGAAAAAAGGCGCAATTTTTTCGCCGATTTCTTGTCAATTCTTGTTTTTACGTCATATTTTTGTTTTTCTTGTTGATTATGTTGGCTACACTGATGATAAACTACAGAAACCTTCTTAAAAAGATTGTTTTGTTTTTTTCAAAAAAATGGGTGTTTTTGGTTTTTTTGGGTGAGTACATAGATTAGAAAGTTAGGTTAAATCTAACTATACAGGGTGAGTTATAACTATTGGGACAGAGGCTAAGGGAAGGTTATTTGGACCAAAATATGGCGATAGGACCAAATATACCTTAATCAAATATTGCTGTGGAATAAGATAAAGTTGAAATTTTTTATTCGTTTTTTTCTGATGATGTCCCTGTATATTTATCAATTGTTATCAAAATCGGCACAGAGGCATAACTTTGGACAAGGAATATTATTTTATGTATTATTTCACATTTTGTTATAGGGGCGCCACGTGAATGATTCCTGATGATAAAATTAAGTGTTGTTGACGAAACTTTTTAGTGATTTTGATTAGAAAATATGACGTAAACATCATTTCTACGTAATGTTGACACTCTTGTTTAAACACGATAATTTCACAGTTCTGAGAAGGGGATTTCAAACAACAAACAAAAAACTTGTGACATAAGGCTTCTATTTCAACGGTATATAAAGCAGAATTAAAAATAATTTAACATAAAAAGAGCAAACTTAAATTAAATGTTCTATGTGGCTTCCTGCGACCTCTATGCCTTTTCTAATTCTTGTAATAAAGGATATCAAAGAAAACATTATAAAATTACCTGTTCAATTGCGTTTTTCTCGAAAACGGGTGAAATTATCGTGTATAAACAAGAGTACTAATATTATAGAGAAATTATGTTTACGTCATATTTTCTAATCAAAACCACTAAAAAGTTTCGTCAAAAAAAGATAGCACTTAATTTCATCATCAGGAATCATTCACGTGGCACCCCTATAACAAAATGTGAAATAATATATAAAATAATATTCCTTGTCCAAAGTTATGCCTCTGTGCCGATTTTGATAACAACTGATAAATATACAGGGACATTATCAGAAAAAAAAAGGAAAAAAATTCAACTTTAACGCCCTGTATCTTATTCCACAGCAATATTTTATTAAGGTATATTTGGTCCTATAGCCATATTTTGGTCCAAATAACCTGCCCTTGGCCTCTGTCCCAATAGTTATTACTCACCCTGTACATCAAACTTTCTCGAAAATTTTCGACCGCATCCAATTGTCGAATATTTGTGACTAAGGACTTAAAATGTCCATTCTAGTTTCAAAATCACTGATAAAAAAAAGTTTTGGTTTTTATTTTTGACCTGTGGGCCCCTTAACGATATTTGTGATTTGTTGTTTAATTCTTGTATTCAAGATCACCATCTGCCATTAAACGCCTACACGAAAATATTATCAAAAGTGAATTATGTGTTTATAATGAAGTAACGTATCGGTTGCTAATTCAAAAGAATATTCCATGTAACGTATTTTCATAACTTAAAATACATTTTAATGGCAATTTAATGATCCCTTGTTTGCTGCCTGCTGTTTATTATTATTCATAAAGTAATGTACTGAAAAAACATTTTTTTCAGGAAATGGATTCGAATTAGAATTAATTGTTGTTTACCGAACATTTTCTTTACGATGTTTTTCTCAAATACAGTTATTGTTATTACAAATTTTTTTATTTGACTATTATTTTTAGGTTTGGTGTTTTTTTTTGTTTAACAATTCACTTGGTAAGTATGTAATCTCTACAGGTAGAAAATATTTACAATTCAAGATCAATTTAAGTAGTCCTCAACTTTCTTAGAAAGGATTAAAATTTCTAATCGGCAGAAAGTGTTGTGCAGATTGTAAATTATTTTAGTTAAAATTTACATTTCTGTTTGTGTATGTAGTCCTGTGATTGTAATAATAGGCGATAAAAAGCAATATTGATCAAGTGAATTTGTGCAATAAAAATAGCACAAACGTGTAATTATACTCCTGGCAATATTTAAGGGAAATTAGAAAATTAAGAGGAGAGGACAAAAATATTTTTTATTTAGATGAAACATGGATAAACGAAGGACATTTTGTAAAAAAAGTTTGGCAAGATAAACAGGTTACAAATGCTCGTCAGGCATTTATAGAAGGTTTGTCTACTGGCTTAAAATTTCCAAATGGTAAAGGTCAACGTTTAATTATCACTCATATTGGATGAGATAAAGGATTTGTTGATAGAGGCTTGTTAGAATTTGTTTCAAATTCTACGAAAAACTACCATCAAGAAATGACTGCTTATGTTTTTGAGGAATATTTCAGTCAAATGATAGATTTATTACCGACCAATTCTGTAATACCAGTTACCATTCAACCGTTACCTAACACTAAATGGAAAAAGCAAGAACTCTCCGATTGGCTAATAACCAAAGAAATAGTGACAAAAGAGGGATTACTCAAAAAAGAGCTATTGCAGTTATGTAAACAACATTCACCAAAATTTAAGAAGTATAGTGTAGATGAAATAGCAAAAGAACATGGAGTTAAAGTGTTGAGGTTACCACGTTATCACATTGAACTAATCTGGGCTCAAATGAAGGGATATGTCGCGAGAAACAATACAACATTTAAACTTCAAGATGTTCGTCAACTATTATGTGACTCCATATCAAAAATTTCACCGGACAATAATTGGCAAACGCTATAAGAAAAATGTCCAAATCAACTGAATAAACAGTAAAAATTTGAAAAATATAGACGAATTCTAGGTTAATTATTCAATAATATTCTTTTTTTATTTATCGTTAATCAAAATAAATTTATTATAGGGTTGTCATTTATAATATATCAGCGACACATTGCTGTAAATCGATGTCAATATGCAGTATCATCTCCAAACTATTATTCATTGTTAGACATAGATCATAAATCATACATTTACACACTATGTTAATCAACACTCCAGACTCGTTTTCCAGACGAATTATAATTTTTTTTTACAGAGATAAAGAAATTATTTAATTATAACAGCGCCAGTACTGAACATGAAAAACTTAATTGATGTCTGTTCTGTGTAAATTTTGAACTACACATGCTTCATTATTTAAGTTAAAATTTAAAAGAAACGAACGTATAACCTAATAATTTAAAGAAGTATTAAGTATTGCAAAAGTAATCAAAATATTTGTTAATCATCTACTCACTTAGAATTGGTCATTAGTCGACTTTTATCTTACCTGAAAATAAAAAAGAAATTAGTACAAAGTTTTATGTCTCCTGGGAAATTGAATTTTCCTTCATTTTCTCGACGCGTGAAATGAAATTCGTAAATTTCGAAACGAAATCTATAGAAGTGAAAATGAAGTTGAAATAATTTATAGGATTCTAGCAAAATATTCTTATAATAAAATTAACGTTTTAAGAGATATAGTTCAACTATTTTCAATTGCAGAACATTTATCCCCCTTTATAAAAATATTAAAGTACAGAACCACACCCTCATTCAGTCTATGTGGACTTGATTGACAGGTGTCAATATGCAGAATTAACCAATTAGAACAAAGCTCGTCGCTTGGGACGGCATTCGACTGGCTAAGAAATTTCGACTCCTAAATCATTTTTTATCTCTGCGGTTAAGCGCTCGCTTTGGTATAATACATCGAAGGGTCGAGCGATAATAAAGACTTATAGTTGGGAATCTGAGGTGCTGAATTGGACCACCTCTATACAACTCGCGAACATTCACCTAAAAAACATGAAATCCAATGTAAAATGACCTGCCGAATTCGAGTTTTTTGTTCGCCCTTTGATCCGGAATGTGTCAAAACATGACATTTTTTAAAAAACTAAAAATTTTCCTTAAAATAATATTTATTTCAAACTAGTGTTTAACTTTGTTAATTGGTGTCCGATCGCTATGAATTTTGGATATGATATTTTTCAGTACTTCCCTGACATAGTGTCATAACAATAAGAAATGTAGAACGTCAAATAAAAGCTACGTAATTTTTTTTTTCGCTAGAATACACAAAATATCGTCATTTTGCAGAGTAAAATGGTGAGCCGAGAAAACTTTTTATCTTTAGAGATAGTTAACTAGTATAAGCGAGAAAAATGTTACCAATAGAGAAAGGAAACTTTTTTACTTTAACTTTTTTTTCATACGACGTTTAGTTTGGGTTGTGTACTTTTTTAAAACCGAAGGAAATTGAATCGGCGCGTCGCATCTCTTGGCTTTACCACTGTGGATGCGAATAAAGCGATCAGTGTGTCAAAGAGAGTAAACACAGCCTTCTTCATACGTGCAACAAAGATGACGCGCATTACAATATTATTATGTCACTATAGGAGGTATAGTGCGATTTATGAGATTGAGAAATGATAGGAATAATAATAATTTTTTTACAAGCATAAAACACAATATTATTATTATCTAATTAAAATATTTATTTTACAATGCATTTTCCCTCACACTGGCAACTTATATTGCATCTTACATTTTTTTCCAGGCATTTGCACTTGTTGCCACAGTTAAATAATTTACATTTGCAAAATGGAGTAATTTTTAAAAATGTAGGTTTTGTCTCTTTGGACATTAATTTTGGCACTATACAATTATAGTCTTTGCGTTCGTAACCAAACTTTAGAATTTCAGGCAGATCTGGCTTTAACATATATGCCGTTTTGAAAATTGAAAAATAAAATAATCCTCCATTGGCGGCAAGTCCCTAAAAAAAGGTCATTATTAAAACCTTATTTACCTACCAGCATAATAGTATAAACTTCAATGATATATTTTGGTTCCAAAATATTCATCTCATCTGGTTCTAGAGAAAACACCATTTTTAGGGCTTTTTTGCCTTTTCTCTTTCCATCTAAATTTTGACATCTAAGGTAACCGAGAAAAACGTTGATAAAATAAAAACATGTGTCCAATGAATAAATAACAAATACATTAAACAAGTAACTGTAACTCATCAACCACTTTCAACTCCATTTTTGTCCATTTTATTGTTCTTTGATTATCTTCTGACATTCCTGTCAATACAATTTCAATTTGATCAGGTATAACATAATTTTCTTCATTAGTTTTTGTGCTAAATATGCCAAGAGGTTCTTTTTATTATAAGGATTTGATATAAATTTCTTCCAATCAGGTATATCAAGTTCGTCTCATATTTCGCATGTTTCAAAATAACAATTCTCGATCTTCTATATCTTTCTGTCTGCTTTAAGCTTTCTTCAAAATCGTAACGATCATGAATGCGTACTATTGTACCACAGATCTGAGGCTTTAACTTTAATAGTAAAGACACGTATTTTAAAAATAATTCTCGAAATTTTCTGCTATTAAAATTTTGATACCGCTGAATAAGTGCCATCATATTTTTTATATAAGCTGTGTAAAAGTGTCGCTTTCTTCTATTGTTATGCAGGAAAGCTCAACAGGTACATCTTTAATTTCTCTTAAGTCAGCCTTATAGAATTCAGATTTGTTTCCTTTTCTCAAAATAATATTTTTTAAAATTACTCAATTTGCAAATGTAAATTATTTAACTGTGGTAACAAGTGCAAATAATGCCTGAAAGCAAATGTAAGATGCAATATAAGTTGCCAGTGTGAGGGAAAATGCATTGTAAAATAAATATTTTAATTAGATAATAATAATATTGTGTTTTATGCTTGTAAAAAAAATTATTATTATTCCTATCATTTCTCAATCTCATAAATCGCACTATACCTCTAAAGTGTTATAATAATATTGTAATGCGCGTCATCTTTGTTGCGCGTATGAAGAAGGCTGTGGTGTTTACTCTCTTTGACACACTGATAGCTTTATTCGCATCTACAGCGGTAAAGCCAAGAGATGCGACGCGTCGATTCAATTTCCTTCGGTTTTAAAAAAGTACACAACCCAAACTAAACGTCGTATGAAAAAAAGTTAAAGTTAAAAGGTTTCCTTGCTCTATTGCCAACATTTTTCTCGCTTATACTAGTTAACTATCTCTAAAGATAAAAAAGTTTTCTCGACTCTCTGCAAAATGACGATATTTTGTGTCATCTAGCAAAAAAAAAATGACGTAGCTTTTATGAGACGTCATATATTTTTTATTTTTTAGGTGAATGTTCGCGAGTTGTATAGAGCATCTTTAAAACGCTTCCTAGAAGGCCTCAGATTCCCAACAATTACAAATACAAACTCAACAAATTATTTTGAAATGTTCGATTGAAATTTTTCTTATAAACCAAATAAATTCTATTGAAGCCGAATCTGGTAGCGACCTAAAAACGAAACTTATACAAAACTTCTATCAACCGGCGCAAATACTGTTTATAATCAGTACTTTCATTTTAGATGGAAAGATTTTTCTTTCCAATTCGATTCCATTCATATATCCAACAAAAGCTTTCTACCCACCCAAAGTCAAGTTCATGAGTAAATGTTTGACCCTTTCGGTAAGATCAATAATACGTATTCCGTTTTGAACTCGCACACCTGACTAATTTATTTCAAAGAAATTTCCCACACAGCAAACATAAGAAAATTTCATTTGAGTTAATCCAAAATTATCTACCGCTCGTATTTCCATATCAAATTCCTGTCACACTCGGTCTCGGGAATATTATCTTCACAAATGACAATGTATTCGGTATAAAAGCAAAAGTAGGTACTTACGAGTCTTCAGTAATAAAATAAAAACACAGTTAACCAAGAGGCGTATAAAAAAAAACGTGAGAAAGGAGCTAAATTATTTCAGAAGTTTTGTTTTTGACTTTCTTCAGGCTTAAGGGACAACCCATTTTAAAATGATGGATAAATGGCAGGGTTGGATTGTTTAAGTCGTATTTTACGAAGAAATTAATTGGTTGAATATTTAATAAACATTTTAAAAACATCGTTTACTAACTAGTAACTGAAATGTTTAGTGTAAAGTAGATTGTGAGTGTGTGCAGGAAACTTACACAATATATACTTTATATCATTTATTACCAATGGTATGTAATTTTACCTACGGCCACTATAAAAAACAGGTAAAAACACACGACACACAGCCTCAGTATATAGCTCATGACGCACGGTAAACACAAAACCGTGCGATTTGTTTACCGTAAACAAAACGCAGAGTTTATACGTAAAAGTAAGCGGAACATTTAATAATTCGCAAGTAGGTAGTGATCGCGTAATCGCCAGTCATTTAAAATTATTTATTAACCCTTTAACAGGGCGCTCGGGTTAATTCGAGCGCTCTAAACAACCGCTCGAGATAATTCGAGCTTCCCAAATAAACGCTCGAGATAATTCTAGCGCCCCAAATAAACGCTTGAGGTAATTCGAGCGCTCTAAATAAACGCTCGAGATAATGAGATAAATCGAGCATCCCAAATAAAGACTAGATAATTCGAGCACCCCCAAATAAACGCTCGAGAATATTCTAGGGCTCTAAAAAACTCTCGAGATAATTCGAGCACTCTAAATAAACGCTCGAGATAATTCAAGCGCTATAAATAAACGCTCGAGATAATTCGAGCACCCTAAATAAAAGCTCGATAATATTCGTGCGCTCTAAATAAACGATTGAGATAATTCGAGTGCTATAAATAAACGCTTGAGATAATTCGAGCACCTTAAATAAACGCTCAATATAATTCGAGCGCTCTAAATAAACGCTCGAGATAATTCGAGCATCCTAAATAAACGCTCGAGATAATTCGAGCGGTGTCATATTTTATTAAATAAAAAGAATACCTACATTTTCAATATATCAAGTGAAAAGACTAGATAATTCGAGCCCCCCCCCAAATAAACGCTCGAGAATATTCGAGGGCTCTAAAAAACGCTCGAGATAATTCGAGCACCCTAAATAAACGCTCGAAAATATTCGTGCGCTCTGAATAAACGATCGAAATAATTCGAGCGCTCTAAAAAAACGCATTTTTAATATATCAAGTGAAATGAAGAGAATTTTGTAAAATTGTTCAAAAAATCTAAATGAAGAAATTAAGTTGTCATAAGTCCGGACTTTTTGGCACACTGTATATGGCCGTAGGTAAAGTATAGTATGCAATGTGTGTTGTAAAGCAATTACGCATTCATGGAATTACGCATTCATGCGTAAAATGCTATTTACAACACATGTTACGTAATATTTTATTACATAAAGATTTGTTATAGTTTACATAAAATAATAAGTAATATGACATGAAATATTATTACAAAAATACACATAGTCTATTATGGAATGTGTTTTACATAACATATTCTGTAAAAATAACGTTTTCATTTAGTGATTTTACACAAATTTTATTTGTAGTCTAAAAATTACTTTCATATCGTTCAAGCGATCATGGCTCTTAAACTTTTTATTTGTATATGGATTATTATTATTTAATTTTATAATTTATCTTGCTAGTAAGTAATTTTTAACAATTATATTTTTTAAACAGATTGGGTGCAGCATGGGAGGGGCTTCCATGCACCCTTAAAAAGCGGCATTCACTGCTATGACTCATTCCTAACATTATAGTTCACATTCCAATCTTAGTAATTGGTTCTGGTGAAACTTGTTTAAAATCCCTAATTGGAGAATGTGTAAAGCACCTGTGCCATGTTGAGAAGTAGTGAAATCGGGCGATAGCCAAAGCACCATTGGTCAACACTTTTTTTTATAACAAATTTTCCATATCTCAAATGTGGCCCAATTTTTCAAATTAAAAATCGAAAAAACTAACTCAAAGTCGAGTACCACAATTAATATAATATAAATTATATTGTATTGCAATCACGTCCAAATCGAAAACAACTACTCCTGGAACAAAAGCCCCCACAGGCATTGAATTACATCGATTCAGACGCGAGTTAGAAGGTTGTTAACCAAACCAACACTTTGATTTTGTTATTTGAGGAGCTCGTTATTCCCAGACCGGTTTCGGCATTTTTCTGCCTGATGAGTGATGAGTGAGAAGTAGATAAGCTCGACATCACATCTCTAAGCAATGTCTGAAGAATTCGTTGGATCGACCAGGTACTTATAGCCACTGGATGTGACGAACAAAATCAAAGTTTGCAGGTGGGCAACCCATCAAGCAGGTTAGGAAAATATCAGCCCGGCAGTTTTTGAAAACAGATTTTCCATATCCCAAATGTGGCCCAATTTTTCAAATTAAAAATCGAAACCACAACTAATATAATATACATTATATTGTATTGCAATCGTCACATCCAGTGACTATAAGTACCTGGTCGATCCAATGAATTCTTCAGACATTGCTTAGAGATGCGATGCCGAGTTTGTCTACTTCTCACTGATGAGGCACAAAAATGCCGAAACCGGTCTGGGAATGACGAGCTCCTTAAATAACAAAATCAAAGTGTTGGTTTGGTTAAAACCTTCCAACTTATAAGTCGCTTTTTTGAAATTTTGAAACATTATTCAAAAGCAAAATATACAGAAATCTGGTGTGAAAATCGATGGTTTCATTTACATAGTGTATCAATAGTAGTTTGAATTATTAATGCAAGTTACTTTTTCTTGGAAATATTTTAAAGTATAGAAGTATATCGTTGATGTAAGTAACCTTTAACCCAATTATAGTTGACAAATAATTAGTTGCTTGTGGTAACTCTATTATAAATAGTGTCAAAAGCCTTCTGGGCGATTGTAGTGCTTAGACAGAATGGAAAAGTTTTACTTTCAAAAACTTTCTTGTAATTAATAATTCAAATTGTTGTTCCAAATGAGGATTTGTAATAATTATTTCATTAAAAATTTAGCAAACAGAGAAATAAAAGAAAATGAGTTGAGTGGTTGAAAAGTTTTATATATTTAAATAATTTTAAAAACTATAAAGATTTTCAGAGAATCTAATAGACGTGCTGCAAAGTGGTTCACAAATTTTTAACGTATAGAAAAAAAGCTTCACATTTGTAAGATTGAATAAAAAATACTCCTGATCCCCGACTAATAATGAAAAGATAGGAAATGGCCGCTCGATCTTAAGTCCATGGTTTGGCTGCTATGGAGCTCCGAAGCTAAAAATCATATTTTAATTATTTTAATGTATGCCCTTAAGTTTTTGAGGATGCTGAATTTAAATATGATGTCAAATCCATAATGTTGACAGTTGATAGCTGTCAAATGCTTTAAAGAAAAAAGAAATCTTATATTAAAGAATGTTATCATATGTTTTTGAGGACGCTGAATTCGAATGTAATGTCAAATCGATAATATTGACAGTTAACAGCTGTCAAATACCTGTCAAATGCTTTTTAGTAATAAGAAATCTTATATTAAAGAATATAATCATATGTTTTTGAGGACGCTGTCAACTGTCAATATTATCGATTTGACATCTTATTTGAATTCAGCGTCCTCCAAAACATATAACATTCTTTAATATAAGATTTATTTTTTCTTTAAAGCATTTGACAGCTATTTGACAGCTGTCAACTGTCAACATTATGGTTTCTATACTATGGTGGAGTCACGGAGCTTCGGAGCTCCATAGCAGCCAAACCATGGACTTTGGAGCTTAGTGCCCATTGAGACTTTTGTTCAGAATGACAAAATGTATAACATATCAAAAATTCAGACAATTTGACCGAGCGGCCATTTCCTATCTTTTTGTGCGGGGTCCTTTCCATTTAAATGTAGCAGTAAATAGACACGATTTGAACTAAGGAGCACATGATTTTTTGGAAGAGATTCTCCCAAAGTAAATATTTGCCATTCCGTGAGTAAAAACAAAATTTATGAGTCGTTCTTATTTATTGAAAAAAAATTAACGGTTCAAATTATACAAGCAAAGTTATTTTTTATCCCCAAATAGACCATGTTGTACGATCAGTTGAAAATTTTCAGCAAGATGGAGCACATCCATATGTTTCGCTAATTGCTCGTTAATTCATTTCCAATAAATTGGTTTTGTAGGGGATTTTTATAGAGTTTTTGAAACCATTACACCCTACACGCTGAGGCAACCTACATTTTCTCTTTAAAGTGTATGTTACATGGTTTATAATAAAATATTAAATTAATTAGTTTTTTAGAGTCCAAATAAAACACAATTTAATATTAGTTTAGAAAAAGTAATTGTTTCTATCTTTATTAATTTAAAAGTTACAAACTCTTAAAATTCCGACGCCCGGTATAATAAATCAAATGTCATAAAATGTATGCAAGCCAGATGAGAACACAGCAATGTAGACCGCTGGCGCTTTGGCGACATCCCAATTTTATTGCTTAGTAGTTACTAACATGGACAGAGTAAAATATTTAGGGCAAAACCGGCAAACAGTGTCTATTCTTTCATGTGTTTACACTAAAAAATAATAGTCGCATGTAGAATTCAACGCTAACTTTATGTGATGTGTCAGATGACAGTACACTGTCGTCATAATCTTATTAAAAAGCGTAGTGTAGACCTACCCTCTTCCAAGATACGAGTAATTTTATTCACTGAAGGGTTGGAGACTGTCAGCAATTAGTATCTGAATTTCTAGTAAATAAATCAACAACATAGGTGTGAAGTTCTGAGTACTGTTGACTTTTGACCTAGTGTCTGGTTTAAAAAGAAAATAGTTGTTAATTTTCTATACTGTATTTGAAAATGAATGATAGCAAAACTTTTATGACTCAGGAGATAAACCCCGATATAACAAAATAAATTAAAATTTTTATATACTTAGTGCATTTGTCTACAGCTTTCTGCGTTAGCTAATGCTAATCTATGGTTCTTGAACAATAAGATTTTACATGTTTAACTTAGTTAAATACTATAAAAATCCAAAAATTAAGTCTTTTCTGTATATCCTATCTTTGTTACAACTGACACCTCACTGGTGTCAATTGTAACATGATCGGTAACTTTAATTAGAATAGTGTATCTTAAAAAAGAACAACACAGTTAAAATAACAAGACATCAAAAAATAATATTTATTGTTTAAAAAAAACTATTTGAAAACATGAAATATCAAGTTTTAAAGAAATATTTCCTATAACAACAAAGCCATTAACTATGTTAGAGTACATAATAGACAACGAATTACTATCTTCTTTCCCTAATTTTTCTGTGGCATTGTGAATTTTTTTAACTCTTCCGGTAACTGTAGAATCGGGGGAAAGGAGTTTTTCCAAATTGAAATCAATCAAAAATTACCTCAGATCATCCATGTCACAGGTAAGGCTAACGAATCTAGCGTTATTGTCAATAGAGAGAGATATCTGCGAGAAATTAGATTTATCCGTGATAATTGATGACTTTGCGTCTAAAAAAGCAAGAAGAATAAATTTGTGACTTATTCTTAGAAACTATGTTTATACATATTTACGAAATTTCACTTTTTTTATGAATGTTTATGTAGTCTTTCGTTTCTTTATCCTAAAAATTATGATTGAAATGAATATATCTTAAATAGTTAAAACCTTTATTGTTTTATTATTTAAAAATGTAATCCAAACTCGGCCTTAAATACTCCTAATAAATCCAAAACTTCCAATACTAAATAGTAAAACATTCCAAAAAGATCCAGAAAAAAACCCATAATTCAATAAAAGAAATAAAATTAATAGTAAAATAAATCATGTTAATTTTTAAGGGCGGCTATTTCTTTTTTGCACCTGGGCGGCTATCATTCCAGGAACGGTCCTAGGTATGTAACTCTATATTTATATTAATTATAATAAGTTTATATGACGCTAGTACCCGAAATACAAACAAACAAATTTATATGGAATCACCCCGTATTTCTAAAAACGAAATATGAGTGTTTTATGAGAAAATATTTTTTTGCAAAGATTTTTTTTTAGTATCTATATCATATAAATTTGGTTGTGTGTATATTTATAATTAAATTTTAAGGAAATGTCCTAACCTAATATCTAGTAATAATAATATAATAATAATCAATATTCAATAATAATAATAAATACAATAAATACAAATACAAATGAATAAAGCTGATAAGCACTTGTTTCGCAGAAGAAAATATAATAGTAAAATAACAATAATAATGTAAAAAGATCAGTAATAATATTATATACAAATAATAGAATAACATTTAAAAATAGTAGAATAAAAAATAGAGACGTATGGAACAATTGTAAAAAAAATTTAATTTAATGTTTAGAATAAAAGAAAAAAAAGAAAGAAGAAGACAACGACGTTACACTAGTTTTATATATAATTTTTTTTATAAGTATTCAGTTTTCAAAATGACTATTAATAGTAGACCTATTAGTGCTGCAAATCAAGTGTTTTAACTGTTTTTTGAAGCCACAAATACTGGTAATAGTTTTGATAGGTTCTGGTATAGTGTTGTATAATTTTGGTGCTATATATTGATAAGAACGCTGTGTATAATCCCCGTCACTGAGGTATAGAATTATTGGGTTTGCTTATTTACATTTTACGGGGTGGTCATACTAAAATCTAGTGAAAATTCAGATAAGAAGGAACCAATATTTACTTTTTTTCTGCCTTGAACAATCCTTTCAAGTACAATATAAAACTAGCATTTTATATATGAATAAAAAATTGAATTTAACCAAAAACTAATTATTTTAAACAAAGATAAGGTAATACAGATGCAGTTCCGTAGCTTTAGTTTTGTTTTATTAAAAAAAAGGAAATTAAAAAGATAAAATAAAAATTCAACAACCGCCCTTTACTGAAATAAACCAAACCCGTCGTCTTTAACCAAGTCTAATTTCACTAGATGTATTATCATTATTTACGGTAGAGAGGGTATTTTTATACCGCGTCTTGCTACTGTGCAGTGTAATAATAACCGCACTCGCCCAAACGAATATTTAATATAATTCAAAGCACATTTATCCTAAGAACGTCCCGGCGAACATCTGGAAAATCTGTTTAAGCTCTCCCGGCTCAACTTTTTGATGCAATGTGGCACTATTCAGGTTTATTTTAGTAATTTACTCAGTTTTACATTTACATTAAAATGTGAAAAGATATTGTTATAGAATGTATACTTTAAGTTAGACAACCATCACTACAACTCATGTCATTAGGAGTTGGCAACCCTGATAAGGAGGGCAGTCGAACACGAGTAGCCAAAATGGAAGCTTATTAAATGTTTACTATTAAGTTAAAGTGTTTGATTCATATTTGTGTATACAAATAAAACATGGTGTCAGAAGTGAACAAGTAAGAATAACAAGTAAAGAACGTTTCAACTGGTTTGGAGAAACGGATCGTAAAACAATAGAGCAAATCTTAGAGAAGATTACAGTTTCGAGGTTAGGCGGGAATAAGCGGCACATGAGAACATAAAAGGTATCTTCATTTATATTGATATTTAGGTAGTTCTTTTGAAATTGCTTGCTTGCTTGCTATAAAATAATTCCTAGAAGATGGATAAAGAGGCTATGCTTGCCTTGATCCAGCAACAAACGGAAACTTTGAGGTTAATGACTGAAAAATTGAGTAACTCAGAAAAGAAAAAACCTGCTACTAATATACCATGGCCAACGCCTTTAAATGTTGAGAAAGGTGATATTAGCAAAAATTTTGATCATTTTATTGAAAGCTGGCAAATATACTGTACAGCAAATGGCATTGATGAATGGCAAGATGAAGATGAACCTAAGAAAGTTAGCACGTTTTTAGCAGCTGTAGGTGATGCAGCATTACAGAAATACAATCGATTTAATTTAAGTGAAGATGACAAGAAATCTGTTGACAATGTTGTTCAAGCGATTAAAAAGCAGATAGGTGCTAAAGTAAATATCATTTACGAAAGGGCAATGTTTAATAGTTGTAGTCAGGCACCAGAAGAAACATTTGACGAATATTTGAGAAAGTTACAAGTATTAATACAAAGTTGTAATTACGGAAATTTTGAAAACGATCTATTGCGTGATAGAATAGTACTAGGCATAAATAATAGAGACATACGAAAGAAATTAATGTCAAAACCAAACTTACGTTTAGAAGAAGCTGTTGATCTATGTAGAATTGATGAGATTACTTCTAAAAGATTACAAAACTTAGAAAATGAAGAAAAGATTGTGCACAAGATAAAGGAGACAAAGAAAAAAGAGAAACAAAAGAAATGCTTATTTTGTGGCAATCGACATGAGTTTATAAAAGGCGAATGTCCTGCCTACGGTAAAAAATGCAACAATTGTTTAGGCAAGAACCATTTTTCAGCTGTTTGTAAAAAGAAGAAAAGTAAGAAAGATAGAAAAAAGGTAAAAGAAGTAAAAGAGAATTCTAGTGATACTAGTTCAGAAGAAGAAGAAGACACAGACGATGAGAAAAAATATGACATAGGAAAAATCATAAATGACACAAAAAATGGCACTATAAAAACAGAAATAAATTTTAAAATAAATAAAAAATCCATAAAGACGATGTGTGAAATAGATACAGGAGCAAATGTTTGCTTAATTGGTTTTAAAAATGTATGTAAATTATTAGAAAATGATGAACCGAAATTAACACATACTCAGCAGAAACTATATGGATTTGGTGGAACAAGTATAAAAGTTTTGGGAGAGAAACTGTTAAGGTGCATTCACAAAGGTAAAAAATATAATATAAAATTTTATGTTGTAGAAGTTAATCACCCCCCTTTACTATCAGCGAAAGTCAGTATGGAGTTAGGGCTGATAAAATTTTGCAATGCAATTTATGAAGAGAAATGCAATAATGTAAATGACAAAAAGTTACTAGAAGATCAAGCAAAGAAAATTATAGAAAAATATAAAGATGTATTTAAAGGGTACGGAGAAATTAAAGATCCTATAGATCTAGAAATTGATGAGTCAGTAAAACCTACAATTCAAAAAGCTAGAAGAATTCCAATTCATATGAGAGAAAAGCTAAAAGCAGAATTGGACAATTTAGTTGAAAACAAAATTATTGAAAAAACCAACGAGCACACAGACTGGGTGAGCAATATTCTGATGGTATCAAAGGGCGAAAAACTTAGAATTTGCCTTGATCCCATACCTTTAAACGAGGCATTAAAAAGACCCAATTACCAGTTCAATACTCTGGATGAAATATTACCTGAATTAGGCAATGCCAAAGTCTTCAGCATAGTGGATACAAAAAAAGGTTTCTGGCATGTTAAATTAAATGAGAAAAGCAGTTTACTAACCACTTTCTGGACCCCGTTTGGTCGCTATAGATGGTTACGAATGCCTTTTGGGATAGCACCTGCACCTGAAATTTTCCAAATTAAAATGCAGAATATTCTACAAGATTTGAAAGGCATAGAAATTCTCGCAGATGACATAATAATATATGGTTGTGGAATAAATGATATCGAAGCGTTACAAGATCATAATAAAAATCTAGAAAATTTATTAATCAGATTGAGACAAGAAAATTGTAAATTAAATAAAGATAAGTTAAAACTATGTAGACAATCAGTAAGATATTATGGGCACATTTTAACCCCCGATGGTTTGAAAGCTGATGATAAAAAAATAAAAGCAATAAAGGAATATCCTGAGCCAAAAGATAAAAAAGAGCTTCATAGATTCCTTGGAATGATAACTTACCTAAGTCGATATATACCCAATTTAAGTAGTGAAGTTAGACAGTTAAGAATTTTACTTTCTGATAAGATAGAGTGGAAATGGACAGAGATCGAGAAAAGAGAATTCGAAAAGATCAAAGAAAAAGTAACTATATCTAACACTTTGAAGTATTTCGAAAGAGGAAAAACAATTACGATTGAATGTGATGCTAGCGCTTTTGGCCTTGGAGCAGCACTATATCAAGAAAACCGAGTAATTGCATTTGCTTCTCGAACTCTTACCAAAACAGAAAGCAATTATGCACAGATAGAAAAGGAATTACTATCAATAGTTTTCGCTTGTGTACGTTTTGATCAATTTATTATTGGTAACTCACAAACCATAATAAAGACGGATCATAAACCACTAGTCAATATTTTCAAGAAACCCCTACTAAGTACTCCAAAACGATTGCAAAGAATGCTAATGACTTTACAAAGATATAACTTTACGATTCAGTATGTAGCTGGAAAGGATAACATCGTAGCAGACGCGCTTTCAAGAGCACCTATAGAAAACGTGAGCTTTGAAAATAACGATGTAAATTTGTCCACAATATTGAAAATTACAGAAAAACAGTTGTATATAGATTTGGAAGAAACAGAACTTACCAAACAGGTCAGTATTTCAGAAGAAAGATTGGAAGAAATAAGAGAAGAAACGAAACAAGATAGTTGTTTGCAGAAAATTAAGAAATACATACTTAATGGTTGGCCAAACACAATCAGTATTCTTCCAGATGATGTAAAAAGATATAATCAATACAAACATGAATTATGTCTACAAAATGAAATAATATATAGAAATGACAGAATCCTAATTCCTTTTAATCTCAGAAAGAAGATTATAAACAAATTACATACCAGCCATAGTGGAATGGAAGCTACTCTTAAGTTAGCAAGAAAAAATATATTTTGGCCTGGCATGTCAAATGAAATACGTGACAAAATAAAAGAATGCTCAGTTTGCACACAATTATCCAGTTCTCAGTGTAAACCATCCATGCAATCACATGAGACTCCAGATTACCCATTCCAATATGTTTCCATGGATGTTTTTCAAGTCGAATATAACAAAAAACAAACATACTTTCTAGTAAGTGTTGATCATTATTCAGATTTTTATGAACTTGACATATTAAAAGATTTAAGCGCTGCAACAGTGATAAAAGTTTGTAAACAGAACTTTAGCCGTCATGGCATACCCCAAGTCATATGTACAGATAATGGTACAAACTTTGCCAACAAGGACTTTGCAAATTTTGCTAAAACATGGGACTTTAAACATGTTACCTCCTCACCACATTACCCCCAATCAAATGGCAAGGCAGAGGCATCTGTTAAAATAGCAAAAAAGCTAATACAAAAAAGTAACAAAAACAATGAAGATATATGGTATAACTTACTTCATCAGAGGAATATACCAAATAAAATTGAGTCAAGTCCTTCTCAAAGAATATTTTCAAGATTCACAAGAACATCGATTCCAACCGCGACAAAAAATCTTCAACCAAAAGTAGTGACAGGCGTTGCAGAGAAAATTGAAAGCAATAAAGAAAATAGCAAGTATTATTATGATAAAAAAGCAAAGCATCTACCTAATATATCAATCGGTCAAGAAGTAGTAGTTCAACTACAACCAGAACACACAAATAAATGGTCAGAAGGTAAGGTTGAACAACAATTAAGCGACAGATCATATATGGTCAATTGCAATGGAAAAACATACAGAAGAAATATAGTCCATATAAAGCCAATGTATTCAAAAAAAGAGGAAGAAAATAATGAAGCATCTCTACAAGAACATCAATCAACTCTACAGGAACTTCCTACAGTATCATCTACACAGCAGAAACAACATAGCAGCAACGTAGAAAGTGAAAGTGTAGTGCAACACTATAATGCACAAGAGCAGAGTATAAAAGATAAAAGTATGCGCGATAAAGAGAACAGTGAAAGTGTAAAAAAGCAGAGTATAAAAGTAAATCCGAAAAATGCATGCATTAATAATGAAAGTGAAAAAAGTGTAGAAAACAAAGAAATACAGGACAGACCTAAAAGAGAACATAAGTTACCCAGTAGATATAAAGACTATGTTTGTAATTAGATTTAAAAAAAAAAAAAAAATGTTTTTGTTTTGTTTAATTTAGGTTAATTTTTATGATACATAATGTAGAAAATGTTCTTGGTTTGTTTAATTCATGTTAATTTTTGTGTTACATAACAATGTTTAAATAAGTCATTTTTTAAAGAAAACGGCATGTTATAGAATGTATACTTTAAGTTAGACAACCATCACTACAACTCATGTCATTAGGAGTTGGCAACCCTGATAAGGAGGGCAGTCGAACACGAGTAGCCAAAATGGAAGCTTATTAAATGTTTACTATTAAGTTAAAGTGTTTGATTCATATTTGTGTATACAAATAAAACAGATATGATGTGTTTTGAGCTGGTGTATCCTTTGAAAAAAGTCTACAAAAACCTCTTGAGAGTCTTCGAAGCCACTCGTTTTATTTTTCCGCCTAATGGCCTTCTCTGAATATTTGATTAAAATTTTAATACCTTTTTATTTCTAAAAATTAATAGTCTTACAAAAAAATTTAGAAATATTAAACCTGTTTTAGGTAATAATTATGCTACGGTGGCTAAAAGAAATTTTTGTGTGGTTTTTAGTTCATTTGCCTCTACATATCTCTCTCTTTTTCTCGCTTCAGTGCACTGAAGTGGGAAATATAATACACTTTCAACAAAGACGATATAATGATTCGTGGAAAATTCTCACAATAACCCAGTGAACAATTTATTAATCGAGTTCGACGTTTTATAATGTAGATTTAAAATGAGAAAAGTCTGTTTTATCTACATTTCTAGTGGTTATTATTAATTCATTCATTTATTAATTCATTATTATTATTCTTTTATTACAAAAAATATTGTTTTATCGAAGGTGTAGAGGGAAAACCTGATAACTCGTATAAAGTTGGTTTCGAGATAAGTGCAGTTTTAAATTTTGTAATCTATAGCATTTAGTGTAGTGAACCGGTTTCGATATTTTTTTTTGTTACTTATAATGGGAATATCAAATAACCAGATATACCATTAAATAGAGCGCAAAAATTGAGTCATCGTTATGTTCTATAATTCTACTTTTAATATTTTTGTCACTTTGACCTATATAAACCGCTTTACATTTCTTGCAATAAATTTAACACTGAAACAATATTTGAACGTAAAATCAATGAAGTATCGTCGTCAATTTTTTGAACATTAATGCTATGATCCGGTGATTGGGAGAATAATTTCAGGTTTATAAAACAATTAACTAGTGCATTAAAACGATAACCGAAAAATCGTTAAGCAATAAACGCAAAACATTAAAAACTAATTAACTGTATCCTTAATATAATACAAATATTAATCAAATCAATGTTTTGCGATTATGAACCTATGTACTTTACCAATAAAACCATAAAAACTTTTTATAAATCCAAGAACTACAAAATTTGAAAATTAATTACCGGTTTTCATTGTTTTGATGAACACTAAACGTTAAATCTATGATTGACTGCTTAAAAACGCGCCAAAATAGTGCTACCTAATAGTAAATCAATCTCTACGAACATTAATATTACCAACAACCAGTGTAGATGTCTAACTCTTCGCGCCGCGCCCGTAAGTGCAGAGGTTAGGTGTTCCGATACAGTTTGTGTTTTGTGGACAGTAAAATAATAATTATTGTGCCAAATTAGTTAATTCTGGACTGGAGATCGAAAAAGAAAGGAAGGTACATTCTGATAGTTACAAAAAACACTGGAGATACCGCTTGGTAAATATTATTTTGGCACACATTATACCTACACTAAAATTCTATGTCTAAGAAGTTGAAATAAAAAATTGCTGTTTTTTTAACTTAAATATTTATTTTAGGTTGATATGGATTATAATGTCGCGTTCGGAAGTGGGCAATTCTTTTTGAAAAATTGGGAAAAATGTTTTCTGCAGAAAGGATAAAGATGCTAGAGCCCCATTAGATAACGCCTTCAAGAAAACGTGCGACGAAAGTAAGTTCAAATTATAATATGCCAAAAATAGGCATATTCATTTTGTATTTTTTTAGATGGAAAATATGTTTCACTTTTATATTTGATGCCATCGACCAAATTTTGTTCCAAAAATTCATTTGGAAAGACGATCCATATAAAATTTACAATAAAGGACTCCCAGGAATCATTTTTGTTTTGTGCTAAAACCCAACAAGAGCTGGAAATTGAGAAAATCAGCAATTCAAAACTTTATTTTATGCTTTGGAGACGACATCTCTAAAATTTCAAATATTTGCGTCTACTTTGAGAAATTCATTTTAAATTTTTTTATATACTTAAGGCATGATATATGTTTTAAAATTATTTACTTGTTCAATTTAGATTTTCCACAAGAGAGCAAAATATTTTGGAATTTTTTCCTGGAACTGTACCAACAACCCTTATAATTTTAATTAAGCGGCGAAAATAACGGTAAAAACGCGTAGTTCGGCTGCCGCGTGCATCGCCCCAATCTGACACGTGAACTAAAAAAATTATTTTAACTGATTAAATATTAATATTAAGGAATAAAAAAATTTGGGTACTACTAAGTAGACATATCAATAAACAATAATCCGTCAACAAAAAATTTTTATCACAATTTTCTTATTAGTTATGCTTTTGTTAATTAGTTAATTTTCACCATTTTAATGTTAACATAAAAACGCTGATTATTTAAAAACAAGAAATCTAGAATTTTTTTTTGATTTTTTTGAGCTAATCTTAAAAGAGTTTAGAAGAGATCCCCGTTGGAAAAATTCAAAAATTTTGATTTTTCGTTTTTTTTATTAACAATCAAAGGGATTAAAAAATTATTTATGTAAATAAAGCCATTAGGAAATTTTTTTTTCCAATCATTGTTAATATTTTGTTTTCTTATTGATAAAAGCCATATAACAATAATTTTTTTTTATTTTTAACAAATGCATTGTTTATAATATTTTTGAAAACTTTTTCTTTGGAATTTCATCCTTGATGAAAATAATGATTTTAAAAGAAAATCGTTCCTTAAAAAAAAATTTTTATTAACAAAAATCGCACTTGTTAATTAACAATTTTTTTTTGTTACTAAATATTAATATTACTTAAGGAACCATTTTTTTTTAAATCATTATTTATTATGTTCTTTCGTATTATAGAAAAAAATAATTTTTTTATTAACTTTTCATTTGTTTATTAAAAAAACAATTTGTTATAAACAAATGCAATTTTACGCAATATTTTTTTTAAATACTAAAAAATATTACAAAAACAACCATATATATTTTTTATTGAAAATTTTTTTTTATTATTTTTTATTTAACTTTTAAAAATATTGTACTTTTGCACTTGTAGTTTTCTTTCTGTTTTTACTCATTGTTATTAAAATAACTTATAAACTATTAAAGATAAATATAATTTACATTATCAGTCAACCTTCCAAAATTTTAAAATAGTCTTCGTTAGCATCCATGCTAATTATTATTTAATGAGTTGTCAATGATTGCTAATTACTTGAATAGGAGGTAATCAAGCGTAGAATAAGAAAATAACATAGAAAAAAAGATTTTTTAGATATTATTATTCATAATTTTTTAAATAATAAAGTTAGAGCTTGGTTTCCAAGCTCAATTTGTTTATTTATTAACGAAGAACAAAAAAGTCTTGAAATGTTCTTATGATATTTTAGTTAGTTTATAAGATATTTGAATTGAAAAGTAAAAAAAAAGTAAAATTCGGGTGAATTTAATAAATAACAATAAAAAAAGTTAATAAACAATTGAGTTAGAGGTTCGTTTCAGAGTTCAATTTGTTTAATAATTAATAACGAACAAAAAAGTCCTGAAGTGTTTTTGTCGTATCTTTAATAGTTATTTTAATAACAATGAGTAAAAACAGAAAGAAAACTACAAGTGCAAAAGTACAATATTTTTAAAAGTTAAATAAAAAATATTAAAAATTTTATTTCAATAAAAAAATATATATGGTTGTTTTTGTAATATTTTTTAGTATTTAAAAAAAATATTGCGTAAAATTGCATTTGTTTACAACAAATTGTTTTTTTAATAAACAAATGAAAAGTTAATAAAAAATTTTTTTTTTATAATACGAAAGAACAATAAATAATGATTTAAAAAAAAATGGTTCCTTAATATTACTGTTTAGTAACAAAAAAAAATTGTTAATTAACAAGTGCAATTTTTGTTAATAAAAAAATTTTTTTAAGGAACGATTTTTTTCTTAAAATCATTATTTTCATCAAGGACAAAATTCCAAAGAAAAGGTTTTCAAAAATATTATAAACAATGCATTTGTTTATAACAATTATTTAAATAATGTTAGTTAAAAATAAAAAAAAATTATTGTTATATGGCTTTTATCAATAAGAAAACAAAATATTAACAATGATTGGAAAAAAAAATTTCCTAATGGCTTTATTTACATAAATAATTTTTTAATGCCTTTGATTGTTAATAAAAAAACGAAAAATCAAAATTTTTGAATTTTTCCAACGGGGATCTCTTCTAAACTCTTTTAAGATTAGCTCAACAAATCAAAAAAATTTCTAGATTTCTTGTTTTGAAATAATCAGCGTTTTTATGTTAACATTAAAATGGTGAAAATTAACTAATTAACAAAAGCATAACTAATAAAAAAATTGTGATAAAAATGTTTTGTTGACGGATTATTGTTTATTGATATGTCTACTTAGTAGTACCCAAATTTTTTTATTCCTTAATATTAATATTTAATCAGTTAAAATAATTTTTTTAGTTCACGTGTCAGATTGGGGCGATGCACGCGGCAGCCGAACTACGCGTTTTTACCGTTATTTTCGCCGCTTAATTAAAATTATAAGGGTTGTTGGTACAGTTCCGGCAGGTAGGACGTTTTTTAGGAAATTTCCTGCTCTTTAAGGATCTTTTTTCAAATTTCGATTATCTCAAATAGTTTTTGAAATATTTCAAAAAAACCAAACCCTTATTTTTTATTTTACTTAATTGTTTATAACTTTTGCAATTTTTTTAAGCCCCTTTTGGAATTTTGATAGAACGTTCTAGATGCCATTCCAAATCGAAAGAGCCCAAAATCATAATTTTCGGAGGTGGCGATCAGGTTTCGAGGGAAATGGCACTTGTGAACCAGACTATAATGGGAAATTCGAAAAAATAGGTTTTGGGAAAACGCGACACATCAAATCAGTAGACATAGATGAGCCAATGATTAGTAGGTAGGTGTTTTAAATTTTTTTTTAGAAATATCGTTTTGTTTTAATATTTTTGATAAAGTAATTACCAGTATACCTAATTTAGCGAGGTCTTAATAATATTAATAACTGGTGATTATGAATCTATGCTCACTATTTATTGTTTTAATTTACTGGTGTTATAGATAGATTAATGTCAATCATCCCTAACATTAATAACCGACGATCGTAGACCCATAATTTTTTATTTATGGTTTTAATGTACAGAGATCATAGATGTATACTTACTTTCATTGTTTTTAAAAACATTAACCATAGATTAATATCCATCGTTCGTAACATTGATAACCGGCTATCATAGGCCTATCATTGCGATCATAAATATATGCTCATATTTTATTGATTTTACGTACAAAAATCGTAACTTATACTATATTTGAAAATCAAGAGAGAGTAAATTCCCAGAATAAAAAGTAATTCGGTATGCAAAACTATAGTACAGTACGTGCGGTAAAACTTCAATATTTGTAATGCATTCTAAATTGTTTTTGTTAATTTCAATACAAAATTTATTAAATTTCTTGGACTATCACATTATTTTATGATCTTTTATTGTTACTACAGTAGGCCTAAGAGGATTAACGTGCGTCATAGGCGTAACCAGAATAGAAAATAGAATAGAAAAGAGTGCTGTAGTGAATGTGTACCACTATTTTAAACACCAAAATCCCTCAAACACTATTGACAGTGTAGTTGAAACAACATCTAAGGCAATGGGATATGGAAAATCTACAATATATAGAGTTCTAAAGGAGGAAAAATCAGGTGGAGTAACCTCACCAAAGCCGAAACCAGGTAGACCAAAACTATTAAAAGTCAACGTGGACGAGTTTTTTAAAAATGCTATTCGTAAGCTTGTTCACTCATTTTTTATAAACAAGCAAATACCAACTTTAGATAAAGTTTTGCAAGCCATTACGAATGATGTTGATTTACCCACAATAAGCCGGGATAAACTATGGAAAGTGTTACATGAGTTAAACTTTAAATTTGAAAAAATGGGCAGACACTCAATGCTAATTGATTCTGAAGAAATTGTATGTTGGAGAAGACAGTACCTCAGAAGAATACAACAAGTTAAAGCTCAAAATAAAAACATTTATTATTTAGATGAAACATGGGTTAATGAAGGACATTGTGTAGGAAGAGTTTGGAAAGACAAAAATATAAAATCATCCCATCAAGCTTTTCTAGAAGGATATACTACTGGTTTTAAGGAACCTATAGGAAAAGGTAAAAGATTAATTATTTGTCATATAGGCAGTACAAACGGTTTTTTTGAGAATGGTTTACTCTTATTTGAATCAAAAAAAACCGTTGATTATCACGAAGAAATGAATGGAGACGTGTTTGAGGAATATTTTGAACAGATGATTCAATTCATACCAAAAGGATCGGTTATTGTAATGGACAATGCAAGTTACCACTCCAGATTACTTGAACCTTTACCAACCACTAAATGGAAAAAGGGTGAAATTGCAAAATGGTTATCTTCTAAAAATTTAGCCTTTGACAATACAATGCTGAGGGCAGAATTGTTAACTATTGCTAAAAAACATAAGCAAAATTATAAAAAATATAATATTGAGGAGATAGCCAAAAAACGAGAAATTGAAATCCTTCGTTTACCACCCTACCATTGTGAGCTGAATCCGATAGAATTAATATGGGCTCAAGTTAAAGGTTATGTTGCCAGAAATAACACTACTTTTAAATTATCAGATGTTAAAAATATCTGAAGTAACAAGTGAAAATTGGCAAAAATGTATTAGACACGTTACAGAAATAGAAAAAAAAATGTGGGAGCTAGATAACATAATTGATATTACTATAGAGCCCATTGTAATTTCTCTAGAATCAGATGGTGAATCTTCTGACACAGAGTGCGAGGAACCATAACTTTAAAATTATTAATTTATGTACTTTAATTTTATTTTTAGATTTTTATTTTTTAAGATTTAATATTGTCGTATTTTTTGCATGTTGCTCGTCAAATTTTATCCTTGCGGTTGGTTTTTTTTTCTCATATACCTACTTAATTGTTTTTTTAGCTCCTCATATTAATTTATAAATAATTGTAATTATCTGTACATATTATTACGAATTATGTTTATCTATCTAAAATTGGTAATCTAGGTATAAATAACTAAAACAAATTAAATATTTCTATTTCCATATTAATTTAATTTTGAAAACGCACGTTTACTGCCTTTAACACTGATAACTGCAAAACATTTCTGGGAATTTACTCTCTCTTGATTTTCAAATATAGTATAAGGATTAACAAAATTTACTTACGAACGTTTATTGTATTAATTATAGCTGATGTCATCGGCTCAAAAATTAATGTTGACGTCCATTGATTTGATGTACTTTTTTATTAATTACACGTACTTTTTTCGTTCAGTGCATGCAGAACAGTAGCGTGTCGTGTATAATATTTAAACAAAAATACAAAAAGTTATGTTCTTATGGGTTTTTTCAGGTATAAATATTCAACTGAATTTGGAAAAATTATATCTACGCATAGTAGTAGGTAGATTTTGTGGGAAAATAGTGCGCCAAGCTTTAAATCGAACGGAAGGAAAGCAGGTGCTCGAAGGGGAGAAAGAGAAGAGGAATTGTCCTTCAACTTTAGAAATAAATGCGAGGTATTCGGCAGATAACAGACGAGGGTCTGAAAGAAAATTCCACACCGAGCGAAATGCCCCAAAGAGGCAAAGGTAGGTAGGTACTCTTTTTATAATTCGTGTGCCGGTAGAAATATTTAGAGAATGTATCGTAACAACTATTAAAATAATTTAGAAGACGGTTGTGAATTTTATTAGTTTACAGCATGAGGTAATAACTGAAACTAAAAACAATATTTGCCAAATAAAATAATTTCACTATATGAAGATAAAATTTTAAATCAGTGGTAAATATTGTTTAGGATTCAGCATTTTTAATGTTTCCACAACTTCTTCCAAAAATTAACCCATTAGAACAAATCTTGCGGCGTTGAGAGGCATTCGATTGGCTAAGAAATTTCTACTCAAGTTTTGTTAATTTTTTAAGGAAAAGGCAAACTAAATATCAGCACTACTTTAATATAGAATTACTTGTTAATAATTAAGAAGTTTTTTATCTTACATAAACCGGCACACAATAATATAAGTTATGACCTAAGGTAGTCAAGTGGTTTCTGCAGACAAAGTAGACCCTGTTAACCAATCTTCTTTAAAGGAAAAATACCTTACAATGCACATATCTCTCGTCCCTCGACGATCCTTTAAAGGAAAGGTTGTTTGCCCTTTTTTTCACACTTTCATTTAGTATTATTTTTAGGAACAGACCTTACTATAAATTACATTTTAAAAAATCTACAATTCATGATTCAGTACCTGCGAAAAAAATATTTATTTTACGTTATGAAAAAACGTGCGGTTTCTGAATTTTGATGAAGATCCTGATATTGGAAAGGTCAACTCACTGGGTAATTGCGGTAAAGCCATCAAACAGGTGCAGCTAGTTGTAAAAGTATAGTGGTCCACTGATCCAGTAACACATAAGTAGTTCATTGAATTTTTAAAAATTAAATACTCTGTTAATGATAGGAATTTTATAAAAAAATTAGTTTTAGTACTAGTTTTAAATTGACCAGATATAAGTAACATCAATATGCGATTCCAACATTTGGGTTGCAATAAAAATTCCTGACAGTGATTGACATAAGTCCTAAATACACTTCTTCTAAGTTAAACTGAGAGATGGCCGCATAAATAGGCTCGACTGTCCAAAGCAGTGAAAACTTTGGCTAACTTGAGGAAGGGATGTGAATATTTAATATATAAAGTACCTAATCAAAATTTTGAAAGGTACCAATTAACTGCCGATGTCGGTCATGTTTTTTTGCATTTATTTTTGTTTATTTTGATTCCTTATAATACTTAAGATGATTTAGAATTAGCGCATACTGTAAATAGTTGTTTGTGTCTCTCCAATTTTATTTTATTTTTTTAACTTTTATTTATGGGAAAATAACAAGTTTTTGTAACAGTTAAAACTTTTTATTTTTGCGTCCACCAATGTTAAAATCCTCATAAACAACAATCAAATTTTTCTATAAATAAAACTATTAAATAGTCTGTTCTGATGGTCAGTTGTTATTTGAAAATATAACCTACATCCTCGGGATATTTTGTCCATTTTTTATTTTAATTCTATATTTATATTTGCATGTAAACATTATTTCAGGAAATTTTTTACATAATGTAAAGGAGTCTTTCGGGATAATAATAAATAATTCAGTACAATGTTGGTACGTCTATTGTTAAAAGTGAGACCACGCATAGAATTTGAGAACATACTTTGATCACAACCTAAAAATGCCTATAAATAAATCTGGTCGACGATTTAATGAAACGCTACGTTACGAGGATGGGATGATAATTGGTTTAATAATAATACAATAGATTTTTTTTAATTTTTAAAACTAATCTCCATATACCCAAAATAATTGAATACATGAATTTAACGGGTTGATTTCTGTAAGGAAAAATTGCCTTGTTCACGAGTTTTTTTGGTTCCACCAAATATTTTAATTTTTGTTCTGGTTCAAAAAATAAAATAATTATGATTCGCATCCACTCTGTTCCAAAGAAATTCTTCGTAAGTTGATTTGAGTCAAATTATATATGTACAAAAACAAATCACATCTAAAAAAGACTCGCACAAATGAACTTGATTTTATAACGATCTTTTTTCTTCATTCATGTCTGAAATAACGAGTGACCAATTACCGGTTAAAATGTATATTTCATATACAAATTTAGTACCTATATACATTTTTAGACATTTACGTAACTCGAAATTTGAAATTCAATGATTTCAGACACTCAATTATAATTACAAGAGCTTTGAATTTCCATTTCTAGGGGTAATAAACAGTTGGTAATTGATTGCATTAATATGTATTAGGAGTTGTCTATACCGAGTGTTTGGATAATGTTATAAATTGAATTAACATTATTAGAACAGTGCTGAAGCCTTTGAAAATGGTAAAAAGTGAAAAAAAAAATAGGATGAAAGCCATTGGAAAAGGAAGAAAATATAACAAAAATGAAAGGAAAAATAATTTACGGGCGATCTGAGGTCGGGAAGTGGAAGGGGCGAGTTTTTAAGGGTAAAAAACTGTTTATCTCGATTTCCGACAAAACTAGAAGTCCTATGGAAAAAAGTTAAATTGCAAAGTTATAGGTAATAAAAAGATCTACAACTTTTGTATTTACACTTTTTTCACATAACCTCAAAATTTATGTGAAAAATTCAAATAACCAAGTTATTGGTTTTTTATTTTTATCTTTTTCACGAAATTTGGTGAAAACTTACCTTTTTATGTCCCAAACACACTGTAATTTTTTGTTTTAAAATATTTATTTTTTTAACCTTAGTTTGACTTAATATCGAAAAATCAGTCTAATTTTCAATCGAAAATTCTCACGTCAAAATATCTGCTTTTTTAAAAAACTCGGTGGGCTTTTTGTTCGTTGAAATCTCTATTTTTTGATGGTGTAAAAAAAATATACATTAATATGGTAAATGTTCTCAAAAAATGCAAAGAAACGAAAAAAGTCGAATCCGAATTTTTTTTTAATCATGTACAATTTTGAGCTATTTATTAAAATTCCGTGTTACATTTACGTTTTTCGAGCAATTAAAGTATACATTTTAATAAATAGCTCAGAATTGTACATGATTTAAAAAAAAAATCGGATTCGAGTTTTTTTCGTTTCTTTGCATTTTTTGAGAACATTTACCATATTAATGTATATTTTTTTACACCATCAAAAAGTAGAGATTTCAACGAACAAAAAGCCCACCGAGTTTTTTAAAAAAGCAGATATTTTGACGTGAGAATTTTCGATTGAAAATTAGGGTGCTTTTAGTCAAAATAAATATTTTAAATCAAAAAAATTACAGTGTGTTTGGGACATAAAAAGGTAAGTTTGCACCAAATTTCGTTAAAAAAATTTTTTTTTGTAAAAGATAAAAATAAAAAAGCAAAAACTTGGTTACTTGAATTTTTTACATAAATTTTGAGGTTATGTGAAAAAAGTGTAAATACAAAAGTTGTAGATCTTTTTATTACCTACAACTTTGCCATTTAATTTTTTTCCATAGGACTTGTAGTTTTGCCGGAAATCGAGATAAACAGTTTTCTACCCTTAAACACTCCCCCCTTCCACTGGTCCCTGGTCTATATGTTGAATAAGTGGTGGGCTAGACGCTAGACATGAATAAAATGTAATATCGGATGTACAATTTTACAAATAGGAGCAAAATCCTCCCCCTAATCCCTAGTCAATATCCGTATATCTCTCGTATTCTTTCACCCCTGCATATATATACTCATTTATTTTATTAACAAATACCGTAATTTTGAATGACGTACGCCGACCTTAATCCCACTCAATTTTCAATTGACCTAGTCAAAAGCTTAAAATTCACAGGAGGGTCAAATGTATTTGCTATCATTAATAAAAAGGAACGTGCCATATGCCTTAGGGTGAGGGATACAACAAACCAACGGATCTATCCTGTCCTACAAATCAAAGGATTGAAATTTATTGTTTAAATAATTAGACAGTAGCAAAAGTAATCTTATACATGTCAAATTTTGTGATATTCAACCATGGGCGGATCCAGCCGATTGTCAAGGGGGGGCTGTCTTCCATATCAGTTGGAGTTGAGGGTCTGGAGGCTATGGAATATATTAAAAAACATAACCTAAAGGGGGGGGGGCTGCAGCCCCCACATCCCTCCCCCTGGATCCGCCTGTGTATTCAACTGAATCTCAAAATGATATATTTGATCGTATCTATTTTTACTTGCTTCCAATTAAGTTGGCTTTAACCCAAAAGTATGCTAGAAAAATATAACTACATTTTTCATCTTGCACCGATCTTTTAAACTATTTCCTACTTCTGTCGGGATTTCGCAAATGATAGTTTTTATACAGCAATCGCGAGTTATTTTGTCATAATATTATGTTATAGTTGAACTATTTTCAATTGCATAACAAATTTTATCACGCTCTATACAAGGATCATTTAAAAAATTATGAATATGTATAAATAAAGTATAATATAATTGGAAATTATGGGACAAAATATAATGATCTCTACCTGTATAAATTTATTATTTGCCACACTCTCAATTGATTGACGTGTGTCAGTATGCAGAATTAACCAATTAGAACAAAACTCGCCGCTTGGAGAGGCATTCGACTGGCTAAGAAATTTCGAATCATCATTATTAGGTACTTATTCGTTAAAAATAAATACAAATTAGGGAAAACGGTTGGTTTTAGGACCTATAATAAACTTTTTTGATTTGCGAGTGACATATCAACTGTTACAGAACGATCATTATTTCCCTAACACCCTGTATTATAACCATTTTTTTTAGTTTAGTGGTTGGTATTAATAAATTAATTATTAATACTGAGTGAATCAACCTTCATCAGTACGTACATACATTGTTTCATCCTGTATATTGTTTCAGTTTCATCCGAAGTGTTACTCAATTACTTTGTCCGTCAGTTTATTAGCGTAGAATTATAATTTTCAACAAAAAAAAAGTGCTTTAAGCATATTAGATGACATTAAAACTAAGAAATACTCTTAGCACCTTTAATAGTTTTCACCTTGTACTCTAGTACGTAAAAAAAACAAATAAGAATCACTCTTTCCTTTTGAATGATCTCACCTAAGAATATTATTTGTAGTTGTTTATACCTTATAAAAATGATGATCGATGGCTGTTGAGAAAATAAGGATAAACATACATATTTCTGAGCGAAGGTCGCTTTTTGTTTGCTCGTAACAACGCAACGTTGCAAAAAAAAACTCGGCAACAGTGGGCGGTGATAAGGACTCTAGACTGCTTGTTTGCTATATCGCTCCCAGACATGAAGCGACGATGCCAAATTTCTTGCACTTGTCTTGATTCATCGATATGGCAACGTTGCAGGTCGTGCACGGTTCGTGGGAGTTGGGATATGCGTTTCGCTTGTGATGATGTTGATTTCAGTTTCAGTTAGTAATTGTAGTTTGGTTATTATGAAACGGTGTTGTATAATGTTTATTTTCTACTTCGATGCCAAATATAATTGAAATTTTTGTATTTTACTAAAATTGATAGATTATAAATTAATTTTTGAAAGTATGTTTATGTTTATTTTTATTTTCACCGAACAAATTGTTGGGTATCTGAATTCGATCTGTGTGTGTCTGTAGCTTTTTTGTGTCTACGAATTTTAAAATTCTGACTTCAGATTTTGATAGAGCATCAAAAAGTAAGCTTAGGGTTTGATGTGCCCCTCCGTACCTCTTCGGGAACGCCTTCAAAATGGGGTCCAAAATATGAAAATTTTGAAGTTTAAAATGACATTGAATTAAGAGTAGACACATAGTGAATGACGATTTTGGTAAAAGTGAGTAGACTGTGGATGTGTTGATTAGAATGAGAACTGTCAATCTAAAATTTTATTAATACCTTCATTATAATTAGTTCGGCCTAAGGCAATGCTAGAAGAGCATTCTCAACTGGTTTATTGTTGCATTTTGAGTCCGGCAAGATTTGCTTCTACAGGGTGAGTCGCGGTAGACGCGACGGTCCATTGTGGCTAAACGGTTAATATTTTGAAAATTTTGTTTATTCATGGATATGTGCTTTGATAAAGGCTACATTTTAAAATTATTGTGAAATATACAGGTTGTCCCAAAAAAGTTTCTGGGAACTATTGGAAAATGTATCATTTTCATCAAATACATATTATATTTAGGCATTATGGTGGAAAAATAATGTAAAGTTTAACAAAAATAAAAATAACTTCAAAATTAATAATTTTTATAAGGTAATGGAATTTGCTACATAGTAGGATTATAAAATACAGGGTGTCCTATTTAAAATAAGAACGATATTGTCGTTTGAATATGTCATTAGAGAATCGCCCCATTTTGGACGCCCTGTATAATTTTAAACAACTCTAAATACATTATTGCTTTCAATTATTAGTCTAATTTTTTTCAGTTAAAATTGTATTTGGCTGATTCCATGGGTTTACAAGTTATTGGTTTTCTTGAAAGTGATTCCATTTTTAGAAATATCAAAATATCTCCAAAACTAAAAAGCTTAGGTCATAACTTTCATTATTATGACACTCAAAACCAGCATTTGTTGCACACAATAGATGATCAGAACCGGTGGAACATTAATGTATATGGTGGAATTATAGTTGAGTTATTTGCCCATATTTCTCTGATGGACATTTAAATGGGAGGAAATTTTTGCAATTTTTAAGAAAAAGTTTCTAGGAACTGCTGGAAAATGTATCATTAGATATTAGACAAAAAAAGATGTTTCAATAGTCTAAGCTGATTAAATACAGGGTGTTATATTTAGGCATTACGGTGGAAAAAAAATGTAAAATTTAACAACAATAAAAATAACTCCAAAATTTGTTCAGTTAAAATTGAATTTGGCTGATTTCACAGGTTTCGAAGTAATTGGTTTTCTTGTAATGTTTCCATTTTCAGAAATATCAAAATATCTCGAAAATTAAAAAGAAAGTTTATACATATCCGTGAATAAACAAAATTTTCAAAATATTAACCGTTTAGCCACAATGGACCGTCGCGTCTATCGTGACACCCTGTATATTACTAAAATTGAAGCAGAATTTGAAAAATCACTGAATTTATAATCTATGCCAGATGCGTTTGACTTCCAAAGCCAAACCACCCAAAAAAACTAAATTTAATGAGTAAATTTTTACTTGGGTAATTCGTTTTTAACAAATAAACAATTAAAAAACGAATCAAACAAAAATATAACCGCAGTAAATTTATGAAAGCAGTTTAAGGCATATATCGGAATTTTGTTGCTATAACAGAATTGAACTTTAGTTTAGTGTAGGGCTTCTGTAGAAATGTATTTAGATACCGGAAGATGAAGTTTTTGTTTATCTCGCAAAAAAAAATATACATTTTTAACGTTTTTTCTAAATCTTCTCTTGAAGTTTTTCGAAACAAAAACAAACTTTATTAATTATACGAGTTTTCTTATTAGCCCGGAAGGCAGTGCATTTTTTTCGTACTTATTTTCCCAAGCGATATACAGGGTGTTTGCAAATGACGCTTACAAGGTCTGCTTTGTAGATACCTCTCGTAAAATTGGACAAAGGAATTGGATATAAGGAATGAGGGGTCCAACCTGATTACTTTTCTGTGGTCACAAAATTTTTGAGTCTGGCTAAAATTTTTAGATGGATTGAAAAAATAAAAAACAAAAACAATTATGTCAAAAAACGATGATAATTGATTTAGCAACATAATCTAATTTTCCAAATACAGAGTGTTATCGTTAAAAAAACTTTGACGCAATAATATATAGTGCAATAATTATTTTTAATATGTACAAGAACCGTAAATCGAACGAGAATACATTAATTGGATATTTTTCAATTGTTACAACTCATCCAAATAAGGTAAAATGTTCTTTCTGGCGATTAAACTATGCAGATTAGGTAATTAGCGTTTTATTTTTATTTGAATAGCATCTTAATAAAATTAGTTCTAATTTAATTAGTTAGTTTCTTGCAGTATTTACCTAGCGCTAGGCCGTTCGGTACTTACGTATTAATGATCTAATGTATTACTTTAATTAATTTCCAGTGCATCAAATGACTGAATTTTATTGGGTTGTTTTACACGCCGCCAATTAATTCGTTTTATTAGAAGCTTGTCCAAGAAAATATTAATTTTACACGTATACAGTTGATATACAATCAACATATACAGTGTGTCCCAAGAAGTTGTATACAAATGATAAAAAGCTCTGCATGACTTGTTGATCCATAATCAGGTACAAAATTTTTAAATCATTGTATGGAATATAGGGAAAAGAAAAAGTAATGATTTGGACGGAGAGAAAAATACGTACAAACTGTAGTGGAGGGCAAAATGTGGTGGGGATGAATTTACATTGAAATCGGTGCAGTGCATCACTGTTTTCTCAGTTTTTTCAAATGGAACACCCTGTAAATAAGGCCATACCAGAATAGTAAACACTACAAGCTTCCAGAAAATGTAGGGTTTGTCTACTTGATTTCCACCGGTAATGTATCTAATTCTAAAGGAAAGTATGAAAAATGTCATAAAACCAATAATAATATACCCCCTAAACATTCATCTCGATAATTAAAGGTCACGTTTGGGACATAAATGTTACCATAACTTCAGAACCAACTGGTATAAACCCATACGTGTTTCATTTAAAAAAACATAACTTTGATAAGTCACACATTTATGGGACACTCTGTATGCTGGTATTTTTGGAACATAGCTTTCATAGCTCCCTACAACTTTTATTTGAAACATTTTTTTCATCCACGCATCGTTGATACACCCGGTATATATCTTATATTCGAATTGTTCCCATATCTGAAGATGAAGAAACAAATAGACCGAAACGTTTTACAATCAAGAGTAAATCTTTAGTTAAATTCTTAAGGAGGTAATTTTTATAACATGACCTGATTCACTAAATATTACTTCCGTTCTAAAAACGAATATTGACAAAATAACGAAGCTGTAACCTTTCTTTGGACGTTGATGCCTTGATTATGATTATAATTAATTGCGCCCTTGGCATTTTAAACCTTAAAATGTGCAGCGAATTGAACTGATGGATAATTTACATTTTAATAATGTTTAGGGAAAAATAGGACCCTAATATATATTTTTAGATGTGAATAATGTAAAGAAAAAAGATATTATTTGCTGCTTCAAAAACTTTTTGTTGATACATTTCTAAAATCGAGAAACTATTGAAAAATGTATAAAAAGCAATTTTGTGCAATGAATGATTAAAAATTCAAAACTGGTTATAATACCATTGTGAATTTCAGATGCATTAAATATGAATGACTTCAACTAGCTCAATATCGGAAATTTTTTGTTTTATTTGCACTGAGTCAATACTCTTTATTTGATTGTATGCTGCAAAATGTATAAAATGGCGACCTAAAAATGCGTTGAGTTACTTTCAATCAGAATATTTCACTAGAGATATATTAACAATGGGAATATTTTTATGGATAACTAAATTCTTATTTTTCACTTGTATATTATTTGTCTACTTTACCTTGGATACGGTTGCTATAAATACACTCATGCTATAACGTCCGCTAATTCTACGAGAAGGGTCTGGATTACTCCGGCAATAAATTTTTGGTTGCTTTGGGTGCATATTTTCTTTGATATTTTTTGGAAAATCGGTATTCCATTACTTTTATAAGACGTATAGAGGGTGGTCCTTAAGTAATTGTAAATAGAAGTATAGTAAATTCCTCCCTTTAAAATATTACGATTTGAACCAACTTGCTCTAATAAAATGTTGTTAATAAGGAATATACAGAGTGTTAAAGGTTAAATTTTAAGATTTTGCAATAACTTTCGCGATTTTCGATATGTATGTCATCGGACAACATTCATCCCTCGGGCCAGAGGCCCTCTGGCTGACTGTTGCCCTCCGGGCGTTATGATCTATATAACGCATTTGGTGCATATTATTCCTAACCGGGATGGTTATAAGCTATGAATAAAAAGGGTTATAACTCTGTGGGATATTAGAGGTGCCTTTGTCCCCGTTGTTAGGTTATTTTGACGTTTGTTGAATATTGCTGTCACTGTTTCGTTATATTTAGTGAATGTCATTGCAGCTGTTGTAGGTAGTAGCTATTCAATAATATATTGAGTTCTTAAAAGTACAAGGACAAGTAGTTTGAAAATATATTTTGATTTAAATGGATATATGTAGTTAAACATTTTTTTCCGATTATCTCATACATTCAAAAACATACAACAACTATTAGTAATAACCTCAATCGAATAGTATTCACGGTATTAATTATTATTTATAGTCGTGGTATTTTTATTTAAAAATACAAAAGTTTTTGTTTCATTGTGACTGTCTCTATTGTATACAAATTTTATATTTTTATATGATTATTCATATTGACTATTGTTAGTTTGAAGTGGAAATTATACGAAATTATTGAATCACTTTATTTTATAGTTAGTTGTTTAAACATACATTATATTGTTTTTTTTACATGGTAATAAAAATTTAGGACGAAAATTATTGTAAATAAAACAAATGATGTCATACCTATTTTTAAAACTAGAAAGTAATTTCAAAGTTCAACTTATTTTTTAATTAATAGTATAAATTATACGTTACTGTTAAACATAAATCGAATAATCATTGAGAAAGGTAAAAGTTCGTTGATATGGATAATTTATTTACAATTTTTCAAACATTTTCTTTCATACAAACCTTGTCCTGACAAACACAATAAAAAAGTATGCGCTTACGTACATTCGGTAATTGATTTTTATTTAGGTATATATAGAGCTATTATAGCGGCTCATACACGTTCAATTTTATTGTCAATACCACATCAAAAATATAGCCAATAATATTAAACGTGTGAAGTGTAAAATCGTTAATTTATTTAGATGTAAAAAAGTCAATCTCTTGTCGATTGGCCAATCTTGTAGACCTGGTGATAAAACAATTTATACGATAGTTGTTGTAGAACGGTTGAAAAAACAGTAACACTGTTTCTAGTAGGTCGATTTGATGCGGAAATCCCAATATGAGACAAAAAAGTTAAAAGAGTTGGACAATCAACAGTAGAATTGACTATGTCGAAGAAAATGCCAAGATCTTTACGATTCCTTCTGGAACGAAGAGGTTCCAAATGAAATCGGGAATGCAATTCACGGAAATTAAAATAGTGGGTGTTAGCAGGTTGAGTTCCAGATTTTTAAGCAATGAGTCTTGTGCTTGCTCAATGTTGTGAATATGGCAGGTATAGAGGGGATTCCAAACAGAAAACGCACATTCAGTATGAGATCCTACGAGGAAGAAGAATTTTCAGACATTGTAAGTTATTAATGTCCCAAGTTAACCTTCTGATAAAACCAAGCATCCTCAATTGAAGCCGATATATGGGACAGAAATTATATTGTAGAGTCAATCATAACACCAAGATCCTTAACCTCTGACACATTAATAAGCGGTATTTGGTTGATATTGTAAATAAAAACAATAAAGTTACGTTTTCTACTTGTTGGATTCATTTCCATACTTTCAAGTCATGAATAATTTTAAATCGTGAACTCATAAAACAGTTCTGAATATCATTGACGAATATGTTAAACAAAAGTGGCCCTATGTGTGATCCTTGGGGAACACCGGAAGGAACTACAAAGCCAGATGATAGGAAGCCACACACGCGGACCATCTGGATACGGTCATGGAGGTAAATTTGAACCTAGTTTAGCGAACGCCCATATTATTAATCTTTTGAACTATAGTGAATGAAGGTAAAAATCAACTATTACCTCCGATTTCGGTGAACCTCCATCGATTTGCATGAAAATTTGGGATTGAGTATATTTTACCCTCAACTTCAAAAATGACATACTCGCTTTTTGCATTTTAGGGGTGAAATCCACCCCTTTTGTTAAAAATGGTAAAAAATGCAGGTTTAAGCATTCTGGCGTAACTTATGATTTTAATTAATTTTTCAACCCTTTTAGCAACCACCCCTTAAATCGAAAATCATGAAAAAATCATTTTTTATATTTCTGAAATATGAAATCGCATATTAACATTACACAAACAGTTTCTTTAATGTTTATGATATAATTTTGGATTTACTGTGAAATTTCAACCCTTAAAAACCACCCCTTAAGCAGAATCATTGAAAAAATTGGTTTCAAGAAACTTTAATTTGAATAATACATTACTGAATTGAAATCTCACTTACTGCCCCTTGTCATAAAAATAATGGAAAATTTGTGAATTCCTTTCACTTTTTCTATCTTCAAAATATATACACACATCCACATATACGTATATTTTGTGAGCATGTACCTATCGACACGTCTACTTCTTACTATCTATCTTTTTTTCTATATATTGTTATGACACGAAACCTAGCATAGTTTGTGTGTCAAAATTTTGAATGGTGTCTTTGAAAGGAAAAAATATTAAAAACAATATTGCCAACTGAAGTAGCAACATTTTTGATTGGTAAATTTTTCTAATTTGATTTTTTGAATTTGATGGGTATAAAAAAAAGTTGAAGTTGTTGATTAGTTACGAAAGAAAAGCAGAAAAAGATTATTATTGAAAAATTTCGGAAGAAAAGGAAAATTAATTTAAAAACAATTCAAATTTAAACAAATTACTTAGAAATTTTAATTTCTAAATTGTAAACATAATAATTAGATGTATTAACCAAAGATAAATGGTGAGGTATTCAAAATAATAAAATAAATGGAATTGAAGAAACCCTGAATGATATTGATAAATTAAGAAGATGAGGTAGGAGTATGATTTAGCTTAGAAAGAAATGGAACTGAAGAAACACTGAATGGTATAGATAAATTAAGAAAGAAGAGGATATGAGTAGGATTTAATTTAAAAAATAGAAGAACTTTTGTGTTTTTTTTATAATTGAAACTTTAATAATTTTAAGTAGTTCTAGGTGTAATTAATATAGTTGGGTATGAATGGATAATTTAATTTTTATAATATAACAGAGTTATTTGTTTAAAATTGTTTTATTCTAATAATTTGCAAATAAAGAATATAAAATTCGTAACTAATCACAAATTTTTTTGAACTCACTTATTTTTTTTTGGACCCTGAGATTAAGTTAAATTGGGGAATTTATAAATTAAAAAATTAAATTTTAAATTAAAGTAATTAAATATCATAACAAGAGATAAATAAAAACATTATAATATACATACAAAATCTCTGCTCCAAAAATTTTTCCAATAACTCCGTTAATTTTTATGATATCAGGTTCATCCAAAAACCATTTGAAAGGTAATTTTAAGGGCTATAACATCGTATTAAATTTAATCTTTTAGATCCCTTATTTTTTAAAAGATAAGGTTACACGGTTCTCGCAGTAAAATTTAGCCTTTAAACGTTTCTATCTCGGTTATTTTTTATCCTACAAAAATAAAAAAAGTAAAATTTTTGTTAAAAAAAAATCAAATTTCGATCTCTATATCGAGTATTTTTGGTGTTATTATCAAAAGAAAATTAAATTTACGAAAATTTGAAAAATTCTGATTTTTTTAAATCATATTTTTTTTCAAAAATATGCATTCTAAACCGGTCAAAATTTTTGAGGTCATTACTTATGCTAAAATAAAGAAAATCTTATAGGGATTACTATAAATTTTAATTTTTGTGGAAATGGCGTATGTTTTATTTTTCACTTTTTCCTAAAAAATCGAAAGGGTCCTCTTATTTTCATCATAACTTGCTTAATTTTGATGCTATCAGCTTCTTCTAGAGCTCATTTGATAGGTATTTCTGAGTACTTTGAAAAGTGTTCAGTAAGTATATTTTATAAAATGCATCGTTTTCCCGTTATTTAAGCTTGAATACTAAGATTTGAGTACTCGCCGAAAAAAAATATACATTCAATTACCTATAACTCACTTTGAATTAATATTAAAAGGTTTTTCAAGTAAGGAATGTATTCGATTTTTTATTAGCTTCAAATTTGGAAATGACAACTTTTTGTAAAAACTTCTAGTTTTTGAGTTATTTATGAAAAACCGCTTTAAAACATGCATTTTTTTCACGAAAAATCAAAATCTTTGATCTTTAATAACTTAAAGAAAGTATTGATTTATTTAATATAACTTTATATAACAAATTTTGCTTAGAATTGTTACCTCTAAAGATTCCTGGGGTTATTTTTAAGAAAATAATTTCCACCCCCGATGAGGGGTGGCATCCACCCCCAGAGTAAAAGCGAATGTTGGCACCGTGTCACTTTCATTTCTTGAGGTATCCTCTAATTACTCACCAATTTTCATGAAAATCGATGGAGGTTCAACGAAATAGGAGGTAAAAACCTTCAGTGACTGTACAGAGAGTAAACTTGATAACCGGAATTCAATGAACTTGACAGATACTCTACATATGTTAGGAGATTAAGCTCAGTTGAGCATCTATAGAATATTGAGTCACTCTCTATGTTAATTTTAGCCCGTTCTTAAATTTACGTTGAAACTTAGTACTTCTAATTATAGTTTGGATACGAAAAATTCACGACATGTTGCTGTATTCATTAGAAACGTTGACAAGTTGGCATTTTCAAGTTTTACCGATGATGTGACCCGGTCTAAACACACCTTAATCCAACATGTGGATATTTGTTGCGTTTTTTCCACCATTCCTTCATCCATTATCGTCGCTAGACGAACCATTCATCAAAATTATAGCTGCTAGCATTCGTGACTGATAATTTGATTAATACCGATGTAAGTAAGGATAATAATTTCTCTCGTGTAAGTTTTCGAAAGTCATGAATGCGTATTGACGAAACAGAGTATCTTTTCTTTTGCAAAATAAATTATTTAAATCTCATATACGTACTTTCCGCCACCGCTGTCGGTTTTGTCTACCAGCGCAATTCTGCAAGCAAACGTGGAAATATAAAAAATAGAAAATACCATCTAGCATAAGCGGAGAGGCAGTCAGTCAGCTGAACGCCCTGAAAGCAGAACAGAAGAGCCATAGAAAGAGAATTCCGCACGTTGCACAAGGCGTGAAACTCCTAACCAGCAAGAGAGGTACAGGCCCCGCATGATCAGCAAAATTCCACTCCGGCCTCGTAGAGGGTTGGGTTTCGGGTTTTTTTCTTTCCATTCGTTTTTGCAAACTTTTTCGTTACACGAAGCATCGTCAGCGTTTCGTTCTGTTGTGCTTGGCTTTTATTTTATCAACTTACATACGTGGCTTTACATTGTTTTATATTATTTTTGATATTTAATTTATAACAAAAAATTAATAATATAACATATTCAAAAATATCAGAAGCTGTAGCAATAGATTGGTCGATTTTTTAAACAAATTTCACTTTAAGGCAACCCTTTTTGCGATGTTTTCATCAAAGAATCATAATGTCACTTGGTGTAGAAAAAATGGATTAATAGTCGTCAACTTAAGTTTGGATTTTTACTGTATGAATACCGTTGTCTGTATAAAGGAATTTTGGGTCTGTTAAATGACTTGAAACTTCATAACCGTGCAGCTTAACTGTTTAGAAATACGCCTGTTTTTGTTTCATTTAAATCAAGCAAGTGGTATTAAAGTTACGATAATTTTAGTTTCCGTGCTATTCAAATATTTCGTGCGAGCGCGCTATGCTCGCGTGACGTCATTTTACAACACAACGTTGTCACCGTACACTCATTCATTGCTTTGCTATCGGATGTTCTCTATGTTCGACCACAATAAAGTTTTTACGTGAATCAGTATTGCTCTAGTGTTACAAGTATAATATTAGATACAGGGTGACCCAGGGGTGTCTGCATGCCCCATAACTTTTTTCTACCCAAGCTATCGATTTGACGTTTTTTTAAACGATAGGACCGACAATGAGGCACATTCTAAACATATTTCTATTTATATACAGGTTGTCCCAAATAAGATACATAACTAAGTTCTGTTTTTTTAAATGGCAACCCTCCATTTTTGTTACATATTTAGATTCGCCATTAAATTGTCGATATAACGCACCTATTTGCAATAGTTTTTGACTTATTTATCAATTTATGTATCAAAATAGCGTTGTGCAGAGATCCACAAAAAAATTCAGAACTTCAGAACTGTTCAAGATAACTTAATCAACTTTTTTCCAGTCGATTCCTTAAGCTTTAGCGCATCTTTCGATGTAAAGACGAACTCGAAGTCGATGTTCTATCGCCTACTACCATTTTTTGAAAATGACAAATTACAAATAGCAATAACTCGTCTTTTTCAAATGCATCACCCTGTATTTTATTACATCATTCCATGGCATTTTTTAAGAGCTTTTTGCTGATATAGGGTTTGTGGGGTTTATTTTGTAAAACTTACGAGATTTATGCAAAATAAGAATTGTTTGACGGTTTATTTGAGAAAAAAAGGAATCGAGTAGGCCGCTGTCGTAAAATTTGACAGATCCATGCAATTTTGAAAAGAAAATGTTTTAACAAAATGAAATTGTAATAGAAACAGAAATACATTACAAAGTAAACAATTTTATTAATACAATTTGCAAGAACATGAAAGAATGGTTAATAGGAAACAATGTAAACATTTTTGATTTATAACAAATGGACCAAAATTTACCCGGATCGAGAGTACCTCCCTCCCCCCCCCCCTGGTTTTCGAGGATGCTGAACACGATGGCGGTATCATAAATTCTCTTTAGGCCAGCTCAACCCCTAAAATGGCCAAAGACTCTCCCCTAAAGAGGTTAAACGGGCTGCACATGATTTCCATGTAAAAAAACGTCTTTCCCCCCGTTTTCGAGGATATTGAGCACAGTGGTGTTGTTGAAGATTACTTCCGACCCTCACCAACCCTCCACTGGGCAAGACTCACCCCCGAAATGGGTGAATTTTTTTATCAGCGGCTTCGGGGGTGAGTTTTTACCTGTGGAGGGGTTGGTGAGGGTCGGAATTAATCTTCAACACCACCACCGTGCTCAGCATCCTCGAAAACGGGGGAAAATACGTTTTTTACAGGGAAATGATGTGTGCTGCCCGTTTAACCCCATTAGGGGGTAGTTTTTGGCCGTTTTAGGAGTTCGGCTGGCGATAAGAGATCCTCGAAAAAGGGGGGAGGAGGAATCGATCCGGGTAAATTTTGGTCCATTTTTCTCCGACTCATACTCGCTAATAATTCATTTCTTTCGAGTTTTAGGTTCGAAAGGAACAATAAAAACAACTTTTCGGGTGCATTAGTAGTTGTATTTAAACACAATACACGATTTTCTAGTTTCGACATTTTTATCATTTTTCGACGCAAACTTCATACACAAAGGTTGAGCACGCATTGACCGACCGTTGTAAAGTGACGTCACAGCGGCGGATGACTCCTAGCTAAAAATTTAAATATCTCGGAAACTATCAGACGTATCAAAAAAATGTTTTTACGGTATTATTTTATTTTTAATAGAGTGTATTGTAGGATAAAAATCAGAAATTGCTAATATTCTTCATTGCTGTAGATGAATTTTGACTGCCATCAATTTTAGCTTCATAAAAATGATAAATGGACAATCACGTGACTTTCAAAACGTCAAATTTGACATTTACAAAAAGTTACGTCGACCTGCCCGACCGATTTTACATAGCATGAAACATTCAGTGTTAAAGATAACTTAAATTGGTGGGCGGATGTAATTTCGGCCGGAAAAAGGGCAGGTACTAAAAGCCGGTAGGTAAATTCGGCCGGAGGTTTTAAGTTGCTTCCTTATCTCATAGGTATTTTCGGCCGCAAATCAAATAAAATAACAGAATGCTTTATATTAAAATATTTCTTTATTTCAATAAAATTATTACATCAACTTATTTCTATAACTTAGGTAAACTATAAATTTTTAAAAAACGTTTTGATGTGATACAGATTTAACGAAATTAATTCTAGAAATATTGTCAGATCGAAGCATATTTACCATGTTTTCGATAAATTTTAGTTTGTTTTTTACTTGTTTGTCTTTAATTTTTGCTGGAATATTTAAATTTTTTATTTTTAAATATGCATCGATCTGACAATCTTTTAATTTTTCTATAAAAATAAATATAGAAGGGTGACTTGAATAAAAACTAGAATTAAAGTGCGAATGGAATGATTCGCAGGCATTTGTGGTTCTTTTAATTGATGGGTTTTCATATGCCCATATATTTGGTGGAAAATGAGATTCTGGCGCTATGTAGTTTTCTAATAAATAGTCTGCGTATTTATCTATAAGTTTATGGTCCGGTTTGTATGACATGAGATCAAATATGAAACAATCTTCAACTTCAGAGGGGTCTAAATAAGTTAGCCCAAAAGTATGAGTAAGCCATTTGCTTTCCTCGCAGTTTTTATCTTTATACATTTGGGTTAACCCTAATGATTGTATTTTCCTATACCACGCCTGGTGCAAGTGGAATCTACAACCATTTAGTTTGGTTTTGGGAAAGACAACTTTTAATGCGTTATGAATTGCGATTTCAAAATCCACAAATACCTCCTTCGGTTCAAAAACAATTTTATAAAGTTCAAAAATTTTAGATTTTACCAACAGAAAAAGTCTCATATATGTGTCACTGGTCTTATTGGGCAACAGACAATACAAAAGAGGAACATAATGCCCATTTTCCAGTCCATGGATGGTAAATAACTGATAAAAATATTTTGTACAATAAGAAAATGTGCCATCCATGTAAAAATCTTTCATTTTACATAAACTTATTATATTTGTATGGCAAGAAAAAACAATGATATTATCAGCTGTGCTGTTAATAAACAAAAAATTTTCACCTGTTGTGGTTTTCGGTCCATAACTATCGAGTACAGAATGTACATCGTGAATATCCTTAGGCAGGGCTGGTAAGAGCTTACGGCGGCTGTTGTACAAATTTCTTCTTATTAGACTGACATCTATCGATGACAAATTCTCTGGCAAATGATTTGAAAGAACGCTTTTAATAATTTTTGAAGGTTTCTCCGATATGTCTTCCTCAGCTTTGCGCTTGCATGAAGTCGTCACTATTTTTCTCCCCAACGTAGTTTCATCGGACTCGTGGTTGTGGATTAATTCACTTCTAGTAACTGTGTATTCCGCACCAACAGTGTACAGTTTGGCTAAACATCTTAAATTTTTCTTTACACACCTCCAACGTACTTCACCACTTTTTAATACGTCCTGTTTACAAAACTGAAACTTTTCTACAACTAGTAAGTCACAACCGCGTGAACTCTTAATTACTGAAACTGATGCCATCGTATACAAATAATATCCACAGGATTAGGTATTTCTAGTATTTCTCCTAATACGAGTAAAAAATTAAACAAATCGAGAAGAATTTTATTCTCCCATACACTTCTCATGTGGAATTAATCAAATAACGTCGAATTTTATTCCTCTATACTTTCCTAAGTTTTCTCCTTACTTTTTTAAGTTTTCTCTATACTCTCCTAACACGAGTAAAAAATTAAACAAATCGAGACGAATTTTATTCTCCCATACACTCTTCATGTGGAATTAATCAAATAAAATAAAATAGGTATTTCCAAATAAATACACAATTAATATTTTACAGAAACTATTAAGCGTAATTACCAATATTTTAATCTCATCGTAAACATCAACCCTCGGCCGAAATTACCCCTGTCATAAATGGTACCCCTTGATTTATGCAGGTAGGCCAAGGGATTACCAGCCGAAATTACGCCCGCCGAAATTGGTTAATTAATAACAACAAACCCAATGAATTTTTCAGTTTTTTTTTAATGGTTTTATGAGTGCAGTTATAATAAACTCTGTTGACTCCGCGACCTTTATACGTCCTAGCGGTCTGCTGACTCGTATCAAATAAATGCTGATCGTATTTTTATTACGGCAAGGCAGCAGCCGGGTATCTCGTTTTCTGTATAAGGTTTTTACGTTCCACTGGTTCTAGTTACACATTAAAATACTATAAATGGAAAAAAGTAGATATTGGTTGAGAGAAGAGGAGATTTTAGATGATTTACCGTTAGAATGGTTTTTATCTACTGCAAATCGATGTAGAAATCGAGTAAAGCAGATGTGTGCCATTAAGACATTTTAACAATAAGTATTCGCCTATTAAGACATCTCCATTTGTAACTGTATTCGTCTCCGTGAATTCGTGGAAAATGGGATCGAAAAGAGAGAGCATGTTGATAAAGATCCTAATGATTTATTGGGAAAAACGACAAGGAAAAAATTTATTGCGATATTGTTGGGCCGTTTTGAAAAATCTACCTCTTTTTGTCCTATTTCGGCCGCTTGTCCTTTTCATGCGTTTCAGGTAAAAGGAATACGCTGCATTTCCGCCGGTTGATGTACAGGGTTATTAGCTATAAATTACCCACCCTTTATCATATACAACGGTGTTGAAGACAAAATATTAATATTTAGTAACATATGTGAAACCATTTCTGTCGAAATGTCGGAAAAAGCCCTCTAGCGGCGACATCTGAAACTAACAAAACTTCAAATATTATAGCATTTTTAGCCCAAGAATAGCTCTTTTCAACTAGCCCAAGTTTGTTAAAATCGGCTCAGCCGTTTCGTATATACAGTGTGTTTTTTACTGAAACCTTTGAATACCCCCCACCACTTTATTTTTAGAGATGCAGCAAAAATTGTCAAACAAAAAAGATTCAGATTATCCTCTACTTTAAAGATCATGTATTTTTTTGTTAGGTTAATATAGCGGAATTCACAGAAACATCACTTTCTTAGATTCAAGATTGCAGTTACGCCCCCTAGCGGCCATTTTAGAAACTTGAAAATATTTTCCAGGTTTTTCTCTTGGCCGTTTTACTTATAACTTTTTTTCCGCAAGCCTCTACGATGGATAGTTTCCCAGATACAGTACCTCGCATTCTTATTTGGCCACCCTGTACAATTTCGTCTATTAGTTTTATTTTTATAACATAATGTCAAAAACAAACGCCACGTCAGATCTTTTCCTTATAATTTCCCGCTGACTAAGCATACTTTCCCTTAACAAAAAGTTTAATCTAGACAAACTAATAAATAAAATTTCGTTCGTGCTATACATAGTTTCCCATTTTCCTTTATAGATTTTTCGGAACACGCGTGCACGTTTCAATTTACTTTGTTAACAATTTGTTCTATACTTCATCAATGAATTGCGATGGCAAAAAAAGATTAAAGTGGCAGATTCCACGGGTAACCTATGAAACTATTTTAATTGCAACTATGCAGTTATTCGTATTGTTGGCATGCGAATTCGCAATTGTGATTGCTTTTATCTTCATTACACAAGGATAATCTATTTCGGGATTTCCATGAGTATCAATCAAAATCTTGATTTTTTAATTAACAACATAAATGAAAAAAGTTAAATCATCAATTTGAATATATTTTTTTATCAAAATAAATGTATTTTCCATACGAACAATATATTTTTTCATACCATCTTAAAGTCGAGGATTCAACGATAAAAAATTGAAAATTTGAAATCCAACTTTTTCGATTTGAAAACAAAACAATAATAATAACAAAATATCGATTTTTTATTTGACCATTTCAAGGGACTTCATTTGGTTCAATAATTAATCAGTTTCTATACTAGAACCAAAAATGAATGAGAGCGTTATTGACCCTTGGCATATTGAAGGCAGTGGCGTGGTTATTAATTTTTGAAAGAGTTAAGGACTAGCCTAAATAAATAATTAATTATTTTTACAATAAATTAAAAACTTTTTTTGATTTTATATTTTTTTTTGTATCTTTATACATGTCTTTCGTCTAATCTTCCACCTCAGATTCGTCAGATGCACTGTCGCTACCGCGTCAGTAAAGTTGATAATGCCTGGTTCAATATTTTGGACAATCCGTTGGTCTATATCCCCCAAATTCGCAGTGGTAAGGAGCTAATCTTAAAACTGTCATTCCACTACTTAACGCCATTTCATCAACTGCGAATTTTTTATAATCTTTGAGTATCAGCTCCTTAAGTTTTGCTTTTATTAAAATACAGGCTTCCTGTATGTAATTTAAAAGTAAAAGAACTTATTCTGCTCCTATTGAATTATACAATTATTATCTAATTGATTTAATGCAATTCACAATACTAATAACTACACAGCGTTATTTGTGTGAGTTATAAACTATAACTCACGCTCCAGAAATCGAATTGTCACAGCAATAATGTCTAGAATTACACTATAAGGAATGTTCAAGCGGACGATCTGTCGGCTATTATCACGTGGTTAAACGACGTCAAGGTTACCTGTTATTCTGTCACTCATGTCGAATGTGAAAAGCTAAGTGAAAATAAGTTCAGATGGTGAATCAGAAATGTGCACACCTCCAGATATAAGAGAAGCGCCCAAAATTACAATACTTAATCTGTTGCCTGAAAAATCGCGTCAAAAATATGAAATAATATATAACAAAACAGAAAATGTGCAACGGTTACTACTTCTAGAAGTCCAAAATGCGGACCAAAAAGGGTGGACTGTCCTGAAATCCTAAATGAAATTTGCCCACCAGACCCTTTTTACCTGATAACATTCAATATTATTGAACAACTTTATGTATACTTCACATACAATTTTTTAAATAATTATGAAGATATTTGTAGTGAAAAGTAATCAAGGGAAGGACCTATTAGTTACATGCTTAAATTACATATAGGATTATAGGAATTTTTCTGGTGGCAGGTAGTCCACCCTTTTTGGTCCGCATATAGAATTATGCGTTCAGGTAGCCTTGCATCTGCCCCTAGAAGCTTTGGTGGACATATTTAATTGCTTGTTAGCCTTGCTACTAGCACGGAAGTCTTTTTCCGGGCTTCTTAATGCCTTCCCCTTCTTACTTGCTTCCTCACTAGCAATTATTTAGGCAAAGTTGTTCTCTAGGTTCTTCTGCAAGACTTTGAAATCTGCACACTCCAAATCGAGGTTAAAATTGAGAAGAACTCAGACTTGCATGTATTCTTGTATAAATTAATGTAATTCTCTAATAATAAATTTGTTTCATATTAATTGCAGTTCCTCATTTATCAAATTTATCATTTTGGGAATAAATTTGATAAGCACCATAACTGTCATGTTATCTCGTATGTCCTCCCAAGGGTTTGATAATTCTAATGGATGTATGAACTTTCAAAATTTATCTCTGACACAGTTATGCCCATTTTTATAAAATTAATTAACAAAAAAAAATTTATTTCTTTTCACGTAAATATCAAATATAATATATTTAATTATTGTTGGTATTTGAAGTTGAATATTCATTGAAAAATGGGACAAGCATATGGTTAGACATTCTTATAGAATTAATTGTACAAACATAATCATAAGTAATTAACATGCTTGTTGTTCTTGTTTGTATAAACAAACTGTTTATTTTTCTACCGGATTCCAGCATTGTTTTTCACACACATCATTAAGTTTTTACAATTGTCTTGATGACAATAATAAATTTTAAATATGCTAATCGAAAAAACGCAGGAAAATGTAAAGTTCCTAATTTCTTTTAGTGTTTATATTCGTATTTAATGCTTTTTTTATGAAAATATTCATACTGCTTACTCAGTCATGTCTCTGTCATACGAAGTAGGTCATGAATAGGCTCTCAGCCAAAGCCTACTGCTCTACTGTCCAATTTCTATTACCTATTTTTGTTTTATTAATATAATCTTAAAAATTAGTGATAAACGATCAAATAAATGGAATTTGCAATGAAAACATTGAACTTAAACTTTGATCTAAGATTGACGTGATTTATTTTGTTTAAAACAAACTATTTCTAGATTTTACTCACTCGAAATTCACGTGTAGTGGGCTTACCTGAAAAAAATTAAAACAAGCAATTAGTAAGGTTACTGAGGTTTGGAAAGCTCGTTAAATAATTAAATAATTCATTACCGCGTTTAGATAAAGTAATAAAAAATTCTTCGAAATTCCCACCGAACGGGATTTACAATGTTCCGAGTAAATGAGACACGCAAAGTCCAAATGAGTGGATTTATTATAATATCGTGTTTAATAAAAAATAACATAAATTTACGTTTCTAGTTATCGGTTTATATTTATCATTTTTATCAACGTTTTAAGTACAAATTCAACAAAAATCACGCATAATATTAAACGTTCAAAAAGGCTTGTGAAAAAAAAAGTTTTGTCGTATTTTTTGTTAAAATTAAAATACTTTCGAATAACTTTTTTAATAAAGCAAATATTTAAATTTTGTGTTGAATATGATATTCCCATTCTGACGAAATTCTCTAAGGCTTATAGAAAATTTTCCAAAAAGCTTCTATATGTAAAAAATTGTAATTTTCGTACAGAACCTTCGAGCCCTTATGGAAATAACAATGCCCTTCTGTTTCGTATAAGCAATCTCGCTTACAGTGGCGCATCTTTATATTTTTAAAAGAAGAAACATATTTTTATTTACTGAAAAAAAAAATAGTTCTGGAACTTCAGATACAATTATGAAAGCCGATAATAGTTAAGGCGCAAAAGAGGGCAAACTAAATCAATCAAAATATGACTGATCACATGCTGTAGGCCAAAAGTTTTGAAACTTCAATGGTAGGCATTAATTTTGGCACTATACAATTATTGTCTTTGCGTTCGTAACCAAACTTTAAAATTTCAGGCAGATCTGGCTTTAACATATCTGCCGTTTTGAAAATTGCGCATTGTAAAAATGCCCTTCTCACATGAAAAATAAAAGAATCTTCCTTCGGCGGCAAATCCCTAGAAAAAGGTCATTATTAAAACCTTATTTACCAGTATACTAGTAAAAATTTCAATGACATTTTGATTCCAAAATATTCATCTCATCTGGTTCTTGAGGGGCTATTTGTTTGCCTTTTCTAAACGAAAAGCTAACAGAATCACATCCAGATAAACAATATACTGACAACAAATTGTCTGCCAATATTTTAACATCCAGATGTTTCAAGGTTGCTAGTGCTTTAATGATTGAGAAACATAAATTTCTTTTCTCTTTCCATCCAAATTTCGACATCTAAGGTAACCGAGAAAAACGTTGATAAAATAAAAACATCTGTGTCCAATAAGTAAATAGCAAATACATTAAACATGTCTGTAAAAAAATTAATAATTTCAAATATTCTAGTATCAGCTTCCTCATGCCCAGTAAACTGTAACTCATCAACCACTTTCGACTCAATTTTTGTGCATTTTGTTGTTCTTTGATTATCTTCTGACATTCCTACCAATATGATTTCAATTTGATCAGGTATAACATAATTTTCTTTCATTAGTTTTTGTGCTAAATATGCCAAGAGGTTCTTTTTATTATAAGGATTTGATATAAATTTCTTCCAATCAGGTATATCAAGTTCGTCTCGTATTTCGCATGTTTCAAAATGACAATTTTTCGATCTTCTATATCTTTTTGTTTGCTTTAAGCTTTCTTCAAAATCGTAATGATAACTAATGACTATTGTACCACAGATCTGAGGCTTTAACTAATAGTAAAGAGACGTATTTTAAAAATAATTCTCGAAATTTTCTGCTAATAAAATTTTGATACCGCTGAATAAGTGCCACCATATTTCTTATATAAGCTGTGTTAAAAGTGTCGCTTTCTTCTATTGGTATGCAGGAAAGCTCAACAGGTACATCTTTAATTTCTCCTAAGACAGCCTTATAGAATTCAGATTTGTTTCCTTTTCTCAAAATAATATTTTTAAAAATTACTCCATTTTGCAAATGTAAATTATTTAACTGTGGTAACTTGCCTGAAAGCAAATGTAAGATGCAATATAAGTTGCCAGTGTGAGGGAAAATGCATTGTAAAATAAATATTTTAATTAGATAATAATAATATTGTATTGTATGCTTGTAAAATAGTATATTATATTATAAGGATTAAAAGTGCATATTTTTTAGGCACTTTTAGTCCGTATGATATATACTATTTTTTCTCCAACCAAGTCAAAATTAAAATAAATTTAGTTTTATTCAAAAATCGTTAATAATTTGGTAATAAATTTGAACACCTATGAATTATAACAGCGATAGCAAGTCGGTAGTCATGGATATGTGGTATTGTTGGTAAATATTGATTGTCAAGTAGACGTCAGTAGACGTACTAATCATATAATTTTTGTAGTAGTTTTTACGCTGCTTTCAAAATGAATCCCGAACATATACCTGCGGATATATTGGAAAGTGCCGAAGCAGTATATCTAAATCTTTTGCCACCCAAATCTCGCCTAGTTTATGAACTTGCATATCAGCGATTCATGGATTGGTGTAAAGAAAAAAATGTGCAAAACTATGCGGAGTGTTCTTATGGTGTATTTCTCAAATTTAACGAAGACCGTCAAGCCATCCACTCTTTGGTCACAGTATTCAATGTTGCGATCCACACTGGATATCAAAAATGGTGTGGATATTAGTAAATATTCAAAATTAAGAGCATTGTTAAAAAGGCAAAGTGATCGATATATACCTAAAAAGTCTAGGGTTTTTACAAATGAGGAAGTGGATCGGTTCCTGGATATGGCACCTGATAATGTATATTTGATGATAAAGGTTGTTCTAGTATCAGGAATTGGAGGTGCTATGCGTTGTGACGAACTAGTTCATTTGAAAACTGATGACATTGAAGATATGGACTCGGTCCTGGTCGTAAAAATTTTGCAGACAAAAAACAAGAAACCTCGTTTGTTTACCATTATAGGCGATAATTATTTGCGTTTATTTCGAAAATATGTTGCACTACGGCCATCAAATATACAGGAACGTCGTTTATTTTTGAAGTATATTAATGGGAAGTGTCAAAGAATGGTTGTTGGTATTCATTAGTGCCGTGCCGCAAGAAATTGCAAAATTTTTGAATTTAGAAAATTGGAAGTAGTATACTGGACATTCGCTAAGAAGAACATCTGCTACACTTCTTATTGATGGTGGCGGTGACTCGTCACTTGTCTTAAAAGACATGGAGGTTGGAAATCGAGTACGGTAGCAGAATGATATGTTGAAGAATCACGTATCAACAAAGAGAATACTGCCAGAAAAATATTGCAACCTGACAAAGAAGGTACAAGTACCTGTTCACATATTTCCTCGAATGTTTCATCAACAGTTACGGAGAATATTTTGAGTTGTTCTAACATTAATGAAAATCTTTTGAATTGTTCGAAAATTGTTAGTGATAATTTCAGTGGTGCTTTGAATTTTGGCAATAATTGTTCCAATTGTACATTCAATATCACTATAAATAACAAATAAATACCTATATATAGTTGCCCAATTAGTTTGTTTTACTAAGTTTGTAAAAGACAATGTTTTTTTCTTCAAATTTCAATTAGAGAGCTCAAATGCAATTACTTTTAGTCCTAGGATTAAAAGTCGCGTTTTTAATCCTAGGATTAAAAGTGTTGCTAAGCAACGAGCAAATTTTTGTACGGTAAGGGAATTGATGGCTTTTGCACCTGAAAATAGTACAAAAATGTCAACATTTTTTGATGGTTGGAGAAAAAATTATTATTCCTATCATTTCTCAATCTCATAAATCGCACTATACCTCCTATAGTGTCATAATAATATTGTAATGCGCGCCATCTTTGTTGCGCGTATGAAGAAGGCTGTGGTGTTTACTCTCTTTGACACACTGATCGCTTTATTCGCATCCGCAGTGGTAAAGCCAAGAGATGTGACGCGTCGATTCAATTTCCTTTGGTTTTAAAAAAGTACACAACCCAAACTAAACGTCGTATGAAAAAAAAGTTAAAGTAAAAAAGTTTCCTTGCTCTATTGGCAACATTTTTCTCGCTTATACTAATTAACTATCTCTAAAGATAAAAAAGTTTTCTCGACTCACCATTTTACTCTGCAAAATGACGATTTTTGTGTCATCTAGCGACAAAAAAAATGATGTAACTTTTATTTGAGGTTCTACATTTTTTATTGTTATGCCACAGGGAAGTACTGAAAAATATCGTATCCAAAATTCATAACGATCGGACACCAATTAACAAAGTTAAACACTAGTTTGCAATAAATATTATTTTAAGGAAAATTTTCTTTCCACTTTCTTTCCACTGGATTAAAACCACTTAGTTGTTAAAAAAGTTTTTTTATTGACGTTTCGGCTTTCCAGATCGAAAGCCGTTATCAAAATGACATAAAATAAATAAATTTACTAGAAACAGAACACTTGATAATCTTGCAAAAATATGACATCAACATAGTATACATAGAATAAGATTTTGAGATTGAAGATGTCAAAATCTGTTTCAATCATATTTTTGTGACGTTTCTGGGAACGAATTTTTTGAAAGGATAGCGCATTTGCATATTATAAGAGAATTTATACTTCGTCATAAATGAAGTTTTCTTATTAATATTATCATAAGAAAAAACCAGATAAAAACTTATGATACTATCCCGATATAGAGGGTATCCTTTTTGCAATTAACTCTTTTTGTAAAATAGGTATCCAAATTTTTGAAATATCAACCGAACAATTAGAAACACATTCGTTATTATTTAAGCATGTCAATGCTGCTTCTTTAACTTTGCGGTTATAATTATTCGGTTCTTTTAATAATCTAGTTGAAGAATTCCATTGTATTTTATGACCAAAATCCCATGCATGTTCACATATTTTGGATTTTTCGAATTGTTCATTAAGTCTAATATGAAAAGGTCTAGATGTTTCTCCTATATAAAATTTATTACATTCGCATGGAATTTTGTAAATACAATTTTTTGTGTTTTGAATTTCATTAAAAGGTTTTGTATTTACTATTAAAGATTTTAATGTATTATTAGTTTGAAAAACTGTTTTTAAATTAAATTTATTGCCAATCCTTCTAATTTTTTCGGATAATTTTGGAATATAAGGGATTTTTACTATATTTGAAAGAATTATTGGGGGGTTTAAATTTTGATCTTTAGTTTTGATGTCTCGGTAAAGTTCACGATTTATAAATTTACTTGGGTAGTTGTTCTTAATCAAGACAGATTTAACAAGTGATAATTCATTATTTAAGATATTGTCATTTGAACAAATTGTTTTTGCTCTATCGGAAAGAGATTTGACAAAACCTCGTTTAACACAAATTGAGTGGTTTGAATTAAAATTTAGATATCTATTTGTATGTGTTTCTTTTCTAAAAACTGATGTATCAAAACAATTGTTGTTATTGTGTATTAGTACATCAAGAAACGGTAATTTTTTATTATTTTCAATTTCAATTGTAAATTTAATAGTAGGTTCCGAATTATTAATAGTATATAAAAATGTATCAATATTTTCCCTATCGTGTTGCCAAATTGCAAAGATATCATCTACATATCTAAACCAGACAGAAGGTCTTAAATTTTGTCTTAACAAAATTTACAAAACTTTATATAAAAATAAAAAATTCCTAAGTGATAAAGAACGAAGATCTCTTACTTCTCATTATAGTAAACCTCCACATTTTTATGGTTTACCCAAAATTCATAAACAACAAATACCATTAAGACCAATAATAAGTTCTATAAATTCACCTTGTCAAAATTTAGCAAGATTTCTACTTAAAATAATAGATCCGTTATCAGGAAATACTAATTCCTTTATCAAAAATTCAAAACATTTATTAGAAAAATTATCAAAAATCAAAATTACAAATTCAGATATAATGGTTAGTTTTGATGTAGTCAGTTTATTTCCAAATGTTTCTGTCGATAAAACTCTTAATCTTGTGAGAAAAAAGTTGACAAGTTATAATACATTAATAAATAGAACTAAATTAAGCGTCTCAGCAATTCTAGAATTATTGGAACTATGTATTAAAACTACATATTTTCAATTAAATAGTGATTTTTATCAGCAAAATTTTGGCATGGCAATGGGTTCTCCTTTATCACCAAAATTGTGTGATATTTTCATGGAGAATTTTGAAATGGAAATTGTAAACAAACAAAATTTAAGACCTTCTGTCTGGTTTAGATATGTAGATGATATCTTTGCAATTTGGCAACACGATAGGGAAAATATTGATACATTTTTATATACTATTAATAATTCGGAACCTACTATTAAATTTACAATTGAAATTGAAAATAATAAAAAATTACCGTTTCTTGATGTACTAATACACAATAACAACAATTGTTTTGATACATCAGTTTTTAGAAAAGAAACACATACAAATAGATATCTAAATTTTAATTCAAACCACTCAATTTGTGTTAAACGAGGTATTGTCAAATCTCTTTCCGATAGAGCAAAAACAATTTGTTCAAATGACAATATCTTAAATAATGAATTATCACTTGTTAAATCTGTCTTGATTAAGAACAACTACCCAAGTAAATTTATAAATCGTGAACTTTACCGAGACATCAAAACTAAAGATCAAAATTTAAACCCCCCAATAATTCTTTCAAATATAGTAAAAATCCCTTATATTCCAAAATTATCCGAAAAAATTAGAAGGATTGGCAATAAATTTAATTTAAAAACAGTTTTTCAAACTAATAATACATTAAAATCTTTAATAGTAAATACAAAACCTTTTAATGAAATTCAAAACACAAAAAATTGTATTTACAAAATTCCATGCGAATGTAATAAATTTTATATAGGAGAAACATCTAGACCTTTTCATATTAGACTTAATGAACACCAATCGTACATTAAAAATAAACAATTCGAAAAATCCAAAATATGTGAACATGCATGGGATTTTGGTCATAAAATACAATGGAATTCTTCAACTAGATTATTAAAAGAACCGAATAATTATAACCGCAAAGTTAAAGAAGCAGCATTGATATGCTTAAATAATAACGAATGTGTTTCTAATTGTTCGGTTGATATTTCAAAAATTTGGATACCTATTTTACAAAAAGAGTTAATTGCAAAAAGGATACCCTCTATATCGGGATAGTATCATAAGTTTTTATCTGGTTTTTTCTTATGATAATATTAATAAGAAAACTTCATTTATGACGAAGTATAAATTCTCTTATAATATGCAAATGCGCTATCCTTTCAAAAAATTCGTTCCCAGAAACGTCACAAAAATATGATTGAAACAGATTTTGACATCTTCAATCTCAAAATCTTATTCTATGTATACTATGTTGATGTCATATTTTTGCAAGATTATCAAGTGTTCTGTTTCTAGTAAATTTATTTATTTTATGTCATTTTGATAACGGCTTTCGATCTGGAAAGCCGAAACGTCAATAAAAAAACTTTTTTAACAACTAAGTGGTTTTAATCCAGTGGAAAGAGAGAGAAATTAAGACTCAATATCATTTGAACTTACTCTTAATTCAACGGAAGTTTTAAAACTTTTGTAATTATTGTTAAATTTTTTTAAAATCATGTCTATATCTACTGGCCTAACGAAAAATAAATCCACATTACGCATTAAATTAATTATCGAATTCTCTTAAAAAAAAAACGTTTTGTTTGCGAGAGCACCCTACTTCCTCCACATGTGTAGCAACACTACTGGTTTGGAGTTAGGTCTAAACCAGCCGTTCTAATCCATTCACATTCCTCTTCCATGGTTCATATCGATCAGCGTTGCCATGTTGTGAATCGGCGTTGCCACATCGCCTTCGTTGTGTACTCACTCCTACTTTATAGATCAAATAATTTCAAGAGAACTATTATATATAATAAAGCGTTAGCTGTATTTTATAGATGTTTTTTTTTGTTGTTATCTTATCGTTACCAGATGTGTGCGTTTTATTTAACGCTGTATACTCGCAGATAATAAAAAGTTAGTGTTTTTTTTTTGGGGAACATCGATTTTAGTATAGATAAATAATTGACATCATTTTTACGTTGGGGTTATCTAGTAAACGGAAAGTTCAATATAAGATTAAAATGAAAATGAATTCATGAAAAATACTACGCAGGTTGTTTACTCTAAAAAAAAGTTTTATTTTTTGTATACATGAGTTAGTAGATTGAATTACATGTAAGCCCCATATCGCAGCGAGTCTGGTAGATCATTTAATGGTTATATCCTAGCAAAGACGTAAAAGTGAAGGTGTTTCATCAAAATAAACAGCGAGGGGTACACTGAAAAAATATTTGTACGTAAAATCAATAAAGTATCGTCGTCAATTTTTTGTTAATGCGATGATTCGGTGATTGGGATAATAATTTCACGTCATAAAACAAGAACCGAAAAATCGTTGAGCAATAAACGCAAAACATATAAAACTAATTAACTGTTTCCTTAATATAATACAAATATTAATCAAATCAATGTTTTGCGATTATAAAAGTATGTACTTTACCATTAAACTTTTTATAAATCCAAAAACTACAAACTGAAAATTAATTAACGGTTTTCATGAATGAAAGCCACCATTGTCTGCTTAAAAACGCGCCAAAATAGTGCAACCTAATAGTAAACCAATCTCTACGAACATTAATATTACGAACAACTAGCGTAGATGTTTAACTCTTCGCGCCGCGCCCATAGCCCATATAAGTGCAACCACATGCAGAGGTTAGGTGATCCGATACAGTTTGTGTTTTGTGCACAGTAAAATAATAATTATTGTGCCAAATTAGTTAATTCTGGACTGGAGATCGACAAAGAAAGGAAGGTACATTCTGATAGTTACAAAAAACACTGGGGATACCGCTTGGTAAATATTATTTTGGTACACATTATACCTATACTAAAATTCTATGTCTAAGATGTTAAAATAAAAAATTGCTGTTTTTTTAACTTAAATATTTATTTTAGGTTGATATGGATTATAATGTCGCGTTCGAACGTGGGGAATTCTTTTTAAAAAATTGGGAAAAATGTTTTCCGCAAATACTGGCATTTTTGCAGAAAGGATAAAGCTGCTAGAGCCCTAATAGATAACGCCGTCAAGGAAACGTGCGACGAAAGTAAGTTCAAATTATAATATGTCACAAAAGTAGCATATTAATTTTGTATTTTTTTATTTTGTTCCAAAAATTCATTTGGAAAGACGACTCATATAAAATTTACAGTACAGGACTCCCAGGAATCATTTTTGTTTTGTGCTAAAACCCAACAAGAGCTGGAAATTGAGAAAATCAGTAATTCAAACCTTTATTTTATGCCTTGGAGACGACATCTCTAAAATTTCAAATATTTGCGTCTACTTTGGCGAAATTCATTTCCTTATTTTTGATTTATGTAATGACATGTTGTTGGTGGTTCTGATGATGGCGATTTAATCGCCGAAACCGGTCGCACCTTCAATAAATATAACTTGTGAGATAAAAAGGACTTTTTCTTCCATACCTTCAATAATTATTACTCACATATGGCTAACCCTACTTTAAATTTTTTGTTTTAAAATTATTTACTTGTTCAATTTAGATTTTCCACAAGAGAGCAAAATGTTTTGGAACTTTTTGGAAAAGTGTTTTTATAAACATGCTGTTCCCTTTGAAAGCCCTAGGGTCGCATGATTAGAACAATAAATTGTAACTACCTAATACATTTTTTTGTATAATCCTCTTCCAGTTGGTTGAACCATGATTGTTCATATGGGAAATTCGAAAATATAAGTTTTTGGGAAAACGCGACACATCAAATCAGTAGACATAGATGAGCCAATGATTAGTAGGTAGTTTTTTTAGAAATATAGTTTTGTTTTAATATTTTTGATAAGTAATTACCAGTATACGTAATTTAGAGAGGTCTGATAAATAAAACTTAATAATATTAATAACTGGTGATTATGAATCTATGCTCACTATTTATTGTTTTAATGTACTGGTGTTGTAGATTAATGTCAATCATCCCTAACGTTAATAACCGACGGTCGTAGACATATGCTTTTTATTTATGGTTTTAATGTACAGAGATCATAGATGTATACTTACTTTTCATTGTTAACATACATTCTTTTCGGACAAACACACAGGAATATGTGAATTTAAAAATAGAGTTTAATGGAGATATGAATTGTAATAACTTTAGAGAAAATATTTAATCTGTGACTGTTTGTAATGGCCACATCTCGGCCGAATTTAAAGACATTAAAAATCATAAAATAAAACGATTATATCTGTAGAGAGAACCCTTATGACCTCAGCATCAAAATACTTCAAAATAATGCAAAAATGCTAATACTAGGGCCTTCAATTTTTAACGATTTTGAACAAATTTTCATATAGAATACCTTCATAAAATAAATATTAATGAAGCATTGTTTTTTTAACTTTAAAAATTGAAATTTTTCAAAAAAATTGTGGTAAAAGGGTTAAAAAATTGTGGAAAAGTTGCGAAAATAGTGAATATGTATGGAAAGTCAAATCGAGCTAAATTCTTCGTTTTTGGTGAAAATCCCGAGGAAATTTTAATTTTAAAAATAATCTCAGAATAAAAATCGTACGAAATTAAGTACCAAAAAAAATTTTTGCTTAAAAAATAAATTGGCTTGTAAAATACGAAAAAATTGTAAAAATGGCTGATAAATTATGTCGAGCCCTAAAATACAGGCAAAAATGTTTTTTTTTTCCTGCGAGATCCATAGGCAAAATACAGTCTACACTTCTAAACAGCATATTTTTCGAGATCTTTTCCAAATTTTTTACAAAACAAAAATAAATAGCGGAGTGAAATTAGACGAAAGTATTCTGAAAATGGATGCAAGAGAGCTAATTTTTACTGTCTTCCCGACATAAAAATACATATTTTCTCCAATTTTTAAGAAAATACGAGAATTCTTTGGTTATTTATTGCCAATTCAGTAAAATTCGTTTTTTGAGGTTAAAAAACCCTACTAAAATTCCGTTTTTGGCACATATCCCGCGAAGATCCAGCCCAAATTTATTGAAAAACTTTTCACAAGCTTTTCTTTATGTATAAAATCGAAAAAATTCAAAAAATTTCACATATAAAATTCTAATTTCACTGCGCTAAAAATCTCCAAATAAAAATAAAAATGCGCACAATAACTTGCAGTAAAAAATAAATTTGACAATGGGTGTAACTCCGATATCGATGATTCACGATATGGATTTGCAAATTACGTATGCGGATAGTTGTAAATATAATTGATTTTTGAGTATTGAATGTAGAATTAATCATCGTACGGGAAAACAATGTTCAATAAAAATCGAATGGATTTTAAAAGTTCAATATACATTTTTAATAACTTTTTTATAACTACGCTCTTAAAAATGTATTAAACAAAATGCTGATACTGATATCTGGTATTGAATGGTTTCTTCAACAAATTATTTTCTTTCTTCTTCTTCAATTTTGGCGGTTTAAACTTAATTGATTCTCTCTTGTACGCAACCAAGAAAATAAAGGAAGAGCAAACAACACCCAAGAGCAATATTCCATACAAATGTCTGTGTAAGTTTTCATTCGTACATCCAGATATTTTCTTGACGAACAATTATTCAAAATAAGTAATAAAAAAACCTAAATTATCTTATACTCTGTTTGAAAATGTTTGATTGCAAAATTTTTATGACCCAGAAGATAAACCCCAATAAAACATCATTAATCAGTGGCGGATAATTTCTAAAACAAAATGTTTAGCATTATTTGTTCCAAAATGAAATCTTGGGATTTCTTCATAAAAATTTTAAAAATACCAATTTATTTCAATTCTTGGTAAATATATCTCTACAGTAGAAAATATGTACACTTCAAGATCAATTTAAGTAGCCCTAAACTTTCTCAGAAAGGATTAAAATTTCTAATCGACAGAAAGTGTTGTGCAGATTGTAAATTATTTTAATTAAAATTTACATTTCTGTTTGTGTAGTCCTGTGATTGTAACACGCAGAATTGTTAGTTTTATAATAATAGGCGATAAAAAGCAATATTGATCAAGTGAATTTATGCAACAAAAATGGCACAAACGTCTAATTATACTCCTGTGAAATCAAAGTGCAATTTAACCGTGCATATGAAAATTTTAGTGTTAAATGTACAGGGTGGCCAAATAAGAATGCGAGGTACTGTATCTTGGAAACCATCCATCGTAGAGGCTTGCGGAAAAAAAAGTCATTACTAAAACGACCAAGAGGAAAACCTGGAAAATATTTTCAAGTTTCTGAAATGGCCGCTAGGGGGCGTAACTGCGATCTTGAAGCTAAGAAAGTGATATTTCTGCGAATTCCGCTATATTAACCTACCAAAAAAATACCTTATCTTTAAAGTAGAGGATAATCTGAACCTTTTTTGTTTGACAATTTTTGTTGCATCTCTAAAAATAAAGTGGTGGGGGGGGTATTCAAAGGTTTCAGTAAAAAACACCCTGTATATTCGAAACGGCTGAGCCGATTTTAACAAACTTGGGCTAGTTGAAAAGAGCTATTCTTGGGCTCCAAATGCTATAATTTGTTTCAAACTCTACGAAAGACTACCATGAAGAAATGACCTGCTGCTGATGTTTTTGACCAATTTTTTACCAATTCTGTAATAGTTATGAATAATGCCAGTTACCATTCAAGATTAAAGGAACCTAACACTACATGGTAAAAGCAAGAACTCTATGATTGGCTAATAACAAAAGAAATAGTGGCAGAAGAGGGATTACTCAAAAAAGAGCTATTGCAGTTATGTAAACAACATTCACCAAAATTTAAGAAGTATAGTGTAGATGAAATAGCAAAAGAACATGGAATTAATACCTTGAGGTTACCACCTTATCACTGTGAACTTAACCCCATTGAACTAATCTGGACTCAAATGAAGGGATATGTCTCAAGAAACAATACAACTTCAAGATGTTCGTCAACTATTATGTGACGCCATATCAAAAATTTTACCGGACATTTGGCAAAACGCTATAAGAGATGTCATAGCAGAGGAAGAGAAATTCTGGAAACTTGATATGTTAATAGAGGAAACAATAGAAGCAATTATTATTTCTGTGGGAAGTAAGGAAACTGATGATGATGACTCCTTATCGGGAGAAAACGACTTACTTATTTAGGTATTTAACTCTATATTTATATTAATTATACTAAGTTTATATGACGCTAGTACCCGAAATACAAACAAACAAATTTATATGGAATCACCCCCCGTATTTCTAAAAACGAAATATGAGGGTTTTATGAGAAAATATTTTTTTGCAAAGATTTTTTTGAGTATCTATATCACATAAATTTGGTTGTGTGTATATTTATTATTAAATTTTAAGGAAACGTCCTAACCCAATATCTAGTAGGTATACTATTTTTATAAAAATAAATGTGGATACTTAATATTGACAGTTTACTATTTTTTATATTAAAGTAATGTCGTGTTCCCCATCACTGAGGCATAGAATTATTGGTTAATCCCTTAGGGTTTGCTTATTTACATTTTATGATGTATTGTATTCGAGATTTTTCGGGGTGGTCATACTAAAATCTAGTGAAAATTCAGATAATTTACTTTTTTCTGCATTTTCAAACGGAGCATACATTATTACTTTTTATCATGTAAATATTGTACCTTGGAAAATAATAAAGACGGTTATTATTATTATTAATGATAGTTGGCAGGAGTTGGGTAAAATAAATATTGTGTTTGGTATTGTTGATTTTAAACTCTATTATATTATCAGGAAATACCATTCTAATTATTTACTACAGCTAAATCGTAAATTATGCAGGGTTTTAATTTGCTGGCATGTGGATACGACAAGCTTCTTATAGAATATTAGATATTTGCTGAAAAGTGTACATTATACTTTGTCTCCATTAACACAACCACGTGAGTAATTTCACACTTATATTGTTTACTGAATGTTTTCTAACTTGATTTAGCAACCAACCACTTGTACATAACGGCAACAATAATAAAAAGATTTGCTTAAGGATTAAATTACAGATACATCTAGGACATGTAATGGAATAATGAATAACAGAGGGGTAATAAAATTGAGATAAAAGGACGTTACTACCAAAGTGACCAATTTAGCAAAACAACATGACTCATGTAGATAAGTTTTATTTCTAGAAATAACGTGCGGTCTATTTACAAAGCCGTTCACGTACTTTTATTCCAAGAATATGTTAGGCAAGTAGTATGTTGTTGAAATTTTAAGTTTACGATGATGATTCCCTCTAGACCAATCAGTACTATTTTCTTTTAATAAAAATAACGAAAGTGTCGATAAAGGGAAAGTAATTTAGTGCAAATTTTACAGTTTTTCTCTGAAAATGTAGAGAAATAAATTTGTTTAGAAAAGTTAGGAGTGTCACTCACAAATAAACATCAAATATCATCACGATTGTTATGAATAATTGTCGAAGTCCATCTGACGTAAAAAAAATGCAAAAAATCCATTCCTTATGACATATGTACAGGGTGTGTCACGAAGGTGGCTCATTAGCCATATATAGAGAACTATAGATATTTGAAATTTGGGTTACGGGGCTTTGTCATTGTGATCTATTCAATGAAAATATTTTTAACTTCCGGTTATACCGGAAGTAGACATCACCTTTGTTATTTCAAATGGCATGTAGGTACCATTTTTATTTTTGGATTCAGCATCAAATTTTGAAGAAAAAATTATCAACATACCACAGGTCTAAGTTTAACAGTTTCCGAGATATTTGAGTTTTTTGTAAAATTTTTTGAAAAACACGCATTTACTTTAATTTCCGTAACTGGCTTAGTTGTTAAGATATTAATTTCAAATTTTATATAGAGATTGTGAGAATATCCTTCTAGCATGCGGTGAAACGTCAAATGCGATATTCTATACAGGGTGTCTAGAATGGAGCGTCCAATGTTAATATTTTCAATTCTCAATAAGTCGATAATTTCAAACGAAACCCTGTATTTTATTCTCACGCCTGAATCAGTTTTTTATCCTCTTTCGATCTGTATTAGCATTCCCTATACCTAAAGTTACGAAGCCAGATACGGACATTAAAGTAAATGCGTGTTTTCAAAAAATTTTACAAAAAACTCAAATATCTCGGAAACTGTTTAACTTAGACCTGTGGTATGTTGATAATTTTTTGTTCAAAATTTGATGCTGAATCCAAAAATAAAAAGAAAAATGGTACATGCCATTTGAAATAACAAAGTTGATGTCTACTTCCGGTGTAACCGGAAATTGAAAATATTTTCATTGAATAGATCGTACTGACAATCTTCAAATTTCAAATATCTATAGTTCTCTATATATGGCTAATGAGCCACCTTCGTGACACACCCTGTATACCTTTTTCTTGGGTTTTCTTGGTTTCTGTGGAAAGTTCGCATTTTTGGCATCAGCGCATTTGTATAACGACCTTTTAAGTTTTTTAGTTCAAAATTTTTTTTACAAAACGTCTTAAAATTGTTCTAAAATAAGTAAAATGTTCAGTTTAATATAAAAAATAATGTGGAACTGGCTTAAAATGTTTTTTAAAGTCAAGTAAGTACTGTAACTTTGGAAACAAAATGGCAGTTGTTGACAATTATTTTAAAGTGACAGTTGTTTAATTTAATTTGATAGATGCGGCCAATTCGGTAATTTCAAATCTTTTACCGGAGAAATCGAGGCGCCAGTATTAAAATGCATATCAGCAATTTAAAGAGTGGCGTGAGTGAAGCAACTCAAGCAAAAAAAATATTCGAAAATGTGCTGTGAGAAGTCTAAGAAGTTGAAGTCTTCCACGTTATGGGCAACATATTCTATGTTGGAAGCAACTCTTAATGTTAAAGAAAACGTGGATTTAAAGAAATTTGCCAAGGTGGTTCCATATTTGAAAAAATTGTCAGTTGTCCTAAGAAATCGAGAGGAAGTTAATCAATTTATAAGAGAACCTTATTTGATGGTTAAGGTAGATTTTGAATGATTGTTTTATGTGTTTTTTAAATTACTAAATATCGTCATTGATTTCCTTTTAGTTTCCCTGGTTGAATGGCGCAGACGTTGTGTCACATCCACTCATTGCATGTACACTGCAACAGTTTTATTCTTTACAGCAAGGAGTGGAGAGTATGTTGTCGATGGAATTTTTCCTTTTCCTGCCTTCAGGAAGAAGACGTTTCCGCTAATTGTCCTTTAATTTTCTTAGTTGACTAGCGTATAAACAGAGAAAGTAATAGAGGACTTAAAGCTCGCCCTTTAAAACACCAGTAGTTACATCAAAGGCCTTATAATACCTATATTCGGTAATCTACATCTCGTTAATTAATATAGTTGATAGATAAAACATAGATTGTGCGCAAACGCAGAATTAGAGATCCACGAATTATTTTTTTTGTGACAGTAACGTAACTACTCAGGTTATTCCCCTTAACGCAAGCAAACCTAATTTCCTCTTTCTACGTTTCTACTCCATGCGTACAACCAACAACCCACAACTCGATTTCATAAAAGTTACACAACTTTTCGGTCCAACCGCGTTTATAAATAGTTAAATTATAAATTATTACATTACCGACGACGTCACCTTGAACCTCAAAATTCATTGAAGTTGTGACTGTAATTTTCTCTCTCTCACGAGTTATCGTGTCCTTGTACGTATATCAGTTATATCGATGTGTTTATGTTGTACGTAGCGCGTTTCAAACGAAAGGTACAACTTTTTATTAGTCACTAATCAAAAGGTGGTATTTAATGATTATATAACAGGTTTATCTGCTAGGTTATAAATCCAAATCCAGTTCAGAGAACTGGAATAGCTTCATTTACGTTACCGTCAAACAGGTTTAATCTCCTAAAAAAAATACGTTCAATTTTAGCACATGGTGGATGCTGCCCCTTCGTTTTCAGTTTGCGCTTTTGTCGAAAGAGTATTTTGAAAATATTTCAGTACATTTAGTCCAAGAAATAACAAAATTCAACAACATACTACAATTTTGTCTTCTAGTTTCAGTATTATGTCACTTACGAGGAAAAATATGGCATGGGATTGTTGAAAATATTCTTGACAACTGCAATATAGTATATTGTGCAACAAGTTTTGAAAATAGCACTTTTCACACGAGTTACACACTATACTTTTCCTACGGCTGCAACGATGTTGACGATTTATATTTTTGCGCTAATTCTTCAAAATAAACAAGCAGAATCTCTGATAACGAGTTTAGGTTTCGTTCATTTTTCCATTTTATGAATGTTTCATAAGAACTTTCATACCTCTCTTTGGAAATTAATGGTAAAAGATTTTGCGTGATTTGGGAGGCCCTTTCAAGTATTTCTGGAGGAGTACAGTTAAATTCATCTTCTATCATCGTGTAACACTGCTTTTTAAAACTGCAATAAATTTGACTTTATTTTAATGAGAAATGAGAACTGTCAGTAGTGACAGTGTCCGCATGCTAGATTTCATCTCGATTCATTGATATGTGTTGTTAATATGAGTTGTGTTGTCATTTTACTTTGCACACAGCGTGTGTAAACGTTTACACACGCTGTTTGAAATTGACGTTTTTCAAGGGAAGTTGACAGTGCGTTTTTATGCAGCCGTAGGAAAAATAAGTCGAAAACTAAAAAAAATGTTATGAAAATTTGGACGTACCTAAATCCGTTTCCAGTATTAAAATTACCCCCTTAGTTAATCTCCTACCTGAAAAAATGTACCTAAATACGTAGCGCAGGGTACGAAAAAGAGATATAGTCCAGTAAATTATCGCCACAAAAACCCCAAACCTGGGCATCAAGTCTGTCCGTCAATTTTTACTTTCCCGGCCCCTCGCGAAGGGAAAGTATTGTGAACGCCCTAAAAAAATAATGAGATAACGACGAATATATCCATTTTGAGGTCCCCTGAGACGATTAAAACGATTTCCAGATGGAAGTCTGTGTGTCTGTCTGTATTCTTCCACGATAGCGTCCGCACGCTTAATCCGATTGAGCTGAAATTTGGTATATGGGTTTCGGGTAATCGAGGATTGAACCCATTAGTTTTTAGTTAAAATCGCCCAACCAGGGGGCGCAGGAGCCCTATGTACATCGCGAAAAAATATAAGACAAAGTTTTTATTTGATATTTTGGTGCCTCACTGGCTTGTAAATACATCCTGAAATTTTCATTCCCCAATTTTATATTCATAGGTACATTTACCTCCGAAAATCTCAGCTACGTGGAATTTGTGGGAAAATGGGCTCTAGAGTTCAGCGTTTCAAAAATTCGCAATTTTGAATAATAATAATTCGCAAAATTATTGTGGTGAAAACGGAAAATTTGAATATCTTCCCAAAACCTGAATATCCTCCTGCTTTTGTCTGAAGAGAAAAGATAAGGCAATAATAACCAACTTTTTTTACTTTTTGCACTTGATTAATAAATTTATTGTAAAAAAATCCAATTTGAGAAAGTTTGAAGGCAGTTTTTTCTCGTGCACTTAATAAAATACTTGATATATAAATATTTATTGATGAAAAGGTCAGAATGTGATCTTTTATTTAGTACAATTCCTAACACCAAAAAATTTTAGCACGAAAAGAAAATAATCCTCAAAAAAAAAGTCGATTTTTTATAGGGGTGAGAATTTTCTCAATTTTCCGGAAAACCAAAAAATATGAAAAAAAAAAAAAGAAAAATGTCATCGACAAGGGGATAAGCTAAGCCGATATGGTCCTTGATTATCTATTAATTCCAGATAGACCCGAGCATTTTCGAAAAAAAAAACGCTCTAAAAAACATGTTGTTTAAGAAAATACACAAAAATAATTTATTGAATCTTTCTGAATATTTTTAACACCTTGCAAAGCCCCATTATCCAAAAGGATTCGGTGAAATTAGTCTTGATAAAAAATATATGAATAAATTTATAGGAGGGTCAAAATATCGAGCAGAAACAAACTTTGGCCCGGTTTTTCAATAATCCAGAGAAATAGATAAAAGGAAAAAGTAACATGATATTACAGCTACAGGTTTCTTCTTTCATCTGAACTTTGAATCATGAAAAAATATTAATTTTTAGGTGATTTATTGAAAAATTTGTAATCCGCTTGGGAGTGTCACTCCTTTAGAGCGTGCTCTCTAAATGCAGGGCAGGAGCCAAAAATGGGGGAGCGTTTTTGAGCCGGTTATGTCGAAAAGTATCAAGAATACCTGCAAATTAAAAAAAAAATGGTGCCGGACAGACCTGATGCCCGGGTTGGCACCTTCGTTTATTGGACTAATACAGGAATTTGTCTCCATAAAATTATTTCGGTCAAAATTATTTTATAAAAACAAATAGCTGGATGGTCGTTTATGAGATTTAGGAAGATAAATCAAGCTCCTTAATTAAAAATTGCCGACGTTTCGGCCTTATATTAGGCCTTCCTCAGGGCTACAATTGTTAGACAATTAAAAATACAATTCACTAACGTTCATTTTTAATTAAGGATTTTGATTTATTGACCATCCAGTTAACTGTTGACGCAAGGACGCTAATTTATTGTTAAATTGGCGAGTATTTTCTTTTAAAGCTGAATATATTATTTTAGAAGGCTTCTCACAAATGACATCGGTTGCTTTTCGTTTAACACTGGCACTTACTACCTGACTGTTTAATTTCCTGAAATTTGTTTCATGAGTATGTTCCATTTCACTGCGCATAATTAAATTTTCTGGTCCCACAGTATAAGCTTTCGCCTTACAACATATTTCACCACTTTTTAATTGTTCGTGTTTGGTAAATTTCACAGATTCTACTATTAGAACTGGTTTTTCACTTTCATTCTAACTTACAAAGTTTTCCATGTCTTTTTTCCACAAGTATATACGTATATTAATTCAGAAAGAAGATTCTACTATATACTATACTAAATTCAAGTTTTAATAAATATTTTAAGCATGGGTACAAATTAAGGGGATTAATTTAGGTCCGCCCGAAAATTTCAGGGCCTAATATTTTGGAGGATTACTGTTGAGTAACTCCACCAAAAAAAAATTAATTAAAAATCATTTCTTCACCTTGGGTAATTAATGAAGAAATGCATTTTAAAAAGCTGACTCGTAAAAGTAGAGTCTTAGGGTGGATTTTTACCAAACGGACAAAACAGGAACTTGTATCGATTTGAACAAAATTGTGCTTTTTTACAAACATTACGTAAACTCCAGCTTATAGCTACGATACATCAAAATGTTGCGAAGTATTAACAAACTCAGTCGCTTAAGTGGAAATAGAATTTTGCTTTATTTTGTTTGGTGCATATAATTCAGAACTTCTGGCACAATCCGTGGTAATAAAAAGTGGATACATTAAGACTAGAGCTAACGAGATGATATTTCCAGAGCATTTGTAAAGGGTTCATAATTCCATTCTGAATATTTTTATTTTTAAAGCTAAATACAAATAGATGTAAATTTTTTATCTAATTTTTCAGAACTGAAAACAAAAAAATTCTGTCAAAAATTTTCAATCAAGTAGGTACTTTTGGAAATCCCAAAATGGCGAATAGAATGTAGAAATATTTCGGATTTAAGGGGACCTCGGAATCGGATTCACTGACCCCAAAAACCCCTAGTTCTTGGCGCATACAATTTTTTTTTGTAGGGCTGTGTAATCTAAGCAGTTTTCTCAAAAATGAATCATCAATCAAAAAAAAAACAGGGTTGCATTAGATAATGAAAGCAGGTTCAAAATGATGTCACTTAACACCACTTGCCATTTAAGATTTTTGAATCTACGATAAAAATTGAGCCCCCTCTAGGTTAAAATTGACCTGTTTTGACATTTTTTGAAAATTTGAACAAAACTGGAAATATTTGGCACCCTCACTTCTTCGAAATTTTCTTTGGTTCTTTTCTAAAAAAAAAAAAAAATCACAAAAAAACATGGAATTTTGCGATTTTCTTTAGAAAAAACTAAATCAAATTTTGAAAAAGTGAGAACCTTTACCAATATGTACTTATTTTAGGTTTGCTTTAAACTTAGATATTTTTATAAAATTATGAAAGGATGACCGTAGTTTTCTCATGCAATTTGTGTGCATTTGTGTGAATTCGTCATGTTTTCTCCTAGGAAAGAAAAACCATCCAAAATAATAATTAGTATTTATTATGTAGGATATCGCTGAAAGATCGTCTATAAATTTTGTGAAAAGCCGTATTGAGCTTGGTATATAATTTTTACTATTTTTTTATATACCAAAAAAAAGTTGAATTAAATTGTAATTTTGTTACATTGTCGTTATCTAGAACGGATTCAGAAAAATCGCAATTTATCTTTTATCACACATGTAATTAAAGTAAATACATTTGTTTTACATCTGAGGAGATGATTTGATAATTTTGAATAGGACATTTAAAATTAACATTCTACTTTATTTACTAATCGCGTAACTAAAAAGAAAACGAACTTGTAAGTTAAAATTAGCCAAAAAATTATTTTAGTAACTAAATATTTTTTATTGAAAATTGAAAAAATAAACCGCGATTTTCTACTAGACTCTTTTTTCGATTATTTTTAATGAAAATAACGTTGAAAATCAAATATTCATAATTGAATAAGAAATTTCTGTCGGCATAGTCATATCATCATAACCCAATTTGTCCTCAATCAAGAAAACCATTCATTTTTCGTTAAAAGCGGCGTATGAAGTGGCCCCCTCGGAGAGTCAGTTAGACGCTCCGCTTGGGAGCAGAATAATTGCACCTAATTGGGAATTTTTATCTTTTTTGCAAAGAGTTAAAAGCAACCCGTATTTTTTGACAATAGAACCTCATTTGTTACTTTGGTATTAAAAGGGAGGAAGGATGAAGTTCTTTTCATCAATAGATCGTCCAAAAAATAAATTTTACGAAGCTTCCTATATTTCGGCCAACCCTCACTTAGCATGTAAATTCATTCAACTCCGAAAACAGGAATAATACAAATGAAAAAACTATTTTTCGGCTGAAAAAACCGATAAAAACATAAAGGCATCGGACATACTAGCGTTTTTTCACGCAGCGTTCCAGCTTGTTTTCCCGTCGCCGTTAGGACCCGGTCACAATGCGCGTGAAAAATTCTCTCCCTCTTCAGTTCTCTGTTCTTGCATTCTTTGTTTGATATCGTAAAGACAGGGCTAGTGTCCCATTCCCAAAATTAAATGCGTGTGTTCGCGCTAGTGTGGCCAGAAAGCGGGAAAACGTTCGGTTTGTAGCACGCGGCGGGAGACCTTGAGAAAACGCCACATCGGCGGGAAAACACGCTGTGTTTGGCCAGCCACGTCTACTCCATCGATGCCGATTTTTGTAGCGTTTTTTCATGTTGAAACACAGCGCGAAAAAACGCTAGTGTGTTCGAAGCCTAACGGATTCGCCTCGTTGAACTTACTCGCGGACCATAGGCGGAATTTTGTTTAAATATTATACACGGTACGCTACTGTTCTGCATGTCTTAAATAACTCCAGACGACAGAATAGCAATAAAAATAATGTACGGTGTTTGGTTATTGAACTTTTCCACTCAAGCTGGTCTATTTATTTAATTAACTTTGAGAATATAAACAAATTTTTGATAGAAAGTAAATTAGACGAAACGAGGAAATTTGCATATTAAAAAATAAAATAAATAAAACCTTCCTCAAGGCCATTATGTTAGGTTTTCTACGCAATCCTTAAAACTAATATTTATAAAGCCAATATGATGTTTTTATTATGCGAATTTTGTTTTTGTATTGTGTTTAATTACATACATTATCAAAAAACATTTGCTCGATTTGATCTTGTGACCTAATTATATATTTTATTCACATTGGATAAGCTATCAAAAAAAAATTCCAGGAATTTATTTACGGTGTCAATGTTTCGACAAATCGATTGTTATCATCAGATATCACAATGGATAAACTGTAAAATAATTAAAAGATAATCTTTTACGTTTTTTACACTAACTCACATATTAAAAACAGAAAACGTTCTGGAAAAAATAACTTTATTATAATTTTTATCAAAGGTAATACCTTCAAATTTTATCGATTAAATTTTTGGTTCGAACGGCTTTATTTGGAAAAACCACGAAAACAATCTGATTATCTCAAATCGGTTTGTTTGAGTGGTTTTGCCTGAAATAAAGGCGTTTTGAGTATGGAGACCAAAAATTTAATCTATAAAATTTGAGAGGACGTGTGGTATTTGGAAGAATATTTGTTGAATCATTTTGTATTAAAAACAGAGAATATAGTCATTTATGCAAAAGACAATTTACACACAAATGTTTATTATTTTCTTCATCAAATTAAATTGAAACATCAAAAAATATTGAGCTGTTATAGTTTTAAATACAGGGCCACCAAGGCATACGTGATTGCGATTGGCTTAATTCGGATATAGAGTTTGACATTTGTCAGTTTTAAAGAGATTTATGGATTTTTAAGTTTTGGGTATTCAAAAACTGATGTTGTGTGTGTGAATAAACGAATAAACAGGTTAGTTTACAAATAAATTTTGAAATTTGGGTATTAACATAGATTTGCAATACATTTTAGTATAATAATGGATAATGCTAAATAAAAATTGTTAAATGTTTACATTTGACATTTCAAAAAAGGTAAACACAGTTTAATCAAAAAAAAACCACGAAGCGGTTTTATGAAAAAAATAAATAAACCTCTATGATTGGTTAGGACCGTGAGCTCTTATTGACTGAAACCACAAAATCTGACTATTTTGACAGATGAAAAAAATAATCGAGTTTATATTGCGTAAAAATAAAAGTTTTGTGAATTTGCGAGGGTCTCCATAAAACTTCCAAAACCTGATCTGAAAGTGCAGTTGTCTTTTTCCCTTTGCTTTCACTGACTGACTGACTCATCACGTCTTTCCATCCGGTTCATCTTCTCTACAACTCAGGAGAGTCTTTGTTACAGGTCAATGTAGCGTTAAGGCCTTGTTCTTTCTCTGTCTTCGATTAAATTCTTTCTTTTTTTTCTTCTTTATCAGCAGTAAATTAGGGACGCGGATTTACGATACACGTACATTTATAGGATATATTTTTGGCTTGAAAAAAAAATTAGGTACAGATGATTGTAGTGTGTGTGCATATACCGCATGTCACGATTGTCACGAGAGGCATTATTTCGGTTCTCGTACGTGTTCATTTTATGTAGATAATATCAAAATATGAAAAAAAAATTGTTTGTACGAATACTGAATCGAATTAGGAAATAATTTAGACTATTCGTTTTTATTTTGTTTTTAAATTGTGAATCGGTTTTCTGTAACTTTTTTGCGAAAGATTACTAAAAAAATTTTGTAATACAATTGGTACGTTTTTTAGAAATTTCGTCTAAACTAAAAACATTCATATGTTCAAAATATAACAAAGGCGAGTCAAATATCACTATACAGGGTGGTCCTTAAGTAATTCTACATAGAAGTATGGTAGATTCCTCACTTTAAAATATTACGATTTGAACCACCATGCTCTAATAAAATGTTGTTAATAAGGAATATACCGTGTGTTAAAGGTTAAATTTTAAGATTTATTTTTTGCAATAACTTTAGCGTTTTTGTATATACATAAAAATTTGGAACTGGGGGTTTTTGGGAACGAGAAATCATAATCTGGTACCTACTTCTATGTAATTTATAGAGGGCACTAGTTAGGCCACATTTGTGGCATAAATGTGCGATAAACTTTTTTGCTCTTAACTTAAAAACAAACGAATTATTTGCTTTTCTGTAAATTCACGCAGAATCAAAAAGTAAATAATATACACAACTTTGTACTAAAACGCCCATTTTTACAGAACGTTTTTTATGTTGGCACTTCTAACGTTATTATTCCTAGACTTCTTTTTATAGGCTCTCGGAAAGCGTATTTGGGCTTGCAGGCGCGATGATAAAAACAACTTTATCTAAAATTTAATAAGACCGTATCTCGTGGAAATATATCAAACGAAAATATATGGTTCAATTAAACCAACTTCAACATAATTCCGCAGGCAACGTTATACCGTTACTAGATACTAGGTCACGCTAAGATTTTCCCATAAACACCACCAACGAAGCCATTGCATTAAAAGCGACTGAAATATCAGGTGCATTTCCATTTTAGTACCGAAGATACCAAAAATAATGTATAGAATTTTCAATATACTAATGCGAAAGCTTTAATCAAATAGAAATAAACAAAACAACAGAACCCTAAGAAACGCGGATGTGTAAAGGTTGTCGTTTAAATTTATAGCATTCAGATTCATTTATCCATTTATATGTTTTAGTTTTAAAGAAATATACAGGGTGTAACAAAAAGGTAAGTCATAAATTGAACCACATATTCTGGGGTCAAAAATAACTCGATTGAACATAACTTACCTTAATGCACATATTATATTACGTAACAAGAGTGGTAAGTAACCCATTACGCACGAAGTGAAAAAGTTTTACGAGTGTGTAATGGGCTTACAACTCGAGCAACGTACTATACTTTTTCTACGCCCACTCATAATGAGGATAACCTGAAAACAAAAACTCATTTTTGTGTGATGATAATTACACAATATTTTAATTCGTTACCTTTGACAACAAATGATTATCGTCTGGGGCATCTTTCAGAAACTTATTAATTTGTTCTGGAGAAAGGATTTTCGCTTTTTTACTTCTAAATCCATCCGATTTCAGCTTCAGTAGGGCCATTAGTTTTGGATAATCTGCTATGTTAATGTTCTTATTAATGTTTAGTGTAATTCTCAGCATCGAATAAATGGCCCATAGAGAAGATGGCTTCATAATTTTTGATGTTTCCTCAAAATACACAAGCAAAACATTCTCCGAAAAGGATTTAACGTTATTCTTGTGTCGCCAATCCATAAATTTTCCATAGGTAATTTCGTACCTTTCTTTAGATTTTAGCGGTAACAAATTATGTGTGGCAGCTTGAGCTTTTTCTAAAATCTCCGGTGGAGTGCTCATAATTTCATCACTTTCACTTTCAGACATATTCGTAGGTAATGTTAAGAAAATCTTCGGATACAATATTTTGTGACAATATAAAAAATAACATGACGTTTATTTTTATAGAAACGCGGGTTATTTTTTGAAAAATTGTATAATATATTGCCGACATTTAGGGACATCACTCTTTTAATTCAAAATGTATCTCGCTAATGCTAAAAGTTTTTGTTTTTCAATTGACTAAATTTATGTAAATAGTCCGTAGATAAAAATTTGATTGCATTATTGTTAAATGTCATTTACAAGGAATGTTGACAGTGCGATTTTTAACGTTTACTGACGTGGGCGTAGAAAAAAAAATTACAGCCCTTGGAAAGTACAAAATGAAAATCGATTTTTTCCAATATTTCATGAACTGTTAACATTTTGTAATGAAAATGGATGGCTTTCTTATCGTAAGAGCATCTTTTTCATATAAAACCACGAAATCTGTACAGCCCATAAAAAATTTAGGGGGGTTTGAACCCCTAAAACCCCCCAAACTTTTCTATGTGTTACAATTAAATTAGTATTGTGACACCATTGGTTTAATACAGCATTTTTGAAATTTTTATGCCTCTTAGCACTTTTTCGAAAAGCCAGTTTTTATCGAGATGCGGCCTCTTTTTCATTATTTCAATTGTTTTTTTTTTGGGTAGTCAACTAAAACACAATTTCTGCTTTTTAGTCTAGTATCATATTCGTGAGTTATACTGTTTAAGATAGATTTATTTTTATAAATAAATATAATGTGAAATTCTAGATTGCTGTTTGCTGTGTAATTTTTTTGTATGATTTGTATGATTTTAGTGTACTTATTTGTTTAAATTTAAAGATAAACCGGAATAACATTAGAAATAAATGAGGTTATATTTATATCCAAATGTCACGGCCGTCAGCTGATTCAGATTTGGGTCAGTGTCTGGTTGGTTCTTAATCCATGTTGTACTTTCTACAAAAAGGTTCCGAGAAAGAGATTAGTAACTAATTTTATAATTTTAGTTTGAAGGTTTAGCTTTTGTGTTTCAAAAGTCTCGACTTGAAACGTACTTATCAGTTTTTAATTGATTTAATCCTTTATTATTATAATACTTATAATTGCACACATCAATAGGGTACAATGGACAATAATTTTAATTTAATAAACTTTCTTTAAGTTTAACATTATGTAATGCTTTTCGGGAATCCACAAACACGATTATTAGTCGTATGGGCCCATAAAAAAAATTCATTACTAAGCCTCACTGAAAATGGATAAACTATACAACTTTTTAATAAATTTCTAGTGATAGCTTCGGTATAGATTCTCAGGTTTCTTACTGCAGCTAATTGCCGATTTACGGTTAGTATTAGGATAGGTTATATCTATCAATAAGCGCAAAATGAAAGTAAGAATCTGTCTTCTTTCAAGGGAGAGGCATTAAATCTTATGCCCTAAGTTAATAGATATTGGGCTCGTTAAAGATCCTTACCCCTCACAGCGTCGGTGAGAGCCCTTAATGGTTTAGTTTGTGCCCTAAATAAAGAAAATGAACCCAAAAAAGTAAAACGAAAAAACAATTAAACGTTTCTGATACGAACAACGACAAAAATTTTTATTTTTACCTTGTAGCCAACATTTTTTCAGGCCTTGGGTGACAGGCTGACAGATATCGACAGATGAAAATCTTGTGTGAAATTAATAACGTTGATAAGAGAATGACGTAAAAGTGAAAGGGATGGGCGGCGGAACTTCTGGTGATCTTTTTATGCCACTTGAGACGGATATCTCCAGACCATGTCACATTTTTACAGCATCAAGAACCCTAGCAAATTCTTAAAAAAATCCTGTTGTAATTAAGAATTAGTGGTTAACAAAAAATTGGGTTGAATCGCCGATACTAAACGGAAGGAGGATCAGGTGCATTTCCATTTCCTGCGGATGCAGTCGCAGTCTCTCTCTCGAAATTCGCTTTCTAGATGATAAATTGCGCAGGAATTAAGTGTAACCTCACAATAACAATGGAGTCGATATAACAATGATTTTTTCGACATTTCAGAACAATGACGATGGTTTTATTGTTGTTTTATTGAACAGCAATGACCGATACACTATATTCTAATCGAAGTCAATTATTATGAGAGCAATTGTTTCGTTGATATAAAATAGAAAAATTTTCTTTTATTATAACGAACAATCAGAACTCGATATCAATAGAAATCATAAAAATGGATTTACTAAAATAAACTCAAAGACGTAATATAAAAAATTCCGTTTACTATCGCGTATATATCGAGCCTGATACAAGAAAATGCGAAGCTTAATATACAGGGTAAATGAATACGTATTACAGATTTTTAGGACATGTAAAATATGCATAAATATAGTGAAAAGTTCCTATAAATAATTGTAAACAATAAAGGATATTATTAAAATATATACGAGGTAAACGACAAAGACTCTAATTATGTATCTAAAGAACCTTCCATATCTTTTTTATACCAACTGGCTTTTGTTACGTAATTAACTTTTATCTTGAACTTTGTTGGTAGAGATTCACGAGTTTCATTTGAGTTTGATTTGAATCAAATCAAATTAAAAAAATAATCAAGCAATAAAGTTCAACGATGTCCAAAAAACATTGTATCGGCGCGTCGCATCTCTTGGCAATGCCACTGTCAGGATGCTGTGGAGCGAATAAAGCGAACAGTGTGTGATTCTGTTAGCTTTCCGTTTATAAAAGGCAAAAAAAGAGCCCTAAAAATAGTATTGTCTCAACAACCTGATGAAATGAATATTTTATCTTTTGGAACCAAAAGTATTACATGTGATCCATATGAAATATCTGACGAGTTACTACCATCATGTAGAATGTAGCATTTGTATGGCCGAAAAGACTTTAGAGGAAATATGGATGAATTAAGAGCTCATATGTTTCCAACTTGCAAAACAGGTATAAGGTAAAGATTAAGTCTAAATAAGCTTAATTTTTTTTACAAACTGTCCTTAGTAATAATGCTCCTAAGCTATGATATTTTTTAACGATTCTTGTTCACTATAGAACTCTGTGTACCTATTACCTTTTAAAATGTATCATTGGAGTTTATGCTATTATACTGGTAAATAAGGTTTCAATAATGACCTTCTTTTAGGGATTTGCCGCCGACTGAAGATTCTTTTATTTTTCATGTAAGAAGGGCATTTTTACAATGCGGAATTTTGAAAAAAATACTCCATATTTTTTATATAATTTTCTAGATTGCCACAAATAACGTAACTTTCTGGTGAGCTTTTATATTATTTACAAGTTCCCATACATTTCGCTATGCTTATCCTGCTAGACCCTTTATCACCCACTTAAAATGGCAATACTTTGGCTCCTCCTATTTAGTAGCTATCCTGTAATTTATGTGTTGAAACACAGGACGATTTATACATGCTTTTACTCGAGAAGAACGCCCTATAACAAACACAACCTTGTTGAATATAAGTATTGTTGTTACTAAGAAATAACTTCGCTCTGGTTTTACATTGTAACATAATACGATGTACTCGTAACCGAGTAGTTAAATGTTGTTAAGTGAAAATAATTCAGAAAATTACTGTAGTTTTAGATTTCGTACTGTAATATTAACTTGTTAAGTACATCAAGGCGGCAGATGTTAGTGGAAAATTTTTACAAACAAGTTTGTTGTGGTGAAACTTTATTTAGAAACGCTTAAAATTTTATATATGCTAATAAATTAATTAACTATAAAAAAAAGTATATTAGTGGAAATCGTGGATTTGGAGAAAGTTACCATGTATAGAAAAACAAAGTCATAAATTTAGGAATTAAATATATACGATAGGAAGTCAACAAGCAGTCGATTTTTTGATTTTTTCTTTTAGCCGTTAATAACTGTGCAAAGAAAATTGCAATTTTTATTATTTCAACCACTTTTTCGCTCATGTTCTGCTCACTTAAGTTAAAGCTAGTAGAACGTTCATTTTTGCAAAAATTTGCGGAGCAGAAAATTTTAATTTAGTGCATTTAATGAGCCTTTAATTTTCCATGTACTGATTTTTAATTCTGCTGATCTTGCTCTTCCAGATTAAAGAACGTAAAAATCCCGCATAAAAAGAAATATTTGCTGTATGTTGGTACCAATGTTCCTAATTATTACGTAATGTTATGGCGCCATCTGTCAATCAGTTTGTTTATAGCTGTTGGTTCTGTTAGTTGACCTCAACTATTTTCAATTGCAGAACAAAATTTATTCGGTTTTATACAAGGATCATTTAAAATATTGTGAATATATATACATAATAAAGTACAGAGCTAATGCGAAATTATATGACAAAATATAATGATCTCTACCTATATAAATTTATTCTATGCAACACCCTCATTCAGTTCATGCGGGCTTAATTGACAGGTGTCAATATGCAGAATTAACCAATTAGAACAAAGATCGTCGCTTGGAGAGGCATTCGACTGGCTGAGAAATTTCGATCTGGGAATTTTGTTTTTATATGTTTGCAATTGAAAATGCTCTGCTCTGCGACTTTTAAAATGGATACAAATTTCGAACAAAGAATTTGCCTCAAATGAGATTTTCACCTTGTGAGGTAAAACGTAAGATTTCACGCCCAGTGGCCCATTCAATAAAAATATTATTTCCGGGACTGTGTTAGTCTCAATTCCTTCCACATCCTTATTAGAATTTCACCTCTGACAACCTGACTACCAGACTTCCAAGTAATAGACGGCGAAACGTCTTAGTTCGAACATGACGCGATTCAAATCAGGAGGCAGTATTTTCACCTTTTTCATTTAAGAGTTTTTGCAAAGACATTATTGATAAAAAACGCTCAAATCGAGTGACCTTTAGTAAAATAATTCCAAAGACGTACAAGAAAAAAAATTATATGAACTTTTTATTTGTCATTTTTGCTTCTACACTGATGGCACTCCCTGTGTTTATCTATAGAAACGGAAATAAAAACAAGATTTTATAAATACATAAATATTACAGTAACTTTTAACATATTTGTGATGTAATTATGTTATAAGATCATGCCACTTCTGTTTTCTCTAACCTTGACCAATAGTATTTCGTGATCAACGTAACCAAATGCACTGCTAAGAACACAGCAGGGAATTCGTCTATGCTTTGTCAGAAAAAAATCGTTGCACCCATGATGATTAAGAATGTTCCAATTTTTTTTTGTAATTTAAGAACGAAAAAAGGAGCAAAACAATATCTTTGAGGAAATCGACCATATCCATCATTCTTTAATGAACCAAAGCACGTCAAGCAATTTTTCTGCCGGATCTAGTACATTACGTCGTCACAAAATAATACTTATTTTTTGTTTACTTGCGAAGAACGTTTTTACTCCTTTCTGGCTCTTAAAATATATCTCGTACAACAACTGTAACAGAAAGCAGTTGTAAATATAAAAAAAATGTCTCTAGTTAGTCCAATAAACGAAGGTGGCACCATTTTGTTTTTAATCTGCAGGTTATTCATGGGTACATTCACCCCCGAAAATCTCAGCTCTCTGAAATTTGTGGAAGGGTGGGAAAATGGCCCATTGGTATCAAAAATGTGTTTTTTTTTCGCCTATTTTCGCTGATATTTCCAAAAATATGACACTTCGAGAATTTTTGTTTAGACGAAAATGAAGATCAGTTCATTAATTACAAAAATGATCGGCATCATTTTTTTCAAAATATGATACGTTTCGACATAACCGGCTCCAAAACGCACCCCCATTTTTAGCTCCTGCCCTGCATTTAGAGAGCACGCTCTAAAGGAATGACACTCCAAAGCGGATTACAAATCAAATACTACTAAACGAACAAGGTTTGTATGTATGTGCGTATGTGTGTATGTGAGGATCTCAAAATCCACTCGTCAGAATTCAATGAAACTTTCAGGGTAGACTAATTCCTATCTAAAACGGCAAAAAATGCAGGTCGCATGTCTGTGAAAATTCGATCTTCCGAGATATTTACAAGAAAAGTAAAGCTTTCAGTTTATTTCCTAGCAACGGCAGACAACACAGAGATAATATAACCTGTTTCTATAGTAATTTTTTTATTATATATTTTGTTATGTCATTTTGAAAACGACTTTCATTCAAGAAAGTCGAAACGTCAATTAAAGCCCCCTTTTTCTTTAAAATAAGTGGTTTTATTTCCATTAGAAGAGAAACTGATAAATATTAGTTTAATTTGTCAGTTTTTGGCCAATCATATCATATTTTTGTGCGAGGGGTGTTCCAGAGCACCGTTCAGTGACGTAGTCGCGATACCTATAATGTTGGTCGGCGAAAACGTTGGTGGAGTGATGATGGAAAATCGTCATAAGAAAATAACCTATTTTTGTAAATATGAAGGTCAAGGTTTGACTTTATTTCATTTCTGGGTTTCAATCTGAAAGAATTCAATTTTAAATTTGCCGCTTTTTACAATGCAATAGAAGATTCCATAATAACCTACAAATTTTGACAACTACTGATACGCACATCTCTGGGTAAACGTTAAGAATATGGGGCCGGCTGGGATTTTCATGAAATTTTCACAGATGCTATAAAACATGATGAAATCAATATAGCAATAGAAATTTTTGCGCGAAAAAATATTTTTCACATTTTTTTTTTGAAAAAATATATATTGGGATACTCACTCCCAAGACAAACAAATTCAGTGCGTTGAAACGATTATTTAACATATTTTTTCAATACAAACGCATACATAACTTTTCTACAAATGCCCAAGTAGCAATTTATAACCAGAATAAGCCTGAAAAATATTTTACGGACATAAATAATTTGCTTGTCAAATGACAGCCATCTCATAAATTCAATACAACGTTGCCAAGTCAATTTCAGATATCATGGATTTAGGTAAATAATTAATGGAACGTTGAGTAACACTGTTAAAATGGACACTTGTCAAAATGTGCTAAAAATATGTGTAATAATTTTGGTTTTAATCATCTTTTTGTGAGTTAAATATTCGTATGTCTATGCTAGACTTAATATTGAAACTCGGTTTGTTAAATTTAATAAATTTTCGGGCAAATATCGTTTTGACGAAGAACATCGTGACTTTTTTTAAAATGCATGGTAGAATCAAAAATTTTTGTAGGTCCAGATATTTTTTCAATAAATCACCTAAAAATTAATATTTGGAATATGAATTTTATTGATTCGAAAGCCCAATTGACGCAGCCAAAACGACTTGGGATGCTCATGGTAGTTAAGGATTAATCAAAGGATATACAGAAATGATATTAAAGTTTAAAAAAAACACGATGACCTAACCATATGTAAAAAAATAATTATAAAATAAAAAAATTATAAATTTAGAACCTCTATCGACAAATTCTTGACTGTATAACGATTTAATAAATTTATAAAATCCAAAGTAGTTCTTCGTGACTCATCCTATATCAATGCTTAAACAATTTAAGGAGTTCCTTATATATACATTGGCAACACTGTCAGCTGATACACAAGAATCGATTCATTGTACAGACCGCTAATAGTGCGCAACAAACTCGCACTTTGCTACAGGCCATGATATTGGCCAACTTTGTAGGCTTGCCAGCTCTCTGTTTATTCCGTACGATGTTACTCGATTGATAAGAACGTAATTTCAGTGATTTTGTTAGTAATAATGGAATTACGTTTCAGCAAAGTCACAGGGGTCGAAACAATGTTAAAAACAGTAAATATAGTTTTCCTCGGTTTCCAATTATCCCTAAACCTAAAAGGTATGTAATTTATAAGTAAAACTCTACCAAAGAAATTACAATTCAGTACCTGCGTTGTTAAATCATCACAAATTGTTTAGGTATCAATAAATGAACTTAGATTACAAAAATATCCTTCAAACGAGGTATCACACGACCAAATTTCGCCGCGCGTATTATGCTAGACCCTTGGAAACCGATAATCTAAAATATATGAGAATTCGGTTCACTGTAAAGCATTTCTTTTAAAAGTTGACAGTGATATCTATTAACCTGTATATTCCAGTATATATAAATAACATTGATCAACGTAAATGTTCAAATGCATAACCAATATCGATGATTTAAGCATCTTTAACCATCATCCATAAAAAAGTAGAATTACTTGATCCGGTACGAATCATGAAAGATGTCGGCAGATGTAGATCGCTAACCATAAACTTGGCATTTTCAATTTTTCGAGCACATCCACGCTTTGCTGTACTTTGTAAAATAAATTTCTTGAATACATTGTTTATGGGTTCTACACCACAGTATGTGGGATTAAAGCACCGATAGCAATTTATAAACAATTTTGACTCTTGAAAAAACTAGTAACAATGAAAGAAATGCCCAGTGACTCTGGAAGAAAAGCCAGTGATGGCAATTTATAAACAATCTTGACTCTTGAAAAAGCAGTAACACTGAAAGAAATGCAAATGACTCTGGAAGAAAATCCAGTGAGTCTAAAAGAAAACCCAATAATAGCAATTTATAAACAATTTTGACTCTTGAAAAAACCAGTAACACTGAATAAAATACCTGTGACTCCAAAAGAAATGCCAGTGACTCTGGAAGAAAAGCCAGTGAGTCTGAAAGAAAAGCCAGTGATAGCAATTTATAAACAATTTTGACCCTTGAAAAAACCAGTAACACTGAATGAAATGCCTGTGACTCTAAAAAAAATGCCAGTGACTCTGAAAGAAAATCCAGTGAGACTGAAAGAAAAGGCAGTGATTCTGAAAGAAAATCCAGTGAGTCTGAATGAAAAGCCAGTGAGAGGAATTTATAAACAAATTTGACTTTTGAAAAAACCAGTAACACTAAAAGAAATGCGAGTGACTCTGGAAGAAAATCCAGTGAGTCTGAAAGAAAAGCCAATGAGTCTGAAAGGAAAGCCAATGAGTCTGAAAGAAAAGCCAGTGATAGCAATTTATAAACAATTTTGACTCTTGAAAAAACAGTAACACTGAAAGAACTGCCAGTGACTCTGGAATAAAAGCCAGTGAGTCTGAAAGAAAATCCAATGAGTCTGAAAGAAAAGCCAGTGATAGCAATTTATAAACAAATTTGACTCTTGAAAAAACCAGTAACACTGAATGAAATGCCAGTGACTATGGAAGAAAAGCCAGTGAGTCTGAAAGAAAAGTCAGTGAGTCTGAATGAAAAGGCAGTGATAGCAATTTATAAACAATTTTGACTCTTGAAAAAACCAGTAACACTGAAAGAAATGACAGTGGCTCTGGAAGAAAAGCCAGTGATTGTGAAAGGAGAGACTGTGACATTAGAGCTATTTACTTGTAAGAGAAAAAATATTCATTGAAGAAGAAACATTGTATGTGAAAAAAAAAGTTGATTCGGACAATCGAGTGTGTTTCTAATATGATTGGCATATGTTAAAATTGGAATAAAAATTAGATTAAAGGTCTTAAATATTCTCACTACTTATAATTGGGAAGGAGAATTTCACCTTAAAAGATATGATAGATCGTTATGAACTGTATGTTTACACCTGGTGCATGTAACTTAAGATCTCGCAATGTTTTAAAACAATTTGCGATGAAAATTACAAACTTATCTGCGAATACGAAAATTAACCGGTTTAATAAATTATTAAACTTATTTTAAATGTAAATTTCAGATCAATTTCAATTTACATTTGAAGTTAAAATGTTCAAAAATTTATGTAAAGCCTGCTTCTGATCAACATACCGCCGTTTTTCATTTTAAAACTGCTGCAAAAAAAAAATTAATTTCCAGTACCAATTAAAACATATTTGCACTTGCTTTCTAAATGATGTGCTTGCGCCATATCCTGTAATTAGGCTTGATATATCTCGGATGCCAATGAAATTATCCATCCAATATTTTATCACAGAAGAGTTTTTTGAAGTTCTTGGCTAATTTTCGGAAAAAAATATAATATGAGTGAATCTATTGATAATATTCTCACATTATAATTCCGTCCAATTACATCGATATACCGACCCACTGGAAAAGTTGCGATAGAGTCTGTCCCGTAAACAACGTGTTCCTGCATGGAATTGGAATTTATGTTGAAAACCTGACGTGCTCAACAGGAAAATCTATTGTTGTGACTGATGCACGGTCTCATACGAATAGCACGGAAACAAATTTTTCTAGCATTATTATTCAGGGATTGCATCGCACATACCATGTTTCAATATTTGTGTTTTTATTTAACCGTGCATAGATATATACATCTGAGGCCGGCGGGGGTGAGAAATCGATATGGTTTTTAGTTGTTATAAAGCATGTAGAAGAAGATGCGTATAATAGCCCTGCTCAAGGTAAAGCCCCAACCTGGCTGTTGATCATGTCAGCATTCATTTAATTAATACATAAGTAATTGTTTTAATTAATATATAAGTAATTGTTTGTTTAGTATTGTTTCCTTGGTAACATTTTACAACAATGTAATATCCTTACTGATAAGAATGACTTAGATTTTTATATGTTTAGTTGCAAAAACATAAAAGGCTGATGTATGCTGCTGTAATTTTTTTGAAATTTCTCATCCATTTGGAGTATACTTTTTATTAGTATTGTTTTCTTAATATTTGTTTCTTAGTATAAGTTAGTTTTTAAGTAAGTATAGTAGGAATACAATGCTATTATCAGACCCGAGCTCACAGACCTAAACTGTCTTCCCATACTCCAGAACATCTAACCTGAGATCCCAAAATTTAAAAAGGACCTAGAAGAAGCCTCTAACCAGATAATTTTGACTCCTAACCTTTACCTTGGGCCTCTAGGACCACCAAGTAGAAGCTACAACCCTCAAAATATGATCCATCCCAAAAAAGGGCCTAAAAGAAGCTTCTAAAAATCGCGAAACATGGTCAAACGCCCCGCGGCCGAGATTAAAGCCATAAAAAAAGGTATAAAAATTCCCCAAAATTCGGTGTTAGCTCCAGTTACAAACGGAGTGCCACAAGGCTCAGTTTTGAGCCCTATATTTTTTTTTATGGGTAATATAATTTTAACCATACCAGCAGTCACGAAATTCTTTTTCGAACTTTAAATAAATAAGTTAATAAATAGGAGCAGAGTGTTCTACATTATATTGGTACCTTAAATTCTATACGAAGGTGGAATTTCTATAGTTTTGCAAGCTTTGATTTTGTTATAAAAGTGAAGATGGCGTTGGGCTTTCCTCGTTTGTGTTAGACTTGCTCTAACGCAACCACTTTTATCAAGAACGAGGCGAGTTGAATTCATTTCCAGACATCCTTTAGTGACAGGATGTCGAGCTAGCCTGCTTCTTACTGATGAGGCACAATAATGTCGAAAACGGTCTAAGAATGGCAAGCTCCTTTAATAACAAAATCGAAGTTTTTGGGTTAAAGCACCAAACCGCGTCTGGCCTTTCGTAATTCAATACCTGGTGGGGCATATAGCCCAAGGGAGCTTGTGTAATTTTATTTCACATCCTTTGCGCAGATCCGTTGAATATGTTTACCTTAAGCTCAATATACAGGGTGGCGCAAATTTAATTGAACACTATTGGGATTTCGTAAAATCAAAATTGACGATTATCGTTATCGTCAATTTCAGATTTTTCTGAAAAATTGGACCTGCTATTGTAATTTTGAAAAAACCAATCAATTTGTATTAAAAATATGCATCTTTTTTCCCATTTAACCAACTTTGAATCTATAACGGTTTCTGAAATCCCAATAGTCTTCAATTAAATTTGCGCCACCCTGTATAGAGTTAGATCAAAACAGTACATGGTATAATAAAGAATAAAGGATGAAAACGTAAAGTTAAATAAATATAATTCCCTATATAAAGTAAAAAGTAGACCAGATCGAGTGGAACCGTACGCTTGCGTGGAAACCAATCAGTAATTGCGCTGATCGAGTTGGTGGAAGAGGTCATGGAAATTGCAAAATATCTACCTCAACTTACATATTTTTTTATATCGACTCAGCTCCTGTAATTATCCGTTTAGGAGCAACATTTTGTGTTTCGTATAGACTTCTGATATTTCAGAAATAGATCACGACTTTAACCTTTCATTGAAGTAATAATAAAGTACATAGCACAATAATAAACTATGATACAACTCGAGTAATCGCTTTTATCCTCTTACTGTCGCACAAGTTATTTCATTCTTTAGTTATTAAATCCAAAAACTCAATATTGTGATTGATGTTAAAAAAATGTGTCATCTAAAATAATGTAAATTAGTAGCATGTATTCTCTTAAATCCATTGCAATGCTCACAATGAAAATAAACATAATTTAAAACGTCTCTATTAAAGACAAATGAAAATTACTAAAGTAGACAATATGCGGGTTACACAGTGGAATTGTACTAACACCGAATAGGTTATGCGAGTCTATTAAGATAGTTAATATTCTCTGAGTTGTCTGTTGTCTACATATCCCACTATCAAACCATTTAAAAGTAACTGCACTTTTAATTGTTTTATTTTAATGCCTACATTTTTTAAAATTCACTAAATTCCTCGATGATCAAAGTGACACGCGTGCGTTTTGTTTAACAAGCCATGTTGCATTTGTTAAATTATAATTCGAGGTGAAATTAGCATCCCAAGCAGCATTTTTAGTCGTCGGTACCGAATTTAGACTCCCCCTCGTAAGTGTTTGCGTAGTATGTAGGCTCCACCCACAGATCTTTCAGTTTGGAAAATTTATTTTACTCGAAAAATATACATTTGAAAAAAAATCCACATTTGACAAAGAGCTAAAATAAAACAGTAACGGAATGGTTGGTTTTTGATTTTTGACTGTTTTTTAAATTACAATTTTCTACAGTCTGAATTAGTATTTAAAATAGTAGTAGCAACCGACATACAAAGAATTCGTAATTGTTGGTTTTCTTAATAATTATATGGAAATAAATTCCTAACAGCTCATGGCAGGAGAGCACTAAAATTAGTATGTCTCGACATGGAGAAGGGAGATATTATTCAAGACATTTCAAGTCACTCCCAAGTCGATGTGCCCTAGGTTGAACAAGTTACATACATAAAATAATGAGAGGATTGCGTCTTCATACAATGTATGTAGATCAGGTATTTTTATGCGAAAATTTTTCTTTCACAATTTTTGTTACTTACATAGAAACTTAGTGTGTCATTTCGCTGAAGTGTAATGTAAACAACTTTTTTTATGACAGATTCTATAAAGGTTTCAAAACTTTTAGTCTAATATGAAACAACCCAAACTAACTTTCTCTACATATGGCTTGCAAAGATATTTTAAGACCAATCTTGTGAAAAGCAAATTTCACTTCTATTTTATGAGGATTTTCTGATATAAAATTGCATTTATATGCGCGCCATTGAGAACACTTGGCGATGGAATGGTTCTCGACAGCTTTAAATTTCTGAAAAGATGAGGCAGCACTATGCAAAGATATTTAAGAAAAGGGTGCGAAAGCATATTATTTAAAAACCACTTGATATTAAAACAAATGGGAGCAAAGGACCCCGCACCATTCTTATGGAAACGGGAGCACCGTCAAATTGTCTGAATTTTTGATATGTGATAGTACTTGATGTCCTGATCAATAGTGTCCACGGGCCCAATCCTATCCTATGGCTAGATTTTGATATACAGGGCGTTAAAGTTAAGATCACGAAATTTTAAAATGGGGTACCAAAAAGTCCCTGTAAAATATTTTTAAAAGTTTCTGGCGGATAGGTATATGTAGTCAAAATAAAATCAAAATATATTTCCTTACAGGGCGCTTCATGTTTCCGCAGGTATTTTTGTTCAAAGTACGTATTTTTAATATGCAGAAATCGATAAAAAAAGTCTGCATCAAAGTTTCTGAATATTGGATGTAATGTAGATCTTGACGCCCTCGTTCAAAATTGTAATAGGTAAAATTGGATCATATGGCTTGTTTTCGAGAAATTAAACTTTTAGTAATAAAAAATAAACGAAATATTGTAAACTAAATATTTTTACACACTGTATTAGATTATATTGCACCGTTATATTAATTGGAGGCAGGCTAAAAACTCATACTTACAGGGTGATCTCACTAGAGCTTGTAAGATTACAAAATCAACAAATCTAAAACAGCTGCCAAACAATTAATAATTAATTGTTACCTTTTAGTTATTTTTTAATAATCTTACTGCTACAGCAGACACCAGAATTTACAGAAATGTGATTTTTGAGTGGCTGTAGATCCTTTACTAAACTTTGATCTGGCAGGGCGTTATGAAACATCCTGTAACATTGTAACTAATTTTAAAATGTAAAGCTTAAAGCTGCGTACAATTTTTGTAAATAACATTTTTCCGTATCATTTGTTATAACAGATCTACTGAGCTTTGTCACAATAATCAATCACCCTGTATATTGTTATGATATGAAATTCTTATGGTATAAAAAAATGGGACAAAATTATAAAAAATGTGGATGTTAAACGAATTAAAAAAAATATGTGAAACGGACTTAAGAAAAAAAAATTGGTGATGGTAGTTAGGAAAGTTTTTGTTAGTTGTTGAATATACAATTTTGGAAGTATGTAAAAAAAAGTCAGAGAAAAAGTTAAAAATAAAAGGAATTTAAAAAGTAAAAATCGTATAATTACAATATTATATATAAATGAATAATATTATTATCTCAATATATACAGGGTTGCTCAGTATATTTTTTTTGATACTTTAATAAGCTTTAAACTCATATCGCATACATAGTTGTTTAATTATTTAAACTGTTTTTTTTTTCAGATTACTGAATTATTTATTGGATTTAATAAACTTCATAGGAAAAATATAATTTTCATGTGAAGAATCTCTCGTAAAAATTAAGAAACGCTATTAAATAAATGTATAGGGTGGTGTAATAGGAGGTATTTCAAAAATCGATTGAATAATCGATTTTCCACAATTGCATATTATTCTCCAAAAATATCAGTGAAATATTCCTAAAAAGGGATAACAAGTAAACCAAAACTCTAGGGCTCTAACGCAACTATGAGTTATGGGTTCGATAAAAATTTTTTTTGATCTATTGGAACAATAAACCTTTTAATTGTTTGGCAGCTGTTTTAGATTTGTTGATTTTGTCATCTTACAAGCTCAAGTGAGATCACCCTGTAAGTATGAATTTTTAGCCTGCCAATTAATATAACGGTGCAATATAATCTAATACAGTTGCTATTGGCAAAAATGGATATTTTTACATTTCCTATTACAATTTTGAACGAGGACGTCAAGATCTACATTATATCCAATATTTCAGGCTATTTCTGCATGTTAAAAATACATACTTTGAACAAAAAGGCCTGTGGAAACATGAATCGCGCTGTAAGAAATTGATTTTATTTATTTTGACTACATATATCCGCCAGAAACTTTTAAAAATATTTTATAAGGACTTTTTGGTACACATTTTAAAATTTCGGGATCTTGAACTTTAACGCCCTGTATATCGAAATCTAGCCACGGATAGAATTGGGCTTGTGGACACTATTGATCAGGACATCAAGTACTATCACATGTCAAAAATTCAGACAATTTGACGGTGCTCCCGTTTCCATAAGAATGGTGCGGGGTCCTTTTCATAGATTTAATACATAATGGCGCTGACCCTTCTTTTTGTGATTTTCGATTTAAAATTAACAAAATAAATACTTTTCGAAGGTTTACAAAAAAGTCAAGGGGTCTCCACCCTAAGTTTTGTAATTATTATTATTATTTCCTGAAAATTTCACAAATGTCAGACTAAAACTAAAGGCTTAGAATGATTTTAAAATTTTTCAAGGGGTTCGGTTTGCTCTTAACTGTTTATTGACATTGTGTGAACGATATACATAGTGTTCCGGCTCCTGTTACAGTTTTTGCACCTATCAAAAATTACTGCCAGTCCCAAGTCTGGAAAAAATGGGAAGGAAAGTTGGTACATTTTCTTAAAATTTTCGTTAAAAGCACTTATTTATTATTTGTTATTTTAATATTATAATAAAAAATCCAACTTATGGTCAGGCAAAATGCTACTACAATTTGAACCATCAGGCGAATCGGGAAATTTTAATTGGTCAGGCGAAAGGGGAACAGGCGAATCGGGAATAAATAATTTTTATCGACATGTATTTTTTTCGAATATCCTTAAAAATAGGGACGTGTATGAAATTCAGCATTTTTTATTAAATTAGAAAATATGAATTATTGTCTGTATACTCTATAATTGTATTTGATTTTTTTTATAGTGGCCAAACCATTTTTTTCGAGATCGCAGAAAATTTCTAATAATTGTAATTGTTGATGAAAATCCGGCAATAACAAAAAACGATGAACAATAACACGTCTTATTAACATCAACCTTGAGATATAACAAGAGATATGATTTCCGATGTTGATAATATGATAAACCTGAAAATTAGAATTAATCTTATTTTTTATTACTTACTCAAAATTTCCATTACGCATTAATCAGCTTACCTAAAAATAGAAAACAAATAATTATTAAAATTGTCTATGACACACGTTAATAAATATTCAAATGAAAAATAATATACAAGAATATCTAGTTTTGGCCTGTAGCTGAATAGACTGTGATGGACTTTAAAGTCAGATGGCATGTTATTATTAATCAATATACAGTGTCATTACGAAAGTACGCACATTATGGGAAACTTTTTTATCGACAAAAAGTTATTCTTGATAAAAGTTTGTGCATCCCCTAAAACTAAACATGCACCAACAAAATATAGTAAAACACTCATAATATACGAGGAGCCTTCAACAATTTGAATTTGAGACAAGAGTACAAGTACCCTTATTTTGAAAAACGTCGGGAAATATTATTTAGAAAAGTTGTTCAGTATTAAAAAATACATCTAGATTTTTTACCCATTTTTTTTTTAAATTTGGACTACGAAAAAAAAAATTGATAAAACGGTAAATAGAAAACATCCTGTATACGATAGGTTATTTAAAAAGCCTGTAATATTACAAATTACACAACTATTGTGTTAACCACGGTCAATTTTTTTGAAGAGTAAAATAATTTTCAAACTTTTTGGTGCAAAATTGCTCGAAATTATACAGTATCGTAACAAGAACTTAATATTCAATAATATCAAATCATAAAACATCAAAATAAAATAAGTATTTCGGCACACTCATTGATTTTCTGGAGATTTTCTTGTTTAAAGGGTAAAAAAATAAAATTTCACTTAGATGGCCATGACTTTAAATCTAGATGTATTTTTTAATGCTGAACGACTTTTCTAAATAACATTTTCCGAGATTTTTCAAAATAAGTGTACTTTACTCTTGTCTCAAAATCAAATTATCGCAGGCTCCTCGTATATTACAAATGTTTTTTCGACCAGCACAAAATCTAAGAAATGTGCGCGAAGGCATATCAACTATTCACTTGAACCACTGTTCCCTTTTCTGTTTCGAGCAACTGGCACGTGATAGTTGCCACTCAGTCTACTGAAAGTCAATCGCAGTAGTAGTAAGCCGATAACGATTGAAAATACAAATTTTAAAGTGGTATTTTGGGGGCCATGATGGAAAAACAAAATGACAATGATTTGTTATTGAAAAACGTTTTATTTACAGACGAGCCATCGTTTTCTTTACATTGGAAACATTGGGGAGCAAGAGGAAGGGCACGAAATAGATCAAGTAGAGGAAGATATAAAAGCATTGACAATCAGAAACTAAAAAACATAATGCAGAGGCACCTCGTCAATGCAGCTCTTTCTGAACTAGCCATAATCCCTCGGGATTGAACGGCCTTGATGATAATGATCTACTGCATCATTTTCATTTCCATCCGCCTTGCGATAGATTAAAGGGTCTCCGAGTGAAAGTTTGTTAGAACTATTGATTTTAAAACTAACCAAATTAAGTTTAAATTATGACCTAAAAGTCCTCAATGTTTAAAACTTTATTATTAAATCAGTAACTATTACTAGCGTTCTTGGATGATTAATAATTTCAAGTAATTTTATTAAGAAAATTGGAGTATATACCAGTATATTATCAAGCGAAAAAAAACTGTTTTTCTTCACCTTTTTCTACTAACATTTGTATAAGTATTTCTCATAATTTCAAATATTTTTTTACGACCTTTTGAATGATGACTGTGGTTTTGTTTTTGGGATTTAGGTCTTGGATTAAAGAAAACAATATTTCTTGAAAACCAACGTTTCGTCAATTTATTTTGACATCTTCAGGGCGCTGTCAGATGAAATTCATAAATATATTTTTTTGGATCTTATTAATTTTTCAGAAACAAACACTGAACTCTTTTGTATGACAAGTATATTAGAAAAATGTCTCAAAATTCCGAAAATGGCCTTGAAAAGTTTGTGCGATCGTTCCTTTAATTTTTGTAGCTTTTTTTTGTTGTGTTTGTTTCTGAAAAATTAATAATAAGATCAAAAAAAACTGATGTAATTGTTTAATATATGTATTTTTCCATATTTTTATTTATGAATTGTAACATCTCTTCCATCTTGCAGAGCCCTGAAGATGTCAAAATAAATTGACGAAACGTTGTTTTCAAGAAATATTGTTTTCTTCAAGACCTAAATTCCAAAAACAACACCACAGTCATTTTGATCAAATAAATAAATATTATTAGTCGAAAAAGATTTTTGTTTGTCATGAACTTTCAATTTATTTTACAATTTTTTCTTTTAATTTATCATCAAATACTACTAAACGAGCAAGGTTTGTATGTATGTATGTATGCATGTATGTCCGGAGGACCTCAAAATCCACTCGTCAGAATTCAATGAAACTTTCAGGGTAGACTAATTCCTATTTAAATCGACAAAAAATGCGGGTCTCATGTCTGTGAAAATTCGATCTTCCGAGATATTTACAAGAAAAGTTAAGCTTTTAGTTTATTTCGTAGCAACGGCAGACAACACAGAAATAATATAACCTGTTTCTATATTAAATTTTTTATTACATATTTTGTTATGTCAATTTGAAAACGACTTTCATTCAAGAAAGTCAAAAGGTCAATTAAAGTCCCCCTTTTCTTTAAAATAAGTGGTTTTATTTCCATTAGAAGAGAAACTGATAAATATTAGTTTAATTTGTCAGTTTTCTGGCATTGTCAAAAGTAGTTAATTGCCAATCATCGATGGAAATCATATCATATTTTTGTGCGAGGGGTATTCCAAAGCAACGTTCAGTAACGTAGTCCCGATACATAACGTTGGTCTAGCAGTGGCCGGCGAAAACGGAGTGATGACGGAAAATCGTCATAGAAAAATAACCTATTTTTGTAAATATCAACGTCAAGGTTGACTTTATTTAATTTCGCCATAATAACCTACAAATTTTGAATACTACTGACACGCACATCTCTGGGTAAACGTTAAGAATATGGGGCCGACTGGGATTTTCATGAAATTTTCACAGATGCTATAAAACATGATAAAATCAATATAGCAATAGAAAATTTTGCGCGGAAAAATATTTTGGGATACTCACTCCCAAGACAAACAAACTCAGTGCGTTGAAACGATTATTTAACATATTTTTCCAATTCAAACGAATAGGTATAGTTCATTTCATAGCCTTTCAGTTGCACGTCACCAAATTTGATGACGACTCTACAAAATTTTGACAGTTGTCAGGATCGTATTCAGCCAAATAGGAAAAGGCTTTGAAATTAATAAGAATTGTGATCTCAAAACATTACAAAATGTTCTTTTTCGCTATACCTCGGCATGTTTATAATTATCAAAATAAATATATAAATTAAAAATAATATTCCAACTTCTAAAAAATATAATTAACCACAATAATTAAAAATGGAAGTACTGTTCTGATAAAAACTGTCAGGCGTACACTTTGACGTTTATCAAAAATAGCTAAAGATTGTGTTCAATATTGCAATTTGACTTTGAGGCCATGACGTATAGCAAACTGCAGCCACTGAAATGCCTGCATAGTTATTTAATATCTACGTGTAGATCTCTCATGATGTTGTTGCCTTACGAAAATTTATAGTGTACGTACCGTTTTTTGCATTTCTTTCAACTTAATACGATAAAGCGAGATAGATGCCGTATGACGTGTAACTGAAAGGATATGCAATGAACTTTACATAACTTTTCTACAAATGCCCAATTAGCATTTTATAACCAGAATAAGCCTGAAAAGTATTAAAAAAGGAAAAAATGTTGATTTGACGGACATAAATAATTCAAAGTTGAAAATACAACGTTGCCAATTCAATTTCAGAAATCATGGATTTAGGTAAATATTTAATGGAACGTTGAGTAACACTGTTAAAATGGACACTTGTCAAAATGTGCTAAAAATATGTGTAATAGTTTTGGTTTTAATCATCCTTTTCCGAGTTAAATATTCGTATGTCTATGCTAGACTTTAATATTGAAACTCGATTTGTTAAATTTAATAAATCTTCGGGCAAATATCGTTTTGGGAAAGAACATCATGACTTTTTTTTAAATGAAAAACGTAAATGTTTGTTTTCGTTATACAAAATCCATGGTAGAATCAAAAAAATTTCTAGGTCCAGATATTTTAGTCTCAAGTACTAAAATCTTTTATAAACATCTGTCAAACATTTTGTCATTCAAGTAATTAAAATGTTTAGTTACTTTTTATTTATTAACTAAAATATCATTAGTGAAAAACGATTATTTTCGTAAAATTTACTTCTGATTAAAAAAACATTAATTTAAAATTGGAGCTTTCTCTTTAAGAACTCTATTAAAGTCGCCCACTTTTGTTAATTGGTCCATTTACGTCAGTGATTCATAATCAGTTGATAATCACTATTATCAGAATGAATGTAGTACTCAAGGTCACTGACCTTGCAATTGTCCAATTAAATATTAAGTTATTACTTATTTTTGTTTAGTCAAATATTCCTGGTGACAATTTTAAGCAACATTAATTGAATTCATGAAAAAATATCCTAATTCAACAACATTTTAAAAGTATTCTTTTACGATTACGAACAAAAATACGAAATTTAAAATTTGACAAAAAGGTAAAAAAATTAAAATACACTAAGTAAAAAATACAAACAAATTATTTAAGAGTTTTATATCTTCATCACAGAAAATTTTAGAAAGCTTTTAACTTTCCCTGCCTCTAAAAAAATAGTGTAATGCAATTTCTTATACAATATGTTCCTATTTTAATTTTCAAGTTGTCTATATAAAACTGGCCGGAAATTACTTTCATACGGCTGTTTAAACCTTCAATACGGATAGAGTGACTATTGATTAAACAAACCCACGTACAGGAAGAAAAAAATTAATTTTGAAAAGGTAAATAAATTCATGTCAGTTTCGAAAACACCATCACATAATAAACACTAATGTACACTATATTGATTTTCTTTAGAAATTAGAATGAATCGGTAAATTTATTCTACAATGCTTTAAGAACACGTCTGTTGTTTAGATAGGGAGTTTATTTACTCTAGTTGTTTATGACGCGTTTAGCTGTACAAAATTAACATGCACTTTGCAAATTAATTCACTCAAACTTTAGAAATGGAGTCAACGTTCTGCTTTAAAATCTGCATCGTTCTTATTTATAGCCCTGAAAATAAGGTTTATAATATCTACTTGTAACATTCCCTTTATATAATCAAGGAAAACGTTATATAAACTTAGAATAACAAACTGGAAAAGACAAGAGAGATGAGTAAACTATAGTTTGTCCATCCTAAAAGTAGTGTAAAATAACTTGCACGCGACTGGCCTAGTACACAGGGTCGCATTAAGGGTTTTATAAAAATAAGTAATCGATTTTATAAAAAAATATAATAATACTTTAAATTCTATTTTCATTGTAATATCCCTTACTACTCAGGTACTCTGTACCAATTAAAACAATGTCGTGCTGGTGTCGTCGCCGGCTGCCGTCTAGGAGCAATCTATGCAACGGCTGGTAGTTAATCAAAGATCAACATTTATTAGTCATATACGGGGTAGGGAACAAAATGACAAAAGACGATGGTAAACTTGAAATCTGATGCTGCCTTTAGACTGAAGATTGCACCAAATGTATGGAAGATCACGAGTCCGGTCATTATGGACTACAGAAATGAAGTATGGAAGATCGGTGAATTTATTATGATCCCAAAACCACCAAACAAAACTAAATATTACAGACCAATTTCAATATTGCCAGTAATATTAAAACTGTGTGAGAAACTACTCAACTCAAAACGATAACAGAGAGAAAAAAATATTGATAAAAGAGTATCATCAGCTGCTTGATGAAAATGAAAGACTAAAAAGTACCTATGACGTATTTTTTACTGCTTTACCAAAATTTTCATATGAAAACATCACACTTCCAGAGTTTAAATGCTAAAACTGAAGTTATTATACTCTGTTTGAAAATGATTGATTGCAGAATTTTTATGACTCAGAAGATAAACCCTAATATAACATCATAAATCAGTGGCGGATAATTTCTAAAATAAAATGTTTAGCATTATTTGTTCCGAAATAAAATCTTGGGTTTTCTTCCTAAAATTTTTAAAAATAGCTACAGGTAGAAAATATTTACAATTCAAGATCAATTCAAGTAGCCCTCAACTTTCTTAGAAAGGATTAAAATTTCTAATCGGCAGAAAGTGTTGTGCAGATTATAAATTATTTTAGTTAAAATTTACATTTCTGTTTGTGTAGTCCTGTGATTGTAACACGCAGAATTGTTAGTTCTGTAATAATAGGCGATAAGAAGCAATATTGATCAAGTGAATTTGTGCAATAAAAATGGCACAAACGTCTAATTATACTCCTGTGAAATTAAAGTGCAATTTAACCGTGCATATGAAAACTTTAGTGTTAAATGTACATGGAGTATAGTTTTTAAGTGTTCACATATGACCGGAGTTGGAGAAGCAACTCAATTGGGAGAAAACCCACTCAAATAGACGGTACTATGAAACAACTGATCCAACTGATTATTGACAGTTTACTATTTTTTATATTAAAGTAATTTCGTGTTCCCCGTCACTGAGGCATGGAATTATTGGTTAATACCTTAGGGTTTGCTTATTTACATTTTATGATGTATTGTATTCGAGATTTTTCGGGGTGGTCATACTAAAATCTAGTGAAAATTCAGATAAGAAGGTATCAACATTTACTTTTTTTCTGCATTGAACAATCCGGTATAAAGACCTTTGCCATAAAAACTGTGCTATCATGCATTCACAAACGGAGTACAATTAATTAAATATTTCTATAATGATTTAAAAACCACGTTGTTTATATTTGGGTTCCTTAGACAACAGATAAAAAAACAAATCGATATAAACGAGCGGAAAATTTGTGAAAACCTATTTTTAGATTAGAAATAGCTGACGCTCGAGGAAAAGTAAAAATAACTTTAGAATTTTAATAATATTGTTTCAATTACATACACTCTCACGTTGTTAAATATTTAGTACACAGTTTACACTGACCCACACCACATATTTAAAATTTATTTTTTCACAAATCATTATTAACATATAAATTTATGTTGTAGATATACTTAAAAAGAGAAACATTTTACAACGCTAGGCGAATCAGATTTGCTTCTAAAAACCTAACCAGAATCAAAGCACCAAACATCAAATTTCCATTGACCTGACTTTGACAATTACTTTTAAATTTCCCCAGTACTTCGCTTTTTTGTATTATCCGAGATTTCGGTGTCTTCCCACTTGCGGTCAAAAACATTTTCGTCCCACTTGCGGTCAATCAATATGATAAAATACAAATAATATCAGAGGTCAAGAAAATAACTTTATAAATTAGCTTATATTCAAAAACTTCGATTGACCGCAAGAGGGACGATAATTGTTATGACCGCAAATGGCACGACCGTAAGTGGCACTATTTCGATCTGGTATTTTTCAAATATTTTAATAACATGAATCATTTAACTTTCAAAAATATTATTTAAACGTCCTTATACATCGCTTTATGGTAATTACTGTGGTAGCAACCAACTGAATATGCAGATTTTTTTAAAAAAAGTTTTTCAATTTGTTAGCGAACATAAACTGTAAATGAAAGATAGCTAGAAATTAAAAAACCCATAAATTCTCTAAGGATAGAAACTCGGTCAACGTATTTGTTCTCTGTGTGCCACAAAAATACGCCATCAAGCGTAAAACTCCAAGGAGACGAAAAAGACCAGCACCATCGTATTGTCTGAAAACATAGATAGAGGAAGATAGCCATACCGGACAAGAAAGAGAAAGACACAGTCGGATTGGCAGCAAGTCTGAAGAGCCCGGTGGTCAGCGTCATTTGGTCCATAACATAATAAATTGTCCAATTTAACCAACTAAAAAAACTAACATTAATTCGAAAATATATTTTGAAAATTTTACGCCGCCAGTTTTAAGCCAATCAGGGTCTATTTTTTTTGGTTACCATGGAAATCCAAAATCTTTAATTGTTTTTTTAATTTTTTATTATTAATTACATTACATTAAAATGTTTTTCAAAATCAAAATTAAAAAATATTCTTTCTTTCTTAAGTGGCGAGTAAGAAAGGACACTCGTATTAACTAAATGGACAAGCTTAAGTAAATAAACTGCACTAAACATAATTTCCTCTGCATTTTGTAAACTGCACTCCAAACTACATCCATCAATGAGGTAAGTCAACTATTTTAAATATGGGTGATATACTTTGAGATCATAGGGTTGCTACAATGTTTGCATAACGTATATTTTTAAATTTTTTCCATATTAATTCGAATTACCAAGATTTTTTTAATAACTACCCCAAAAACTCTGCCACAAATTACATTTATTCTGCACTGTCAATAAGTTGAACTGTCAGCAAAATAATCAAAGGTAATACCACGGTCCTCCAAATTTTATCTATAAAATTTGATAGGACGAGTGGTATTTGGAAAGTTATTTTTTGAATCATTTTGTATTAAAAGCAGAGAATATAGTTATTTATGCAAAAGACAGTTTACACACAAGTGTTCAACATTTTCTTGATCAATTTCACAGATGTAGTAATCACCTACACTTTTTAAATTTAACCGGCAAATATAAAAGTACAGGGCCCAATTGATTTACTTGTCAATCTTAAACGGATTTGTGGCTGGCAAATGCAAGCTTTATACGAAGCGAAGAAGAAGAAGATTTCTGTGTTTATAGACATATGGAATTGCTAGTTTGAAGTGTTTAGATATTCAAAAACTGATGTTTAATAAATAAAAAGTTGAGTATTAACGTGAGTTTGGTATGTGTGTTAAAGCGATTTGAAATAAACGAATACATTTTAGTATAATAATGATTGATAATACTAAATAAAAGTTGTTAAATGTTTATATTTGACATTTCGAAAAAGGTAAACAAAGTTTTATCAAAAAACAAAAACGAAGAGGCGGTTTTATCAAAGGTAATATCTACCACGAGTCCTCCAAATTTTATCGATTAAATTTTTGGTTTTCACGAAAACGGCTTTATAATCACGAGTCCGCAGGACGAGTGATATTATCTCAAATCAGTTTGGTTGAGTGGTTTTGCCCGAAATAAAGCCGTTTGAGTATGGAAACCGAAAATTTAATAAAATTTGACAGGACGAGTGGTATTTGGAAAGATTATTTTTTGAATCATTTTGTGTTACAAACAGAGAAAGACACTTTACACTCAAAAGTTCGATATTTTTTTTTTCATTTAAAAGCCAAATATTGATATAATTGATTGTATACCTACAAACGTAATATAAGTTGCCTATCTAGTAGTAGGCATTTAAGATTATTTATTAAGGGTAACGTTTATACTTTGACATTATTTGTCAGTTTTAAACGAATTTATGGATGGAGCTGTGTTGTGTGTTAAAATAAACGAATAAAAACAGGTTAGTTTACAAATATATTTTGAAATTTGGGTATTAACATAGATTTGCAATAAATTTTAGTATAATAATAATTGATAAAATAAATTTGTTTTAAACAATTTTCTTACTGAATGTGATGATATACCTTATTTATTTTAGCAAGTCAGTGACGTCACACGTAAAAAATCTGCGGCGTTGCCAGGTAGAATTTTTTTTCATTCATTAAAGATAAAATTGTGTCAGTTATTTTTTTTTCTAGCTTGATTAAAAGTGCATCTAATGTGCTGTCAACTTGATTGAAGATTGGAATTGATGTAAACAAGTAAGAAAAGTGTTTTAAGATTAAAAAAAAATAATAGTTATATAGTTTTGTAATTTTTATTGTAATACTTTGACACGCTGGAGGTCAATTGTCAATTTGTAACTACTCTAAATATATCAAGAAATTCCGTTGTCACAGCGGCAACGTCGTGAAGTGTTGCCAACCTTTAACCGTTAATTTCCCGCGTACGTTAAGTTTAAATCTTATTTGCTCTTAGTGTTTTCGTGTTTATTCTGTTGACAACCGAAATAACTAGAAATGACGTCACTGCCTTGCTAAAATAAATAAGGTATAGCAGCTCTTAAATGGTATATATAAAATACTGAACCAAACGACGATTTATACAGAGCAAGGCCTTGTACGCCACAACTAAGCAAAACAATGATTCCGTTCTCTGAAAGATAAAAAAAAACTCCGTTCAGCCTAGCTGGGTCAGGCCTTTCTTAGTGTTCTTCACGCAACGTTGCCATCGAAACGAGGCGACGTTGCCAGGATTAAGGGTACATTATAACAGAACTGTAATCTGTAATGTGCAACGCTTTGGTTGCAAGATGCGTCTGTCGTGGGTTGGCTGTAATTATTCGAGTAACGATACAGGAGGCCTCAAATCAGATGTTTTTTAACATTTGTCTAGTATTTCGATGCTTTCTTTCAGGGGTGGTCCTTATGTAGTTGTTTATCACAGTATAATAAAATTTTATCTTTCTGCACAAATGTTCAACATGGTGGGGCACTGTTTTAATTCCTTGGGGAAGATAAAAAGTTTACAGGTTGATTTTATAAGGGAAACCCACCCCAAAATACAATTAATATAAGCAAAAAATTTTGAAAACGGCAATGTATATTTAAAAAACGTGTAGTTAAGTGTTAGGATTTGTATTTTTTGAATAAATATTTATAATTATTATTTTTCTTTCGTAGAACCAGTTGACGAGTCTCCATTGATAAAATTGTATAAAAAAATTACATGTAAAGCGACTTCGATATTAATAATTACGAGAAATCGATCGATAACGTTACCATTCAATCGGAATTTATTTACTTTTTCCATTACGAGTATACACAATATTTTTTAATTACATTACCATTAAGGTTTTTCTAATCTATACGATATGCGACAAAGTTATTTCAAAACTAGTTAGATAAAAACGAGTATTAGTTTGTGTAACGAGGTGTCAGTTGAGTTGTAATTATGATATGGACAAGCGAGGAACAAAATTTAGTACACCTGCTCGAAACAGTCACGAAGTTAGTCCCAGCAGTACCCGATCTAACAAAGAAAACATTTTTTTTATATTTTGCATGAATTGACAAACTGATAATTGAAATTAAGTTTCAAATCTGTCAAATTTTAAAAATTCTACAACAGTGCTACCAACTCATTTTTTTTAAAGCAAACTTACCTATAATATGCTAAGTATAAATTTATTAAAAAATTAATAAAATGGCAAAATATAAAAAGTATTATAAGCAACTTATTTCATATGGCTGTTATGACGCGATTCGTTTTTTAAACTTGGACTCGTGTAATAACAGAAAGCCATATGAAATGCGTTGCTTAATGTACTATTTTAACACCTCCTTTGAAAATGGACTTTTCCTCTCTAGTTTTAGGGCTGAAAGTGGCACTTTTCCTCCCTAGGCCTTATTTATTGTATTTATTGAAAAATATAAGATCGCTCAATATATTTGAAACACTATAATCTCTGTTATTAATTGGTGAATTTAGAAAAAAATCATGTTTTACACCAAAATTCATATTGTGATCTGTATTTGATATAAAATTACTAGAACTAGCATATGTTGTTGGATTATTAGTATTATTTTTATCATTTGATGTAAAATCTATTAGCGAAATCCATTTAAACAAATGCGTTAGAGCCCTAGCGTTTTGGTTTACTTGTTATCCCTTTTAGGAATAAGTATTTCACTGATATTTTTGGAGAATCATATGCAATTGTGGAAAATCGATTATTCCATCGAGATTTGAAATACCTCCTATTACACCACCCTATACATTTATTTAATAGCGTTTCTTAATTTTTACGAGAGATTCTTCACGTGAAAATTATATTTTTCCTATGTAGTTTATTAAATCCAATAAATAATTGAATAATCTGAAAAAAATACAGTGTAAATAATTAAACAATCCGCTATGTGTGCGATATGAGTTTAAAGCGTTATTATGATATTAAAGCTGTCTAAAACCATTATTTCATTTTTTTTAATTATCAAAGTATCAAACAAAATATAATGAGCAGCCCTGTATATATACAGGGTGATTGATTATTCTGACAACGCTCAGTAGATCTGTTATAATAAAAGATACGGAAAAATGTTATTTACAAAAATTGTAGGCTGCTTTAAAATTAGTTACAATATTACAGGGTGTTTCATAATGCCCTGCCAGATCAAAGTTTTTAATGGAACGCCCCTATGTATTTAAACATTTTTAAAATCTCCCCAATGAGCTGATTTCAACGATATATCACACTTACTATCTAAGGTAGATAATAAAGGATCTACAGCCACTCAAAAATCACATTTTTGTACATTCTGGTGGCTGCTGTAGCTGTAAGATTAACTTATTAAAAAATAAGTAAAAGGTAACAATTAATTATAACTGTTTGGCAGCTGTTTTAGATTTGTTGGTTTTGTCATCTTACAAGCTCAAGTGAGATCACCCTGTAAGTATGAATAACGGTGCAATATAATCTAATACAGCGTGTAAAAATATTTAGTTTACAATATTTCGTTTATTTTTTATTTTTTAGTACTATTTTTTTTTTTTTTTTCAACGGCATCGACTATTATGGCCATTAGCCTCGTGTTCTGTGTAGGCTTTGTTACTGTTTCCCAGAGCCACTTTAGGAACAACACTGTTAATTAGAACCCAACAGTGAATGGTCGAGTGAGGAATCACACCTGGTATATGAAAATCAATTTCTAAATTTTTAATTAATTAAAAATCAGAAAAAGATTTCTGCCTTTGGTGTGATTCGAACCCACAACCCTTGGATTATGAGTCCAGTGCTCTACCGCTGAGCCACTCACCCCCCTTTTTAGTACTATTTGTTACAGTTTAATCGTTTAAATTCTCGAAATCAAGCCATAGCCAATTTAACCAATTACAATTTTGAACGATCTACATTATATCCAATATTCAGAAGCTTTGACGGTGACTTTTTTGATCGATATTTCAGGCTATTTCTGCATGTTAAAAATACATACTTTGAACAAAAAGGCCTTTGGAAACATGAATCGCCCTGTAATACGTATGTATTTTGACTACATATCCGCCAGAAACTTTTACAAATATTTTTCAGGGATTTTTTGGTACACATTTTAAAATTTCGGGGTTTTGAATTTTAACGCCCTGTATATCGAAATCTAGCCATAGGATAGGATTGGGCCCATGGACACTATTTTTCAGGACATCAAGAAATATCACATATCAAAAATTTAGACAATTTGACGGTGCTCCCGTTTCCATAATAAAGTTTTTAGTGAATGCCTTATTTGGCATTAATTTAATTTATTTTGACTTTGACGTTTAAATTAAAGCTCGTGCCGCAGAGTAAATGGAAATGTGTACTTGATCACACTATTAAATTCCGGATTGTTTTTTGGATTATTATTTGACATTAGTAGATAAAAAAATTATAATGCTTCCAACAGTTATTTGAACGTAAATACAAAAATGATTTTTACCAGAATTGAATGATCCACACTGTATTATTGCAGCAATTTCTCTCAAACATGAAACAAAACTTTAATTAAATTATTTTATTATAAAATGTTGAATTACGATGTAGCAAAAAAATGTTTAATTACGAAATATTATCTAACTTCTTTTATCGCTCTAATGGAATTAATTACATTTGATGCGTTTCGTATTTCGTTGATTATTTTTATCAATGTTTAATTAAAGATTAGAAACATATTTTGCAAGGTTCGCATGTGAACTTTTTCGAAAAAGGTTTTTAAAACCTCAATTTGTTGTTTGTGTATATACGACGGAATATCGTAATTCTATATTTGTTGATTTATCAGTTTCAAAAACTAGGAAGTGTAAAAGTTCTGTAGGTTTTAAATAGATTTGTTACATGACATATTTAATATATTACAAATTTTTTTGAATTTAAAATATCTTGTCAACAGATTTACGATGAACTAGATACGTTATTAATTAGTTGGCGATAAAACATAGTGACACACGTTAAAAAATAAATTTAAAAACACATTCTGCAGCACAGAAAAATAGAAATCGTAATGTGTTTTGTTAATTTTATTTTAGCAAATGATGTTTTAATGTTCGTATAGTATTAAACACCCACTTTTCTACTTTCATTTTATAGATACACGCTTGTATTTGGGATATTAAAAAGACACTAATGCAAAAATTTTACATAAATATATTGTTACGTACCTACTATCGGTGTGTAAAAGAAAAATTAATTTTATTGAATATTTATTTTTTTTTTATTTGATTTATTTAAATTTGAGTTTTAGTACCTAACCTAGAATGTTATTAATAGATTAACCAACCTCGACTTTAGCTCTTTAATTTGGTTTGTTGTTAATTTAATATTTATAACAAATTCTAAATTTTACCTATATCTTTTTTTTTATTGCCTTCTAAACTCAGACAGAATGTAATTATTTGTTGTGGATAATTTTGTTGAGCGCCATCTACTATCAAGCAGAAAGTTTGAGAATCTTAAACTCAGGAAGTGTTTCTATTGACCGCGTGATTGTAGAAATTGATAATAACGACTCCGTAAAAATATGTAAACATTTATTAATATTCAAAATAAATAACGGTTAACCTTTTATTTTATGTGAAAGAGTTGTTTGCCAGAATAAGGTAAGCGTAATATTTTTCCTATTTACAAAATCAACAATTAGCACAAATCTTATGATTACTCTCTTACCTTACTCCAATGTTATATTCTAATCTAAGTAATTTAGTTAGTTTTTTAAAAAAAATCTAACCTAATTAATTGTAAAACTTGTGGAATTTTTTTGTTTTTATACGTTTTTAAATTTCAATATTTAATATAGTAAATTGGTACCTTTAATAGGACTTAAGACTTTTTTATTCTGATTATTTTCCTAGTCAATTCAAGATGGGATTTAGTACAATATCTTTTAGGAAACCAAAAACAGGAATAAGATAAATTAATACAGGATACAACTGGATCTGGATAGTATAGTCAGGATACAAAAATACAACCTCACTTATTTTGACAGGTAAATTTCTTTGAATTTTTTTATCTTCAATCAGTATTGCTTTGATTTGATTTTCTTTTGTTTTTATTACGAGGATCGATGTGAACGCTTCAAAAATTTTGGTGAAAATCCTCGCTTGACAGCGCGAAATAGTTTTTGTAAACCATCAAATCACAGCTTACTTGATTGGAATTTTACAGTTTTTTAAGGTAAATTTTTATAAAATTCAAAAATTATTAATTTTTTTACTACTTTTAATTATCACCAAATTATTCTAGAGACAAAAAGAATAATTTTGATATAATTTTCTCACTATTTCTACTTATATTAAATTTATACACAGACTTTTAATGTTCGTTATTATCGATTCCTTAAATTCCATGAAACTTCATTATTATTCCACTTTTTCTCTGATTTTTATTATTTCCCTTAAATTTTAACTAATTACTTTGATATACCATGATATTGAATTTTGAGGTTATCATTATCATTGTTATTATAGTCGCAGACTTATCTGAGACTACATTACTTTGAATTTATAAATTCAGTTCTTTGTTACATTTTTCGTAAATACCTTAAATCTGTAAGTAAAAATCTCTTATGGGCTTTCAATGTTAAATTTTGATGTCAAATTTTACAGATTCTTTTATAATTACCATGCTAGAACTAGTTTAAAACATTGTTTTAAATAGATTCTGTCCTGTAATTACTCAAAATACAATAAGTAATGATTTTATTCATATTAATAAACTTATCTGTTTCTTTTTAATTCTTTGTGCTAGATATTAAATTTTTTACTCTTTCTTCGAGCTATAGGTATTAGTTAATCATTACAATATTTTTCCTTAAGATGATTCTTTTAGACGGAGTTATATTTCCCCCTTGTATAGTAATCGGGTAAAAAGGGAAATTAAAGGCGTCAACCCCTACTCTTGAATTATTCTCGTTTTTAGGGACGCAAGTGTCTAGTTATTAAGCAATACATAGCAGTGAAATTACGATTAAATTGAGAATTTTCAAGGTCGCATTGTTGAAGAATAGTATATTCTGTAACAAGGTTGTATGAGAATTCGATAAAATAAAATAAAGTAAAGTTTCAACCAGTCATTATGACACTCTCTATTCAAAATGGTCTGTCTACTTTTGCTTAAAATTTTATGTTAAAATTTCTTCTTATCACTTCGTATTAAAGAGTAACTGGACTTCCAAAACACGCCCTGTATATAGCTAGAAAATATATTTCTAATAGGTTATGAACATTTATTTTTATTCTACAAAAAATTATTGTCTATTTTGCTAATAAACATTTCCAATAATCAGAATATCTATTAAGCGAGTCTTATTCTATATTTTACATTCTTGTGCAGATTATTGCAAACTGCACATTAAATTAAATGAAATATTCACAACAATGTTGTTTGTAGTTAAAACGACGAAAAAAAAAGGGAAATACTTGGTTGCAATCCACAAATAAATTGCATATATAGATATTCAGCTCCAATGCTTTGGCATCTCTTCAACTGGCAACTATAAGTCATCCTGCAGTTGTCGTAACTCTGAGTTCATTAATAAATACTTGACGGACGTTGTTCTGCGGCAAAAACGAAAAAATCGCATATAAAATTAATAACCAAGGTATTATTTCTATATTTGAAATCATTTAAAGGTGTAAATGAAAAATCGAGTGTTTAAATATATTTAAAAGGTTTGCACAGCATCTGAACCTAAAACAACTACTCCATGGGATACTTGCCCCCACAGGTATTGAATTACATAGGTCCAGATGCGTGTTGGAACCCAAACTTTATCGGGACAACCCTAAAATCAAAGATTAAAAAAAATAAAAAGAACTATCTTTAAAAGTCACTGTCTTCACTATAACAACTAGGGTCTATTGAGTATTCCATTGCTATATCCACTTTCCAAAATGAATTTTCCACTTTTCTCAAATGTTCTCCATTTACATCTGAACCTGCTTTCAAAAACAAATTTCGCACATTACGTAATTTAAATGTTGTATTGTTTTGAGAAACATAACCTTTTAATTGTGACCAAATCAGTTCAATGGTAAGGAGGCAATCTGAAAATTTCAATTCCTTTTTCTCGAGCCATCTCCTCTATACTATATTTTTTGAATTTGTTTTTATGTTGCTTTGCTATTACGAGTAATTTCTGCCTTCAAGGATTTAGGAGGATCGATAATTATGTAAAAGGGGCTTTAAAATTGACAGGGTTGTTATGGGATGTTTGTTTATGGAGATTAGATTATTAGTTTTAAAAAAATGTCAGATAAGAATTTATAATGTCAGATTAATGACAATAAAGATTTAAAAATAAGAAAAAGCTGTAGAAAATCAATATCATCTCAATATATTAATACAAAATTCCGAATCAATTAAAATACATACGATACGGCTATGTATAAATAAAGTCTGACTTATCTGAAAAGAACAGTTTTATTACAGTAAAAACCATGGAAACATGATTAAATCAAACGAAATGTTTTATTAGGCCGATCAAATGTATAAAGATTTTAATTTTAACTACAAATAAGCATTGAAGGATGAGGTAAAAATAAAATTTCTACCTCTTAAACTTCTGCAAATTAAATTACTGCACTCTTTTCTTCTCTAAACTATAGATACTATTAATATTTAAGATACTGGGCGTTACTGTTAGACAGTAGACAAAATTGTCACAAAATTATTTTCTTTGTTAAGTTATTAAATTATGTTTTGTTATTTATTATTCTTTTAGTTTTAACTAGGAAAATACAATGCCTTCGGTTATTTACTTTTTCAATATACGACGCCAACACTTGGCGGCCATTAAAGTGGTTATTGGCCTTTTCGGTGCATTTCTCTCGCGTTTTCACACATTATTTGTTTTTATAATATTACTCATTCTTTTTTTAGTTAATCGTAAAAGCATTTTAATTAACTAATAGCTAGAATTATTCCTGATAATATTTGTACACTTTCTATAGCCTTAATTTGAATATAGGAAGATTATGTTTACTTAAGTATATTCGTGTAACATAATTTTTTTTTAATTCGGCGGATACAAAACGCGCACCAAAAAGGGTGGACTACCTGCCATCAGAAAAGGTCCTATAACCCTATATGTAATTTAAGCATCTTTACGACGATGCATAAAAATATTAGCTCAGTTAAGTTTACAATGAAAAAGTTTACTAAAAAAATATATACAAGGTAATTAACATTACACTGATGAATACACACATCTCAAAAAATGTAGCCCTGTGATTTTACCAGAGTTTAGCTTTAGTTCTCATAAGTTCGTTATTGTCTGGAGTTTTCTTTTCGTCTTCTTAATTTTCCCTGTGATTTGAACACTATTGCAAACACAGTTTTGAATTTTGTTATATTATATGTTTGTTAAAAAGTGTTTTGTTTTTTACGAACTTATCGTTAATATTTAAAATTCAAGTAATCAGTGCATAATTTCGCTATAACCTCTATACAGTCCACTCAATTTCTCAGCTAACTTAAATCTACAATAAGTTGGGACAGGCCCATCTGCAGGGTGTGGCCTAATAAGTTTGGGTCTCCAAATTTGGTATTATTTGGAACTTCCCAAAACAACTATTGATTTTAACGTACGTATATATTTGAAACCCTTTAAGTTTTTCCATGAATATATAAATGGATGGATGTGTGGAATTGTGTTAGAAAATTCTATTTCCAGTTCTTTTCTTACGTTTTTTGAGGGTTTTTCGACTAATTTTATTGTTAAAAATTTGAAAATATGTATGAAAAAACTTTTAAGAACTTCAGTAGTGTTTCTAAATTTTCGTCCTCAGTATTTTACCATAACGCATTATTATTTAATTAATAATAACCACACACATAATGTTGGCACACCCAGTAATTGCAATTTCATGGATGATATGAGAGGAGCACTCTGTACATTTCGTTTTTGCAGAGTAAGAATATTACAATAGGTGTTGTAAGATGGTTATCATGTATCGATTTTTTTGTTGCGATATTGCATTTTTAATGCAATCGCGTTAAATTACACGTCAATTAGGTCTTGTGAAAATTGCAGGTGTGGCGTGGGCGATATTTTACAGGCATATTTCACAAAAAAAAAATTCAAGGTTTATTACAATCGATTTTTTTGGTTTTATTATTTTTATGATACTTTTATTACAGTATTAAACTTGGTTAAAGTTATAACGTCTGATGAAAAAAAATTTTATTCTTAATATATTTTTGTTTGCGAAATAGTTTGATTGAAGTTGAATCGATGTGATTTTGATATGATGTTTGTTTGTTTTCGTCATTTAGATAAAACTAGAGTAAATATTTTATCGGGATTAGAAGGTTTCAAGGATAACAGGACAATGTTCCGCTGTTACTGTGTGTTTTTAGGAGTCAACGTGATATTATTTTCATTTAAGTGAATATAGGAAGAAAATGTAGATTTAATGCAAGCAAATTAAAGAAAAATGTGTAATTATTTACGGCATATCAGAAAAACAGAAATTTGTTTAGTAAACTATTTTCAATAAAACAAAATTTATCCCGCTATATACAAGAATCATTTAGAAAATTATGAATATACAGGGTGTTTCATTGTGAAGTGTGCATAAATTATCGGTGGGAAAACAAAAAATACGTTTTTTTTGTGCTTTCCAAATGCGTAAAACAATTTTTAAAAATCCATTATACAGGGTGCTGTTTTGAACCTGGAAAAATTTATCAATTTTTTTCCTAATCCGGACCTGGATTTTTTTCTTACAAATATTCTAATCGCTTGGATACCTTAATGGAAAGGAAAATAACCAGCAATCTGATAATGAAAGCTCAAGCTAAGCCAGTAATAACGTCTATTCATTTAATATTTAAAAAAAATAATACGATGAAGTAATCGGCCTTTTTTACTAGTCCTCCATATCACTTACTGTCAAAGCGGTAAATGCAGATTCGTACCAACGGGGCGAAATTCAAAGGGTGGCCTTATGTCTGACCGTAAAACCATTTTTTTTTTCATTTTCGGTCTCGGTTCGTTCGCTTATCCATCAAAATCAAATTGTAATTGAAATGTCACTGCATTTTCCAGTGAGCAGTTCGTAAATCTAAAACGTGGACGAAGATAGATAAGGACGAAATGCATCGAACCGTCTATCCCGTCATATTTGATAAAAAGCAACGTCAGATATATCTATTTATGTTTGAGATGCATGGATGGCTGACGTGCAAATTAGTTTAGGAAGAAGCTGCTACTACCAGAGCCTCACCAGCGCGTCGACAGAAAAATTTCAAATAATGCAATTTAAATTCGGATTAGATACATTTTAGTCAATGAGTTGAATTGCGTCCAAACATTTTTTTGACAGGCTATTTAGTGGAGAGAAATTAGAATTTTATATATTGTAAGGAAATATGAAATTCTCAGTTTATTTTTCAAAGATTTTATTTTTATAATCTCACTTTTACAACTCTTATCACTTACTTCATAATTCTCATAAAGAAAAACAATCTACATAAAACAAACATCCCATAACAACCCTGTAAATTTTTTTCCAATTAATCAATAATTTTAATCTACACTTATAAAATTTTTATTATGTATTCTAAATTCCATTTCAATATAAATTTTTTCGATTTTATACATAAAGGGAGGCTTGTAAAAAATTTGTCAATAAATTTGGTGAAGCAATCCACTCGCGAAACTCCAGCCCAAATTTATTGACAAATTTTTTACAAGCTTCTCTTTATGTAAAAATTCGAAAAAAAAATTAAAAAAATTTGACTTAGCTCTTACATCCATATAAAATTCTAATTTTACTCCAATATAGGGCTAAAAATTACTAGAAAACTGTAGAAACATATGTTACGAGTTAGAAAACGAGTAAGGAATTTAATTTATCAGATTCGACATCCTAAGACCGGTTTCTGCCTTTCGGCTTCGTCAGTTAGGCTTTTTGAATCCAATAAATAAAATTCCAAACTCGTACAAGTCAGTAGCTATATCCGCTATAAGATAAAATTTTTAGATGTGCTGCCATCTATGATTAGAAGAGAGTATTGACAATTATTAAAAGCAAAAAATTCCCGGTGTATTGGGGTTGCATACACAATTTGCATTGTGTGTTGCAAAGCTTTTATTTGACTGATTCTAGTCAAAATGTCACTCTCTTCTTTCGTATCCCTTTCAGAGATTAATACAAAGTTAGAAAACGAGTAAGGAATTTAATTTATCAGATTCGACATCCTAAGACCGGTTTCTGCCTTTCGGCTTCGTCAGTTAGGCTTTTCGAATCCAATAAATAAAATTCCAAACTCGTACAAGTTTGATATATATATCCGCTATAAGATAAAATTTTTAGATGTGCTGCCATCTATGATTAGAAGAGAGTATTGACAATTATTAAAAGCAAAAAATTCCCGGTGTATTGGGGAATTTTATTTATTGGATTCGAAAAGCCTAACTGACGAAGCCGAAAGGCAGAAACCGGTCTTAGGATGTCGAATCTGATAAATTAAATTCCTTACTCGTTTTCTAACTTTGTATTAATCTCTGAAAGGGATACGAAAGAAGAGAGTGACATTTTGACTAGAATCAGTCAAATAAAAGCTTTGCAACACACAGTGCAAATTGTGTATGCAACCCCAATACACCGGGAATTTTTTGCTTTTAATAATTGTCAATACTCTCTTCTAATCATAGATGGCAGCACATCTAAAAATATGTTACGACTTTCTGCAAAATGTTTTTTTTTTTCGTTGTGTAAAAAAACCGATACACTGTCCGCCATTATTAATTTATTGGTTTTAAAAAAAGGTAAATAAATAAAAACAAAAATTCAAATCGAATTGAATGAGCGAAAATGAAAAGAGTTCAGAATTATATTGGGCAGTCACCGAAATATGGTTAAATATGAAAAATCATAAATAACGGACTGTTTAATCAATATCTGAATAAACGGTAGCCAAAATTTGTTTTTATTTTATTTAAACGAACAATTGTGGTCTTGCAATTATTTCAACAGTTGTTGGGCGCTTTTTTTTAATAACACATCCGTTTTTAGTTGAATTGACAGATGTTTCCTTGAACCGTTCACATTCACGAAAGGTTTATATACAACTGATTTGGATTTTTTAAATATTTAGTTAACAAGATATTTTTGGAAACGTTCTGACTCCTAAAAAAGTCAAGGAACAATTTTAACGTTATAAAAATATTAAAACAAATTTTTTTTGTCAATATTCAAATCTTTTCTTGTAGTTTAAGTAATGTGCCTTGCTATACAAGGATTTAAAAAAAAACGGTTTTTCTTTTCAAACAAACCAACAAATTCCCATATTCTTTCACAAAAAAAAAAACGTGGAATTTGGGTTTTGAGATAATTTTCGAGACCTTTTCACTATTTTTCCATTCTCATGATTTTTATCAAAAAATCCTTTGCATGGATCTTTGTCTGTACGATATTCTTGCCAAAAAAAATCCTCTATTGATATTGCACAAAAAAAATTAAACTTGGAACTCCAAACATTTATGGCAAAATGCTTATACACTATACAGGAAAAAGCTCGTGTAACTTTTAGAGTGGTCTAACTTTTAGAGGCGCGACCACTCGTGTAACTTTTAGGGGCGCGACCACTCGTGAAACTTTTAGGGGCGCGACCACAAGCATTTGTATCATTGTATCATTTGGTTCGTAAGCCGGAATTTAAATCCAATGGGCTAACCTGTCAATGATTTTGGGTAAGCAAAATGCTTACTCTATACGGGAAAAAGCTCGTGTAACTTTTAGGGGGCGCGACCACTCGTGTAACTTTTAGGAGGTGCGACCTCTCGTGTAACTTTTAGGGGTGCGACCACACGTTAAGTTTTGGAGCGCGAAAAAACCTCGTGTTACTTTTTAGGGGCGCAACCACTCGTGAAACTTTTAGGGGTGCAACCACAAACATTTGTATCATTTGGTTCGAAAGCCGGAACTTAAATCCAATGGGCTAACCTCTCAATGATTTTGGGTGAGCAAAATGCTTACTCTATACGGAAAAAGGCTCTGATAACTTTTAGGGGACGCGATCACTCGTGTAACTTTTAGGGGCACGGCCACTCGTGAAACTTTTAAGGGCGCGACCACAAACATTTGTATCCTTTGGTTTGAATGCCGGAATTTAAATCCAATGGGCTAACCTGTCAATGATTTTGGGTGAGGAAAATGCTTACTCTATACGGGAAAAAGCTCTTGTAACTTTTAGGGGGCGCGACCACTCGTGTAACTTTTAGGGGGCGCGACCACTGGGGAACTTTTAGAGGCTCGACCACTCGTGTAACTTTTAGGGGCGCGACCACTAGGGAACTTTTAGAGGCTCGACCACTCGTGTAACTTTTAGGGGCGCGACCACTCGTGTAACTTTTAGGGGCGCGAACACTCGTATAACTTTTAGCGGCGTGACCACTCGTGTAACTTTTGGGGGTGCGACCACACGACCACAAACATTTGTGACATTTGGTTCGAAAGCCGGAATTTATAACCACTTGGCTAACCCGTTAGTGATTGTGCGTGAGCAAAATGCTAACTCTATACGGAAAAAAGCTCGTGTAACTTTTAGGGGGCGCGACCACTCGTGTAACTTTTAGGGGCGCCACCACTGGTGTACATTTTAGGAGCGCGACCACTCGTGTAACTTTTAGGGGGCGCGGCCACTCGAGTAACTTTTAAGGGCGCAACCACTTAATAATATTATTTATTATTATTATTTTATTAATACAAGATTTTATGACCTTATAAGATATATAAAATGTTACGTGTTTTACATTGAAATGATGTTCTTTTAAGTTGTCTCAACTTTACTTATACCATATAGACGTTGTTAATTTGAATAAACAATTTAAGAAAAGTCTACAAAAGGTTATTCATTGACCCAGTGAAATTTTCCTTGCGTCAACTTAGTAAAAAGTAATAAAACGGCTTTTAGTAATTTTATTTAGTTTTCTCTCTGTTGATTTAAGAGATAAACTTTTACATCGAAGAATCTCAAAAGTTAGAAATCGATTACATAATCCATTTTTCTTATCACACCGCTGCTTCCAACGCCGTTTTTCATAGACAATGTAAAAGTACAATAACCTTGAATATCTTTATGTTTATCATTAAAAAGTAACAAATATTTGTACATTTATATAATAAATATAAGATGGCATTGATACCTAGTTAAACTTTTCCAAAAGAGGGTACTTTTAGGAGATCATCTTCTATATTGCTTACATTCACCAGATATTTCAATGTGACTTTTTAACGAGGTGTCTCTAAGATTACAGGGTTCCCACAATGGAAGCGAGAAAATTTTCCCTGACTTTTCCAGGTTTTCCTTGACCATGCACAAACTTTTTCAGGTCAAAATCCACCTTTTATAATATATAAATGAAAATAATGGCATATAATGACACAAAATGAAAAAGAAAACTGATGAAAATCTAATTCCTTGCAAGAAATGTCTAAAAAGAATTTCAATTTGTGAGTACATTAGTACTAGGGATGTGTAACTGGAACAGGTTTTTACAAATATTTCTTGGAACAGGTATTATTAGAGACATGGTACAGGTACGTTGGAACAGTCACTGACTTCATTGTGACAGCGCGTACCCTGTTCCAAACGGAACGGGTACAGATCCTGTTCCAGTGTCACATCCCCACTCGTAGAAGAGGCCTTTTACATTTATTAAAAATAGCTAAATAGAAGAAAATGTTAGGTTATGGAAAAGTCAGGATTAAGGGTATACAACTTGCAATACGTTGGAACTGGAACAGGTTTTTTGGAACAGGTATATTTTAGAACTGGAACAGGTTGTACCTGTTATTCAATTACGGCTGTTCCACCCATCCCTAATTAGTACCTGGGTTGGGGGACTTTTTTAAATAGCGATTAGGCGCTAAATGCTGAAAAAGTAAACACTCTATTTCCGAGAAAGTATCCATAACGGACGGGTTTTCAAATATTTTTCTTTCTATTGGATGTGACCACTTAGTATGCCCGTTAAACCAGTATTTAACAAGAAATTGTTCCACATTTTTAAAACTCGGAAAGAATGGAAAATTTATGAATTACAAGCACGCTATTCTACCTTTACATCACGAACTTTACAATGTATAAATAATAAATAAAGAGTTGATTTCAAGTTAAACTGACCCCATTCTATGCACTTTGTGGTAAAAATAAACTGTTGTGGTTGGATATCTTTTGTGTTTAAAAATTAACACTCCAGTTATTGATATTTCTAGGCATTCAATTGGATAATACACCAACATCTGCATTTGAACAGGATGTAAACTCATCCAATTTTGACGTGTACCCAGAACTCAATTTGTTAGAAAAAAAATTTTGAAGTGTCTGTTTATAAATTTGCCGTTTGATTTCATACTCGCCTCTTTAATCCGTAAATGACGTAAAGACGCGTCTAACAGTATAGTCTATTCGAACTTTAAGGCAACAAGAATGGACAAAAAAGGATTACTTCCCCATATAAACCTCGCTACTTTTCGTTTATTTTTCAGTGTGGCGACCTTAAAGAGAAATACAGTCATAAATCCCATGGCTCCTTTCTTCAGAGGAAAGCCGAGCGCTATGGTCTCAGCGGTACCTTTGACGGTGTGTTCCTTTCTTTCTGATTTATTACGTGGACAGACTATATCAGACAGCTTTTTCCCAAAACGGAAGGTTCAGGATATAATCAACGTTATCAACTATAAAAAGATAGGAATGTCGAGTCTGACAAGTGCAGAGCCTGGTCATCAGAATTCAGAGATGATTCAGCACATAACATAGGGCTGACTGCATGTACTTAACCAACACCGATTACCTGCAGAGGTCTGCATCATCCTTTGTCAAAATCTGGTCAAGAAATATGGGATACACAACCTACACAACCACAATCTTCAATAAGCCCTGCAGTTATATATTCATGGTATAGTTTGTTTGAAAAATAAGACGAAGTAAAGTCTATATAAAAAAGTCCAGTTTGCTACGAGAATTTACTTCTACTATTTTCCGAACAAACTATAGTCTAAGTTAAAATGTTTTATATTTCTCTTTTCTTTTTCCATTACAACAGACGCGTTGAACGTTTTAGTCATGTTATACGTAGGTAAACGAAAATCAAATACTGTTAAACGAGCAAGGTTTGTATGTATGTGTGTGTGTCCCGAGGATCTCAAAATCCACTCGTCAGAATTCAATGAAACTTTCAGGGTGCACTAATTCCTATCTAAATCGGCAAAAAATGCAGGTCTCATGTCTGTGGAAATTCGTTCTTCCGAGATATTTACAAGAAAATTTAAGCTTTTAGTTTTATTTCCTAGCAACGGTAGACAACACAGAGATAATATAACCTGTTTCTATAGTAAATTTTTTATTATATATTTTGTTATGTCATTTTCAAAATGACTTTCATTCAAGAAAGACAAAACGTCAATTAAAGCCCCTTTTTTCTTTAAAATAAGTGGTTTTATTTCCATTAGAAGAGAAACCGATAAATATTAGTTTAATTTGTCAGTTTTTGGCATTGTCAAAAGTAGTTAATTGTCAATGATCGATCATCGATGGAAATCACAACATATTTTTGTGCGAGGGGTGTTCCAAAGCAACGTTCAGTAACGTAGTCGCGATACATAATGTTGGTCTAACAGTGGCCGGCGAAAACGTTAGTGGAGTGATGATGGAAAATCGCCATTAGAAAATAACCTATTTTTGTAAATATCAACGTCAAGGTTTGACTTTATTTAAATTCGCCATAATAACCTACAAATTTTGACAACTACTGACACGCACATCTCTGGGTAAACGTTAAGAATATGGGGCCGGCTGGGAGTTTCATGAAATTTTCACAGATACTATAAAACATGATAAAATCAATATAACAATAGAGATTTTTGCGCGGAAAAATATTTTTCACATTTTTTTAAAAAGAAATATATATTGGGATACTCACTCCCAAGACAAACAAATTCAGTGCGTTGAAACGATTATTTAACATATTTTTCCAATACAAACGCATAGGTACATACCTTTTCTACAAATGCCCAAGTAGCAATTTATAACCAGAATAAGCCTGAAAAGTATTAAAAAAGGAAAAATGTTCATTTGACGGATAAATAAATTACTTGTCAAATGACAAAGTTGAAAATACAACGTTGACAATTCAATTTCAGAAATCATAGATTTAGGTAAATATTTAATGGAACGTTGAGTAACACTGTTAAAATGTGCTAAAAATATGTGTAATAGTTTTGGTTTTAATCATCTTTTTCTGAGTTAAATAAAAAAATTTTGTAGGGTCAGATATTATATTAACTAATCTAATGTAAAATATGAATAAAATAACCAACCCTGTCATTTACCGAATTTATATTAAGGTGTAAACGCGAAAAACCGACTAAGCTAGTTGTCGAAATATTCGCAGTTATAGATTATTAACTAACATTCCTTTCGATTATATCACTATAAGCAGTTCAGAAGTTTGTGAAAAATTAGAATAACGAATACTTTAAAAATTAATTATCAATATGAATGCCACAAACGAACCTCTTAACTAATATAATGAAAAAAAACAAACTTTATATTACAAAGGTAATTTTTTTCAAGTACTTCATCTTCATGGTCCTTTGTTCTTATTTGTTTGTGCCAAATCAACATTATTTGTTTTAAATAATTAGTTAATAACTTGTTGGCGTTTGAATAGAAAATAAATATTGAAAATGTGAGCGGAAATTAAGATAAATAAATAATTTGTCTAAAATATAAAACCAATAAATTAATATTTAAATAGTAAAATTATTTTACATGTTTATATTTTTTTTCTAGTATTCGATATTTTAAAGGGTCCCCCAGGACATTTTTATATAAAAGTATCAATAACTTTTATCAACATTGTATTTTTCGGAAAGGGTACTTAAATATAGAAAATTCGTGTTGTGTTTAAAAATAGGAAAGTATATGTAGTTTTTATCATATCTCATTTTTAATTACCGAGGTCGTTTAAATATTTGTAATAAGCGCATGAATGTGTCTTACACACTAATTACGAATATTTTAAAAGTTGCTAGTCATTTTCATACCAAAAAATTTAAACAACTGATTGTTAATCAGCAGACATGTTTTTTTGGTCATACATTTTGAGTATTACTTCTGTTTTTTATAGACCATGATAAATTTTATATGACGAAACTAACCATAAAAAAAATAATGAAAAAGTAAACCATTTAAAGCAGTATATTGTTTTTATTTATATTTTACATTTTAGAGCAAAAAACTTTTCTTACAGATTTTCATATTTTCCCAAGTACAATAAAGGATAAAAAAATAGAAAATCTAATATACGAACTACCATCAATTTGAAAGGAAAACTAAGGGGAAAGCACAGACACTGGAAAACAAAAACGAAAGTCGCAGAAAATGTCATTAAAATGGTTCTTGCTCAATTGTTTCTTTCAACCAATTTAACAGATTGGTCAAATAAGGAATTGGAAAAAGTAACAGCATTTTTTAGAAAATTTTTGATACATTTTCACCAAATTATTAAAGTAAAAATGGTTTAGTAAATGTTTCTAAAGAAGTATAACGAAATTGCAATTCGTAAGTATTATTATTGAGCTATCAAACGTCAACTTTACAAGTTTGTGCTAGAGATGTAAATTTACTATAATGAAAATATTTATTGGACGAAAAATACATGTTCAATACTGCAATACTTGAATAATGGTAAAATTATTTTACAATGTTATGTAGGACAAACTATCAGATCCATTTATTATGGGATTAAAGGAGCATAACAGGTATTGTGACAAGCTTCATTTATACCTTAAACTAAAACGCGACCTTAGATTAGAAAAATAATTCACAAATAATCAATTTAACAATTGATAAAAGGTTGTGAGAATGCGTTATTTACCTATTTTTAGTTTTGGGTCGCTGTTGTAAACAATTTCCTCAAAGTTGCATAACCCTACTTTATTTATTATCAATATTTCCAGGTATTTAGACGTATTTCAAGGTATTTCATAGTACCGAGAAAATATGAATGATTAGACGCTAATACTTATCGGCCATTTCACTTTTAAATCGTAAACGCCTGATTTATATGTCAAATAGCAAAACTAATACAAATAAAGTAAGTATACAGGCGAAAATAAATTTTATTTTTTCATAAAAGTACAGATGCATTGAGTTTTTTGGCCAAAACAACAATGAATCTTTAAAAATTTTACATATTGTTTGTAAATTGAAATTTACCAATATTTATTTTGAATTGTATATTTGCTGTTGATTTTATTATTAAATATTTTGTTTTTAGATACTGATTGTGTAAGGGCTATCTAATTTTTTGTTTATTAAAAAAATATTTCAATGTTTTCTTGCTTGTATATATCAATAAAGTTATCAGGTAATAGGAAGGATTTATTTGTTAAGTTTATTGCAATTTAGAATATTTTAAAATTCAACATTCTTAATATGTATTTTATTTTCCCATTATTTTATCTTACCGGAAAACCACAGGCCACAAAAATGAGATTTGGATAGTTTTCTATAAAATTAAACGGTGTCTTTTAATTCTATTTAATTTAATATTTAAAAATTATTATTTTTTAATTCTTTCATTGTAGCTATCTACTATGTGATTTTAGGTATATGTATAAAGGTATTTTGTTTAAATTTATTTTAAAACAAATAGAACACGGAAATTGAATGTTTAAATAGATTCCTTAATAAAAAAAAGATGCATTGCACTGAAATAAATATTAAAAATAAAAAAGAAGGAAAATTCAACAACTACTCCTAGATTTTCAGACTCGGTGCATTCTTTTTGTTGTAATGATTTGCATTTATGTTTTTTACTTTTCTTTATAATTATCATTTATGTTTATGGTAAAACTAAACAAACACTAATTCAAAAAAATATATAAAGTGTAAAAGGTTGGTAGCAGATGAAAATTTAAAATAAAAGTTTGTTTTCGTATGTTTTGCTAAAAATTGAGAAACAATGTTTTAAAATTGTAAGAAGTGAGTTAGTTATTAAAAATTTGGTGTAAAAATAATTTTAAAATAACTGCATTTTTTAGATAGTTTGGAAATATATAAAAATAGCTAATTTGTAAAAAATATCGGTAGTTTTAGCAAAAATTGAGTGGTTTTAATATAAAGGTTTAAAAATATACTGAAATTTTACTGTCCCGTGAAAATTTAGCTTATGAAAATAAACTCATTTCTATCCAAAAACCTAAGAAAAAATTAGTAAATAATCTACTTTTTAATATACTCAGTTGTTTTGTGTTTTTCTAATTCAACGCTAACTGTACGGGTAGGTATAAAGGTATGAATTTAAAAATTATTGTAACTTTGTAGAACCTTTTAGGATAAAGAAAAAGTAGTAAAATAGATCTTTCTTTATGTAGCTGAATTAGATTCTCACTTACCTATGATTTTGAGTTTGCCTTTGAGGGTATGACATTGTATTAGTCTGAACTGGCCCATGATCATTTATCCTCATGGAATGAATTTCCATAGCATACACATTTAAGCACAATTTTTTAATGGAAACTCACAGCAACACAGCATAAATTCACATTATTGTTCATTTACCATTCCCATCTTTATTTAGTGTTTACGTTTTTGACTTATTACAAATTATATAAGAATTTTTAACGCAGCCTTATTTAATGCACATTTTCTGAAGTTGAAATTTAACAAGAATTTAACCGTAGGTAATTTGCTAGATGTAAGAAAGCCAAATTTAAACACAGAAACTATGTGTTGGAAATTTCGTTTTTGCCACGTATAATATCGAAACGCAGTATCACCGTTCTTTATAAATTATGAACGAAAGCATTTTATCACAATATCAGCGAAATTAATAAGGAAAAAACGTGTTGAAATTTAAAAACGTGGTAGATTTTGAACCGTTATTTTCACAGTTGGCGTCGTTTCAACAAAACACACCTTGTCACTAATTTTATCACAAAAAAACGTTTTTAAAATTAAACACCCCGAACTTTATGTATTTTCTATGACTAAAAAATACAATTTCTATATAATTTCAACTGCTATAGCGCCATATTCGACATCTTGGTTTAGGTTTAACGTGAATCGCACGAAAACAGGTCCGGGATAGTCTATCTTTGCGAGTACGAGGGAAGGACGCCTGTGTAGAGAAAGAGAGTACTAAAATAATCAACGACGCGACGCAGCTGCTTCAACCATGAAAGCCACGTCATCCAGTTACTCTCTAAAGTTAATTTTGTGGTGATTTTTGTTCAAAAACATTTTGTTTCAATAAAAAAATTAATAATTAATCAATAGGAACTAAGATATCCAAAAAGTTTTAAGAATTTCAAACTCTATTTGCATCCACAATAAAATAATAAATAAACGACGTATTTCTTAGAGTTCACAATCGTTCGAATCCATTTGAGTGTATTCGCTTTTCATTTTTAGATCTCGATGGCGTGTGTTGGAGTGAGATGAAACGAAGACTGTTAGTTTAAAGAGGATAGACTAGAACAAGTTTTAAAAAATCGTGTTGTGGGGTTGTTGTTTTCCAAACGTATGGCATTTGGTAGATTTTAGATAGAAAATATTTAAAAATAGCAATAAATTTATTATATTTGAGACATTATCATTATAATTTTCATGATATAGGTGTTCATTTGGAATTAAAAATATTGTAACATTTTGTTTACGAAAAGTAATTTACCATTATCTATTTTTTATGTTACCTATTTTCTTTAAAAAGATGTAAGATTTTTACTAAAAAAATACTTAAAAAGTTACAAAAAATATTCTGAAACACCTACAACAAAAGTTCATTTGTAACTTAAAGAGGATAAACCATTCCAGAAATTCATCACACAAAGTGTTTTTCTAAAAATTCTACGAAAATATATTTTTCTACTATGAAATTGTTGAATAATGTTGTTTTTTGTATGACATGGAAACTACTTAAAGAAAAATGTTAGAAAACAGACTAAAAAAACTAACTTCCTAGCTATAACATATTATATTTTTTACTTCATTAGGTAGAAACTCGATGTATTTTTTTAACGTAGATATTTTTTCGTCAAAATTTGTTTTAATTGTTCGCTATAACACTATTACAATAATTTTGTATTTAAAAACCATCTTACGTAAACGATATTGTATTTTTATCAACATCAAGTAGGACTAGGTATTTCAAAGAGTTTTTTTTCAGGTCCTACACTCAAAAAAATAATTTAACTATAATTACATAGATTGCTTTAAGAGTAGAGAAAAGAACTTATTTACCTATGGAATCAGCCAAATCCAATTTTAACTGAAAAAAAATTAGACTAATAATTGAAAGCAATAATGTATTTAGAGTTTTTTAAAATTATACAGGGGCCATTCTCTAATGACATTTTCAAACGACAATATCGTTACTATTTTAAATAGGACTCCCTAATGCAGATTTTGATGCATCTCTAAACATTTTTAATAATGTCAAAACCAAACACATAGTTTTAAAGATAATTTTTTCGGATCATAATGTAAAAAATAATGAAAATTTAACAAAAATAAAAATAACTCAAAAATTAATAGATTTGGGCATAGTAGACCTTTATAATTTTTAAAAGGTAATGGAATTTTCTACATAATAGGATTATAAAATACAGGGTGTCCCTATTTAAAATAAGAACGATATTGTCGTTTGAAGATGTCATTAGAGAACGGCCCCATTTTGGACGCCCTGCATAATTTTTGAACAACTCTAAATACATTATTATTTTCAATCATTAGTCTAATTTTTTCACCCTGTATATTGTCCACTAAGATCAGAAATACAAAAGTTACTTTACGCCTTAGTGTGTAAGGTGAATTTGAGTCCATATCGGTAATGAGATACAAACTGATAAAATGCAATAAAATTTTAAATTAAAATTATTAAGTATACCTACAAACATTAATAACAAAAACGCGTTTTTGAGGTAATTAAAAAAGACGTTAAACAATTTTTTGTTGGTCAAATAAAAACTTTGCAACACATAATGCAAATTGTGGAATCTTCAAACACCCTGTATCAGTGGCGGATACATATGGGGGCGCAAGCACCCCTCCCCCCCCCCCCCCCCCCCCTTGGCGCCTAGAATTCATCATTTAAGGAAGAGAACCACAACTATTTTATATCATAAGATAAGGTGGCATTGTCTTGTGTATGTGTATAATCTTTCTTAAACTTTGCATGTGATTTGATTATTTTTTTATTACGATAGAAGTAAAGGTAGCTCAAGATATCTTTAGCGCCCCCTCCTTGAGTTTTTTCTGTATCCGCAACTGCCCTGTATATCGATGGAAACATGAATATTCAGAACTTTTTTATATTCTATTATTAATGGTCATTCATGAAAGCAGATTCAAAATATATAAGTTACTTTAAAAGCTAAAAATCTTGATAACTATTAAACGTATTGAGGAAGGTGCGGCCGAATGGTGTTTTCACTCCCGCCTCGTTTTATGGCTGGAGAGCACCTTGCTAACATGACGCGAATTTAATTTACATTTGTGACCAATAATACAAATCAATATATTTACAAACTTCATCTAAGGCGACAAATAGGCTGAGAAAATATCCAGCTTCGAATGAATAAATTTCAAACTCGACGGACTTAATAGCATTATCCGATAAAAGGAATGAAACTTGACGCTGCTGCCATCTATCCATTGAAAATTGAAAAAAGTTTGGACGTTTCCCAAATTCTTAAGGGTCACTAGTTCTACTCCAAAACAAATTTCATAAGCTAAACCTCCCTCTAGACCTGGGGGAGGAAATGCTTGCTTAGAAAGCAAAGATTGTTGCTGATTGGGCTCCCTCTTTAAATTGACTTCATTTATTTGACTTTATTCCAACAACCAGAGTAGATAAGCAACGCGGGAAAACCAAGGAAAACTACGCGGGTTGTAATCCAACGTACGAGATATTGTATATGTAAACAATAATCATGCGCAGTGACGGCACCAAAAGGGCCTTAGCTAATATCTCTGCTATTATTGGGCCGATTTGAACGGGGAAAACGACATTGTTGTATACGAAGACTACAGATTAAACACGTAAACAAAAATCCTGCGCAGGAACGAGGCTTACAGATTAAACACGTTAACAACAATCATGCGTAGTAATGTTACCAAAAGGACCTTAGCCTATATCTCGACTATTATTGGTCCGATTTATACGGGGAAAACGGCATAGGGTGTTGTATACGTAAACAAAAATCATGCGCAGTAACGAGGGGGCCTTATCTTGGGGCCGAACGGGGAAACGGTATAGGGTGAGCGTTCAGTTCTCCGTCCGACCGACTGAATATCTCGGGGATCGAATGGGGAAAACGCAATACGGGAACGTAAACAATACAATAAAGGAACCCAAACCTCGTAGGACTTTGTATAGAGAAACCTAACCTAACTTTCTTCTTAACCAGGACTTGAACCGGAAACTTAGTATCAGACTATTATTTAACACGTTTTTTGTTTGTTTATGTCCCCCTATTTGATTTAGAAACTACGAAAACAATTAATTTTCCTTTGTCGTTACCGTAATCAAAAAAATCAAGCAGAGTTATTTTATACGACAATTTATATGCCTTGTTTAATTTATTTTATTTATAGACTACAACCATTTTCCTTAATTATTTATTTTAAGTGACAATCGCAGCTGTTCGCATTACTTACATCTTTAAATTGTTTGCTATTTTAGCCCCGTCCTAGTAGATCAAATGAAAAAATAAAAACAGAAAGAAGTATCTTATTTTTGATTTACGATTTGATTTCCTATTTTTACATTTACAAATAAAGATGGCCCAAAGTGCTCAACTAAAATTTTAAGATATTTACACACTTCCATTTCCTACTTTTTACATTTATTTTTAAACCCTTAAATCTAATTTTCAAATGACTGATTTATATTAAATGACAAAAGAATTATTTCGGGATTTGTAATTCACTCGTCGAGTTCTTTTTTTTTCCTTTTTGTGCCCGTCTGATCCAAGATCTCCGATATCGCTGAAGCCTGTCGGCTTATTGCGTTTATTTCCCATTTATTACGCCACCCAGTCCAGTATTTTTGTACCTTGTACAGTTGTTTTGAGGGGTGTTTGTTAAATCTTTCTGGGTCTCATGTTGGTTGCCTAAAAAGTGCGAGGGGTGCCACTCCACTTGCCGTTGAATCCATCCTTAAGGTATCATAGTACCACATATGGTTCTCTTGGTCGTCAAAAAGTACTGTGGTACTCCTTTGATAACTGTGGTACCTCTAATCTCAGGAATTAACTGAGCCGTCTCTACGTGGTCCGTCCACTCTGCCTGCCATGCTCTCAGGGTCCTGTCCCGCTCTTCCTTCCTCCGCGTATGGTCCTGTCCGACGTTCCCTTGGTGCACCCTCACTCGTTCATCCACCATTAGGTGTATCGGGACTATTCCGGTGATACATGCAGTGCCTTCAGGGACGCGGTTCTGTAGGCGCAGGCTACCCTCAACAGGCATTTCCTCTGTACGGATTCCATCGCCTTCTTGTTCCGTATCGTTTTTAGGGCTCCTGCAAAAGAGGCTGAAACACCATTTCTGGGACCTGAACCCTTCTGCGGAATAAGCACCAGTACAATACTTGATGAACTTGGAAAAGAAGTAAATAAGGGGTATAAATCTAACGGCACTCCACTAAGTGTTTTGCTGACCCAAACAAACATTATTTGAAGGGATTAGAAACTTTGTTCATAGTAGTTATCTATTACAAAAACGATATATTATTGCAGGACTCTTCATGTAGATAATCACATATCATTTATCCGAAAAAAAGCCTTAAATTGGATAGCAAATAACCAAATAATAATCTTTATGCTTTCACAATATTTGACTTAAGACAATTCACTAAAAAATAAACATAATTTCGAAAAGGTCACTACCCCGGTTTTCTAAAATGTTCCTAATTAATTGCAACATGCACTTTCCCATTCAGATAGCTGTTCATTGACATTTCGAATAAACGCCGTATTTTCCTTCTTTGTTACCTTGGTCGGTACGTTCATACAACCATCTTCGTCTTAATGTTGACACCAAAGCGTTGCTAGGAGAATTATTTGATATTAATATATTTCCGTCAGTGCCGGGGAAAATAGAAATAAAAAAACCTCAATAGACGTGAGTCATTTCTTAGGTAAGCAATAGGTAATTGAAAGACTGGTTATTAAGGATTTAAGAATCTAAGGTTTAATTACATGTTTACAAAAACAGGAAATAACTTTTGACAACCAGGGACGGAGAAAAGCGTCCAATGATTGACAATTAATTTATTCCTTTGTTTCTTAAATTGATTTTTAGCCTAGTCAAATGGTGTTCAAAAGTGCCTGTTTCGAAACATAAGAGCCGTAGAAAATTTTTCAACGGAATTATATATTTTTGGGGTGCTGAACACGAATCTGAAGTTTGCTGCCTCGTAGCAGGACCGGAACAGGCCCAAAAACGCAAAAAAACATTTTTTCGAAAACATGAGAGCGGTAGAAAATTTTTCAACGGAATTATATATTTTTTGGGGTGCTGAACACGAATCTGAAGTTTGCTGCCTTGTAGCAGGACCGGCTCAGGTCGAAAAACGGAGAAAACCTAGTTTTTCCGGTTTTCCGCTCATTTCTTGCAAACGACGCATTGTACGGAAAATGTTGCGGCATTCAAAGTTGAAAAGCATAAAATTCTGGGTCGAATAATGTCCCTAACACCCCAACCTCAAAATTTATAAGGTCGCCTTGTTCATTCGATAAAAGCCAATTCTTACCAAATTTTTTGAAAACTGCAATATACTGTGATTTAAAAACAGCTACTCTATGTGAAAAACTGGTAAAATAAAAGTTGTACAGCATCAAATTTTGAGATCATTGAGCACCGAAATTTTAAATTTGGATCAATATATACGCATATACAGATCGTTTCTCCATTATCCCTCTAAACGCTTATTTGACCCATATGAAGGGGTCCAATAATAACAAGTCCCCCCCTCTCTCAAACACCCTTCCCAACCCTAAGTTACTTCCCGTCCTTTTTTGAAAGCCTGACTTGAGGATGTATTGTTGGAAAATGTGTTATTTTCCGCCAGGATAAATGCAAAATTTAATATGTGTCATTCCGTTGCCTCTCAAAAGGTTAATTCGCACGCCTCTGCATAATAATATCATATCATCGAAGACGACATGATCAGGTATGCCATTTTGACATGTAATGTCAGATGTAAAAAATTAGAATAATTCTCGATCGTATTTCTTTTAATAAGAGATCATACAAATAGCTTCAGACTAGTAATTAATTTTTAAATGTCTATTAGCGTATGTGTTTAGTTTAGTTAGTAATCATTTGTGTTTCATCCAAATAATAAACAATAGTTGTGAAAAACCTCGTTATTTAAATCCCACTCCAATACAGTCCATTTCAACACACAAACTTGGGAAATATCAGCCCCAATTTTGCGCACGTATTATGTAGATGTAATAAGAAGTAATTAGTACCCATTTACAAAAAAATATTATTTATTACATTTAGATTTACAAGATAAAAGAAGTAATTTTTCAATATATTATTTTAATTATAATTAAAGCCTTTTTATATTTTTAACTATTTATTTAAAACAAATATTTATAAATTTCAGGGTATTTTGTGGGTTCAAAATTTTCTAAATTCATTTACTAATTAATTGACAACTTTCTATCCCTCCTGTCAAACAAAAAAAAAATCCCTATTACACTATGAAAAAAAAACTATACCTAACTTACACACTACATAACCCCCTCCCCCCCAACATTTCAAAAAATTTTTGAACAGTAAAAAGAAATATTTTTAAATGTGACAAATGTAGGTTTTTAATTCTTATCAAATTTCCTTTGAATATATCTTGATATTTCTGTACTATTTTTTCATTAATCACTGATATTTGTGATCCGGTATCTAATAAACTCCAAAATTTTTCTATTTTAATTTCTATTCCAATTTAAGGTAACCAAATTTTTTTTTCTTCTTCCTTTTATATTTTCAAATTATTCATTATGTTTGTTTCTTTATTTTTTTTCTTTTTCCTTTTTCTTTCTATTATTTTTTCTGTGTTTAATTACTCTTCTTTTTTTAGTTCTTTTAAATTTTATAAATTTTCTTGTAATTGTTCTTTTCATTCTTGCTCCATGATTATTTAATATTTTGTCTCTATACTTAAATATCTTTTTTCTCTGTTCAGATCCAAAATTGCTGGTTATTCTTGCACATTCTAAAATTGTGTGTAGCAGATCAAAATCCACGCCATTTATTTCTGACGAATTATAAATTAAATTAAAATTATTATTATATTTATCAATTTCATTATCATTTCCCATTATCATTTTTTGTCCACTTCAAACTTGAATTCTCGTTAATTTTTCTTCTAATTCTTTGAACGATTCTGTGCATTCCTTCTTATTTTCCTGAATATCTCTTTTCAATTCTTCTTGGTTCTTGTCCACTTTTCTAGTTACTGCATTAATAGCAAATTCTACTTCTTCTATTTTTCTATCTGTTTTATTTTCTTGTTTCTCTAATCTCACTTCAACTCTTTCAAATTCTCTTCTTATTAAATTTATCATTTCATTCATAATTGGATCATCTGATCTTCTATCTTCTTCTGTATTATTCTCTATGTTGGTTCCTTGTTGTTCTTCATAATCCTATTATTTTCCTCATTGAAATTTTCCAAATTTATTTCCAGTGATTCTATCATATCTCCTTCTTGATTTCTTTTTTCTCTTGCGGTATCCATCTTTTTGTTTCCACTTCTTAAGTACATATCTTTTTATACGTATTTTATTTTATATAAAGGCCCCACGTTGGGCGCCATATATTTTAATTATAATTAAGGCCTTTTTATATTTTTAACTATTTATTTAAAACAAATATTTATAAATTTGAGGGTATTTTGTGGGTTCAAAATCTGACATTTTCTAAATTCATTTACTAATTAATTGACAAAATTATACCTAACTTACACACTACAATATATTGGAGGAAAAATCATGGAAGGACCAGGCAGCTGTAAAAAAAGAGCAAGTAAGTTCTAGTATAGTGTGAAGATGCGATGTATGGAAAATACCTAATAGCAATATCCATTTTATTTTACTCTCCTCCGTTTGGCTACGGAAGGTCAGATTGTAGGGTTGAAAAATTACGTCTTTTATCTGTATGTGTGTAATAAATGAGTAAATATTTTTTTGTAAATTGGTACTAATTACTTCTTATTACATCTACATACTTAATACTTATAAATCCTCAAGTCAGGCTTACAAAAAAAGAAGGGGGAAGTACATGGGTATATATTGATCCAAATTTAAAATTTTTGTGCTCACTGAACTCAAAATTTGATGCTTTGCAACTTTTATTATACCACTTTTTCATGTAGAGTGGCTGTTTTTAAATTAAAGTTGTCTAACAGTGCACGAGTATATTGCAGTTTTCAAAAAATCGGCGTTTTTCGAATGACGATGGCGACCTTATAAATTTGGAAGTTAGAAAGTTAGGGAGGTAATTCGATGCAGAATTGTATGCTCTTCAACTTTGGATATCGTGATATTTTCCGTACCATGCGTCGTTTGCAAGATATGAGCGGAAAACCGGAAAAACTCCGAAAATTTCGAGGTTTTTTGCGTTTTTCGACCTGAGCCGGTCCTGCTACGAGGCAGCAATCTTCAGATTCGTGTTCAGTACCCCAAAAAATATATAATTCCGTTGAAAAATTTTCTACCGCTCTCATGTTTTCGAAAAAATACCATTTAACTAGGCTATTGGTCAAATAAGCGTTTAGAGGCAAAATGATCAGTATATGTTTATATATTGATCCAAATTTAAAATTTTTGTGCTCACTGAACTCAAAATTTGATGCTTTATAACTTTTATTACCAGTTTTTCACATAAACTGGCTGTTTTTAAATCACAGTCGTCTAACTGTGAGTATATTGCAGTTTTCACCAAAGTTGGTAAAAATTGGCTTTTTTCTATTGACGATGGCGACCTTATAAATTTTGCGGTTAGGATGTTAGGGACGTCAGTCGACGCAGAATTTTATACTTTGAATACCGCGACATTTTCCGTACGATGCGTTTTTGGGCCTATTCCGGTCCTGCTACGGGACAGCAAACTTCAGATTCGTTTCAGCACCCCGAAAAACATATAATTCCGTTGAAAAATTTTCTACCGCTCTCATGTTTTGGAAAAACTACTATTTGACTGGACTATTTGGGAAAATAGAGTTTCTTCCTGTCGCAACCAACGGGCAACTCTACATATTTTTTTTCCTGTTTACTTATTTATCGAAAAAACAATAAAGCTTTTTCACAAATTTCAAGGTTGCATCGATTTATCTCGCCGCAATGAATATCATTTTGCGACCATAGAAAAATAGTATACAAAAGAGGACGTGACTTTGTACATGATAATTTTATTGCTAGTATTAAACAATAAAACAGACACTGTTTATCGCTGCACAATCTGGCAATCCCGAATTTTGATAATATGTTGTGTGTCATCTATTTTTACAGGGGTTACTTACTAATCTTACTATAGTTTGTTCAACTTAGAGACAAGAAATGTAAACAGACGTCAACGTTTTAAGGGGTTTCATTAACGCGTCATAACTTCATACGATATTTCCCTTGACCCGCGGTGCAAAAGTAGGCGTGCCTAAATATAAATCTTTTCCAAACTTTGGCAACACAGCAATAAAACATTTACCAAAAGATATTGCCACCGAATAAAACCATCCAATGTTTTAAATCAAATACTATTAAACGAGCAAGGTTTGTATGTATGTGTGTATGTATGTGTGTCCGGAGGATATCAAAATCCACTCGTCAGAATTCAATGAAACTTTCAGGGTAGACTAATTCCTATCTAAATCGGCAAAAAATGCAGGTCTCATGTCTGTGAAAATTCGATCTTCCGAGATATTTACAAGAAAAGTTAAGCTTTTAGTTTTATTTCCTAGCAACGGCAGACAATACAGAGATAATATAACCTGTTTCTATAGTAAATTTTTTATTATATATTTTATTACGTCGTTTTGAAAACGACTTTCATTCAAGAAAGTCAAAACGTCAATTAAAGCCCCCTTTTTCTTTAAAATAAGTTGTTTTATTTTCATTAGAAGAGAAACTGATAAATATTAGAATCGAAGAAAAAATTTTGTAAATTTTAAGAAATTAAAAATCTCTTTAAAGTGTGTAAAATTTTAATTTAATAATTAGCTAAGCGCTTTCGAGCTTCAAGGTCATCCTCAGAGCCGCCACCTAAAATGGGGTTTACAAGTTTTATATAAAAAATACAAGAAATTAACATAAAAACTTACGTCAAAATTTGAGATACCTCTAATATATATTGAAAAACATGACTAAGTGTAAAATAAAATTGATAAAGCACAGTGGTCCTAATAGCCAAAATATTATTTTATATTTATGTATATGGACAGTGTACGGTGTTTTCGACTTTAAAGTGCTCAAAAATGTCCAGATTCATGAGAATTTGTTTTATTGGCGGTAATCCTTTGCTGTTTTTTCATTCTCATAAAGGATTGAGTTCGACTATACTCAAGCATTTTTCTCGTTTACTGTTCTCTTCCTTTATGTTTTTCGGACCATAATTTTGTTCAACTGTATGACTCAAAACACCAATCAACACTTTCCCTTATTTCCCCTTCACCACACTAACTCACTTTACACCTAGATACGTATTTAAAAAAAAACCTAATTTTTCCATATCTATTACATATATTTTTTTCACACTATCTTAAAGTCGAGGTTTCCACGAAGAAAATGAGCACTGATAAAGATTAAAAAGTGAAAATTTGTAAAATAACTTTTTCGATTGAAAATTAGGCTTTTTTAATTTAAATTCGTTTAAAATCGAAAAATAAATATTTTGCTCTGAAAAAATTACAGCTTGCTTAAAAACACAAAAAAGAAAGTTTTTACAAAGTTTCATAAAAAAAATATTTTAGCGGGGAAAAAATTATAAACGGTTTTTAGCGATTTTCTCTACAGGGTGTTTCATAGTTAAACCGACATACGTTAACTGTAAATAGAGGGAACTTAGGTGATTCCAAATAACCTTGGTTAATCGGTCTAACGTCTTTATTAACCGAGATACGGGGTGTTTAATCCATTTTGGCCAATATTTTGTTAAGCAGTAACTTTAGAACCACCATGTGGATTTCTCTCATACTTGGTACAGGCATAGTGTGTTAATAGCCCAATCCTATAGTGTAAGAACTACAGTTAAAATCCAGATCCGGATTAAGAAGAATTTGCAAAATTTGAAAATCCCCAAAACAACACCCTGTATATCAGATTTTTTAAAATTGGGATGGATATTTGAAAAGAACGAAAAAAAATGAGTTTAAGTGCACATCCCATTTTCCCAGTTTTAACATCAAATTACATCAAATGCATTTTTTTCATTTTCACAAGCAGTAACTTTCGAAATACCTGGTAGAGATTTCTTTCATATTTGGTACAGGTAGATTGTTTAATTAGCCCAATCGTACAATACCTAAAGTTAAAATTCAGATCCGGATTAAGAAACATTTGTAAAAGTTGGTAATCTCTAAAATAGCATTCTGCATATCAGATTTTTGTAAATGTAATCTTATACCTATTTAAAAAAAAGAAAAAAAAGAGAAAAGATGTGTTATACTAAAACATTTTTATGTGCAGCAGATCTTTCTACAAAAAAAATACAGATTTAATTTTTCGGATTAATTCCGGATATAAAACTCATTAAACTATCAAGTAAGCTTCAGCTATAAACACATCTTTTTTCTTTTTTCAAATAGGTATCCGATTACATTTTAAAGAATCTGATATACAGGGTGCTATTTTAGGATTATCAATTTTTACAAATTTTTCTTAATCCGGATCTGAATTTTAACTTTAGTTCTTGTATTGTACGATTGGGCTATTTAAACAATCTACCTGTACCAAATATGAAAGAAATCTACAAGTTGTTTCCAAAGTTATGGCTTATGAAAATGACAATACGTATTGCATTAATTGAATTTACTTTAAAAGTAGAACGAGATGTGCATTTATAAAAATATGTCAGAATACCTCAGTTATTTCCATTCGTTTCGAATATCTGATCCAATTTAAAAAATATCTGATGTACAGCGCGTTGGTTGGGATTTTCAAATTTTAGAAATTTTTCTTAATCCGTATCTGGATTTTAACTGTAGTAAAGTCCTTACATTATACGATTGGGCTACCAAATATGAAAGAAATCTACCAGGTATTTCGAAAGTTACTGCTTGTGAAAATGAAAAAAATGCATTTGATGTAATTTGACGTTAAAACTACAGTAGTAGAAAGGGATGTGCACTTAAAAAATTTTTTCACTTTAACTCATTTCTTTCCGTTATTTTCAAATATCCATCCCAATTTTAAAAAATCTGATATACAGGGTGTCGTTTTGGGGATTTTCAAATTTTGCAAATTCTTCTTAATCCGGATCTGGATTCTAATTGTTGTTCTTACACTATAGGATTGGGCTATTAACACACCATACGTATACCAAGTATGAGAGAAATCTACAGGGTGGTTCTAAAGTTACGGCTTATCAAAATATTGGCCGAAATGGATCGGTTTAACTATGAAACACCCTGTATAATTTTGAGGTTGTATTTAGTTTAAATTAATTAAAATCAATGTGTTCGAGACTTTCTCCAAAAAACTCGTATTTAATAAAATATAATTAAAAAAGTTTAAAAACTAATAAATTTGAAAAAAGGTTCTAACCTTAAAACCGTAAATAAAGTTAAAACAAAAAAGTAAGAAAGATCAATAAAATCAAAAATAATTTGTGGGACGCCCCTGAAAAAGGATTAAAATTAAACTAATAGGATTGTACTTATATTAATTTGAGACACACTGAGACATACGGCGACGATCATGTAATTCGGGTAGAGTAGGCCTTAAACAAAGACATCGATAAATATTGTTCTCGAAACTAAGTCGCGTAGTAATAATGACAATATGCGGCGTTTCATTTCTATCCAAGAATGTTTGAATTGTACAAACTTAGGAAAGGTGGCAGCATAAGTCGGATGAAGATTTTCAAATCTTGGCTGCGTTTTTATTCAAAAACAGAAAAGATTTCACGAAAATTGTTATTTTTTAGCTAATCAGGTGGTATATAAGAATACCGGAAAGTCATTATTTTTACGATTGTGTAGGTTCATGCCATTTTTTTAACGTAGAAGAAAATCTTTGATTTTCCGGAATTACAAAAAATGAGACTTTTTTCTATGATAAGCGGTTTTCACTGAAAAAATTTCTGGGACATGAGAAAACGAAGGTAGTGAATGCTCTTAATATGGATATGGTATAATACTTTTTGTTTAGATTTTTTTCTATTTTTTTTTTAATTTTTTAAATTTTTTGATTTTCTGCTTTTTTTTTCGTTTTTCAGATTTTTCAGGACTTCGTACGTTTATGGGTCGATATACGCGATTAAACAAGGTGAATTGCTGAATGCCAAATAAAAAATGTATTCAATTACATTAAGAATGTTAATAACGATAAAAGCAAATCAGATATATAGTGCGCGAAGTGTCCCTGATGACGGGAGTTTCTGCTGAATGGACTATGTTTCAGTGCCTTAATGAAAATGACCAGCGTGGAAGCGCCAGCAACCCTACATGTCAACTTAAACACTCTGTATCTTTTAGGAATTAATATTACACTCAGCTATTTAGCGAAATAAAAATACGGTTAACATATTTACAATTATTGGACTTTGTCGCACTATTGAAACACCCTGTAGGCTTTATAAATTTTAAATATAATATATAATATTATAATTGTTTGTAATTTTCTCCCCCGTTTATTTATTTATTTATTTTTGTCTTCTGTGTCGATTGATATCGTCATTAGTCTTGTGTTCTATGTAGGCTTTGTTACTGTTTCCCAGCGATACTCTTGGGACAACATTGTTAATTAGAACCCGATAGTAAAACGGTCGAGTGGAAAATCAATTTATTAGTTTATAATTAATTCAAATTCAGAAATTGATTTTTGTTTGCGATTTTAATCCACGACCCTCGGGTCATGTGTCTGACCCTTCAACGGTAGGTAGATGAGATAACAAGATTTAATTTTAGTTTTCAAAAAATTTTCTACAACAGAAAAAACAAATATGCTTGTCATAAAATAACGCTATAAGCGACAGGTAATATTACAAATCCTGACAACGTTAATTCTTGAATGGATAATAAAAATAAAAATAACATTTCAATTTCCGTTAGAATCAACATTTTTGTCACATGATGACATCGGAGTTTATTTAGAAACCGAAACGTTAAAACCTGGACATAAAAAAAACATCTGTCAGTTATTTACAAGAATATTACATGTTACATCTGCATAGATAATGGAAAAATATTAAATATTGGAAGAAAAAAAGGTTAATTAATAAATAATAGAACTTTTCATTTTTATTGGGGACGCATTTCATGTTTTTTTTTCTTTAAAGATGTTTATTTTTATAAAATTTCCAGTGTTTAATTGAACAAAAGCTAAAAATCGCATAAAATGACCTTTTAGTATCCTTACACACTCGACATGTGTTATGGGAGGGCTTCGGCAGCGAAACGTCGTAGATGAGGTATACCTGCTTCGGTCGCGAAATTTTTGCTGTATAATTAGAGTAGATTTAAGGCTAATTTTAGAAATTTGGGAGAATTCACCAATCTATACGAAGAATTTCCCAGAAACATAGCTTAAATGGAAACTCGTCCGCAGTGCCGGCCTAAGAGCAAAATGTTCTGTGTGCAAGAATGAGTTTTGGCGCCCCTTACAATGCAAATGGGGATACAGGGTGGTTCAAAACTATTGGGACATAGGCTATTGGGACCAAAATATTGCGATAGGACCAAATATACCTTAATAAAATATTGCTGAGGAATAAGATACAGGGCGTTAAAGTTTGAATTTTTTTTTCGTTTTTTTCTGATAATGTCCCTGTATATTTATCAATTGTTATCAAAATCGGCACAGAGCCATAACTTTGGACAATGAATATTATTTTATGTATTATTTCACATTTTGTTATAGGGGGCGCCACGTGAATGATTCCTGATGATGAAATTAAATGGTATCTTTTTTTGACGAAACTTTTTAGTGATTTTAATTAGAAAATAAGACGTAAACATCATTTCTACGTAATATTGATACTCTTGTTTAAACACGATAATTTCACCCGTTTTCGAGAAAAACGCAATTGAACAGGTAATTTTATAATGTATAGATATCCTTTATTACAAGAATTAGAAAAGGCATAGAGGTCGGAAGAGGCCACATAGAACATTTAATTTAAGTTTGCTCTTTTTATGTTAAATTATTTTTAATTCTGATTTATAAACCGTTGAAATAGAAGCCTTATGTCACAAGTTTTTTATTGTCTGTTGTTTGAAATCCCCTTCTCAGAACTGTTCAATCGCGTTTTTCTCGAAAACGGGTGAAATTATCGTGTTTAAACAAGAGTATCAATATTACGTAAAAATGATGTTTACGTCATATTTTCTAATCAAAATCACTAAAAAGTTTCGTCAAAAAAAGATACCACTTAATTTCATCATCAGGAATCATTCACGTGGCGCCCCCTATAACAAAATGTGAAATAATACATAACATAATATTCCTTGTCCAAAGTTATGCCTCTGTGCCGATTTTGATAACAATTGATAAATATACAAGGACATTATCAGAAAAAAACGAAAAAAAAATTCAACTTTAACGCCCTGTATCTTATTCCACAGCAATATTTTATTAAGGTATATTTGGTCCTATCGCAATATTTTGGTCCCAATAACTTGCCCTTAGCCTATGTCCCAATAGTTATGAACCACCCTGTAGAAAACCACACATCGCACACGCCTTAGGCCGACTCTGCTCGTCCGTGGGGTGGCTTTCTGAGCAGATCCCAATTCGGTTTGATAGATAGAATATCGAATTGCCGAATGGATTGAATTGAATCAAAGCCAAGTAGGTCTATCTAGGGTTTGCCGGCTGTATCAGTAACTGTCCTCAAAAGAATAAGATACAAGATGTACAGCCGCCACGATAGCCAACATGGAGGCTGTGCCTGTCAAAAATGCTCATATAACACACTGTTTCATCTAGATCAACACAGAATCTGCAAGTTCACTTGGCGCATGATATATAGTTAAATAAGTTCGTTGTTTTCCTTATTCAAATAAACTGGTGAATAAACTTTACCTAAAAACAACATATACAAGGAAAGTAACATAGAAGTTTCACTCTCTTTGGTTGCTTTCCCCCGGATATTTCTGCCATAAGATATTCTATCTTAGATTATTTCAGACCAGTTTTTGTAGGGATGCGCGAGACAAGCAATAAATAATCTTTTTTTAAATGATATACCCTTCTTTGTACGTTTGATTGAATGCACTAACTCAATTCCAAATTAGTTTTACAATTTTATGCATCGCCATCTAGTGCGTAAAACTCAAAGTTAATGGTACGCTAAAAAAGGTTACTGCGTTTCAACTGTTCTTTATAAAGCGAACTGTAATACCGACAACAGTTTGATGAGGATTTGTGAGGATGTAATCTTTTTTTACATTTCTATTGACTACGTGTAGTTTATTCTAGATGGCAGTGTATTTTGTGAATTTCATAATTTTAAATTTAATAATCTAATTGTGTTTATTAATTCTATAAAACTTGTGGGCAAACACCTTGGGATGTATAAATATAAAAAAATAGTAAGTTTTCTAAAATTTAACTCCTTACAAGCTTGAAAATCAAAAAAATCGAAATATCTGAAAATATACGCCTAAAAACGAGAAGAAAAAATGTTGTAATCTGAAAAAAAAACAATAGCAAGTGAGATTTCCTTTTTCCCTTCAAAATCTAATCACAGATAATTTGTCTAAAACGACTTTTGGGAACATGCGGTCAAAATTTCTCGGTGGAGGGGTCCTGGTCTCATGACCAAAGGGTCCTAGAGTTTGAAATAGTACGGAAGACAAAAACCCATTTTCTGATTTTCAAATTAAAAAATTAGAAACTGATTTTCATGTAATAGGTGTAATTCCTTACTCGATTATTTACAGTTGGATTTAAATTAATAATGTTGTTTCCAAAGTAGCGCCGGGAAACAGTAACAAAGCCTACACAAGGCTAATTGAGGCCCAAGAAACACAAGGTTACTGATCAACTCTGATAAAAAAGTCCCATAAAAATCTGCAGCACCTGCTTTTATAAATATATAAAAAATATCTTTATTTTTCATGTTTAACAGAAAAATGAATTTTTGGACAAAGTTGGTTACTTAATTTGACAAACACCCTGTGATTTGAACATTATTATGCAGGGTGATTTATTAATTTTCCCAATTTTTTCAATTAATCATAACTTATGAACCACCTTATACATTTTTATAATATTTGGTTCGTATGTTCTTTGTCCATAGTGGCATCGATTAACATAATAAAAAAAGTCTTATTCCAGGTCCGGCCTTAAAAAAATTAATAAGTAGGTTTCGAGTATACCTTGTATAACAATATTCACAAATTTGGAAAGAGCACAAAAAAATAAGTAAGACTAAATCTATTTAGTTTTTACTTTGTAACTTGAGTCAAATTTAGATGTTTCGATAGTTAGGTAGCACAAAATTAAAATAAATAAATTTTCTACCCCAAATGGCACTTTTCCAGCTTTATTCCATAAAAAAAAATTTCTTCTTCTCCTTATTGAAAAACGAGAGGACTAACTTTCAAACACCCTGTATGCGTAAAAAAATTATCAAAAAATTATAAAAATGAGGAAAAATGCCTATTCCGAAAAAAGCATAACTTTATTTTGAACAAAAATAATGTTGCAACAAATTGTATTAAGTTAAACAAAAAGATTTAGACACAAAAAAATGTAAACAACGTAACTTATAACAGTTATTCAAAGTGGCCTCCATTTTGCTCAATACATTTCCGTGCTCTATGAATAATAAAACTAAAATTGGACCTAACACTGAACCTTGAGGTATTCCACTGCTAATTGGCAGATTTGAAGAATCCTCACCATTAGCACGCAGCTGCTGATTTCTATTTTCAAGTTTTAAACCATTGCAAAGAAGAACCCCGTACGCCATAAATTTGTAGTTTCTTAATTAAGATTTCATGATTAACACAATCAAAGACATTTGCGAAGTCACAAAATACTGAAGCTGTGAAAAGTTTAGCATTAAGTGATGTATATATTTCATTAAGAACGGAAAACATTGCGTCACTAGTGCATTTTTTAGGAAGGAAACCATACTGGTGAGGTGTTAGGATGTTTTGTTTGGAAAGAAAGGGCAGTAGGCGATTTTTCATTAGCCCTTCTATTATCTTCGATAAGGTAGGTAATAAAGCAATAGGTATATAGTTACAGGTTTCGGTTTTGTCACCACCCTTATGAAGTGGGATTATTATAGCTGTTTATAGACAGCTCGGAAAGATACCAGATTCGTAGGATTCATTAATAAGCGAAGTTCATCATTTCCACAGGAAGATTTATTTTGAGATGATGGTTATAAAGAACGATAGACCCATAAAAAATAGGTTATTTAGAAGCAACTCGGTGTCCTGCATCTACCCTTACTGTATGCGCATTTCCCAATGAAACACCCTGTATTTACAATATATAGCGATGTTTGTACTGTTGTAAGTGCTGTCCTAGCAACGCATTCTAACCTCCTCAAAAGTAAGAATGTAAACATTGTAAAATGATGTCTCTATCCAAACAAAATGAGTAATTTGAAGGATAAAATAGACAGATATACTGGTTATTATAAAAGTCCAGATGGAATCGAAAATTTTAAAGTCAAGTAAGTGATTCATTTGATTTTGTATATATTTATATAAGTATTTGTTATACTATTTTATAAAAACCGGGTGAAAAATGTTGAAAATACTGTGTTCCTATGTGACTGAAGAAACTGTATCCAATACGGCACAAGACAAAAATTGTAATTTTATAATTTTCACCTACAATCAATGTCGAAAATCATATGGCAAGGAAATGGCGTTCTTGCTGAGGCGCGAAAAATGAAAAATAAAGTTCTAAAATTTAAAGGACTCATACTATTAATGTTTTTCTTTTAAAACAGGCGCTTTTTTTGGCATATGCAAATAGTAATGCTAGAATTTTAATATTTACAAACACTTTTTTAAAATAGCCTGTATAATGACGTTATTCTCGAGTTGTCAAATTTGAATTTGAGAATAACAAACTTAATTTATTTGTATACATTCTCATACATTTCATTTATGATGGCGGGTTCCAAAAGCGAACCAAAAAGGGTGGACTACCTACCACTAGAAATGGTCCTGTTATCCTATATAAAATTTGCGCACCTGGCCCTTTTTACTTGTTAACAACTCATTAATTTTTTGAGTATAAACTTTTTCATTGTAAAATTAACTGAGCTAATATTTTTTCCATTCAAATGCATCATCATACATATATAGGACATTTTCTGGTGGCAGGTAGTCCACCCTTTTTGGTCCGCATTTTGCATCAGTCCATTTATGAAATGCGAAAGGTTCTATTATAAATCGAAATTTGAAATAGATTTTAAAAATTAAAAAAGTAAATTTTGGCATTTGTTACGAAATATTCTGTTTGAATTAAATAATAAACAATGCATTCCATTTTTTTAGGATACGGTTAAAAGAAGAATTAGTTAATGGTATCGAAGAAGATGAAGAGAAATGGAATATTAAAGAATTTACTTGGCAGAAAAAACATTTCAATAATTTTGAGTTTCAATATTACTCGGACATAAATAATTGTGTTACGGAATTGGAAAGACAATACCATGAAGAAATTGATAATAGCGAAGCTTCGCATGATTTAATATTTTTCACTTACATAAATGAAGATTATAGTAATATTGAAAACGAAGAAGTAAGTTTTTATCATAAAGTATCTAGTGGAGTGACGTTAGTCATCAAAAAGTGAGGGGAAAAAAAATTGGGCAATCGATAAATTATCATTTTTTAATGAATTAATATTAAATAAAATTTTTCATGAAAAATTCTATTAATAAAATATCCATGTCAACAAATTTGATAAAGTTTTTAGTGACTTTTACTGGCATTAATTTAATTTAACATTGACGTATACATTAAAGGTCGTGCTACATAGTAAATGTAAATGCGTTCTTGATTTAATTGCCTTATGATTATTGGTTATTAAAAGTGTTGAATTTTCATTATTCAACGTTTTTTAACCAATCAAATCAATTTTATAAACACACTATTGAATAATGAAGGTCAAATTCCGGTTTGATTTTTGGTTTATTATTTGACATTAGTAGATAAACCATTTTAAAGCTTAGGATATCGCCGAAATGTCATGTTTTGACAAACTTTTTCATTGGAATGACCGTTTTTTTAATATTTGACCCGAAAAAATGACATTGATGGTTATAAATGCAATTATATGCAATTTCAAACGGCCATATCTCGTTACAGACAAAAGATAAAAAAAATTGAAATTCAGATCAAGAGATGGCGATTGGACCTGTCATGTTTTAAATATGATATCGTCTACAGACCTGGGAAACTGAACGTTGCCGCTGACGCGTTTTCTCGAGTTTGTATGCTAATAGATAGTCCAAGTTCTAATTCAAAATTAGTCGAGTTACACAGATCCCTATGCCACCCAGGAATCACGTGTATGGTTCATTGGATCAGATCAAAGAACTTACCGTATTCCGGTGCAGAAATAAAACCGCGCTTTATTAAACAAGAGGGACATCTTAGCCAAGCAACCAGGCCCGGATCCAGAGGCTGGTTTTGGGGGTGGCGCATTGTCTAGTTTTATCTACCTGTCTGTGTTTCATAAAAAGTCATAAATTCGTTTCTAAGCGCTTGACACTAATGAATCCTTAATATCGATCTACTAGCATTGATATTGACCAGCCACCTAACAGGTTTTTTCTACAACTTGAAGATATTCAAAAAATTTTTTGCTCTGAATCCCTTTGGGGGTGGTGATCGCCACATCGCCATCCCCTCTGGGTCCGGGCCTGAAAGCAACTGCACCCTTTGAAAGGTTGAACATTGTTTTTAAAGGGCCAATACCCTCTAACACCCAGAATCGGTACGTATTGACCATAATTGATGAATTTAGTCGCTTCCCCTTCGCCTTCGCCTGCAAGGATGTATCTTCAAGTACAGTTATTAAATGTCTCAAGGATTTGTTCTCTACCTTTGGCACTCCAGAGTACATCCATTCAGACAGGGGAACGTCTTTCATATCAGATGAACTAAGGCAATTTTTATTTTCTATTGGTACGTCCTGCAGCCGTACTACGCCTTATAATGTTCAACGAAATGGTCAAGTTAAGCGACTTAATGGTACACTGTGGTAAACGATCCAGCTACACATCAAATCCAACAATGAAGATATTTCTAACTGGGAAAAGGCTTTACCACTGGCATTGCACTCTATAAAGTCATTGTTATGTACAAGCACTAACACGACCCCACATGAGCGCATGTTTAATCATCCACGTCGTTCACAAAATGGACAGTCTTTGCCGTATTGGCTCCATTCACCTGGACCTGAATTTATGAAACGGAATGTATAAAACTCAAAATATGACCCCGCTGTGGACGAAGTTCAATTGTTGCAGGGTAACTCAGAATGTTCTTTTGTAAGACTGCCTGACGGGCGAGAGACAACCGTTTCCAATAGAAAACTGGCTCCAGTACCACAAAATGTTGAAGAAGTTCTGTCAGATGATGATCTAGATGATGACCAACAAGGAGTTATCCCTCCGAACCAAGATCCACCTGCCAATGCTGATTCGGATGTAGGCAACAGCCAACCACGGCGTTTGTGCAGAAACCTCCAGCCTACTTCATCTCTTCAAAGAGGGGGGGTGGTGAATGTGATAATAGTCTCCGTACTATATCTATAATGTGATAATAGTCTCCGTACTATATCTATAGAGTTTGACATTGTCTGGCACGTCACTATATAAAGATTGTCATTCATACATTACTGTGTTTGGTTTTACTTAAATTGTATCAATGCCCACATCTTTGGAGGAAATCTCGCAGATTCAGAAATGTAATTCTCCGTTAAATAATCGGAGAAGGACGTTATACGGGTATCTTTGGGGGCTATATCAATCAATTCTTCAATGAAGCATTCCGAAACATCAGCACTGTCTAAATATATGAGGCCGAAAGACCAGCGTAACCATTTCCCCAACTCGCTGTCCTTGTCAGAATACTCTCTTTTGAGTCCAATGCTTTGTATTTTCCTCAGCCAAGCTTGGCTGATGTGGAATCTGCAGCCTATCTTTAGCTGAGGCCAAACGTTTCGGCTTGCTTTGTGAATAGCCTCTTCGAAATCACACAATTGCACTGCGGTTAAATGTCAACTTCTTGCTATCACAAGCAGATATTACAGATCTGAACACTTGCTCATAACCTTCTGTCTTTTTACTTTTTAAAATTTCAAAAACTAACGGCACATAATGTCCATTACGAACCGCGTGAATCGTGAATAACTTCGTCGAAGAATTTTGTGCAGTAGTTGAAGGTCCCATTACAGAAAAACTTTGTTTCACTACACAAAAATTTTTCATAGCTGAATATAACTATTCCTATCTCCTTATTAAACGAAAGCCGGGACGTCTTCATTTATTGAAGTTTTAATATCAATTGTAGCCAAAGCGTCGAAAACGTCGTGAAAAATTTTCGTTTTCTCTAAAGAATTTTGTTTACCTGCCTTAATCCTTTCGCTGCGCGCAATCACAATATAAGGATAAAAATATATCTTCCAAAAATTCTGTTATATGCATGTCCCATTTTCTAACATTTTTCTGGTAAGGGTTCAATAAAGTATCTTTTATTTATGTTTCTTTTACTTTGTAGGTAGGTACCTACTTTCAAAAATTACATTTGACACTGGTTAAATTTTCGTAGAATTTTAGTACCAATAAAATTTGCACCCCGGATGCAGTTTCGTTGTACCCGGGATGCAGTTTCGAATGTCCGCTTAAAATGTTCCCAATGTTGTTCTCTCATTAGGATGTTATATACATTTTTTTTGTGGAAGTGATATTTTTCCAGATATTTATGCTAGAACGATCCAGTTTCTTTAAACACCCATTTTTGAATTGCCATATCTAAGTAGAGGTCCGGAGTCGGAGTGACACCTTTTTTTCCGGACAGGGCCAATGTAGTCCCCCCCCCCGTTTTTGAGGTCGCTGAAACCGAATGTGAGGGTAAAAAAAGTTTTTACCCTCGGAATCCACTTCAAAACGGCAAAAAACCACTTCCTAGAGGGGTTAAACCCGCTTTACAAGGTTTCCCTGTAGAAAAACACACTTTCCCCCCATTTTCGAGGATGCTGAGCACGGTGGTGGTGTTGGAGGTGTAAATCTAACGGCGGCACTCCACTGATCTACTTTTTGATGTTTCATCATTCAGATAACCGTAATTAGTTTTATTTTAGACAAACATAAATCAAACTAAGTTGGAGAAATTAATGGATAACTGTCATGTTACCCAAGAATATAAAGATGTTGGAGGAGAATACGATTTTAAGAAGTCAGTTTTGAATGCTTTGGATAACACAATAATTCCGAATGAATTAGAAAAAATGTTCATAGTGGCTGATTTAGGGTAAATATTAATATTTTATTTTAACAGAATAATATAATATTTATTGAATAAACACAAAGAATAATAAGCCATAAGTGCTGCTGCCCTTGTTTCGCATGCCATGAAAGGCATCGTAAATCATCATCAACATTATAAATAGAATTATACCCAAAGACCAGATATATGTATGAACCTTGACCGATCTTCTTTCCCATTAAGTATTTTACTTGAATTTTCTTTCCAGTCTTTTGGTATTGCTCGACATAGATTTAAATTACAAAAATTTAGAGAAAATGACATGTCATACTTTTATTAGTTTATATAATTTAGTTGTTGATTTTTTTAATCTTATTGTTTACAATTTCCAATTCAGTCATTAGTTATAATTTACTGAAGGAGTTTAATAAAATATTCCAAATTCCATTATTTGTATAGGGCTGTAGAAAAAATATTGTATGCAACATATGCATAAAGTGCAAAAAGTACCACTTTATGCACTTGTTGCATAAATTACTATTTTATTGTTTATATTTTTTAGAGAGTATATTGAAGACGTGTGGATAAAAAACGAAATAATATTATGTACTATTAGGTATGATAAAATATCAAAAACGATATCAGTTTTTCCGGATTTTACATCGACAAAACCATATATTTTAAAAATCCATGGTCAATCTTTGAGGTATGTCCATTATTTTTTGGAACACTCTTCTACTGACATACCAGAACCTGAAGCTTATAAGGAAAACGAGATTCTTAGAAAAGTAAGAGGAATAGAATAATTTTTTTTCATTTTCTGTAGGTATAATAAGTTTATGTTTTGATTTTAGATTTCTGAAAAAAAGATTTCTCTTACTAAAGAACTTACAGGTGGAGATTTCTTTTTGCCACCAAAAAACAAACTTTTTGTATACTTATTTTTCGACATATTATCCGCAAGAGGTTTCGAGTATAATAATCTATTTATGCAATACTTCATCGATCTACCCGATCATTGGTACTGCGAAAATCCTGAAACTTTAAGCGGGATTACGTCAATTTGTCACAGTAAAGGTGAAGACGGCATTGTATTCTATGGACATAATTTTGACGTGGTTTTGGAATATGATATTCAATCTCTGCAGGATTCAAGTAAGGTTTTTTTTGTTACAACCGTTTTTTATCAGCTAATAACTCGAAGAGGATTACACAACAAGTCGGAAGACTTTTCAGTAAGCAAAATTATGCTAACTTTAGGAAAAAATCTGAAAAAATAAACTGGTCTCTTACTAAAAACTCCTCAAATCTTTGAAAGTATTTCACCAGAAACTAAGTACCTAGGTACTCTTTTCAATGAATGTTTTCCTGTTTTCTTGTTTTCCTGTTTTCCTGTTTTCCTGTTTTCCTGTTTCTTACTGTTTTTATAGTAGTCCATTGACCTCCGAGGTAGGTAATTATTTTCTTAGTATTTAGCATGGCTTGAACCCATTTGATTATGGAAGGTCCGAAACCTTTTGCGTTTGCTGCGTTTGATTGATTCATATGAGGTGTTATCAAATGCATCCTCTATATCTATGAATACCCATAGAGCTACTTCCTTTGAAGCAATTGCCTTTTCAAGGTCTTTTACAAGACAATGCAAGGCATCTAGAGAGGATTTTCCTGATTGATAGGAAATTTGTTCCTCTTGAAGCGGTATATATAACTTCTTATGTATTTATCAAGTATTTTTTCCATACTTTTAAGTAGAAAGGAGATACGGCTTATAGGTCTATAGGACTTTGGATCCTCTTAAGGACGTTTGCCACTCTTAGGAATAAAGCAGACCCTAACCTATTTCCATCCTTTTGGAATATATCCCAATATGAAGCTCATCTTGAATGTCTTAATTAGATGAGGAGTTAAGATATCAGAGCTGGAAAGATACCATCCTCTCCAGGAGATTTGTAGGACTTTTTGTAGGACTTTAAGCTATTAATAGCCCCTTTTGTTCTGTTTATTGTGAAGATTTTTCCTGCTAGGCTTTTTGTCGCACTTGATGTTCTGTAAACAGGTTCATCAAGGTTAACCTTTGCGTCATCTTCAATGAGTGCTGAACCAGGAAAGTGAGTAAATTCTCCGTTTGGTCCAATACCGTTAGAGTGGTCCTTTGAGATTTCTTTTTGGAGGCGTACTGCTGGGGCTAAATTAGCAATCCCTTCACAGTTGCCTAAATTTTTGGCTCTATTGAATGCTTTGCGTGTTTGCGCCTTTAACTTGCTGAGTTCCCTGTTCCAACATGGCACATCTCTTATGACGGCTTTGGTTTTGATGGGACAGGCCTCCTCATAGCAGTTAATTATTGTACGATTCAACCATTGGGAGGCCACTTCAAGTTCCTCTATATTTTCGATAGTATAAGTTACGCCTTCAACATCTAACCTTAATTCTACTGCAGTGAACAAGCACATCATAAAATCAAAGAAACTTGGGATATTGTGAATAATCTAAGAGGTAAAACCAACTCATCACCACACAAAAGCAATTTAAAATCTAGTATAAGTCAGCAGACAGATCCGATAAACAACCTTAAGGGACCATCCATTGGATATTATTTTTATTTAAGACATAAAGACATAGATGACAGAAATAAAAAACAAAAAATCATCTGGACACGACGGGATTTCGTTAAAAATGTATGAAAATCTAGCTGATAGGGCCTTACATGCTTTAGCTGTATATGTTTTGTAGTACTTTATATTTTTTGTACTTTCTATATATTTTAAACTTTTTATTCTTTTTTTTATATGCTGTAACGAGTAGTTTTAAACTTTCGACAATAAAGTAATAATAAAAAAACAAGTTTTTCGTATTCTCACGATTTCGACATTTCAATTAACACATTTCGTTTTAGGAACTCCGAAAAGTCCTTGCATCTATTTTCAAGTAATTTCAAAGTCGTCTTGGGAACGTTATAGAACTGAAGGGGTAGCATATCAATACTTACCCATTTCCAGACCTAGTTGCTATATTTACGACTTATCATGCTATCGTTTTAATTCCGATGAATTCTTTGGAGGATTAAGAAGATATTTTATTGGCGACGCTTACAACTATGGAGACGTAAGATGGATCGGGTTGCCTATAGATCAATGCGATGTGAGTTATTACTATTAGTTCAATTGCAAAAAAAAACTATTGGGTGTTATAGCAAAGGCTACAAAAGGCTTTTTTTGTAGCTTAATTATGCAATAACTATTTAACCCACTGGGATTGCATAAAAAACAATAAATTTTGAAAATGAACATTCGAGACCAAGTGCATCTTGTAGAAAATACAATTCTAAACAAATTTATTCCTATACATTTTCCGCCTCAGAGCCATACTTTCCGAGATTTTCGACGATGAATGCGAAAAACTATGACTTTTTTCGGTAATTTTTCAGTTCTTTGTTAATAACAATATGAAGCGGGAGGAATCGTGTCCGGGGACTAGGTTTTTCGAAATCTGCGCATTTTTTTTACATAGGAAGCACTCGGTCCTCAAGTGTGGTAAGCCAACACTCAGCCCAAACCCTAATTTGATTGGACTATATTCGGATCTGAAATTAAAATGACATTTTTAGATGTGCTACCATCTATGGTTAGAAGAGAGTATTGACAATAAATTTTGACTGAATCTAGTCAAGATGTCACTCTCTTCTTTTTATCCCTTTAAGAGATTAGTACAAAGTTAGTAAACCAGTAAAGAATTTTAATTTATTAGATTGGACATCCTCAGACCGGTTTCTGCCTTTCGGCTTCATCAGTTAGGCTTTTCGAATCCAATAAATAAAATTTCAAATGCGTACAAGTCAATAGCTATATCCGCTATAAGATAACATTTTTAGATGTGCTACCATCTATGGTTAGAAGAGAGCATTGACAATAAATTTTGACTGAATCTAGTCAAATGTCACTCTCTCTTCTTTTTATCTATTGACTTGTACGCGTTTGGAATTTTATTTATTGGACTCGAAAAGCCTAACTGATGAAGCCGAAAGGCAGAAACCGGTCTTAGGATGTCGAATCTAATAAATTAAAATTCCTTACTGGTTTACTAACTTTGTACTAATCTCTTAAAGGGATAAAAAGAAGAGAGTGACATCTTGACTAGATTCAGTCAAAATTTATTGTCATTACTCTCTTCTAACCATAGATGGTAGCACATCTAAAAATGTTATCTTATAGCGGATATAGCTATTGACTTGTACGCGTTTGGAATTTTATTTTTTGGATTCGAAAAGCCTAACTGATGAAGCCGAAAGGCAGAAACCGGTCTTAGGATGTCGAATCTAATAAATTAAAATTCCTTACTGGTTTACTAAAATGACAGTGTTATTTTTTCTTATGAACTACTCAAAAACATATTTTCATGTTTTTCATGTCTTTTCAGGGGAAAAATGACATAATTATTCCATCATCAAAAAACGCTGATGTGGCGTCTCCTGTAACATTTGGGGGGTGGATTGTTCTAGAAATTAATTCGTTCTGACGAATCAGACGACCATTTTACGCTTCGTATTTTGCGCTGAACATGAGAAATGTGTTATGCTGAAATTTTATTGGTTGCATGTTGGCCTACTTGAGCTTTAACATGTATTTAGACTGTGACATTTATAGAAACAGTTTGTTATCTTTCATCTTATTTTGTCATTCGATCTCTCCCTCTCACACGCTGAATGTGAATTAATTGAATATATGTTGGATGAGTTTTGAAATATTATTACGTCATATCTGCCTCAGTGGTGGCGTGAAAGGTTTTATTTTCATTTTAGTTTATTATTTTATTTATTTTATGTTACCTCGCTAAGCAGTGGCAGGGGTAAATTATATATTTACATATTATTCCTTGATTAAAGTTATTTTTCTTGTAAAATTATAACAAAAAATACCCGCGCTTACTTTGTCTCACCCTGTATAGTCTTATTCATCACAAAAATAATATAAAAGTTGTTTTGAATTTTTAGACTGGCACGTTCAACAAATTCGGTGTTAACACAGTTGGCACAGGAGAAATAAAATTTAGAGTGAATGTTCTTCATCAATCCCAAGCATTTCTTAACGAGTATAATGAAGGGGACCTTCAAGGAAAGTTCATTTATGAAAAATTGAACTCTTCGAGTCTGATACGAAGTGTAAATCAAGTTATACTTGCGTTTAAAAAGGCAAGGCGAAAAATGTACGAGGTCAAAAAGCATTTATGAATTTGTGCTTGTATTTTTATAAAATAATTATTTTTAATAATAATATTTATAGTATAATTTTGGTTTTATTACACAACAGTGAATTATCGAGTCAGGGAATCATATCTGGTATACAGGGTGGCGCAAATGAGTAAAAAAGGAGTAGGGCCTGGTGGTGCGGCGTGGAGACCACCCAATTAACGTTGCCAACGTTGCAAACAAAAAATTGGCCTTAACCAACCAAAAAAATTTTTTTTTTCAGGGGTGAGTGGCGGGGGACTCTTAAATATTTAATCAACTTTGTATCTATAAAGGTATACAAAATCCCAATAGTGTTCAATGAAATTTGCGCCACCCTGTATGAAAATCGATTTCTAAATTTTTAATTAATTAAAAATTAGAAAAAGATTTTTGCTTTCGGTATGATTCAAACCCATGTTAGATCGATACTCACCAACCTTACCAATTGATGAATTGAAATAGGAAATGGTACTGTAATGAATCTATTTATCTCCGTCCAGAAAAGTTCAATAATTTCGGGATTAAATGAAAATTTAATTAAAAATTAAATAAAACATTCGATATTTATTTGGCTCACCGGGTATAGTCGAACTCAATCCTTTATGAGAATGAAAAAACAGCAAAGGATTACCGCCAATAGAACAAATGCTCATGAATCTGGACATTTTTGAGCACTTTAAACTCGAAAACACGGTACACTGTCCATATACATAAAAATAAAATAATATTTTGGCTATTAGGACCACTGTGCAAAGATTCAATAACCAACTTAGCTGGATATCGTTATAGGGGAGAATGGCGTATAATTATTAATTATGAGTTTAATATGAATTTACATTTTAATTTCTATAACGCATATTAGATTTGAATTACTAATTAAAATTTTGTCTTAAATTAATTTAACTAAACTGTGGGGTGTGAGGTTACACTCATAAGAGGCGACAATGGAAGTGTGGTTATAGTTTTTACATTTTCAATTGCAGAAACAAAATTCTCAGATGTGCAGACAGGTTGCATTGGCGGCTTGTAGATGTGCCGACAAGTGGCTTTGTCGGTATTAGCGGCATGTAGATGTGCCGACAAGTGTCTTTGTCGGTATTAGCGGCATGTAGATGTGCCGACAAGTGGCTTTGTCGGTATTAGCGGCATGTAGATGTGCCGACAAGTGGCTTTGTCGGTATTAGCGACCTGTATAAAGCGGGATCATTTTATTCTGCAATTAAAGTAGGAAGTAGGAAGTTAGACAAATATTGTCTTCAGTAGTGAGGGCTAGGAAAATATTCATACAGTGATACACTGTGCTTGTGTTCGCACCTGATTTTTGATTTAGTGAATAGTAGATGGTAGGTGATTCGTGGCGTTAGTTTATTTCAATTAATATTATTCTTGGCTTCCGTGTATATACATACTTTTTTTTATTTTGAAACATTGTTCTTATTTATTTATTCGGTGTCAATTTCAATATGTTTCGTCCTTGGGAAAATACAGTTTTTTTTAAATGGATCTAAAGAATCGGAACAATCACTAAATGATATTCCAATGGATTATGTGGTATCAGGTTGTAGTCCCAAAGATTCCTGGCATCAAAAAGGGGCCACGAGGTATTGCGCCTTCCGCCCTATTTTTGTGTATTTAACCCCATAGATTTGGGGACAACTTAAAAAAAGAATAAGGCGTCATAACGTGTTTCCCAAATTTGATGGGTTGATAGCAAATTTGGTAAAAGAAGAAATTAACAAAATTTCAGCTGATGATTGGCAGAAAAAAATCAAACATGTCATCAAAGAAGAAAATTCTTATATAACGAGTCCGACCAAATTTATTATCAATGTTGAAGTGATTCCGATGGTGAGGGTTGAGATAGGGTAGGTAAGCTTAATTAATTTATAAATATCTGGTCACCGAGCTTCGCTCTTAATATTCAAATCTACATTTTTAAGCAGTCCAATGAGTATATAATTTAAGTATATTTATACCTGACAAATTATTAATTAATTCGTGAAAATCACGGAGTGGGCGACATCTACTTGAACTACAGAAAGGTAGATAAATAGAAAGTAGGCGGGAAAATTAAAAAAGCTGTCAGTGTTAATTTTCAATTTGCTGCAGGTGTTGTTGACGTTTATCAACTGCTTGTCCCAGAGGTTAGTTAAATGCATTAAAAGTTGCCTAGTTTCTGGAGATTTCACCCTTTTGGGGCAACATCTACTGACGCTTGATCTTCGCGAATAGTCACGGCGGACAGGCCCCGTTTCCGGGACGGGCAACAGCAGCGTGTAGGGCATAGTGGTTTCAGTGGGGTGGTTTTAGTGAGTAACCGTAAGGGGTAGTCTCACACTATCGGGGAAGGGAAGAACCTTTACCCGATGTACATAAAGAATTTCCACCCGCCAAAAAAAAGATTAGCTTTAGGTTAGGTTAGATCTGTGTAATAAATAAAGAAAAGTACGATACGTGTGACATTTTGACATTTGTTACATTCTGACAGGTGTCATATTTTGACAGTTGTAACATTCTGACACGTATCACATTTTAACAGTTGTCACGTTTTGACAAGTGTCCATTTTAACAGTGTTACTCAACGTTCCTATAAATATTTACCTAAACCCATGATTTCTGAAATTGAATTGGCAACGTTGTATTTTCAACTTAGAATTTATGAGATGGCTGTCATTTGACAAGCAAATTATTTATGTCCGTCAAATGAACCTTTTCTTTTTTATACTTTTCAGGTTTATTCTGGTTATAAATTGCTACTTGGGCATTTGCAGAATAAAAAAATGTGAAAAATATTTTTCCGCGCAAAAATTTCTATTGCTAAGTAGGTATATTGATTTTATCATGTTTTATAGCATCTGCGAAAATTTCATGAAAATCCCAGCCGGTCCCATTTTCTTAACGTTTAACCAGAGATGTGCGTGTCAGTAGTTGTCAAAATTTGTAGGTCATTATGGATAAAAAGCGGCAAATTTAAAATTGAATTCTTTCAGATTTAAACGCCAGAAATTAAATAAAGTCAAACCTTTTTACTACTATACTATACAGAAGAAAGGAGTGCAGTATTTAATTTGCAGAACGTAGTACAGGTTCAAGAGGTAGAAATTTTATTTTTACCTCATCCTTCAATGCTTATTTGTAGTTAAAATTTAAATTTTAATACATCTGATCGGCCTAATATAGTTTTTGTCTAGATTTAATCTTGTTTCCATGGTTTTTACTGTAATAAACCTGTTATTTTGACAGATAAGTCAGACTTTATTTATTCATAGCCGTATCGTATGTATTTTAATTGATTCGGAATTTTGTAATAAAATATATATTTCAAAATGGCTTCATTCTAAAAATATTATCAGTCCTCCTAAATCCTTGAAGGCAGAATTATTAGTAATTCAAATTCAAAATTCAAAAAATATATTATAGATGAGATGGCCAGAGAAAAACTAATTAAAATTCTCAGATTGCCTCCGTACCACGCAGAGTTAAATCCCATTGAACTGATCTGGTCACAATTATTAAAAGATTATGTTTCTCAAACCAATAAAACATTTAAATTTCCTGATGTGCGAAATTTGTTTTTGAAGGCATTTTCAGATGTAAATAGAGAACATTGGGGAAAATGCATTGATCATGTTAAAAAGGTGGAAAATTCATTTAGGAAAGTATATCCACTATCAATGGATAATTTAATAGAACCTATAATAATAAACCTCAGAAAAGACAATTACAGTAATACCAGTAGTTTTAGTGAAGACAGTGACTTTTATAGATAGTTCTTGAACTAACTTTTTTTTTAATCTTTGAGTTTAGGTAAGTACTGAAGCGTTACTTTTAATGCCAAGAGATTAAAAACAGTTTAATCCCAACATATAATCCTCCTTGTTATTTATTGGTTAAATTTAATTCGTTCAATGTTAAAGTGTCAGATGCATAAGGTTTATTTTTACTTTTTGTAAATAATATAACTTCAAAATTTAATCTACGAAGTGGGTATATATATTTTATATGCTGTGACCTTATTTATATTATAGAAACTTATTTTGCAAAGTACGCCTATGGAATGTGACGTTATATCCTCTCTCCTTTATAGTATATTACTATAGAAACAAGTTGCCGTTGCTAGGAAATAAAACTAAAAGCTTAACTTTTCTTGTAAATATCTCGGAAGATCGAATTTTCACAGACATGAGACCTATATTTTCTGTCGATTTAGATAGGAATTAGTCTACCCTGAAAGTTTCATTGAATTCTGACGAGTGGATTTCGAGATCCTCTGGACACACATACACACACACACATACAAACCTTGCTCGTTTAATAGTATTTGATATTTATGACTTTATTCACCGTGTTTTTAATTTTAGAATTAAAATTTGAGACAAAATTTTAATTAGCAACGTTTCTGAATCTCACAAGAGATCAGAAAATGAAGCTATAGGCCAGGTGGAGTGGTCAACCTCTATTCAAATCTAATATGCGTTATAGAAATTAAAATGTAAATTCATATTAAAGAAAGTTAATCAATATAGAAATTTTACGCAAATTACCCCTAACGATCTCCAGTAACTTGGTTATTGAATCTTTGCACAGTGGTCCTAATAGACAAAATATCATTTTATTTTTATGTATATGGACAGTGTACGGTGTTTTCGACATTAAAATACTCAAAAATGTCCAGATCACTCAGTATTTCTTCTATTGGCGGTATCCTTTGCTGTTTTTATAGCGTTTTTTCTTTCTCATAAAGCGGTGGGTTCTACTATACATACTTTTAAACCTTTTACAAGCTACACCGTTTAAGGACTGATTGCGCGCGCCGCGATTTGAGTCGTTTGGGAAGGGAATTTTGAAAAAGTAGGAAGGCTTCAGAGCTCAGATGAAGAATAATTTTGACCTAAGAATTCATTCTATTCCTGCGATTCAAATCAAATATTCGAGCCGAAAATTTAATTAGCCGTTTCGCCGTTTTTTAATTCCGAGGTCTAAAGTTCTTAGTATTGTTTTTCAAAGTAACGAATTGCGTGAAATTTTCATTTTAGTTTCCGTTTATATTTACTGAATAATTGGCTGAAATAGTTTGTTTGTTTTCCGGTTTTATAAGTTAGGTTACTCGTAATTAAATTTACACTGTCAGTAGCGTATCTATTTTAATTTCTAGAAGAGTCAACCGTCAACTAATAGAGCCGAATCGAACGTTTCTTTTAACGTATTATCTTTTTGTTCAGGATTAAAAGGGTGGGCTTTGAAATACAGATACTTTTATTTTTGTAAATAGTCACGTTAATTCTCTGGTTTATATTCACAGACCTTACCTCTTTTCAGGGCTTTAAAAAATATATATAATAAGATAAAAATGTTGAGTCTGAAATCAACAAGACTCCTGGAGAATACCGTATCTCCATCTGAAGTTACCTGTGCCCCTAAGACGCCGTTTCTAAGGGTTGTGGAGCATACCACATTAATAAACCGGCGCCCGAGCAATCTCCGTATTAAGGCGTCACTCGTAAGGCATAATTTTCTTTGTGGCAAGAAAAAGCCTTACAGTACAAAAAATTATAAGCTAGACTAGCTAGAGGTTAGAATAAACGAAACAAATAACATTCTATATTTAAATTTTAAAGCACTTTACTCTTCAATATATTTTATTTTCCCCTGTATACCACTAAATCATTCTAAATCATTAAACTATACTATGTCCACATTAAAGAAAAGGAGCGAAAACATCTGCACGGCGCGTGATTACGGTCAAAAGCTTCAAGCGAACTGAATTTGTAACAGGTGTGTATTCAGGATTCACTTTTAAATAGGATTTTCTGTAATAATATCACAAGAGCATCGAAAATAATCGAATATAAGTCTCGTGACTCGCAAGTATAACCGATTATTTTCGATGCTCTTCTGATATTACTACTGATAATAGAATTTAAAGTATTATTAAAAAATCAAAAATTGGGTTAAAGTATTCGCACAAATAATGCTTTAAGTAATTATTTAAAATTTCTGCATTTTATTTTAATAATTTATAAACATATGTTCATTTCTTTCTTCTTTATATACAGTGTAGATTTTTTTTAAAGTTAAATGTTATATTAATTTAATTTCAGCAATATTTTTATTCTTTGAATTCTATTAAAAAACAGAAAACATCTTAGTTACTTAGTCATAGGTACATTGTTTCTTCCTAAATCAATTTCTGTTTGTCCTTTTGGGAAAAACGCATTAATTTCTCACGATTATTGTCTATAAGGGTCAATAGTATTTATTGGTTGTCCATTTTGGTCAACCTTATAAGGATAGTAATTAGGTGTTGGTGCCTGATACTGCACATTTTGAGGATAACTCAAATAGCCTGAAGCCTGACCATTCTGTGGTGCTACAACAAACTGCTGAGGTAAATATTGCACTTGATTAAAATCTTGACCTAATCTTGAACCCTGAAGTTCTTCTATATTCTGCTGTGGTAATCCTTGAACTTGACCATATTGTTGTGGCATATAAATAAACCTCTGAGGTAAAGTTTGAACAAACTGTTGCTGCGAGGTATCAATTTGGACAGGATCTTGTTGAGCTTGTAAAGGCTGTATCTGGCCAGCTTGTTGCTGAAATTGAATAAACTGTTGTGGTATTTGCTGGGTTTGAAGAAATTTTTGTAAAAATTGAGAATCAGTCAGTTGTTGTTGAGGATAAGAATCAGTTCTTTGTAGATCGTAGTTCTGGAACGATGAAGTCAATTGGGTAGCCGATTGTGGGAAATAGGCTTGACCGCTGGTTGATGAGCAATTTGTCGAAATCGGAGGATATTCCTGAAATGGAGTAGGGTCAGTAAAAGTATATGGACAAGAAGATCTTTTTGGTGGCATTGGATTCGGCATTGGAAAGGGCCACATTCTTTGTGACGCACACGGTTGATTTAGTTGACATGGTTGATTTGGTTGACATGGTTGATTTGGTTGACACGGTTGATTTGGTTGACATGGTTGTGGTTGACATGGTTGACGAATGACAATAGGAGGTTGAGGAATAGGGAATGGAACATATATAGGAGGTTGAGGAATAGGGACAGGAACATATATAGGACGGGGAGGAATAGGGACAGGAACAGTTATAGGACGTAGAGTAGTAGTAGAAGGTTGAGGAGGTATCTCTGAATGAGTTGACACAGACGCTGTTGTTGTTGTTGTTGGTAGCGCTGTAACAAAATATAATAATTAGTCGCTGGTAAATTCAAGTTTTAATTATAATCCAGTAAATTAACGCCAGAACAATCCCAAACCTGGGCATCAAGTCTGTCCGCCAAAATTTAATTTGCAGGTATTCATAGGTACATTTACCTCCGAAAATCTCAGCTACGTGGAATTTGTGGAATGGTGAGAAAATGGCTCTAGAGTTCCCGAAAATCAGTTTTTCGACGATATCTGCCAAAATATTGCCATTAGAGCATTTTTGTTTAAACAAAAAATGAAAAGCAGTTCATTACCTACAAAAGTTGTGCATATGATTTTTTTCGCTACACTAATATTTTTTGCAAAAACAGCGTTTCAAAAATTCGCATTTTTTTTTTGTGGTAAAAACGGAAAATTTGAATATCCTCCCAAAACTTGAACTGCAAATAGAGGGTACTTAGGTGATTCCAAATAACCTTGGTTAATAGGTCTAACGCCTTTAATAACAGAGATACGAGGTGTTTCATCCATTTCGGCCAATATTTTGATAAGCCGTAACTTTAGAACCACCCTGTAGATTTCTCTCATACTTGGTACAGGTATCGTGTGTTAATAGCCCAATCCTATAGTGTAAGAACTACAATTAAAATCCAGATCCGGATTAAGAAGAATTTGCAAAATTTGAAAATCCCTAAAACAACACCCTGTATATCAGATTTTTTAAAATTGGGATGGATATTTGAAAAGAACGGAAAAAATGAGTTAAAGTGAAATTTTTTTTAAGTGCACCATTCTACTACTGGAGTTTTAACGTCAAATCACATCAAATGGATTTTTTTCATTTTCACAAGCAGTAACTTTCGAAATACCTGGTAGATTTCTTTCATATTTGGTACAGGTATCATTTTTTAGTAGCCCAATCGTATAATGTAAGGACTATACTACAGTTAAAATCCAGATTCGGATTAAGAAAAATTTGTAAAATTTGAAAATCCCCAACGCAACACGCAGTATATCAGATATTTTTTAAATTGGATCAGACATTCGAAACGAATGGAAAAAACTGAGATATTCTGACATATTTTTATAAATGCACATCTCGTTCTACATATTAATAAACTTTTAAAGTAAATTCAATTAATGCAATAAATACTTCATCTTCATAAGCCATAATTTTGGAAACACACTGTAGATTTCTTTCATATTTGGTACAGGTAGATTGTCTAAATAGCCCAATCGTACAATACAAGAACTAAAGTTAAAATTCAGATCCGGATCAAGAAAAATTTGTAAAAGTTGATAATCTCTAAAATAGCACCCTGTATATCAGATTCTTTAAAATGTAATCGGATACCTATTTGAAAAAAGAAAAAAAAAAGAAAAAAGATGTGTTATTGCCGAAGCTTTCTGTTTAATGAGTTTTGTATCCGGAATTAATCTGAAAAATTAAATCTGTATTTTTTTTGTAGAACGCTCTTGTGCACTTATACACATCTTTTGTCTTTTTTTTTTTAAATAGGTATCCGATTACATTTAAAAAAATCTGATATACAGGATGCTATTTTAGAGATTACCAACTTTTACAAATTTTTCTTAATGATTTTAACTTTAGTTCTTGTATTGTACGATTGGGCTATTTAAACAATCTACCCGTACCAAATATGAAAGAAATCTACAGGGTGTATCCAAAGTATGACAATATGTATTGCATTAATTGAATTTACTTTAAAAGTAGAACGAGATGTGCATTTATAAAAATATGTCAGAATACCTCAGTTTTTTCCATTCGTTTCGAATATCTGATCCAATTTAAAAAATATCTGATATACAGCGTGTTGCGTTGGGGATTTTCAAATTTTACAAATTTTTCTTAATCCGTATCTGGATTTTAACTGTAGTATAGTCCTTACATTATACAATTGGGCTACTAAAAAATGATACCTGTACCAAATATGAAAGAAATCTACCAGGTATTTCGAAAGTTACTGCTTGTGAAAATAAAAAAAATGCATTTGATGTAATTTGACGTTAAAACTCCAGTAGTAGAATGGGATGTACACTTAAAAAAAATTTGACTTTAACTAATTTTTTTCCGTTCTTTTCAAATATCCATCCCAATTTTAAAAATCTGATATACAGGGTGTTGTTTTGGGGGTTTTCAAATTTTGCAAAATATTCTTAATCCGGATCTGGATTTTAATGGTAGTTCTTACACTATAGGACTGGGCTATTAACACACTATACCTGTACCAAGTATGAGAGAAATCTACAGGGTGGTTCTAAAGTTACGGCTTATCAAAATTTTGGCCGAAATGGATGAAACACCCCGTATCTCGGTTATTAAGGGCGTTAGACCCAGTAACCAAGGTTATATGGAATCACTTAAGTACACTCTATTTACAGTTAACGTATGTAGGTTTAACTATGAAACACCCTGTATACAAAAATAATTTATTGAATCTTTCTGAATATATTTAACACCTTGCAAAGCCCCATTATCCAAAAGAATTCGGTGAAATTAGTCTTGATAAAGAAAATATGAGGGTCAAAATATCGAGCAAAAACAAACTTTGGCTCGGTTTTTCAATAATTCAGAGAAATAGATAAAATGAAAATGCAATATAAACAGAAATACATAACAAAGTAAACAATTTTAGTAAGACTATTTACAAGAACATGAAATAATGATTTTTGTGTGGAACATGATGGTGACGGTGACCTAAGTACGAGCATTTGTTTAAATCAAAAATGTTTACATTGTTTCCTATTAATCATTCTTTCATGTTCATGCAAATTGTATTACTAAAATTGTTTACTTTGTAATGTATTTCTGTTTCTATTACAATTTAATTTGGTTGAAATATTTTCTTTTCGAAATTATATGAATCTGTCAAATTTTACGACAGCGGCCTACTCGATTCCTTTTTTTCTGGAATAAACCGTCTTATTTTGCATAAATCTCTTAAGATTTACAAAATAAACCCCACAAAACCTATATCAGCAAAAAGCTCTTAAAAAATGCCATGTAATCATTTAATAAAATTTAGGGTGATGCATTTGAAAAAGTTGAGTTATTGCCATTTGTAATTTGTCATTTTCAAAAAATCGTAGTTCGTCTACATCTCGAAAGATGCGCGAAAGCTTAAGGAATCGACTGGAAAAAAGTTGATTAAGTTATCTTGAACAGTTTTGAAGTTCTGATTTTTTTTCTAGATCTCTGCACAACGCTATTTTGACACATAAATTGACATAAGTCAAAAACTATTGCAAATAAGTCGAAGAAACCCTATATTATATCGAAAATTTAATGGCGAATCTAAATATGTAACAAAAATGGGGGGGTACCATTTAAAAAAAACCGAACTTAGTTGTGTATCTTATTTGGGACAACCTGTATATTAATAGAAATATTTTTAGAATGAGCCTCATTGCCAGACCTATCGTTTAAAAAAAACATCAAATCGATAGCTTGGGTAGAAAAAAAGTTATGGAGCATGGACACACCCCTGGGTCACCCTGTATATCAAGTATTTTATTAAGTGCGCGAGAAAAAACTCTGCCTTCAAACTTTCTCAAATTGGATTTTTTTACAATAAATTTATAAATCAAGTGCAACAAGTGAAAAAAAGTTGGTTATTACTGCCTTAACTTTTGTCTTCAGACAAAAACGGGAGGATATTCAAATTTTCCGTTTTCTCAAATTGGATTTTTTTACAATAAATTTATAAATCAAGTGCAACAAGTGAAAAAAAGTTGGTTATTACTGCCTTAACTTTTGTCTTCAGACAAAAACGGGAGGATATTCAAATTTTCCGTTTTCATCACAATAGTTTTGCGAATTATTATTAAAAATTGCGAATTTTTGAAACGCCGTTTTTGCAAAAAATATTAGTGTAGCGAAAAATCACAGGGACAACTTTTGTAGGTAATGAACTGCTCTTCATTTTTTGTCTAAACAAAAATGCTCTAAGGGTCATATTTCGGCAGATATCGTCGAAAAACGGATTTTCGGGAACTCTAGAGCCATTTTCCCACCCTTCCACTAATTCCACGTAACTGAGAGTTTCGGAGGTAAATGTACCTATGAATACCAGCAAATGAAAAAAACATTTGACGGACAGACTTGATGCCTAGGTTTGGGCTTTTTCTGGCTTTAATTTACTGGACTAAATCGGTTTCGCCGTAAAGCCAGTACTCACTGCAACTGCAACAAACTTTAGTGGGTACGTTAACGATTTTCACTTGTGTACAGCCATAAATTCGTTGTGCTACACGTATTCACTGACGAATTAACCTAAAAAACGTCCTCAAACTGTAATTCCCTTTGTGTTAGTGACAAAAACCGACAATCGGTAGTTCGTTACGAGCCGTTCGAAGCGTGTTCGCGCATATGCTGTGAATTTTGATTGCACAATTCGCCAGTGAGTACCCGGCTTAACATTTTAAGAATTACTTACTTATCTTCCCTGGGATACAAATATCAGAACATTCCCTGCGTGTTACTGTTGTACAATTATGATTTTTATCGCAAATATCAAAAGTAACGTTGCAGCAATTTTCCTCGCGAACTTCTCCAATTTCAATATCATCAGCGACACGCTTTTCTGGCGTAAAAATAACAGTTATCGAATTTTCATTCGTCGAGTTAACAGAAATTGGTACGGATATATTATTAATTGTATGTATGGTGTTAGTGAGAGATATCTCCAAAGTGTTGTTGTTAATATTAGTGTTATTAACAGTTGAAACACTAGGAACAGCCGATACGCTTGGTTGAATTTGAGGAAATGGTACTAATATAGGTACGGTATCAACATGCTCTTCATCATCTTCATCATCTTTGTTACACGGTGAATTGTTTTGTTGACAGTTTCGTCTACTGTTGCAAGGTCTGTTATTGCAGTTATTGCTGCGTCTGTTGCAAGGTGTTGAACATGGAGTATCGCAGTCGTCATTGTCACAGCAGCAATCTCTTTTAACTCTGGATTCGCTCGAAACTGCATTTATTAGTATTCCCAGTAGAAGTAAGACGAGAATAAGCTTCATCTGTAAAAGTAAATTTCTGATTAGACCGTAGATTTGTGGAAAATATGATTTTGTCTCGTGTATGAATACCGAATATCGCAAATTTTCTTACCAGGTCTGTAAATATGAAACTGAAATTTGCTCATATTGCGAAAATAATATTTATTGCAAACTAGCGTTTAACTTGTGTCCGATTGTTATGAATTTTGTATATAATATTGACACAAAATATCGTCAATTTGCAGAGTAAAATGGTGAGTCGCGAAAACTTTTTTATCTTTAGAGATAGTTAACTAGTATAAGCGGGAAAAATGTTACCAATAGAGAAAGGAAACTTTTTTACTTTAACTTTTTTTTCATACGACGTTTAGTTTGGGTTGTGTACTTTTTAAAACCGAAGGAAATTGAATCGGCGCAACGCATTGGATTTACCACTGTGGATGCGAATAAAGCGATCAGTGTGTCAAAGACAGTAAACTCCACGGCCTTCTTCATATGCGCAACAAAGAAGACGCGCATTACAATATTATTATGACACTATAGGAGGTATAGTGCGATTTATGAGATTGAGAAATGATAGGAATAATAATAATACCAAGGTCAATTTTTTTGAAGAGTAAAATAATTTTCAAACTTTTTGGTTCAAAGTTATTTTTATTTTTTGTTAACACCGGAAATTGCTCAAAATTATGCAGTATTGTAACATGAACTTAATATTCAATAATATCAAATCATAAAACATCAAAATAAAATAAGTATTTCGGCACAATCATTGATTTTCTGGAGAATTTCTTGTTTAAAGGGTAAAAAAATAAAATTGCACTTCAAATCTAGATGTATTTTTTAATGCTGAACGACTTTTCTAAATAACATTTCCCGAGATTTTTCAAAATCAAATTTTTGAAGGCTCCTCGTATATTACGAATGTTTTACTATATTTTGTTGGTGCATGTTTAGTTTTAGGTGATGCACAAACTTTTATCAAGAATAACTTTTTGTCGAAAAACCCTTAATAAAAAAGTTTCCCATATGGTGCGTACTTTCGTGATGACACTGTATAAGTTTAATATTTTGGGTTTGTTGAGATATATCCTCTCATTGCCGGACTTTCGTGGGGGTGGGGGGTCAATTTCCCCTACTTGAAGCTGCCGTTGGTTTCTTATACAAAATTCTTTCTGCTTAAACCAAATTTTAATTTTTTTGAATTTTTTTTTTAGATTCTAGGCCCATTTATACACTAAAAAAACTCACTTTTTCTCTCAAAAATGGCCTAAACATTTTTTTCCGGTAATTTTGACATTGCCAATCGTTTCTTATACAAAATTGATTCCGCGTAAACCAAATTTTAATTTTTTTCTCTCAAAAATGGCCCAAACATTTTTTTTCGGTAATTTTGACATTGCCAATCGTTTCTTATACAAAATTCATTCTGCGTAATCCAAATTTTAATTTTTTTTAAATGTTTTTTGTAGATTCTAGGTCCATTATTCCCTAAAAAACTCACTTTTTCTCTCAAAAATGGCCCAAACATTTTTTTCGGTAATTTTGACATTGCCAATGGTTTCTTATACAAAATTCATTCTGCGTAATCCAAATTTTAATTTTTTTTAAATGTTTTTTGTAGATTCTAGGTCCATTATTCCCTAAAAAACTCACTTTTTCTCTCAAAAATGGCCCAAACATTTTTTTCGGTAATTTTGACATTGCCAATCGTTTCTTATACAAAATTCATTCTGCGTAAACCAAATTTTAATTTTTTGGAATTTTTTTTTGTAGATTCTAGGTCCATTTATACCCTAAAAAACTCACTTTTTCTATCAAAAATGGCCCAAAAATTTTTTTGGTAATTTTGACATTGCCAATCGCTTCTGATACAAAATTCATTCTGCATAAACCAAATTTTAATTTTTTTGAACTATTTTTGTAGATTCTAGGTCTATTTATACCATAAAAAACTCAATTTTTCTCTCAAAAATGGCCCAAACATTTTTTTAGGTAATTTTGACATTGCCAATCGTTTCTTATACAAAATTCATTCTGCGTAAACCAAATTTTAATTTTTTTGATTTTTTTTTGTAGATTTTTGTTCCATTTATACCCTAAAAAACTTACTTTTTCTCTCAAAAATGGCCCAAACATTTTTTTGGTAATTTTGACATTGCCAATCGCTTCTGATACAAAATTCATTCTGCATAAACCAAATTTTAATTTTTTTGAACTATTTTTGTAGATTCTAGGTCTATTTATACCATAAAAAACTCAATTTTTCTCTCAAAAATGGCCCAAACATTTTTTTAGGTAATTTTGACATTGCCAATCGTTTCTTATACAAAATTCATTCTGCGTAAACCAAATTTTAATTTTTTTGATTTGTTTTTGTAGATTTTTGTTCCATTTATACCTTAAAAAACTTACTTTTTCTCTCAAAAATGGCCCAAACATTTTTTTGGTAATTTTGACATTGCCAATCGTTTCTGATACAAAATTCATTCTGCATAAACCAAATTTTAATTTTTTTTTTCGGTAATTTTGACATTGAGAATCTAGAGATTGGGGGTTATATATATAAATATTTAATATTTTGGGTTTGTTGAGAAATAACTCTCATTGCAGGACTTTGGGGGGATTGTCTTTGGAGCCGCCGTTGTTTGTAGATGGCAAGGATCTGTTCATGATGCCATAATTTTTTCAAATTCTCTTTTAATGGCACAATTTGAAAGCGGAGATTATGGAAATTCTTTGTTAGTGGGTGATAGTGGATATTGACCAATCCTCAAGAACAGGCAGATCAATTATACTGTGAAAGCCAGATACGAAATCGATATCAGTTCATCAATAAATAATTTTCAAACTGCCTCATCATAATTCTGTACTCTTTACAGCCTATTTGCTTTTTTGTATTTAATTGTCTAATGCTGTCGTAAAAAAGAACATGTACGAATGACACTAATCATCTGCATAATCGAACGTGCCAAATTTAGCGCGGCTGACGATCATTAGACGAGTCTGGCAAGGCTTTAGGGGTGTTCCACAATAGCCAGATTGTATTTTAAGCTGTTATCATAATGTAGGTCATCTGATAAATTTTCATGACTGCGAAAATGAGACAAATTTTTTTGATGAAAAAATTCACCTGCCAGATATATTATCCATACTCACAGATTAGCCAGACTATTTTTTTTATTTAACTTCAGTATACATCTTACTAGTTAAAAGGGCTGTGTTTTCAAATGTTCTGACGCATTTTCCGGTCTCATATTTGAAGACCTGGTATATAATTAAATTTTAATTTTTTTGTACATTGCGAAAAATAGTTTAGAAATTAAATACAAAAACCACATATTTTTATATTTTAAAATAAAGAATATTTCATCAAAAACCAATTAAAATATAATTTTTGATTATTTACTAGTATTTACTAATATACAAATAAAAATCCACTTTGTATTCAAAATATACGTAACACTTACCTTTCATACACTAGCGAAAAATCACGCCGACAACACTTATTTCAAAGAAATTTATACGAAAAAAATTAAACTTATATCTGCCTAAAATTAGAAGGATACGAACTTTCGGGTAGGGGTCAATGAAAAAATTTTTATCTAATGTTTATAAAACCACAATGTAAAATTTCAATCTGATATTTCAATTAGCCATCGTATGAATTTTAAACATAAAAAAAAAATTAATTATTATTTATCAAATATTGTAAGACTGACGGACAAAATACCAGGGCGGATTCAGCCTTTGAGTCACTAGCTACAAAATCACATTAAACCATGAAATTTGATCCATTTACTTACTTATTTTTTTTAATAAATAAATAAATAAATAAATTAAAAAAAATTCCCTCCACACTATAGCCCATCATAATGGTCACCATGGGGCCCATTAAAAAATTGCTTGACTCCACACAGTGGGCCATTATACTCCGTTTGAAAATGCATGATAGCACAGTTTTTGTGGCAAAGGTCTTTATACCGGATTGTTCAATGCAGAAAAAAAGTAAATGTTGATATCTTCTTATCTGAATTTTCACTAGATTTTAGTATGAGCAATAACCCTAAGAGATTAACCAATAATTAATATTAAACTATCAATATTAAGTTCCCACATTTATTTTTATAAAAATAGTATACCTACTAGATATTAGGTTAGGATATTTTCTTAAAATTTAATAATAAATATACACACAACCAAATTTATACGACATAGGTACTAAAAAAAAATCTTTGCAAAAAAATATTTTCTCATAAAACACTCATACTTCGTTTTTAGAAATACGGGGTGATTCCATATAAATTTGTTTGTTTGTATTTCGGGTACTAGCGTCATATAAACTTATTATAATTAATATAAATATAGAGTTACATACCTAAATAAGTAAGTCGTTTTCACCCGATAAGGAGTCATCATCATCAGTTTCCTCACTTCCCACAGAAATAATAATTGGTTCTATTGTTTCCTCTATTAACATATCAAGTTTCCAGAATTTCCCTTCCTCTGCTATGACATGTCTTATAGCGTTTTGCCAATTGTCCGGTGAAATTATGGACATGGAGTCACATAATAGTTGACGAACATATGGAAGATTAAATGTTGTATTGTTTCTCGCGACATATCCCTTCATTTGAGCCCAGATTAGTTCAATGGGGTTAAGTTCACAGTGATAAGGTGGTAACCTCAACACTTTAATTCCATGGTCTTTTGCTATTTCATCTAAGTGACTGGTGACTGTTCTTTACATAACTGCAATAGCTCTTTTTTGAGTAATCCCTCTTCTGCCACTATTTCTTTTGTTATTAGCCAATCGGAGAGTTCTTGCTTTTTCCATTTAGTGTTAGGTAACGGTTCCTTTAATCTTGAATGGTAACTGGCATTGTCCATATCTATTACAGAATTGGTCGGTAATAAATCTATCATTTGACTGAAATATTCCTCAAAAACATCTGCAGTCATTTCTTCATTGTAGTCTTTCGTAGAATTTGAAACAAATTCTAACAAGCCTCTATCAACAAATCCTTTATCTCCTCCAATATGAGTGATAATTAAACGGGCACCTTTACCATTTGGAAATTTTAAGCCAGTAGACAAGCCTTCTATAAATGCCTGACGAGCATTTGTAACCTGTTTATCTTGCCAAACTTTTTTTAAAAAATGTCCTTTATTTATCTAAATAAAAAATATTTTTTCCTTTCTTCTTAATTTTCTAATTTCTAAGAAAGTTGAGGGCTACTTAAATTGATCTTCAATTGTAAATATTTTCTACCTGTAGAGATTACATACTTACCAAGAATTGAAATAAATTGGTATTTTTTAAAATTTTAGGAAGAAAACCCAAGATTTCATTTTGGAACAAATAATGCTAAACATTTTATTTTAGAAATCATCCGCCACTCATTTATGATGTTATATTGGGGTTTATCTTCTGGGTCATAAAAATTCAGCAATCAATCATTTTCAAACAGAGTATAGATGAGCCATTGGACACGCCACCTAACACTGCGCAGTTTTGTTACGCATGCTGGCCACCTTTGATGTGTGTAGTTGGACCGCTTCCAACGCCATCAATGATCAACACGATCTCCATTATACTGCCACTACTCCATACTATGGTGATGGCACATGATGGGCCATAAAAGATATTTCAAGAAAAATATTTAGATTTCATACATAATAATTAGTAGATTTTGCAGACTTACTAAAAACATTAAATATCTTGAATAACAATAAAGGCCAGTGGCGCAAAGAATGGGGAGAAAAGGTGGCATGTACTTTTGAATGTACGTCATTTGATCGAGTAAGAAAAAATTTTTTGTTTTACCAAAATATGCTCTCTTAAATGCACAAACGACCTGCTAAATTTTAAACCAATAAATTGATCCGCTTAAGAGCTATTAAATAAAGTAATTGATAAAGCATTTTTTTTATTTAATTGATATTTTCAAAACAATAAAAGTAAAGAAAACCAGTATTATTTTTTACTTAATTCTAAAATTTAAATTCAACAATAAATATTTTTTCAGTTAGTAATAGAGCCATCTATTGCCGAAGGTTAAATGGCAAATTATTGATTAAACTTTCGACGAAATAACACTTTCGTAAAAGGTAACTGTACTAGATCACAGAGTTTAATAATAGATGGAGCTACCATGACCAAACGTAGATTTGTGCCACCAAAACATATGCAACCCACAATTAGTTTATTAAAACGTTTTTAAATTGATCATCAAAACATTTAAGAACTCATAACATTGCAATCTCAAAAATTCTTTTTGATTTCTAATTTTAAATTAAAGTTTTTTTTATAAATGTCCATAATTTAATACCCACCATTATTGACAACTGTTGGTAGTTACTATTTTGGAATTAATTATGGTGGTTGGTATTATTGTAGTTGCTGTCAATGTCACAAAATCAACGTTTGTGGTCGTTTAACTTCAAAATCTGTGACATCTTTCTAATTAATTTCTGGCGACATAGGGTCGAGTAACACCTCATATTAAAGGTATTTGATTGGGATTAGTGAGTGATGAGGGGAATATATTACAAAAATATTATGATTAAAGCAAGTGGAGTTAAGTCTACCTTAATTTGTACCTTTTTCAGTGACATATTTATTAGTTGATGGCACCTGAAAATACAATTAAAAATATTTCGCAAATTTGGAAAAGCACTCTTTATGGAATACCGAGTTCTTATAGTTTTTTTTGTAAATTTAATGTTTGGTACCAGGGAAATCGTGGAATAGTGAAACATAGGAATTTGAGAGTATTCAAATTCTTTTAATATGAGGTGTCACTCTTTTTTAAAAAGGCACTCGTTTTGACACAGTTATTATTCATAATAATTTTTAAAACTTGATCAGGTTTGTAGTTACTACTTAAAATAAATTAAGGGTAAATTTTTAGATGAAGTCCCAAAAATATTTATACAAATGGAGAAAAACTTTATATTACTTAGTAGACAAAAAATTATTCTAGATAAAAAGTTCTGCATGACCTAGAAATCTATAATCAAGTTTTATGCAAGTGAAGAAAAAGTTTATTTTGCATATTACAAAAAAAATTATTCGTATTAAAATGTTGTGGAAATTCATACTCATGCAAAAAATGTTTTGAAATATTTGGTGGTATACAGGGAAAATCAAAAATAATTTATAATAAAAAGTAAAGCAAAAAATTAATTGAAAACGTTAATGGGGTCATCTTAGATTAAAATTAAAAAGAAACCATGAAACTTTTAAAAAATTGATGCTTGAATATGAATTTTCAGGCGATACAGGAATAATTTATTTCATTATTTTTGTAACACTTTTTGAGACACACTATACAGGATGTGTCACGGTGAACCAGACGCTTCATTGTGGCTAAACGGTTGAAAATTGTGTTTATTCATGGATATGTGTGTTGATAAAGGCTACATTTTAAAATTATTTTGAAATATACAGGTTGTCCCAAAAAAGTGTGGCATATCAAAGGTATATTATTTCTTACGGAAGACCCTAAACTTTCTTAAGTATTCCCTATACCTAAGCTTTTTAGTTTTCGAGATATTTTGATATTTCTAAAAATGGAAGCACTTACAAGAAAACCAATCACTTCGAAACCTATGGAATCAACCAAATCGAATTTTAACTGAAAAAATTAGACTAATAGCTGAAAGCAATAATTTATTTAAAGTTGTTTAAATTTATACAGGGCGTCCAAAATTGGGCGATTCTCTAATGATATCTTCAAACGACAATATCGTTCTTATTTTATATAGGACACCCTGTATTTTATAATCCTATTATGTAGCAAATTCCATTACCTTTTAAAAGTTATAAAGGTCTACTATGCCTAAATCTATTAATTTTTGAGTTATTTTTATTTCTGTTTACATTATTTTTCCACCGTAATGCCTAAATATAACACCCTGTATTTGATCAGCTTAGATTATGATCCGAAAAAATTCTTCTTTGAAACTATGTGTTTGGTTTTAACATGAAATGTTTCGAGATGCATCAAAATCTATATGGTTAACCGTCATACTAATGCATTATTATGAAAAGTGGATTCATCTGTAAACAGCACATTGTAAAAAAATCATCTTCACTAACCTTCTCTAATGTCCATAAACAAAAATCTATCCGTCTTTCAAAACTAAACACCTATTTTCAAAGATAATTTTTTCGGATCATAGTCTAAGATGATCAAATACAGGGCGTTATATTTAGGGAGTACGGTGGAAAAATAATGTAAAATTTAATAAAAATAAAAATAACTCAAAAACTAATAGACATAGGAGACCTTTATAATTTTTAAAAGGTAATGGAATTTGCTACATAATAGGATTATAAAATACAGGGTGTCCTATTTAAAATAAGAACGATATTGTCGTTTGAATATGTCATTAGAGAATCGCCCAATTTTGGACGCCCTGTATAAATTTAAACAACTCTCAATACATTATTGCTTTCAACTATTAGTCTAATTTTTTCAATTAAAATTGGATTTGGTTGATTCCATAGGTTTCGAAGTTATTGGTTTTCTTGTAAGTGCTTCCATTTTTAGAAATATCAAAATATCTCGAAAAATAAAAAGCTTAGGTATAGGGAATACTTAAGAAAGTTTATCTTATTTTTAACGTATAACCTATAAATGCAATAAAATATAGGATTTTCCATAAGAAATAATATAACTTTGATACGCCACACTTTTTTGGGACAACCTGTATATTTCAAAATTATTTTAAAATGTGGCCTTTATCAACCCACATATCCACGAAAAAACAAAATTTTCAAAATATTAACCGTTTAGCCATAATGGACCGTCGCGTTCACCGTGACTCACCCTGTATACCGGGTGGCCCATTAGTGTGAGGAAGTACAGTATCTCGCCTATAATGAGGAGTATGATAAAATGTTTAAGATAAAAGTTAAATAGTTTACTTTGTTGTTTATTTTAAAAATATTTTGGAATATACAGAGTGTTCCTTCGAAAATGTTTTATATAAGGAGGTATTTCCTTATTTCGAAAATTTTGCGGCGTTGTCAAGTTATTGCTGATCCTATGGCTAATTTTCGAGGTACAGGGTGTTAAAAATCGGAAATGCCACTTTTTTGTAACCAAATTTCTCATAACAGACCTGTTTTATTCGCATTTGTTGTAGAAAACATGAATTATAGATTATTTGGCAACAATATTTTATAAACAATTACCGTAGAATTTGGTTATTTACAGGGTGGTTCGAAAATAAGTAATATGGTTTCTTTGAAGAAATCATTTTTTTACTTTATAAATTAATACATTTTTACATTAACATAAGTTCAGTATTTACCTGAGCAAAATTTTGTTGCAATCCAGTTTTCCTAAAATATGTACCCATCCTTCTGTTTTCATAATTAGTAACCTTTTTTATATTATTTTGGAACAACTAGTAACTATGGGTACACATTTTAGGAAAACTGGTCATAGGATTACAACAAAATTTTGCTCAGTTAAATGCTGAACTTCTGTTAATGGGAAAATGTATTAATTTATAAAGTTGACGGAGAAACTTTTAAAATACAGGGTGGTGCACAAAACACAGCTTTTTTAATTTTTAAAGTGTTTACAATCAGTTTAACACGCTGTATGACATAGAGTGGTGGTAGAGTGACAGGTTGTACATTTGTTTAAGATAATACAAAATTTTTATAACACATTGTTTATACGGGGCGATTCGTTAAAGCTAAAATACATTATATGCCTTCTGTAACTACATTTATGAGTCACCCTTCGCTTCGCTCTTAATATTCAAATCTACATTTTTAAGCAGTCCAATGAGTATATAATTTAAGTATATTTATAACCTGACAAATTATTAATTAATTCGTGAAAATCACGGAGTGGGCGACATCTACTTGAACTATAGAAAGGTAGATAAATAGAAAGTTGATTGGCGATTGGCTTGAAAGTAGGCGGGAAAATAAAAAAAGCTGTCAGTGTTAATTTTCAATTTGCTGCAGGTGTTGTTGACGTTTATCAACTGCTTGTCACAGAGGTTAGTTAAATGCATTAAAAGTTGCCTAGTTTCTGGAGATTTCACCCTTTTAGGGCAACATCTACTGACGCTTGGTCTTCGCGAATAGTCACGGCGGACAGTCCCCGTTTCCGGGACGGGCAACAGCAGCGTGTAGGGCATAGTGGGTTCAGTGGGGTGGTTTTAGTGAGTAACCGTAAGGGGTAGTCTCACACTATCGGGAAAGGGAAGAACCTTTACCCGATGTGCATAAAGCATTACCACCCGCCAAAAAAAAAAGATTAGCTTTAGGTTAGGTTAGATCTGTGTAATAAATAAAGAAAAGTACGATACGTGTGACATTTTGACATTTGTTACTTTCTGACAGGTGTCATATTTTGACATTTGTTCATTTTGACAGTTGTAACATTCTGACACGTATCACATTTTAACAGTTGTCACGTTTTGACAGGTGTCACATTTTGACAAGTGTCCATTTTAACAGTGTTACTCAACGTTCCTATAAATATTTACCTAAACCCATGATTTCTGAAATTGAATTGGCAACGTCGTATTTTCAACTTAGAATTTATGAGATGGCTGTCATTTGACAAGCAAATTATTTATGTCCGTCAAATGAACCTTTTCTTTTTTATACTTTTCAGGTTTATTCTGGTTATAAATTGCTACTTGGGCATTTGTAGAATAAAAAAATGTGAAAAATATTTTTCCGCGCAAAAATTTCTATTGCTAAGTATATTGATTTTATCATGTTTTATAGCATCTGCGAAAATTTCATGAAAATCCCAGCCGGTCCCATTTTCTTAACATTTAACTAGAGATGTGCGTGTCAGTAGTTGTCAAAATTTGTAGGTTATTATGGATAAAAAGCGGAAAATTTAAAATTGAATTCTTTCAGATTTAAACGCCAGAAATTAAATAAAGTCAAACCTTTTTACTACTATACTATACAGAAGAAAGGAGTGCAGTATTTAATTTGCAGAACGTAGTACAGGTTCAAGAGGTAGAAATTTTATTTTTACCTCATCCTTCAATGCTTATTTGTAGTTAAAATTTAAATTTTAATACATCTGATCGGCCTAATATAGTTTTAGATTTAATCTTGTTTCCATGGTTTTTACTGTAATTAACCTGTTATTTTGACAGATAAGTCAGACTTTATTTATTCATAGCGTATGTATTTTAATTGATTCGGAATTTTGTATTAATATATATTTCAAAATGGCTTCATTCTAAAAATATTATCAGTCCTCCTAAATCCTTGAAGGAAGAATTATTAGTAATTCAAATTCAAAATTCAAAAAATATATTATAGATGAGATGGCCAGAGAAAAACTAATTAAAATTCTCAGATTGCCTCCGTACCACGCAGAGTTAAATCCCATTGAACTGATCTGGTCACAATTATTAAAAGGTTATGTTTCTCAAACCAATAAAACATTTAAATTTCCTGATGTGCGAAATTTGTTTTTGAAGGCATTTTCAGATGTAAATAGAGAACATTGGGGAAAATGCATTAATCATGTTAAAAAGGTGGAAAATTCATTTAGGAAAGTATATCCACTATCAATGGATAATTTAATAGAACCTATAATAATAAACCTCAGAAAAGACAATTATAGTAATACCAGTAGTTTTAGTGAAGACAGTGACTTTTATAGATAGTTCTTGAACTAACTTTAATCCCAACATATAATCCTCCTTGTTATTTATTGGTTAAATTTAATTCGTTCAATGTTAAAGTGTCAGATGCATAAGGTTTATTTTTATTTTTTGTAAATAATATAACTTCAAAGTTTAATCTACGAAGTGGGTATATATATTTTATATGCTGTGACCTTATTTATATTATAGAAACTTATTTTGCAAAGTACGCCTATGGAATGTGACGTTATATCCTCTCTCCTTTATAGTATATTACTATAGAAACAAGTTGCCGTTGCTAGGAAATAAAACTAAAAGCTTAACTTTTCTTGTAAATATCTCGGAAGATCGAATTTTCACAGACATGAGACCTATATTTTCTGTCGATTTAGATAGGAATTAGTCTACCCTGAAAGTTTCATTGAATTCTGACGAGTGGATTTCGAGGTCCTCTGGACACACACACACACACACACATACAAACCTTGCTCGTTTAATAGTATTTGATATGCAAATATCAGTAGAAATGTTTTCTATATTTCGTAGTGGCGTTTTAGTCAAAATTAAGGAGAGCTTATTTAGATATGAACAAAAGTGGAAGTTGTTGTAATATTTGGAATTAAGAATTTAATCGTATAATTGAAATAATTTGAGTTGACCTTTTGAAATACTACCAAAAACCACTTGAAAAGCGTAACCTTCGGAAATCCGAGAAAAAGCGATGGGACATGGCGGAGATAGTGCGCGGAGCGGCTGAAGAAGGCATCGCGCGCCGGGTGGTGCACTAGCGCAGACTGCGCGCTCTCCACGTATCGAACGCTCCAGTCCGTGCCCGGCCTCGCTGTGGCAATGACCGAACTTCTGCAGCCGCTATGACCCCCCGCGTTGCGCTCCTCTGCGTGCTCTTGGCGCTGTTGGGGCGACCTGCCCACGCCGATACCGATGTCGAAGGCTACTACCACCACGACAACGATTACGAAGAAGAGAACCTCACCACCTCTCTGGTTTACACTGTCTCCCCCGTGCCCACTCTGCACCACAATGAAAGTCACAAACTTCCGGAGAAAGACCCGCTCTTTCCCAAAGACCTCTTCACGGAGGAACAACGACGCAACGGGGCCATCATCCTTCACATACTCGGCGTCGTTTACATGTTCGTAGCTCTAGCCATCGTCTGCGATGAATTCTTCGTACCAGCGCTGGACGTCATCATCGAGAAGTTGGACATTCAAGACGATGTCGCTGGAGCGACTTTCATGGCAGCCGGGGGTTCGGCTCCGGAACTCTTCACCAGCGTCATCGGTGTATTCGTATCATTCGACGACGTCGGAATTGGTACCATTGTCGGTTCAGCCGTTTTTAACATTCTATTTGTTATTGGAATGTGCGCTATTTTTTCCAAAACCGTATTGTCGCTCACGTGGTGGCCTCTATTTAGAGACTGTTTCTTTTACTCTGTTAGTCTCATTACGCTTATTATTTTCTTCAGAGATAGCTATATTTATTGGTACGAAGCATTGGTGTTATTCAGCTTCTACATAGCATATGTTAGTTTCATGAAATGGAATCAACCGATGGAGAGGCTTGTTAAAAAACTTATCTATAAGAATAAAGTGACCAGAGTTAGAAGTACCGATCAACTCATGCCAACGGTAAGGATTCATTTTACTGTTGAAAAACATTCACAATACTTTTTCTTTTCTTTCTTTCATCTAATAAATCATACCATTATTATTTATTATACGACTATTCCCTCGTTCTCTTGTGCCTATGTGACATATGTAAATTGATAAGATCTACTTGTTTAAATTATTTGTAACTATACAGGGTGATCCAGAAAATTGTAATTGATCAAAGTTAGGTTTTTTTAAATGGAACACTCTGTATTTTTATGACATTTTTAGATTATACGTTAAAAACTAAGTCAACTTTATTCAACGTTCCCTATATCTACCTCTTACCAATTTTGAGAAAATCGTGATTTTAAGAAAAATATTCTATTTAAACAAGAACTAAAAACACGGAAACCTCTTGCTTTCAGTAACTCAAATTTATATCGATTTATTCTGACTTTTAGGGCTTTCATTTGCGCTATGTAGGATTTCGATATTTTGCACAGGGTGTTTAGGAAAAGAACTCTAATTTTATATTTTTCAAACATCAAAAACTCACTTAACTTAAATGGACCACCCTGTATTTTTTTATCCTATGTGAAAAAACTTTTCATTTTCTATCAAAAACTATGAGTAATGCATATGTATAAAATTAACGACTAAAAAGTTATTAGGATTTTTCTCTAAAATTTCTGTGAACGTAATGTTTCCTATTGTAGTAGGCCATGGTTTTAAACTCATCTAGTTAGCAGATGTCCGTAATGATCTGTCAAATACATACTGTCTAAATTTTTAATTTATTTTCAGTAGTGTTATAGTTTTCAATAGTATTATTAAAGATTAACAAAATGAAACACTATTCTCAAGAAGAAAGAGTGGACATAGCCGTTATCCTGAGTGAATGTTTTAGAAATTGTTTGTTAGCGTCAAGGGTGTACGCAGAAAAGTATCCCGATCGACCACATCCAGACAAAAGGGCGTTTGAGGAACTGCTACAAACTTTTAGTCAAACTGGTAGTGTATCCTACAAAAAAACTTACCAAAGCAAAGTATGTTGTAAATATAATGAGGAGAATGAGTTCTTAGTTTTAGGATCAGTAGTTGAAAATACAAATGTCAGTTTAAGAGAAATTTCTAGACAAACTGGAATTAGTGAAACAAGTGTTTGCAGAATTTTGAAAAAACATAAGTTCCATCCTTATCATATACAACTTCACCAGAATTTATATGGTGCCACTCCTCATTTTAGTCAGAATGTAAGGAATTATTTAAGTAGACAATTCCCAATAAATGGATTGGAAGGGCAGATCCACATGAATTTCCACCCAGATCTCTTGATTTAACCAGCATGGATATCTTTCTTTGGGGTTACATTAAAAATTTAGTTTACAACATTCCACCTACCACTGCTGATGACATGAAGATTAAAATAAAGCATGCGTTTGCTACTATAACACCAGATATCCTGAGAAACGTTAGGAGATCTTTTGAAAAACGAATGTGGTTATGCATAGAGGAAAATGGTCATCATATTGAACATTTATTATTTTTTTTTCATAAATGTTTACGTCTTGATTTTAGTTTCATTTCTAATTAAGTTTTGATCCCATACCTATTTATCAACAATAAATAAATCATTGCCTACTAGAATGTAAACAAAAAAAATAGAAATTTTAGAGAAAAATCCTAATAACTTTTTAATCGTTAATTTTGTACATATGCATTACTCATATAGTCTGGTTCACAAGTGCCATTTCCCTCGAAACCTAATCGCCACCATCGAAAATTATGATTTTGGGCTCATTCGATTCGGAATGGCATCTAGAACGTTCTATCAAAATTCCAAAAGGGGCTGAAAAAAAAATGCAAAAGTTATAAACAATTAAGTAAAATAAAAAATAAGAGTTTGGTTTTTTGAAATATTTCAAAAACTATTAGAGATAATCGAAATTTGAAAAAAGATCCTTAAAGAGCAGGAAATTTCCTAAAAAAAAGTCCTACCTCCCGGAACTGTACCAATAACACTTTAAGCGGCGAAAATAACGGTATAAACGCGTAGTTCGGCTGCCGCGTGCATCGCCCCAATCTGACACGTGAACTAAAAAAATTATTTTAACTGATTAAATATTAATATTAAGGAATACAAAAATTTGGGTACTAAGTAGACATATCAATAAACAATAATCCGTCAACAAAAAAGTTTTATCACAATTTTTTTATTAGTTATGCTTTTGTTAATTAGTTAATTTTCACTATTTTAATGTCAACATAAAAACGCTGATTATTTCAAAACAAGAAATCTAGAATTTTTTTTGATTTTTTTGAGCTAATCTTAAAAGAGTTTAGAAGAGATCCCCGTTGGAAAAATTCAAAAATTTTGATTTTTCGTTTTTTTATTAACAATCAAAGGCATTAAAAAATTATTTATGTAAATAAAGCCATTAGGAAATTTTTTTTTCCAATCCTTTTAATATTTTGTTTTCTTATTGATAAAAGCCATGTAACAATAATTTTTTTTATTTTTAACTCATTATTTAAATAATTGTTGTAAACAAATGCATTGTTTATAATATATTTGAAAACTTTTTCTTTGGAATTTCATCCTTGATGAAAATAATGATTTTTTACTCATTGTTATTAAAATAACTTATACACTATTAAAGATACGACAAAAACACTTCAAAACTTTTTTGTTCGTTATTAATTATTAAACAAATTGAGCTTTGAAACGAACCTCTAACTCAATTGTTTATTAACTTTTTTATTGTTATTTATTAAATTCACCCGAATTCTACTTTTTTTTTTACTTTTCAATTCAAATATCTTATAAACTAACTAAAATATCATAAGAACATTTCAAGACTTTTTTGTTCTTCGTTAATAAATAAACAAATTGAGCTTGGAAACCAAGCTCTAACTTTATTATTTAAAAAATTATGAATAATAATATCTAAAAAATCTTTTTTTCTATGTTAAAAAAATAGTGATAAAAATTTTTTGTTGACGGATTATTGTTTATTGATATGTCTACTTAGTACCCAATTTTTTTTATTCCTTAATATTAATATTTAATCAGTTAAAATAATTTTTTTAGTTCACGTGTCAGATTGGGGCGATACACGCGGCAGCCGAACTACGCGTTTTTACCGTTCCGGAGGACTTTTTTTTAGGAAATTTCCTGCTCTTTAAGGATCTTTTTTCAAATTTCGATTATCTCAAATAGTTTTTGAAATATTTCAAAAAAACCAAACCCTTATTTTTTATTTTACTTAATTGTTTATAACTTTGGCATTTTTTTTCAGCCCCTTTTGGAATTTTGATAGAACGTTCTAGATGCCATTCCGAATCGAATGAGCCCAAAATCATAATTTTCGGTGGTGGCGATCAGGTTTCGAGGAAAATGGCACTTGTGAACCAGACTAATAGTTTTTGATAGAAATAGAATATTTTTCTTAAAATCATTTTCTCAAAATTGGTAAGAGATAGATATAGGGAACATTGAATAAAGTTGACTTAGTTTTTAACGTATAATCTAAAAATGTCCTAAAATACAGGGTGTTCCATTTAAAAAAACCTAATTTTGATAAACTACAATTTTCTGGATCACCCTGTATAATTACAAATAATTTAAACAAGTAGATCTTATCAATTTACATATGTCACCAAAAAATTAAGCTGATATCTTGTACCGTTTAGGCACAAGGGAACGAGGGAATAGTCGTGGGACACCCTTTATAAAATGAAGAAACCCCTTTTTCTTATACTTACTACCTATTATATTATTTAAAATTACTTCTATTATTATTATTTAAGGCAAACAAACTTCGAAATTTTAAATAGGTCAACATTTATTTGTTGACATTTTAAGTAATTAACAAATTTTAAGTTTATTATTCAATATAATTGTTATTTTTATAATTTCAGGACACGATATTAAACTGTAATTGAATACTTCCACAAAATACCACTAAAACTACTTATAGGATAATAGACAATAATTATTGTAACAAGCCTGGTGAAAATGTCGTGTTACTGATGATTTATAAACGCATCATTAAGACTATACTATTATTAATCTAATTACTAAATTATCATTAAAATTTTCTCAAGACGCAGTATATAGTTAAATACTTGGCTAACTGCGCAAGCGCAATCGGCCGTTAGTCTAAATTAAATAATACTAATAATAATATTTTTAAAGCTTCTAAAAACAAATCGTTTTACAGCAAATAATTGAAAAAAAATTGTATAATTCGTTTCAAGATATTTGGTCGACTTTATAAGGATTATCCTTAAGTTGTAAATAAGACTAAATTCCTCATAATAAAATAAACAATAACTGATCCGTAGGTATGAATAGGAATTCCGTTTATCTTGGAAAATTCCGAAAAGAGGATTAAAGTAATAGAACCAGAAATTAGAGTTGCATTTCTGGGAAATTAAAAACAATTAAATTATTTGGTTAAAGTTAATACAGGGTGAGTCACGGTAAACGCGACGGTCCATTGTGGTTAAACGGTTAATATTTTGAAAAATTTTTTTATTCATGGATATGCGGGTTGATAAAGGCTACATTTTAAAATTATTTTGAATTATAAAGGTTGTCCCAAAAAAAAGTTATATTATTTCTTAGGGAAGAAACTATTTGGATTTATAGATTATACGTTAAAAATAAGATAAACTTTCTTGAGTATTCCCTATACCTAATCTTTTTAGTTTTCGAGATATTTAGATATTTCTAAAAATGGAAGCACTTACAAGAAAACCAATAACTTGGAAACCTATGGAATCATCCAAATCCAATTTTAACTGAAAAAAATTAGACTAATAATTGGAAGCAATAATGTATTTAGAGTTATTTAAAATTATACAGGGCGTCCAAAATGGGGCGATTCTCTAACGACATATTAAAACGACAATATCGTTCTTATTTTAAATAGGACACCCTATATTTTATTATCCTATTATGTAGCAAATTCCATTACCTTTTAAAATAAATCGTTTAGTTTTGTAGTTATTATAAAAAAAACTTTTTGTAAAATTAGTAATAAACATTTTTCTCCTCTAGTCAATCCGTGCTAAATAATGGTAGAAAAAGGTGATAATATTTTACCTGGCTGACCGCACTTGCAACGTTAAATTCAACATATTTTTATATGACCGTATATGCAACCGATAACAGCCCCGACCGCAATTACAACGGTCGAATCTGCAACGATTTTATTAGGGTTTAAAATTAAAATAATTTTTACATGCGGTATATGACAATGGATAAAACACGGATCTATTACTGCACCTCAAATATCAGCTGGTGCGCTTTTGGTGGGTTTGAAGGTATACATTGGGGAAAAAAGACTGAATAAAGAAGAAAAAAGTGCTCTTTCACTAAAAGATTACTCAATGGCAAAATTGTAAAAGTTCACATTCTTATTTCGAAAGAAAACTAAAAAAAATAAATGTGTAGATTTAGGAGAGTTCAACTCAAATTGGGATTTTTTGCCGTTTTTTTGCTATATTTCAGATCCCTCATGCTTTTAAATTCTGGTGAATAATTGATAACACCTGAATTCACGTACCATTAAAGTTTGAAGCTCCCAACATTCACTCTTTTTGAATCATCGTCATTTTTGTAATCTATTTTTCACTACAATAACAAAAAAAATATCTACATAATAATAATAGTACTTTATTGACAAAAGTCAAATGGCCATCGACCGTGGTCCTTCAGCCAAAAAATAGCTATTTTTTTTATAGTTTCAATTCTTAAATCCGCGGGCGTTCTAAACAAAAGTATAACAGGCATACAATTGTGGGATTCTAAAAAATCACTAAAAGGTCCGCAAATATATAAATCTAAGAAATTAATTCAGTACTCACCAATGTTATTTTTTGAAGTGAAACGCTATTCTTCTATTTTATCTATAACAAATTAAATTATTTTATTTACATAATCCATTATCAAAGTGACTATGAAATTTGATAGTAAAACATATGGTATTTTTTTCATTTTATTATAATTTTTGTTTCACATTATACTCTGAATAAAAGAGGAGATCAGTAAAAGTGGGGATATAGTGTCAGAGTACCTACCTAAAATCAAGTATTAAAAAAAATAAAAAGTTCAAGAACTATCTTTAAAAGTCACTGTCTTCACTATAACTACTGGTATCATGATCATTGTCTTTTCTGAGGTTTATTATTATAGGGTCTATTAATTTTTTCATTGCTATATCCACTTTCCAAAATAAATGTTTTACTTTTCTCAAATGTTTACATCTGAAACTGCCTTCAAAAAAAAATTTCGCACATCAGGTAATTTAAATGTTGTATTGTTTTGAGAAACATAACCTTTTTATTGTGACCAGATCAGTTCAATGGGATTTAACTCTGCATAGTAAGGAGGCAATCTGAGAATTTCAATTCCTTTTTCTCTGGCCATCTCATCTATAATATATTTTTTAAATTTGTTTTTATGTTGCTTTGCTATTACGAGTAATTCTGCCTTCAAGGATTTAGGAGGACTGATAATATTTTTAGAATGAAGCCATTTTGAAATATACATTAATACAAAATTCCGAATCAATTAAAATACATACGATACGACTATGAATAAATAAAGTCTGATTTATCTGTCAAAAGAACAGGTTTATTACAGTAAAAACCATGGAAACATGATTAAATCAAACGAAATCTTTTATTAGGCCGATCAAATGTATTAAAATGTTCATTTTAACTGAAGGATGAGGTAAACATAACATTTCTACCTCTTGGACCTGTACTACTTCTACAAATTAAATTACTGCACACCTTTCTTCTCTAAACCATAACAGCAGAAAAGTTTTTCTGTGTCCACAGTGAGTAGTAATAGGGACTTTCGTAGATTGACTGGACTATAAAGATTTCTGTTTATTAAAATGTGCGTGTTATCGATTAGTGAATGTTGTAAATTCTGATTTTTTATTTCGCACGAATTTCCGTGCAGTTGAAGCCTCACGGGTGTAATCAGTGCAGATTGAAATGCTTTGAAAACGATCGTGATATTTATAAATGTCACAGAGCGGAGATTGCAATGTGATACATATCATGAGTTATAAGAAAAAAACTTGCTGGTAGTAAAAATGTACTGATAAAAGTTGAACAAGTATTTATTTATGTACCGTACACGTATACAATATTTTCAAATAATTGTATGGGTATTTTGACGCAGAATTTTACAGAAATATTTTTTTAAGAATGAGGAACTTTTTCAATTTCACCAGTTGGAGTTTACGACCCTCTATCCACTTCTATTCTTTACGCCAATCGCCTAATGAGAAATTTTGGTAATTTATTGGAAATCCACCACCCCTAATTGCCTTATCAATTATAAGTCAAACCACCCGTTGTTCCATAAAAAAAGGAGCTTTCAGTAGTCACTTATACAGGGCCAAGTTTGGCTTGAAATATAAAAGTTTGGCTTTGCTTGGTTTTCAAGCTTTTTCAAGGTTTATCAAGCTATACCAAGCTTTCAGCTATGATGGCCGTGGAACACGTACAACTGCCGCCGTCTATCTACTGTCTACTTTTAGTTATGGTTCGTAGAGGCGTTGAAAAGCTTGAAAGCTTGAAAATTCAAGGTTTCTATAAGAAAGGCTTGGCTTGATTATTGGTTTCAGAATAACTACATTCAGTAGTAGCCTTGGAGAAAATTAATTTTGAAAAAATTTGTGATACATAAAATTTGAAAATGAAAATGTCAAAATTAAATGTTGTTACAAGATGCTGTCAACAACTTTGGAAGCAGAAAAAATGTACTTTTCTAATGGTGGTAATAGGAATCAATTTATTATTAGATAAATTAGAAAATGGGCAAGTTACTTAGACAACAAAATTGACAGAAACAATAAATTCATTTTTTAGCAGAATAAATAAACATTTGGTGGTTCTTGTTCTAAAAAATTACGGTAATTTCATCCTCAAATCTAGAAAGCTTGCAAAAGCTTGAAAGCTTGGCTTGTTTTTTCAAAGGCTTGGCTTGATTATTCAAGAGCTTGGTTTAAATTCAAGCTAAGCGTTTAAAAACCAAGTCGTCTGTGAATCTTTGGATCTGTCAGCTTAAGTTTTGTTTTTTAACTTAGACCAGAAGAAGATTTTATACTTTATTTGTAACGTACTATAACTTTTAAATCAGCCATATTTAACATCCAACATGAAATATATTCATCTATTGTACCAAGTGCCCATATACCGAATATAAAGGGGTTTCATTAACGCGTCATAACTTCATAGGATATTTGCCCCTGTACCCGCGCAGCAAAATCATTGACTTTCCGGAATTACAAAAAATGAGACTTTTTTTTGTGAGTTTTCAATGAAAAAATTTCTGGGATATGAGAAACCACACCCAGTTTCACCAAGGTAGTGAATGCTCTTAAGTCTTGGATCATTCACAAAACTACAGTGTAGCGTATTTGAAATAATTAACAGGCCTTTCAAAAAAAATCAGATGTAGAAATTAAACTAAAACATCGGTAACCTTACCGACATGAGTCCCGATTCCAATTAAATTCGTATGCAATTACATCGCGTATACCTTAATGAAAATGACAGAATTCTCGGACAGCAGTTCGTTAAATTGAGACCGATCATCCGTAAAATTAACTCAATTAATTTTACCTCTGGTTGGAATTGCTGTTCAGAGTGATTATAGTAATTGTAGCCAGTTAATGTATTAATGTCTATTTAGAATTTCAGTTTTTTTTTTTGTTAAAAGCTGCAGGTCATGAAACATTTGGTAATTCAGCATCGCAATCTGTGGCTTCTATTTCTCTGTTCCATGTTTTCTTTCTTCTAACATCACCCTTAACTCTCATATACGTTTCACTGGCTTGATGTCCCAAATTTTATTCATATGGCCAAACCAATAGTGCAGTCGAGGTTGATAAATTAATGACGAAAACGTAAAATAATTTTCCGCGGGATTTTTATGATTAGAAGTGGTAAAGGGGCTTACAATTCGTCCAACAAGAGGGGTAATAAAGGGTTAATTCTTATCAAGGTAGGTACCTTGCCACGAGTTATTCTCGGTTAAAGATATTCCTTCGTGGGATTATGTAATCCGCTTTGGATGCCGGCTAACCACAGTGAAGTGGGGTGTGGATTGATATATGTTGTTAATTAAAAAGAAAAATGGGCGCCAGGAGATTGTTTTACCCTCATCCAAAATATAGTCAATTTAGTCACTCAACCTCCAGAATCGATCTAAATTGAGCCTACTAAAAAAAATAAACTACGTCGCAACAAAAATTTGCTTACCTTAGTTCGGGTCAAGACTATTTGTGACTATTAGTAAATGAAAGAAAAGTAACTAATTACTAAATAACTATTTAATGTTTCCACTTACACAGGTCAAAAAAAGGAACCCAAGGGGTCCCACTAAAATTGTACGAAAATTGCGCTAGTTTAAAAAAAATGATTAAATTAATTAAATGATTACGAACAATAGGAATGTTACACCGTCCGCGAGAGCTCTCAAGGTCGTTGGAATTGGGCGTAAAAAAAATACCACTCGCCCCTATAAGTCGCTTACAAAATTCCAAAAAAAATTAGAGAAAATATATAAAAATATTAATTTAGAGACCTTTAAAAATCACTAATTAACAAATAATGTACATGAACAAATATAAAAAAAAATATGAAAAACTTGCGGTTGTTCCAAAACTAAATTGCGGCAACTTGCAGCTACTAACTCGTCAGGTCAGGCCAGCTCAATACGAAGATCTGGTTAACACTCTGCCCAACACGAGAACCCTAAAATAATATACATTAAACCCCTAATCGAATACCCCTCGGCCCAGAAAGAAATTTACAAAATCTAACAGTTTATACAATAAAAACATTTAAATATCTCATCATACCCTTTTATACAGCGAAGGGGAATTCTCGGCGAATCAGGAACTTTCCTGACAGATGCTTCCGTATAAGGTGAATCCTCGGAGAATCAAATCGTCTCCCGTGGAAGGTACTATCCCTATAATATTAATAGGCCTTACACACTTGCCAAATAACATAAAACTCGACTGTCATGAAAAACGCCTTACCTGACAAAAATGGCGTCGTTACGAACGTGGCTTGGTTTGGTACAAAATATCAATTCCTCTTCAAGAGATTCAGACCAGGGTAAACACACCAAATCAAATAGGCACCCTGCAAGTCTAACAATACGGGAATCGCTCGTTTATCCCAATCAATGGTACGAAACAATCTTCATAAACACCGGGCGATTCCTCAAAATTATGTCTAAACCACGTTACACTAAGTCACCCAACAAGCAAAGAAAAAAAACCCGTCCGAAATTTCCTTCGAAATCATTCTAGAACGAATCCCACCACGCAAGTCCAGAAAGAGATTCATCTATTAACCGCCACGGGTCACTAAAAACGACTTGACCAATCATATAACATAACTGGTGAAACTCTGCGACTTGACCAATCATATAACAGTTGAGTGGCTAACACAGCCGTACAGTACCTCAAATTTAACAGAAGAAATGACCGGAACGACAGATCGAAACATGACATCGATAAAATAGACGTAAACAACAATCTATTTTGATAGATATACTTTATACGAAACTAAATAGCTCGTTCAAATGGATAAAAAAGGAGTCAAAAACTTGAGGCTATCTTATGTGATATATGGTTCCTAAATAATATAATTCGATCCCTACAGTGGCTCACATCTACCCAAGAAAAACAAGGTATGGAAACTAATTAATGTAGTAAGGTCTTAATACCGAATTTAAACGTTACAATCTAAAAATTTGGTAGAACTCGAAAAACAAACATCAGTATCCTTAACTGAGATACTACTATCTTCAGGAATATCTGTCGAATTTACTATCAGAGAATTCCTTTCACACCAACTGATAAATTCTTTTGATAACATATTCATCTTTAAGATTAGTGGTGTGGTGTCATCTGCATATAGTATCAAATGATTAGTGCTAACATATTTAGAGAGAGCATTTATGTATAATAAAAATATCAGTGGACCTAAGATTGATCCTTCAGGTACGCCAATTTCTGTAGGTTGGGGAAGGGACTTCTGATCTTCAATTCTAACAATAATTTTTCTAGCTTCCAAGTATGATTTCAGCCACGATAGAAATTTGCCCTGAAATCCTAAATCTCGTAGTTTATTTATTGTTATATCAGTACTAACCGAGTCAAATCCTTTGAAGGATCAAAGAAGAGTGCACCCACATACCTTTTCCTATCCAATGAGGTGTGGATAAAATTAAGTAGGGCTATGGATGCACTCTCCGTTGATCTGCCAGGTAAGAAACCATGTTGATCGTCAGATATAACATTATACTTTTCAAAGAAAGAGCGGTAATTATCAAGACTAAGAAAGCTACCTTTTTTATGTATTGGTGTAACAATTCCTATCTTTAGATTAGATGGAAACGTTTCTGTTTCAACTGAGTAATTAATAATGTCTCTATACTGTATACAAATTAGTCTTTCTTTTCAACAATGAAATATAGTTTCTATTCGTTTAATCTGCACGATGCTTTTTCACTATAGATACACAGATACCACTTCCAATCATAAAAATCCTGCTGAAAATTATTATTGATTCTGAATATAATTTGCCTGTACTAAAGTTAATTGATGTTTTACAGTAATTTCAGCAATTGGTACTACCCCTAATTTTTCTCTAATTACCTTGTGCCTAATCGTGTCGCGTCTTGTTATGCCTTTGACTCCTACACTCAATACACATACAAAGGAACTTTTAAAAACTTCCAATAACGTTTCGAAAACCCTAATCAATTGTCACACCGTATATTGGACCCGCATTTCCTTTAGATCAGAACGATCTCTATGAATAAATCCTCAGGATAAGATGACAATGTCTTTTATGTTGTCTGGATGTTATGCGAGTCAGCTATCTTGTTTATGTAGGTTATTCCGGAACGAATTTCAAATAATTCAGTGCTCACGTCTATGTAAATGTTATTAAATAAAGCTTAAGACAAACTTGCAGCTTTGGTTTGTAGTCACGTATGTTTTAAATGTTTTCTTTGCTGAAATCTCTCGTTAATTTAATTGAAGTTAATAAAAACAGCTTTGGTTCAAGTCGTAAGAGCAATTTCTAGTCTTTTTGCTTTTGAAATTACGTTCCGCACTAATAACGATTATTTTATCTGTCAACGAAATCAATAAAGACTAAACTTTGTTAAAATTCAGCTGACATATAACTGTAAATCAAATTATTTTGATATTTTCTGCACCAAACTTTGTCAATGCCTGCGAGGCTGTAATTCGTTTGCAAAAGTTTAATATAATTTAAAAATGAAGACAGAAAGTTTTCCTGTATATTCTGTATATATTTTAGTTACTTTATATATATTTTTATAGGTATACGTGTCAATTTTAAGTGATTTTCTGACCTGCTAAATAGAAAAATGTACATATGTCGTGCTACTATTAGATAATGATCAAACTTTTTCCAGGTTATTTTTTCACGCAACATTTTAAATATGTGCAAAACTACCCATTCAGACATCCATTAAAACTGAGAACCGTACAGCAGGGGTCCTATTACCTAAACCTTATTAACCTCGGCCTTTAAAAATATTTTTTCTATTCACTGTTTTAACTTTCTATCCTTTGAAATGGTCTTAAAACAGTAAGAACGATTTCTGCCTTTAGTGTTAATAGGTTGTGATAGACGACGAACAGGTGATTTAATAGAAATCGTATTGCTTTAAGCATTTTAATCAAAGTGCTCAGTACAATTTCATTGAAATCTAAATTGAATGTCAACTAGATCTATTAATCGCGAGCTGTCACTGGCAACTGTTTCGAAAGCGATAATTATTGAGCCAAAGTGAAATGCGGAAAAAATATGTAGACGCTAAGAATTATTTTTTGTTTTCTTAAGCTTTGTCCCCACTTTGCCGCTGTTTGTAAAAACGTCCAAATTCACCGAAGAGGATTTACTAATTGCTTCAGCTGCTGTTATCATACTTGATAGTGAAGGAAAAAGAGCGTTACGTCGTTTATAGACGACGAAGTGAAATTCCTTAATGATAATATCCAACAAGCAGCTTAGGAAACTACACCTGCTATTAATAGAAGGACGATAGGAAACAACTATCCTAGAGAAATAAGGGAACTAATCTCTGAAAAAAGAAAGCTTAGAAGAAAATGGCAGCAAACTAGAGGCCCACAAGATAAAACTATACTCAACAAAGACTCAAAAGGAAAATTCAACAAATTAAAGAAGAATCGATTAGTATTTACCTAAGAGAATTGACAGACAACAGCAGTACTGATTATTCACTCTGGAAAGCTACTATGAGATTGAAAAGACCCATAATGCGAATACCACCTGTCAGATTGGAAGAAATGATGAGCAAAAAGCAACAAGATTTGCAAATCATCTAGTAAAAATCTTTCAACTTCATGAAGAACATCTGCATATTGATCAAGAAATAGAATTTACCTCTCCCAAAGAAGTAATTACCGAAATAAAAGAAAATATCAATCCGAAAAAAGCTCCAGGTTTTGAATTAATTACTGGAAAAAACAACTACCCAAAAAAGCAATAATTAAACTAACTAACCTAATAAATGCTGCCTTCAGACTGAAGTATGTACCCAGCCTTTGGAAAATTGCGGAAGTCATAATGATAACCAAGCCAGGGAAACTACCACATGAGGCATCGTCATACAGACCGATCTCATTACTGCCTGTTATGTCGAAACTATTTTGGATTTATAAATAAGCACTAGACGATCGACCAAGTTCATAGAATAACGAACATTATAGACAAATCATTAGAAGAGAAAACATTTGTGCTACTATCTTTCTTGATGTAGTACAAGCGTTTGATAAGGTTTGGCATGAAGGCTTTTCCTTCCAAAACAATATACAGATATCCTCCATTCATATATATCGGAAAGATACTTGAGAATTAGGCAAGAAGAATCCTATTCCAATCTTAAAGAAATTCAAGCTGGAGTACCACAAGGAAGTGTCCTAGGACCTATCCTATACTTAATGTACCCATGTTATATTCCAGAGTTAGAAAACAAGACCATAGCGCCGACGACACTGCCATTCTAGCAGTAGGAAAGAGCAATGAAGAAGCAACCTACAAGCTGCAAACAGCTGTCCATGATTGGACGAAGAGACGGAAAATTAAACTTAAAATCACTTCACATTAACTTTACAAACAAAAGGATAGATCATATTCCAGTCAGAATAAACAATAACCTGATTCCATATTCAAACACAGCAAAATACTTAGGTATTACCTTAGATGCCAAACTTCGATGGAAAGTCCATGTTAAAAAGAAAAGAGAAGAACTAAAATATAGAAAAATGTACTGGCTAATTGGAAGAAACTCCACTCTGTCTCTACAGCTTATGCTTTATAAGCAGATACTTAAGCCTGTATGGACCTATTAGCAATCATCCAAAAAATTCAAAACAAAGCACTGAGGAACATAGTAGATGTCCCTTGGTAGATTCGCAATAGTGACCTCCATAGGGATCTGGAAATGGACACTGTTGACCAGACCATCAAGAAATTAGCCAAGAGTCATGAAGAAAAACTTCATCATCATGTTATTGTCGAGGCTATCCAGCTCCTTGACAATACTGGGTTAGAAAGAGGATCAACCTCTTTGAGTTAGTTTAGTGCAAATGCAGAGCTTGTGTGTGCAAGTTAAAGTTTAGTGCAATCTATTCTACAGAATCTAAGGAACGCTGATGAGTATACCTTAGTTTTAAGTTTCAAACTCTATTAGATTAAGTTAGAATTAAATTGATCATTGGTCACTGTTGACCAGATTGTAATATACTAAATGCCTTTATGTATAAAAAAACATCGTCTATTTCATTTAAAGTACAGTCCCATAATACACAACGATCAAATTAATAACTTTATAGTTTGTCCTCTTCATTTATAAAAAACCTTGTTCATCGGCGTCTGAATCACAAATGAAGCTTGAAGCAACATGATGCCAATGTGGCTCGTCCCCACTCTCCGTTCTTATTGGCTTTCTTTAAAGGAAACTGACAGTCGAGCGAGCTTGATTCACTCAGTTGTCTTGGTTTTTCGTAAATAATTTCGGGTATTTAAAATCGGTTTGGCTCTGGTCTATAAGGCGTAAAGTTTTAATGAGATGCTTCTAATATATTATTTTCACGACGTAACTATGCCAATTTAAAAAAGTTGGAAATTATTTTTTTAATAATCCATTAGGATACCGACCCGGAGATCAATTTAAGAAAAGGCGGAAATGTTTAATGATTGTTTTGAAGTTGATATGAGTTCGTTCGTTAACAAAAAGTAACAACTCGAAGCGATCCTAAAGGCAATTATTGAAGCTGCTTTTGACAGTTATTAGAGTGGTTTTGTTGAATTGAATATGCACGCTCTATTATTTTTCATTAATTAAAAAATTATAATTATGATTTTGGCTTAAATCGAGAATTTTCTTTGAAATTTTCTTAGAATAAGCATTTGTATTAAGAAAACTGCAGGAAAAGCTAAAATGAGGCAACAGAAAAAATTAATATCGATCTTTCTCTAAAACGGTGCATCTTGTTGCCTCTAAACATTTTAATATTCAAAATTTTCATATTTTGGACGCCAATTTAAAGAGGTAAAATTCATAAACACAAAAAGCAACACACACACACACAGAACGAATTCAGATACCGAACAAATTTGTTCGGTGAAAATCATTTTTGATAAGTGATAAATAATAACAGACTAAACCAATTTTTTTAAATAGAACGAAAAAACAACATGTTGTTAATTTGCGCGGAAGTAGAAAATGAAGTCTTGTCTTTTTTTTTCATCTGCTCCTTCTTAATGACCACATAGCTGTAAACTTGTTGAACCGGAAAGCCATTACCACTAACTTAATAGCAAATTAACAGGTTTCTTTTCTTAAATTGTTTGGTCTAGTCTCAAGCATTTAATGTAAGACAAAACAAATTGAGACAATCGTACTTTTCAGGTTTATTTTGTTCACATCCTGTCGACGTTAAAATCGTGAATTTTTTTTATTTTTATTTACTTCAAGTTTTTAATTAAATAAGAGGAACAATGTAAGTATATTGTATTGGAGCGAATCCTCTATCTGTTTTACATAAGGGACGTTTCCCTAAAGCAGCTGCCATTTTATCAGCTGAAAGAGAGCAGAAAAGTTAGGTTAGGTGATGATCTATACTAAGCCTCACTGGGGCCCGTTTTATTGGGCGAAGCCCCGATAAAGGCCACTCCTCAATTAATGATGGCAACCCTGTTGACAGGTGTCAAAAAGGGGAACGTTGGCAACCCTGTTGACATATGACAGGTGTCAAAAAGTGGAGGAGTGGGGTGCTCCATAGTAAGACCTAATATCGTTCTTTTTTGACATGTTTTCCCGAACTTTATCCCGGTATGTTCTGTGTTTTGCACCTCTTTCATATATGTCTTCTGACTGTACTAATGGCTAGACCTAGACGGTGTTAGTTCCTCTGATCATCTTTTTGCAAGTTCGACAACTTTTTGAATGCCTTCGATCCCTTGTCGATAAACCAAACAAGTTTTACCTTATTTTCTCCTCAGCTCTTTGATATATTTCCAAAGAACTCACTTTCGGCCTTACAATCTGGATCTGCTTATTTTTCAAAACTATCTTTTAGTTCGTTGCAACATTGTGAGAATATCTTGAAATTTGCATCCATTTTTTCATTCGACCACAAATACACACTAGACGTGACAATTGGGGACGCCATGCGGGATTTTCACCAAACGAGCGCGATCCTACGGGATTTACTACACGGTTTAATTTTGTTCAAATTCCGATGAAAATAAAATGCATTTTTATCGACTTTAGGTTGTTATTAATTAACACTGAAATTGAGCATTTGCATTAAAATAAGTGCTCACTATTTGTCTTTTACTTTAAGAGAATAACACAAAATTATATTATCTAAGTACACTTCCCACTTCATTTAAGGTAACAATAGTAATAATTGTTATTAACTAGAAGGTACAACTAATATCTTATACACTAATCTTCTTCTTCTTCTTTTTCTTCATCTTCTTCTTCTTATTTTTCTTCTTCTTTACATCCTAATATCCAGGTTTTCCGTGGTCTTGCCCTTTATCTCTTTCCTCCTTTTTCCTGATTCTGTGACTTTCTTTACTAACCTATAAGGCTTCCTAGTTTAGCCGTTATCGGTTCTTGGAACGTTATTCTTCTTATTTAGACGTTTCTGAACTTACAAAATTTTGTATTTTCGGCTATTGTTCTTAAATACTTCATTTTAATGAGTTCAGTTGGGATTCGCGCCTTTTCAATAGTCACTTTGACCTTTGATACATTTTTATTCTTCTCCAAAAATATTTCCATCTGAATTCTTCATGGTTATTACGGTTTATTGTTTTCTTTTATCACAATTTTTTGCACTATAATAACTAGCAGTTTAAAATAAGCATCAGGTAAATAAAGAAACGATACATTTTTTAGTAAATAATAAATAAAACCAACAAAATGTTTAAAGGAAACCCATTTTCCTGCAAAGTAAATGACTGGAAAGATAAGAGATAAAAAAATGATTTTCTTAATGTATTTCCCGACAAAGCGAAAGCGTTTTCTCTAATCGTTCATCCTTTTTGTTAATATTCTTTGATGTAACATTTATTACTGTATTGAATTTCCTCAACATTTTACCGTACTATTAAGTGCAGATTGTTTCTTTATAGAAAGTAAACTTATATTCCCTGTAAAGTATTTTTCGTTCCGAGAGAAAAGATTCATACAACTTAATCAGATTTACCTGCCGTGAAATGGAAGAACAACGTACTTGCAGAAAAATGCAACTGAGAAAATCCAAGTTAACCTTCTTTACTTGCTACACGATATGGTATTATGTCTTTATCATGTTTTGAGATAAATATTTTAGCTCTTAAAAATGCGTAGAGAAACAATAATAAAAACAAAAACAGTCAGCAAGATAGGGATGGTGAAAAATATTTGGAAACATCTTTTTCAATGTAGGCGAGTGATAAAATACAATCATTCGTTTTACAACTTCTCTCTAAATCATATCTTGAAGGCTATAAAGAGACCGTAATAGAGTAGAAAAAAATCATAAGACAAATGATAAAGAAAATTTAAACTGCTATAGTTTAAGTATTTTCGATCACTCAAAATTTACCAGTATATACAACAGGAATTCGGCGAATTACCTTTACATTTTTACAGGAACTGTAATTTCGATTCAACAGGAATTTCCTGTTTAATAAACAAACTACATAGTTGTATTTGAAGTTTTGAATTTCAGTTTTTACAGGAATTTCCAGTAATTAATCGGAACTGTAGAATCGATTTAACAGGAATTTTCCGTTGAATTAAAGATCTTTCAGTCATACATTAGAGGACTAGTTAGTTGTATTCGAAGCTTATAACCTGCGCTTTTACAGGAATTTCCTGTAGTTACCTAGTATTTAATTGGAATTTATTGCATTTCCTATTTTCCGGTTAGATCTACCGTGGAGCATTGTAATTTAGGGTACTTCCTGTCAGTATTCAAGTACTATACATGGTGTCCCACGACGAACTGTACTTAGTCCAACCATAAATACTATGGACCGAGGCCATTTCATATCTGGTATTAGAAAATGCCTTGTTACGTTTTTGACGGATATACAGGGAGATATTTGAAAATATGTGAATTATTCTACCTTAAATATATCTAGTAAAAATCTCAGACATATAAAATTTGGCACACTGAGTGTGCTCCCTAAATTCAATCATATAAAAGTTGTAGGCTTTTTCTTGCCTCAAAGAAAAACTATGCCTTACTCGTGACGCCTTATATCGGAGAACGCTCGGGCGCCAGATTATTTAACGTGGTTAACTCCACAACTGTTAGAAACGGCGTCTTAGGGGCACAGGTAGCTTCAGACGGAAATTCTAGGGGTCTAAAAAATTACTAGAGTTTAGAGGAAGCTTTTTAACTTTTGCTTGAATAAAAACTAAAGCGGTTATTATGACAAATACTGTGATACAGAGACTCTACATACTTGTTGGTTCGAATAAGACCCCTTTTTGGTTATGCTACCAAAAGTGGTCAAGGAATTTGCCTTGAGACGGCCTTTATACAGCTTCATACAGTTTATAATAACACATATTTTAGAGAGAACGTTAATACACGTTCCATTTTAAAGCAAATGAATTTATACCTTGTTCCAAGAAATTATCTAAATTGCAAGGCGGGGGGCCAAAATAAATATAACTAATAATCATTCGTGTCCCATAGGCATATGTGCATAAGAACGAAATAGTAAATTTCTCGATCCGAGCATTCTGATGGCAATCTACCATGACACGCAAGTTCTCAATTTATATCACGCTATTGTTTGTGCTTAGTTGGGTAAAGTAGAGTTTAGAGTGGTTTACATACGCCACATTTATGGTTTACAACTCACTAGAAATACCTCTTCGATTATTCTATTAAAAATATTTAAAACATTTATGTTAATTAATTGGAAACGCAATAATACTATTTAATTTTTAAAATTTTGGTGGAGGAATGCGCGCCACCAAAATTTGTCCACCAAAATTATAATGTTTTTAAAAAATTGGTGAGAGCGCTCCTTTGTGTCCACCAAATTTTAAACTTATATTATCGAGTAAAGATTCAAACAAATAAAATCTTTCTGAATCAGAGACAAAGACGGAGACGGAGAAATTATAAAGTGTGCCAATGGTATGAGAATAATTGGAAATTGTTTCGATTTAGCAGCAATCACAAATTATGTAGCTTATATTTATTAAAAATTATAAATTTTGTAAATACGCTTTGAAAGTAAGAATAAAGTAAAATAATATTCTGCATTGTGATCTAGATAATAAATAAAACGTTAAAATAACTTTGTTGAATGTTGAATGAAGTGATTTGCCATAATATTCATGCATACTATTTTCGTAATTTTTAATTTTAAATAACATAACCTCATTTCAGTTGTATTTTTAGAGAAATAATACAATATTCACGTAATATTATTTAAAAAAAAATATTTGAATAGAACAATAATAAATTTACTATTTGATATAGATATTTTAACAGTCAATGGTTATTCTAAATCCGTTTAATTACAAATTTCACGTAAAACCTTATGTTAAGTTAATGGAGAGCGGCCTCAAAAAGTTTTCAAAATACGCCACCTGTTTCGCTGGCGTTCCACAGTGTTACCCCCACTTAGTAGTATGCACGAGGCCTATAACAAGCTTGCCAAATATCAAATAAATATACAAGGTGGTTCCAAAGATACGGGGGATAAAAGAAATTAGCAAAATTGATAAAACACCCTGTAACTCAGTAATGAAGCCAGTTAGATATATCAAATATGGGTTTTTCTTATTTGTCTAAGTGTTCTTTATACACAGTTAGCGTTCATTTACCTATGAAACACCCTGTATAGTTAGAGCGAAGTTTCATGAAGTTTTTAAGTATTCGATTATCGTTTAAACAATGTTTTTAATAATTTCAAAACCATTAACAGTTAATTGAATTGTCTAGATTAACTGAAAAATCGATTATGAAAAAGTCGTTATTTGGTTTTCTGACAACGGTCTCTAACAGAAAACCTCCTCGATCCACATTCAACTCAATGAAATCGAAAATTAACATATCGATTTTCGAATCTAGATCAAGAAATCTAATCTAATTAGTAAAATATTTAGGCAACCAAAAGATCTCTTAATATCTTAAATTATTTTAACTGTAAGATTTATAGAACTTTTTATAAGTATCACTGAAGAAAAAATGTTTATCAGGCGTTTGAACTATTAAAAAGTAGCGCAATTGAATAATATATTAAGTTTCATGTTACACAGCTCTAAAGTGTATGCTAACTTCAATGCCGAATCGCTGAATACAAATATTTAGGCGAGGCGTTCGGAAAAACTAAAGTATCTTTCCCTAAAATGTACGCAAAGAAAAAAAAGAAAGCATTTTAAAGAGGAGACTCTAAGCTTTCTTAGGAAGCCGTTAGTTTTTAACTTTTATTTGTTTTCTTGTAGAAAATTTGACCGGAAGTTATAATTTCTAAAATCCTCACTGATTTTTATAAAACTGAAGCTATCTATTAATAGAGGCATAACAAAAACATGCTTGTAAATTTATCATCATTATACTTTTACTTTTGATTTAAATATAATTAAAACTTATGTTTTAAAATGACCATTTTTTACAACATTCATTCGACGCAATTTTTATTTTCATTTATTTATATAAATCAATTTCTTAATTATTTTTAACTTTATTTAATAAAAAAAATAATTTCTGATTTATACAGGGTGCACCAATTATTTCCACTCGATCTCTAGCACCGAAACTAAAAGAGATATCAACAAGAATTTTTGTAGGGGTAGACAGTGTCACTCGGACTACAATTTTAAAATATTTTGATGTATACAGGGTGGCTAATTTTTGTGGAATGAAAATTAATTTGGTTTTTTTAAATTGAACACCTTGTATACGATTATGTCTTCTGATTCTACTTAATATTAGATTTACGGTAATTTTTTGTATTTGTAAATCCGACGCGGCGTTGACAAGTTATTCCTATTTTAAGCAGATTTAATGAAAAAACAGCACTTCAGAAATATTAGCACAAAAACCACATTTTTTAAAAAATTCCTCAAAAAAGCTACTATGATGTAAATGAAACATACACCTATCACAATAATCACACCTTCACCTGTTGCACAGGGCGTTTGCCGATGGCGTGCCAATAGTCTAGTTTTCAAATAACTTAATTTTTTCAAATGGGACACCCTGTATATTTTTCTTCAGTTAGAAGCTCTCCCTAATACGCATTAAAAAAATATAGGGCTTTGCACATCTAACTTTACTATTTACTTTAATAATTGACCTTAAGTGACAAACAACATATTTTACACAATTTTTAATAAGAAATAATAATAATAATAATAATATACGCCCTGCAATTCACTTCCTTACGAGTGAACCCCAGAAGCTCTGCAGCTTGTGCGGGGGAGGGACGGCTATTATTATTACTTACCGTGGCGCTCTGGGGCGACTTACTGATTGCTACGAAAATGACAGTAGGTATATTTTGTTATGGCATTAATTGTCAACATAAAATTTTGTATTGTATCACGTCTACTATATTTAATCGGTATTGTGTATAAAAAATGGATTTTAATAAGAATTATAGTTTTTAGATGTGCTACCATCTATGGTAAGAAGAGAGTATTGACATTAAATTTTGACTGAATCTAGTCAAGATGTCACTCTCTTCTTTTTTATCCCTTTCAGAGATTAATACAAAGTGAGTAAACCAGTAAGGAATTTTAATTTATTAGATTCGACATCCTAAGACCGGTTTCTGTCTTTCGCCTTCATCAGTTAGGCTTTTCGAATCCAATAAATAAAATTCCAAACTCGTACAAGTCAATAGCTATATCAGCTATAAGATAACATTTTTAGATGTGCTACCATCTATGGTAAGAAGAGAGTATTGACATTAAATTTTGACTGAATCTAGTCAAGATGTCACTCTCTTCTTTTTTATCCCTTTCAGAGATTAATACAAAGTGAGTAAACCAGTAAGGAATTTTAATTTATTAGATTCGACATGGTAGCACATCTAAAAATGTTATCTTATAGCGGATATAGCTATTGACTTGTACGAGTTTGGAATTTTATTTATTGGATTCGAAAAGCCTAACTGATGAAGTCGAAAGACAGAAACAGGTCTTAGGACGTCGAATCTAATAAATTAAAATTCCTTACTGGTTTACTCACTTTGTATTAATCTCTGAAAGGGATAAAAAAGAAGAGAGTGACATCTTGACTAGATTCAGTCAAAATTTAATGACAATACTCTCTTCTTACCATAGATGGTAGCACATCTAAAAATGTTATCTTATAGCGGATATAGCTATAAGAGTACGAGTTTGGAATTTTATTTATTGGATTCGAAAAGCCTAACTGATGAAGTCGAAAGACAAAAACCGGTCTTAGGATGTCGAATCTAATAAATTAAAATTCCTTGCTGGTTTACTCACTTTGTATTAATCTCTGAAAGGGATAAAAAAGAAGAGAGTGACATCTTGACTAGATTCAGTCAAAATTTAATGTCAATACTCTCTTCTTACCATAGATGGTACGAGTTTGGAATTTTATTTATTGGATTCGAAAAGCCTAACTGATGAAGTCGAAAGACAGAAACCGGTCTTAGGATGTCGAATCTAATAAATTAAAATTCCTTACTGGTTTACTCAAGAATTATAGTGTTCAAGAAAATATTGATATGATATGGATGTCAAAAAAATGCGTTTCTTGCTAGTAGGGTCTATCGTCAAAGATACCCAGAAAGACGTCATCCACAAAAGGATACTTTTGAGAATTTAAAGAATAGATTTGATAGAACAGGAACCGTCAAGTATGAAAAACATTCACGTGAAACTACAGCTGTTACTATTGACAACGAATATAAGGTAATGATCAGTATAGTTGAAGATCCCAATATAAGCACAAGGCAATTAAGCAATCAGTTAAATATTTCCAATACCACAATTAGACGCATAATAAAAAAGAATAAATATCACCCTTATCATATCCAGCTTCACCAAGAATTGTTACCACGTGATTTCGCGCGTAGAGTGGAATACTGTAGATGGTTAATAAACAAGATAAATACAGAGCGTAACTTTTTAAACAAAGTTTTATTCTCCGACGAAGCAACGTTTCATAAGAACGGTTGTGTAAATAGACACAACTTCCATTATTATTCGGACCACAATGAACATTTATTTAGAACCACATCACAGTATCGATGGTCTTTGAATGTGTGGGCGGGAATAATAGGTGATTATGTAATTGGTCCCTATTTTTTGATGGGACTGTAAATGGAGCTATATTTTTAGATTTTTTAGAACATGATTTTCGCAACTTATTGCAAAATGTGCATCAAAATTATCGCAACGGAATGTGGTTTCAATTAGATGGTGCCACACCACATTACCTATTAGATGTTCGCAATTGGTTAAATAGGGAATTTCAGGATCGTTGGATAGGAAGGGGAGGACCTACTAGATCGCCTTGCCTTACACCTTGCGATTTTTTCTTGTGGGGTTTTATTAAAAATATTGTTTACAAAGAAGAGGTTAGGTACCGCAAAAGAAAATATGAAAGAAAGAATTACTGCAGCATTTAGACAGGTGACCCCTGCAATGCTAAGAGATGTGCGTAAATCAATGAAAAAAAGGGCAAGAAAATGTATAAATGAAAATGGAAGACATTTTGAACACCTACTATAAATTTTAACTTTCACTATTGTAGTTTTCTTACGATTAAACTTTGTAAAATTTTGTACTTATTAAAAATTGTGTAAAATATGTTGTTTGTCACTTAACGTCAATTATTAAAGTAAATAGTAAAGTTAGATGTGCAAAACCTTATATTTTTTTAATGCGTATTAGGGAGAGCTTCTAACTGAAGAAAAATATACAGGGTGTTCCATTTGAAAAAATTAAGTTATCGCCATTTGAAAACTTGACTATTGGCGATTATTGTGATAGGTGCATGTTTTATTTACATCATAGTAGCTTTTTTGAGGAATTTTTTAAAAAATGTGATTTTTGTGCTAATATTTCTGAAGTGCTGTTTTTTCATTAAATCTGCTTAAAATAGGAATAACTTGTCAACGCCGCGTCGGATTTACAAATACAAAAAACTACCGTAAATCTAATATTAAGTAGAATCAGAAGACATAATCGTATACAGGGTGTTCAATTTAAAAAATCCAAATTAATTTTCATTCCACAAAAATTAGCCACCCTGTATACATCAAAATATTTTAAAATTGTAGTCCGAGTGACACTGTCTACCCCTACAAAAAATCTCTTTTAGTTTTGGGTGCTAGAGATCGAGTGGAAATAATTGGCGCACCCTGTATAAACACTAAAGTCAAAAGTAAAGGTATAATGATGATAAGTGTACAAGGATTTTTTTGTTATGCCTCTATTAATAGATATCTTCAGCTTTATAAAAATCAGTGACAGCTTAGAGTCTCCTCTTTAAACTGCTTTCTTTTTACTTTAGGTTTTGCGAACGCCTCGCCTGAATATTTGTATTCAACGGTATTTTTTATAGTAAGAGAATTTTTTTTTAATCAACTGCTGCTATTACTTTTTCGAATTTTTTTTTCGAGATACAATGGAAAACCAAATTTTCGATGTTATTTTCGAAATTGTGAAGTTAGCATACACTTTAGAGCAGCAAAGATTTTTTTATCGTATTCTACACCCATTCAAGTACTTAACATACTGCTAAGAATTTTTTTTGTTTCAAAAATGATTGGTCCTGGTCTATTATTTTTACGATTATCCTATTTTATGGATGAGCCTGACCCATAGTAAATTTAATGCCGTTTACATTGACCGCTGCATTCAAATACAACAAGCTATTGCTCTAAAAATGCTAAAATAATCGTTCAGCTAGTCGTTTCGAACAAAATTTTTCCGCTTTACAATACGTATAACAAATCCAAGAGCGTATTGGGCGCTTTAGACCAAAGCCACGGCGAGATTACATCGATTTCCTATTAGAGAGTCAAGTCCAACTTTGTATGAAAGAACTTTCCAATATATCCACAACAAAACACCCGCTGTTATATATATAAGATGCTGTTTGCTTGACGTATATTTTTATCACAATAGCAGTTCAAATTATGTACAACAAAATGAATGTATTGATCCGAAAATACAGATACAACATTTATATTTAGAAATGTCTTTGCATTTCCAAAGTCAATGCCGAAAACAAGTCACGAAATAGTATTCTATTGGTGATACGATCATGAATATTGACTATAAAAAATACGAAGGTCAGAAATGAGCGATTGTAGTACTATAACGTGATGGTCGAATTTAATGGTTTAGAAAATTCGTGTCATTTTTATTTTTGTTACGCTTTAAGGTGAAAACGGACACGGATATTGTGGAGAAGGTTGTTTGGTGAGCACGGATTGTTTTATCGATTTTTTTAATACCGCTCATGTTATCACAATCTTTGATAGCAAACCGAGAGACGTAAGACTAACAAATCCGCCACATTATGTAGAATTTTCTTTATAAAACGTTACATACGTACACCTAGAAAACTGTTTGATTTATTTAAATTGGATAAACATTTAAGATTCACCAAATTTGAGTTACCAGGTCAAGTCATATGTCTCTAGTTGCTAATAAATGGCAAAAGTTGGAAGAGCAAAGTCAGCAGAATTAAAAATCAATACATGGAAAATTAAATAATAATAATAATAATAATAAACGTCTTTATTATTCTCTTGCATAAAGTTTTGTTTTTACAATAAGTAACTGTAATTATAATATAAGAGAACAAAACGCGAAGTTCAATTTAAATGGCGTCAAACACCGTTAAACTATATAGCTTTACATTCTAAAATATAAATAAAAATGAGATTGGAAGTTGGAAGCCTGAACAGGTAATCACTCTACTACTGCTTATTAAAAATATGTTTTTCTAAACGTGCCTTGAGTCGCTCTTTTCGAAAAATTTTTTTTTGTGATTTCATAGATTCGAGGTCCCTCTTTCACGTGATCACTATATGAAAGTTAAGTGAGGTGTCCAGGGGGGGGGGGGGGGTAAATTAACATGTAAAGATATGGAAAATCGGTTTTTCGCACTTAGCTCTCTGAGGTTTACTCGGATCGAAACGACTTCTATATATAAAATAAAGTGCTCGCGAAAACGCTTAAACTGAATTTGAACCTGTCCAAATCGGTTCAGTGGTTCTTGAGATATTGCGATTTGAAAGTATATGGATTTTCGCCGCGGCGAGAACACACCTAGAGCCGTGTTCGCGTTTTTCGCATGGAAGACGGTGACATCGAGACTTGATTTTTTTTCATTTCGGAAGCTCATAGTGGTTTGTATTTTAATTTCTCTCTCTTTCCACTGGATTAAAACCACTTAGTTGTTAAAAAAGTTTTTTTATTGACGTTTCGGCTTTCCAGATCGAAAGCCGTTATCAAAATGACATAAAATAAATAAATTTACTAGAAACAGATAAATATTTCAAGTAGAGATCTTAATCACACAGAAAATTTATTATTGGCCAAAGGTTTAAATTATTCGGTAACTCCAAAATATGTACCAAAATTTGATATTATTAGTTCTATAGAAAACGCTTCTCAAAATTTACCAACTGACTTAAGCAACGAATACAAGGTACATTGCAAAAGTGAATTAGAAAAATCTTACAAAATTCGCTTTCGCGAGCACTTTGTTTTATATATAGAAGTCGTTTCGATCCGAATAAACCTCAGAGAGCTAATTATGTATAATGTTAATTTACCCCCCCACCACACCTTCCTTAGCTATCATATAGTGACCACGTGAAAGAGGGACCTCGAATCTATGAAATCACAAAAAATTTTTTTCGAAAAGAGCGACTTCGTTTTCAAAACCAGATCTACTCCACTATAGGAATACTATTGTACAGAGTCTATTTGGTAGCTATAACTACGTTTAAAAATTTCAAGTTTAAAACGGGGTGGGGACAAAGATCCTTTATTTCTAACGTTTAGGTTATGAACATCTGTACGGAAATTAATTTTACGATGTAAATAAGATGGTATTTTGTTAATTATTATTTTTTGGCAAAGAATGCAAAATTCTTCTATTATTCTACATACTCAACCAGCCAGCATCATTAAGTTTATGAGAAATACGTTCTCTCCTACGAATTCCAAAGATTAGACGGATGCAGCAGTTTTGTACCTTCTGAATCTTGGTTACATACTGGCTCGTTAAGCATGGACCATAGAGAGAGTTAGCATAGTTAAACACTGATAAAACCAGGGTTTCACATACTTAATGTTTGTTTTAATTTGCCTACTCCCATAAAGTTTTATAAGAGTCATATATGCTCGTCTAAGTAAATGATTGATATGATTTTGAAATCTTAGATCAGAGTCCAATATAACACCAAGTCTTCTAGCTTCATCTAGAATCTGAAGAGGTTCATTACTAATCATTATATTGACACTACCTGAAATTGCCTGGCGCTTATTTTTAGTACCAAATATGATTAAGTTTGACTTACTACAGTTAATGTAGCAATGATCAGTTGCACTTTTAATAAAAACTTGTAAACCTGTATTTATATTGACACAAAAGTATCTACCATATTTGGATTAAAACTGTAGTAGACTTGGGTATCGCCTGCATATATATGTATATTACAGAACTGGAGATTCTTTTTAAGTTTAGATGTATAAATAGCGAACAACAAAGGACCCAGAATAGAACCTTGTGGAACTCCACAATAAAGTGGCATGTATTGTGAAGACAAATCATCAATAACAACTTTTTGCTCACGACCAGTTAGGAAAGTTCTGAGGAAACCAATGGTATTTTCTGAGAGACCAATGTAATGCACAATTGCAAACATTACATTATCTATAGAGCCAATAATATCATCCGTTATGTTTAGGAGAGCAGTTGTACAGCTGGTAACCTTTACGAAATCCAGATTGTGTTACTGGCAGTAGTGAGTGAGTTTTAACATATTATTTATTTATTTTTAATAGTTTTTATCCCATTTTTCTTTAAATGGGATCTTGAGATGTCTCGAATGATCTCATAAATTTTTTTTCAGTATCTTTCTGACACAACAAAAAATTGATTTGTTTATTTGCATTTTTCATACGTTTTCGGAGTTCTAGAAATCTTCGAAACAAGCACGAATTAATTCAATGCACACCATTTTACAGTGTCTACTTTTCGAATGTATTTTTTTATTTCGAATAAAGTTCCTCCATTTTCCAGAAATCGGGAAAATTGATCACACCGGTGAGGATTAATACCCAGACCGAAGTGAAGCTTATATTCTGACCTTTCCGTTTATATAAATTGATCCCTATATTCGAGCGCGGTTATTAAATGTTCGTTAGAATTATGTCCCCCATTTTTACGCTCTCTGCCTGAGATCCATGATATTCCACATAACCTAACCACGTGTACCCACGCGCCCACATTAGTCGTATGCTTTTGTTGGTAGCCAATCTCTGTTATTTTTGGAGTCGTTGGCTTGTCCGTATTATTGAAATATTGATAGTATTTCATCAAAGGTAATACCACGAGTCCTCCAAATTTAATCTATAAAATTTGAGAGGAGGTGTGGTATTTGGAAGGTTATTTTTTGAATCATTTTGTTTTAAAAACAGAGAATATAGTCATTTATGTAAAATACACTTTACACACAAATGTTCATTATTTTCTTTATCAAATTAAATTGAAACATCAAAAAATATTGAGCTGTTATAGTTTTAAATACAGGGCCACCAATGCATACGTGATTGCGTTTGGCTTAAAAATCGATTGGTGCTCAGATAATTTAGCAAGCAGAGGTATGCCGCTGGCGCCATCTACAATTGGTCTCCAAAGTCCAAAAAATGAAAATCAATGTATTCCCAACTCCCTCGAGCGGAAATTCAGTGAGAAACTAACATATCTATTCACTGCAAAATTTTGAGATTTTTCGAAGGCCGTTTTTGCAAAAAATATTCATTTTGCGGAGAAAATGGTAGATACCATTTTGTAGATAATGATACGATCTTCATTTTTTATCTAAACAAAAATTGTCTATTTTGTATATTTTGACAGATATTAGCGGGAAACCATTTTTTCAGATTTTCGGGGCCATTTTCAGCCCTCTCCCAAGTCGGAATCGTGGTGAAATTTTTCGCCCTTGGAAGCAACCGTCAAGACCTAAGAATTAAGCCACAAAGGAAATCTGAACCGACTTATTATCTACAGCTTTGCATATTTTCAGGTCTTCAGTTACTAGACTAATGGTAAAAATTAAAAAAAAATGTATTTGTACAGCCAAAATTTGGCCGCCATTTTTGGAAAAACAATAGTAGAGAAAAATTTTTGAATCTTAAAAAGAAGGATTTTGTGCGTACTTTTGTCTAAGAAAATCCAACATTTTATTTGTTTATTTAAAGTGTCCAATTTAGGGAATAATAAAAAAAAAAAATTCAATTTTTGTTTTTTCCAATTTTCTGATCGCGATATTTATGTTTAATTCTCTTATAAAACTGGATTTCAGTCCAAAAAAAGTTTAAAAAAATAAAAAAAATATTTCAGGGAGGGAACGAATCAATATAAATCAATAAAAAAAGTGAAAATCGAATATTAATTTTTTTATTATTTCCTAAATTGGGCACTTTAAATAAAGAAATAAAATGTTGGATTTTCTTAGACAAAAGTACGCACAAAATCCTTCTTTTTAAGAAAAACATTTTTTCTCTACTATTGTTTTTCCAAAAATGGCGACCAATTAATTTTTTTTGAAAAATGCCGATTTTGGATGGACAAATACATTTTTTTTAATTTTACCATGTCTTCCCGACATAAAAATACATATTTTCTCCAATTTTTAAGACAATTTTAGGATTCTCTGGTTATTTATTGCCAATTCCGTAAAAAAAAATGCTCGCGAATTCGTTTTTTGAGGTTAGGACACATTTAAAAAAAACCGTACTACAGGGATCGATACTCTACTTCATCAAGGTCATTTTAATTTTTTTTTATTTTTCCACGACTCTTACAGCCGGAGATATTTAAAAAAATAGTGAAGCAATCCACTCGAAAAATACCAAAAATGCCGTTTTTGGCACATATCTCGCGAAGCTCCAGCCCAAATTTATTGAAAAAATTTTTACAAGCTTCTCTTTATGTATAAAATAGAAAAAATTAAAAAAAAATTGAATTAGCTCTTACATCCATATAAAATTCTAATTTCACTCCACTACTAGTGCTTTAAAGTGATCATTTTAAGGCACTGTGTTGGATTTTAACATCCTAAGGATTTTGTTCTAAATTTTAATTTGATTGGGCTAAATTCTGCAATTTTCCACACTGTGGTATTTAATACTCTTATACTTACTAGACGTACCGCAAACAAAAATAAATAAATGATAAAAACAGTCGATTTAATGACAAAAAAGTCCTCCATTTCCTTCTTACTCGGAAATGTATAAAATCAACAGTCTTCATTTCAATCATAAATCAACACTTACAATTCAAGGACCATACCCTTTAAAATCATTTACCCTTTTTGCAATCAATACAATGAGAAATTGTCTCATCCTCTCCAAATGAAACGCAACAGTTTTCCGTCTTTTCAGTCAAAACGAGCGGGAAAAGCTTTTATCTCCGAAATTAATTTAATGAAAATATATTTCTAGTTCGATAACGTCCTGTCATCTATAATTATCATCCTGTCCTTTTGACTTGGGTTCAGGAGATCCGTTGTAAATTTAGAAGGACCTTTCCTTTGATGAAATGCTCGGTTTGTCCCTACGTCACGTCACTTGAAGTTTTATAATTATAGACCAGGTAGAAAGTCATTTTCGGTTTATAATTAAAAGGGTAATGGGATATCCGAACATTGAGGAAAGTTACTTGAATAGTTCAATGGTTGTTTTCGACATTTACAAATATCGCTAACAAAAATACTGGTGGTATTAAGCAAAATAAAGAGATTTAAAAATAAATACATTCATCGTTATTAACAAAAAATTACTCTTAAAGATAAAAATCAAACCTAAAACTTTCATAGTAGTCCAGTAAATTAACGCCAGAAAATCCCCAAACCTGGGCATCAAGTCTGGGTGGGAAAATAACTTTAGAGTTCCCAAAAATCCGTTTTTCCACAATATCTGCCGAAATATGACCCTTAGAGCATTTTTGTTTAGAAGAGCAGTTCATTACCTACAACAGTTGTCCCTATGATTTTTTTCGCTACACTAATATTTTTTGCAAAAACGTCATTTAAAAAATTCGCAATTTTGAATAATAATAATTCGCAAAATTATTGTGGTGAAAACGGAAAATTTGAATATCCTCCCAAAACTTGAATATCCTCCCGTTTTTGTTTGATGACAAAAGATAAGGCAATAATAACCAACATTTTTTCACTTTTTGCACTTGATTAATAAATTTATTGTAAAAAAATCCAATTTGAGAAAGTTTGAAGGAAGAGTTTTTTCTCGTGTACTTAATAAAATACTTGATATATACAGGGTGTTTCCAAATGACACTTACAACGTCTGGCTATAGATAAAAATTTAATACTCCGGGCCAGGATGATCTCTCCTTCCTCCTACCTACTAAAAGGATCACTAATAGTTTCTTCCTAGGACCAGTAGATAAGCACTAACTAGTGCAAACCATAAACAGCATTCAAAATAAATCTTCCTGTGGAAATGATGGCTTGTCCACTAAAATATTTTCAAATATATCTGATGTAGAAATTAACATGTTAACTTCGCTTATTAATGAATCCTACGAATCTGGCATCTTTCCGAGCTGTCTAAAAACAGCTATAATAATCCCACTTCATATGGGTGGTGACAAAACCGAAACCTGTAACTATAGACCTATTGCTTTATTACCTTCCTTATCGAAGATAATAGAAAGGCTAATGAAAAATCGCCTACTGCCCTTTCTTTCCAAACAAAACATCCTAACACCTCATCAGTATGGTTTCCTTCCTAAAAAATGCACTAGTGACGCAATGTTTTCCGTTCTTAATGAAATATATACATCACTTAATGATAAACTTTTCAGAGCTTCAGTATTTTGTGACTTCGCAAAGGCCTTTGATTGTGTAAATCATGAAATCTTAATTAAGAAACTACAAATTTATGGCGTAAGGGGTTCTCTTTTGCAATGGTTTAAAACTTACTTAGAAAATAGAAATCAGCAGATACGTGCTAATGGTGCTGATTCTTCAAATCTGCCAATTAGCAGTGGAGTACCTCAAGGTTCAGTGTTAGGTCCAATTTTATTATTATTATTCATCAACGATATCACAGAGTTAAAAATAAGTGGAAGAATTACTTTATTTGCCGATGACACGAGTATAACCTGATATACAGACATTACAATCTAGCATAAACAAAGATCTAGTAACTATCAAGTTCTGGTCTGACCCGAATGGGCTTTTAAATACTAGTAAAACCGTAGCAATGTCTTACAGAGGTACTTTGCAGCCTATAACTCTAAGCAATAATCCGATTCTAACGGTGAACTCAATTAAGTTTTTAGGTCTCTATATAGACAAATTCCTGAAATGGTCCACTCATATTGATACTTTGGCAAAAAAATTATCTTCTGCATGTTTTGCCATTAAAACTTTTTCTAAAGAGCTAACCCCTACTACTGCATTAATGACCTACATTTCCTTATTCGAATCTCACCTTCGCTATGGTTTACCGTTCTGGGGTTCTTGTAGCTTATACCACTTCGAATCTATTTTCAAATTACAAAAAAGAGCAATTCGTTATGTATTTTGTTTAAGTAGTAGGACACACTGTGAAAATTACTTTAAACATTTCAAAATTCTAACTCTTCCTGCTCTATCCTCGCGATACAGCTAAAATCTGTAAATTCATATGATAAGTTCAGAAGATCGTCTAGGGCTTTTCTTCAAGAAAGACCATTTTACACAGTGGCAGAATTCTATAACGTGGCTTAGACTTTGGGGTTGCAGCATATAAAATCATTAATTAAATTAAGTTAATTTGAAAATTTTAATTTGAACTTTAATTTATAGTGACGGATATTGCATATCCAATGCAATTGTTATTGATATTTTGTTTGTGTTTTGTGTTGTCTAGTAATTTATTTTTATTATGATTAGTTTCGCTTTGTCTATAAATTTTTTGTAATTTTTCTATGACAATAAAGCATATTCTCTCTCTCTCTCTCTCTCTTAAGCTAGAACTTTCATAGATAAAAATTAATCCGTAAAAACCTCTCAAGGACAATATATAAGACAGGATTTCTTGTAAAATGGCCAAATAAGCTCCTATTTTCAGGCCTTTACTATACTAGACATTTTGCTTTTATTCATCTTTACTAAATTCTACTTTTGAAAATTTTAATTTATAGTGACGGATATTGCATATCCAATGCAATTGTTATTGATATTTTGTTTGTGTTTTGTTTTGTCTAGTAATTTATTTTTATTATGATTAGTTTCTCTTTGTCTATAAATTTTTTGTAATTTTTCTATGACAATAAAGCATATTCTCTCTCCCTCTCTCTCTCTCTCTCTCTCTCTCTCTCTCTCTCTCTCTCTCTTAAGCTAGAACTTTCATAGATAAAAATTAATCCGTAAAAACCTCTCAAGGAGGTATATAAGACATGATTTCTTGTAAAATGGCCAAATAAGCTCCTATTTTTCAGGCCTTTACTATACTAGACATTTTGCTTTTATTCATCTTTACCAAATTCTACTTTCTTTCATTCGGGAATTGTCCAGTTTTATTTTTTTGTATGTTTTTCTTCTAAAATACTCATTTTATTTGGCTTATCATTTGGGTACTAGTCTTTCTAGATTGTTGTCTCTCCAAAGTAGGTCTAAAATTTCGCGGTGGGAAAATCTAATGAAATGTTTAAAATTATCACTCAAAGCATACTAGATGATCCTCAAAGACCTCAAAATCATTGTATTTGCAACTACCAGAAGTAATAAGAGAACTTGAACGGATTGAAACTGATTTGTCGAACTCTGAAGCAGTATCAAAAGCAAAAAGTTTATTATTTCAAATTAATTCCTAATTTATTTGCACTCTTTTTGTACGAAGTATAGATGTCGATATTGACCAGGTCCCTTGTTGTGGTCATAGAAAACAGACAGAACGTTTACAACTTTAAAAGTATACACAACCATCGTTCAACAAAAATTAACCAAAAAATTTGACAACTGTTAATAAAAATAATAATAATAAACCTTCAAAGTGATTTCGGAACCAAATCAATTCACATCCATTAGTCACTTTTTCTTCTGGCTTCTATATAAGATTTCCAGAACAGTGGGTACGTAATATTCAATATCTAACAATCATAATTCTCATTTTGGACGATTTTCACAAAATTATATGTTTCATGCAGCCAGAGTGCCAACAAAATAAATTACGTGGGAAACTAAACGACCGTTGCATATTGTATGATGTAAGCAAAGAGTAAAAGGCCTAATTAATAATTAATTGTTCACCGTAGTGCAATTTCGAGCACAAGCGGAAACAGCTCAGCGTTTTCTGAGCTGACCCAGTTGGATTTGCGAAATTATGTGGAAGCATTCTAAAATATGTATTTCCATCAAATATGAATTCTTGCTTAATATATAATAGCCAAGATAAAAGTTTAATAGGCAAACGGTACAGGTAAGCATTTACCAGTCTGGTAAATTAATAAGGAATAAGTTGCTATTGATAGTTTGAATTTTTAATAATTTGTAATTTTTTACCATGGTGCACAAAGATGAGGTTAGAGGTCAAAGTTATTATTTGATATCTGAAAATATAGAGCAATAGCAAATAATTTTGAAACGATATATTTGATTTTTTTTCTCAGTTTTAAGTGAGTCACTCCCGATCTATTAGTGGAGTGAAATTAGAATTTTATATGGATGTAAGAGCTAAGACAAATTTTTTGAATTTTTTTAATATCTCCGGCTCTAAGAGTGGTGGAAAAATAAAAAAAATTACAATGACCGTGATGAAGTATAGTATCGATACGTATAATAGGGTTTTTTTTAAAAAATACATCTTAACCTCAAAAAACGAATTCGCGCACATTTTTTTACTGAATTGGCAATAAATAACCAAAGAATCATCGAATTTTCTTAAAAAATGGAGAAAATCGGCATTACAAGAGGCTGTCATTCCACGGTAATATTTCTATGTCATAGATATATTATCATATATATGATAATAGATCTATGGCATATAAATATTATGAAATAATCTGCACTCATTACACGGTAATATTTATATGATATAGACAGTATTACCAATTCAAAAATGTAAAATTTCCTATCACTTAATCCCAAAATGCCACCTTTACCCACCCGCACTTTTAAAAATTGCCTACTTTTTCCACCCACACTAAAAGAAATGTTTTCGATATAAATAAAGTGCGGAAAAGCCATCTAGTTAATAAAAATGAAAATAAATTTCAACTTGTCAGTTCATGGCGAAATGTACTCGATGGTGAGGGCCAATTAAAAATAAATATTAGATGAATGAAAATGAAAATAAAGCATATTTTTTATTTTGAATTTGTCGCCATCTGTAAATGGATAAAAAGTATAAATCATTGCACTTATTCAATAATTCAATAAATAATCCAAAAACCAATGCATGTGCATTGAAAATTCTTGTATTTTACAATTTTGATGCTTGATTATGGATAAAACATTTCATATGTCAAAATTAAAAACATAAAACATGACAAGGTTTTGTTCTTCTTATTAGTTACAAATAAAACATCGCTGAATAAGTAAATAATAAAAATTACGTATTTATTGAAAAGAAGAAAAACAAAATTAATGACAAAAATGTCATTATGGGAGCAAATTCACCAAAACTTCCACCTAAACGGCAACACTGGAAATGTATTATCATATATTGTAATGGTATTGAATATAAAGCCTTTTTTTAAACGTATAACTAATAACTTAGACAGGAAGAAAATATTACTTATAAAAGTTAATATTGTAATCACATAAGAAATTTATATTAACAGATTTAAAGTATTTACTGGCATTTTAACCTAGAACTGAATAGAAAAATCCATAATAGAATGATCACAGATAAATCTGCTGATATAATAACACCAAGAACGTTATTATATCAAATCCTAGCAGAGAAAGAGAATCACAAGTTAACCTTAAAATTCAATCTAATAATAATTCAACATAATTAGTTTAAGTTAAACGAAACGATACAATAATAATAAAGTTTAATGATATTTAGAAAATCAATGATGACGAACAAAAAGTGTCTTTGTACAAAGTTAATATAATTCGAAATTATATAAAAAGTATATCAAAAATTTTCTTTTAATCTCTAGAATAAGATGTTACTAGTCAAAATTTGTAATAAAATCAATAATTTTTTTAATTTTGTAAAAATTTAGGTTAAGAAATGTAAAATTTCATCTAGCAAGCTATGACGTTGTACTTTATAAAAACCATTTCGCGTGTCAATGCGAGGCTTTCTACCAAAATCTTTTGAAGAGTTCACGTCGCTCCGTATCATAAAAACAAAAGAAAAACTGAAGGTATGGAAGAAAATAAAGTCCTTTTTATCTCACAAGTTATTTATTTGAAGGTGCGACCGGTTTCGGCGATCAAGATATCGCCATCATCAGGCCCTGCGTGGAAAAATTATGGAGTTAAAAGGCGAATTTGTTAAGTTACATGATTTAAAGAATTTATTTTAATTTAATTTAATTTTATTTCAATTAAGGCAAAAACTCACCATAACTTTTCCACGCAGGAATTACCACAGGAACACACCCAAAAACATGTCAGCACAAAAATAAATAAATTACAATTCTATTTTGTAGAAAGCAAGAAACGAATTGTACAGGTCCCAATTTATGTATTATAAATTTAATTTATAGATATATTAATTTAAAGTATAGTTATAAAATTTAAAACTTTTTTACCAGTCAAAAGAACATTTACAAAACAAATTAAAACATTAAACTAACAAAAGAGACAAATTTTAAAAATTAGCTGGTTAAACAAAGGAATAATTTTAGCTTTAACATCAGGCGTTTTTATAATACGTCAAAATTTTTAACCAATAGAAAGTGATTTGCTTTAATATGGGTAAAACAGAAAATTAATTAATAGAATGATAAAGTTATCTGTAATAAGAACTATCTAAAATCATGTATGGTTTGTTGAATATGAGGTAGGTGGCGTTAACATTTATAACATAATTATTTAAATATTAGATTTATTTCAAACTAAATAAGAAAAATATAATGTAACATTTTAAACTGAAAACATTTAATATGAAAAGTTTTTTTTTTGCCTTAATTGAAATAAAATTAAATTAAATTAAAATAAATTCTTTAAATCATGTAACTTAACAAATTTGCCTTTTAACTCCATAATTTTTCCACGCAGGGCCTGATGATGGCGATACCTTGATCGCCGAAACCGGTCGCACCTTCAAATAAATAACTTGTGAGATAAAAAGGACTTTATTTTCTTCCATACCTTCAGTAATTATTACTCACATATGGCTAACCCTACTTTAAATTTAAAACAAAAGAAAAACTCAAAGCAACGCGATTTAAAAGAATAAATTGTTACCTGTCAGAAAAAGTGAGGTTAATGAAAAATAAAAATAAATCAAGAAAAACAACAATCTTAAAAGGTGACTTTTTCTAAAATTATCCATCCTATCCTGTGTTCCTGTTTGGACATCTCCAGTCCCAGCTGTATTCCTGTATAAAAATATCCAGATCCAACTATATTCGGCATAAAAATATCCATCCTGTTTCCTGATTTTGGTGTTATATGGAAACGATTTTTTTCTTTAATAAATGTTTATAATTTTTCACTGCGTTCGTTGTCATTGACTTTTATAAAAATCTAACCTCTTAGAGAACCGTACTACCTGAGATTGAGATTATCTATACTTTCCTACGTAATAAAGACAGATGGCGCCCAACAACAACAACAATATTTATAAAACACATTCTGTCTAAATTTACGAAAGGTAAAATAAAAATTAATAATAAATAAAAAGAAAAATCACATACCATTATAATATATTATAATATGTTGTGTTTACTAGAACCTATGACATATATTTTGATCATCCGAAGAGGATCTTTTAATTTTTGTTTATCTAGCTAGTAAGTAAAAGTTTTGTTGTTGTAAAATAAGTACATTAAATAAATGTTAAATTTTTTTTATATCAAATTTATTTATTTTCATTCATAAATACTGGTGACACATTAATATAGGTGGGACCACTACCGAGATATCTGCCACTGATATACAAATATATAGAACATAGTACATGATCATAGACTTTGTTTTTGTATATAAGTACTGACAGAACCCAAACTTTTCATTTTTCTATTTCTATTTTTATTGTTCTTATGTTTTGCATTATATAACATTTCATAGCAATTTAGTTGTATTAATTTGTTGATCGCCATTTTCTTCCCAACTATGAGAATATGTTCTGTTTTCAACAAAGAAATGTCACCATAGTTCAACTATTATCGAAGTCGGGACATTACACAGTCATATGTGTCATCAAATATATATGATAATATATCTATGACATAGAAATATTACCGTGGAATGGCAGCCTTAGGACTTATTTAACTGGGATACACAACTTGGTTCGTTTCAATTTGAATTTTTTTGAAATTTCGAAACAGTGTTTACAAATAAATATATGAATTAAAATAATCGATGGTACTTATTTATGTAACCAAAGAGAAAAATGATCTGGGACACCCTGTATATAAATTAAAAATATTTTCCAAGTTCAGGTTTGTGATGTTACATGGTAGTATATTTTCTATTTACTCAATCATTGAATTATTGCTTTTAATTTTAATTTAATTTAATTAATTCTATTTCTTTTTCTAGCGACAAAAATAACTAATTCCAAAATTCTAACCAACTAGCAGCCTTCTTTCTTGCATTGTTTGCTGTTACTTATCTCCAAATGAACCATATACTATAACATATGTATTTAAAGATTCGATGTGATACTACTCGCACCTATAATAGCATTTATACAGTGTGTCCAAAGTAAACAAGTGAGGCAAACCGGAAAAAATTTAAAGGTTAACCCCTTAACGCGTAGGCTCGAGTTAATTCGAGCGCGCTAAACAGACCAAACTGTGCACACTCGAGATAATTCGAGCGGCTGTTGTAATTTTCACGTAACTTTTTATCTCTTACGGCTGTAAAAAAAAATTCATTAGCATGTGCCCAATAATTGCGGTATTCGGTACTCGCGCTGAATGTCTGTCTAGTGTTTAAAAAAATCAATTTTTATTCTTTCTTCTCTCGCCAAAAATTTTCAAAAATCGTCTCTTATTGCTATTTTGGTCACACACTTAAATCTTGGACACACTGTATGTTCTGTTCTATGTACCTACTAAATGTATGCTTCGTTGTTTCCAGCACCAAGCAGCAGCTCAAGCTCTGGTGAGTGAGAAATAAAGCAACCTTTTTTTCTCACCTAACTACTTTGCTTCGCTTTTTCTCACCAAAATTGTCTTGTCTTTTGCTTTGCTAGTGCTTTCTTTTGCATGCTTTTTTTCTATAGATATCTGCTTTTTTTTATTGTAGTTGCATTAGCATACTTTTATATATAGATACTTTTTATATGAAGGGAAATGTGTATATACGTAGATCGATATTAGTTTTATTATTACAGATAAACAAAATAAACTTATAGCCACTGGTAGTGGTTTAAATTCTACAGGCTCGGTGATATTTATTTTTTACTGATAACTCAATTGGATATTATACAGGGTGAGTCATGAGGCACTGTACATACTTCTACCATAAGCAGAGGCACCTTAGGGGATTACCAAATGACCATTAAAAAATGTCTTCTGTTTTTCTTTAATAATGTACAGAGCGATTTATGGATTTGGACCAAAATAATGGTTGGTCATATCTTTTCAATGAAAGTGTGTATTGGTGTCTAGCAACTAACTGACATATTCAGAACAAAAAAAATGCCAGGGTTGGCTTCGCGAACATTTCTTGAATTGCAATAATTAACCCTGTGCATGATTTCTCTAAAATGTGATATGATTTCTCCAGAGGACATAAGTAGACAGTTAAACCTGGATATTTGAAATTTTTGTTACACTTGCCTTACATTTTTAATTAAATATTCATTTTAAAGTCAAATTGAAAATTGGCGATAATGAAATATCTTACTGTATAATAATGCTTAGTAATTATAAAGAAATTTTTAAAATAAACAATAACGACACACACTGTATTCCAGTATAGTAAATAAATTGTTTTTTACTTTGTTCCGCATTGTTAAAACTGTTTTGTTTTTGGTTATTGTTATTTATTTTATTTCTTAATTTATGAATAAACATTTCTTGGGGTTGTTAATTTCATTCCGATTAAAATAATTACACATGATTTTCGCTGAAAGAAATGACAAAACTAGGTTAATGCAAACATTTTCAATCTAATTTCAGTCCATCGCGGGTGGATAAAGTTACATACAGGGTGAATTTTTGACATGAACCAAATATTCCAGATTTTTAAATCCGGACCGTAAATTGATTCAAATTCTGGTATTTACCATACTGGAATACAGTGTGTGTCATTATTGTTTATTTTAAAGGTTTCTTTATAATTACTAAGCATTATTATACAGTAAGATATTTCATAATTTAAAATGAATCTTTAATTAAAAATGTAAGGCAAGTGTAACAAAAATGTCAAATATCCAGGTTTAACTGTCTATTTATGTCCTCTGGAGAAATCATATCACATTTTAGAGAAATCATGTATCATGTGTATTGCAATTATAGCAATTCAACAAATTTTCGCGAACCGGCACTGGAATACACACTTTTACCAAAAAATGAGGCAAATCGACTTAATCATTGAAAAGATATGACCAAACATTATTTTGGTCCAAATTCATAAATCGCTCCGTCCATTATTAAAGATAAACAGAAGACATTTTTTAATGATCATTTGGTAATCCCCTAAGGTGTCTCTGCTTATGGTAGAAGTATGTAAAGTTACTCGTGACTCACCCTGTATACTCAAATTATTGAAATATTCTTAGCAGTATGTGGGTGGTCGGAAAAAGGGCAAATAAAAAAAATATTTTTGCAGGAAAAACGAAAAAAAGCCGTTAATCCTCGATAATTTTGAGGTTATGTTAAAAATGGTTAATACAAAAGTTTTAGATTTTTCAGTTATCTACAACTTTTACATTAAACTTTTTTCGATAGGATGCATATTTCAGCCACAAATCGTAAAAAAACCCACCCCCCTTACGGAACTTTCATTCAATTGTCTTGATTTTTCAGAATTTACTTATAATTTACCCTAAATTTTCCGACCAACCACATACTGCTAAGAATTTTTTGTTTCAAAAATGATTGGCCGTGGTCTATAGCCTGTTTTACTGAAATTAACCATTTCTTGTTTTAGTGCATGAATAAAAATCATAGAGTTATATAATTTTTTTGATTAAAATTACTAATGAATATTGATTTCAACTTTTGTGTCTCCTACAATTTTTTTACATAGTTTAGTGAGTGAGTTTAGGATAAAATATAGTTTCGGATTTAAAACGTTGAGATATCAAACACAAAACCTGGTGGGTGCAATATGGAATCTCCCGGACATCAATTTTAAATCCACCTGAAGTGCAAGTTACCGCACAGCCCAGTTGTCAGAGACTTTGACCTCTCATAAAATGTGATATCGCTAAAACTGGGCTTTTAGGTACTTTAAAGGGTGTAGAAAACAATAAAAAAATCTTTGCTGCTCTAAAGAGTATGCTAACTTCACAAATTCGAAAACAATATCGAAAATTTGGCCTCAAAAAAAAAATTCGAAAATTTAATAGCACCACGTGAAAGAGCGAAAAATTTGATTAGAAATTATATTATAAGTTATTTTAAAAACAATTTGTATTACTATAAAAAATTATTGAGAGAATGTTAATGTCAACGTAATTAGTTAAAATTCAAGGAAAATAGTATAAATCAGAGAAATAGAGTTTCGGATTTCTAAAATTAAAGAAATACAGTGAAAAAAGGCAATAATAATAAAGTTTTATGGAATTTAAGAACTCAATAATAACGAACATAAAAAGTCTGTGTATAAAGTTAATCAATCAATCAATCAAATCAAAATTATTCTTTTCGTCTCTAGAATAATTTGTTGTTAATTAAAACTTATATAAAAATTAATATTTTTTTGAATTTGTAAAAATGTACGTTAAAAAACTGACAAATTTCAATCTAGTAAGCTATGACTTGGTGATTTATAAAAAGTATTTCGCGCTGTCAAGCAAGGCTTCTTCTAAAAACTCTCGAAGTGTTCACATCGCTCCGCATAACAAAAACAAATGAAATCGAGTCAAAGCAACACTGATTAAAAATATAACATGACCTGTCAAAGAAGTGACGCTATTTTTAAATAAAAAGAAAACTTTTAAAATCAAGAGAAGAAGCCAAATTATCCATCCTGTTTAGTATCCTGATAAAGTGATCCAGTAGTATCCTGATTCAATTGTATCCCGTTCCTGTCTTGAAAAGTATTTCAATTGTAAATCTTTAAAAATAATATTTATCCATCCATAATAGCTAAAGGAAAAAGAATAAAAAAAGACTAAGTCATAAAGAAAGGTACCATATTTTTAAAATAATAAAAAGGCCACAAAACAATTAACTAAGGTTAAGATTTATTTAACCTAGAAATAAGTTAGGTTAGAGTATTAATTTGGAGAATAAGATAAGGGTGTGACAATAAAATTTTACTTAATTTCCTGCTATAAATAAATGTTTATGAATTCTCTTTGATGAGTCGTTATTATTGATTTCTATAAATAGCAAGTCAATAGAAGCACATCTGAGGTTAAGAATCTCTACTCTTTATAGTAGAAGGCGCCCAATGTAAACTGTCAATATAATTCACATTCTGTCTAAGATTACGATTATAAGTTTTAGTAAAATTTTCTGCTCTTTAACGTGGCGCTACTGATTTTTTAAATTTTCTTTTTATTTTTCGAGATGTAATGAAGAAACCAAACTTTCGATTTTGTTCTCTAAATTTGCCTAGTCTCAGTGATATTACATTTTATGAGAGCTTTTGATCTAAATGTGGCTCTGGCAACTGGGCTATTAGGATTTTTTTCAGCACAACAATGAACGTTAAAACAGTTATCTAGTAAGTATAGCCTTCGACTTCGACTAATCTCGCTCTGATGATAATCGTCCTGCAATCTCGTTGAAATGAAAATGTTTGAAATCCACTGACCTATTACTGACTTACAGTTGATTTTAGCTTTAAAAAGTCAAAGTTAATCTAATTTTGTTAGTATTATGAAGTTGGTAAAGTTTTGTGGTTATAAATAGCCTTATACCTATAGATATAAAGCACTTTTCGAGAGTAACTTTCAGCAAACTGTTATCTTATACAAATATACTTTTGTCTTCGCGAGAGCACGGGGAAAATTAATGAGATTAGTGAGATACCACTTAATAACTAATGTACTTAAGGTAACGAACTTTTGAGTTACTTCTGGTAAATTATATGTACATAAAGTTACACTGGAAAAAAGTTTATTTTGGTTAAAGAGTTGACGCTTCTTTAAACTTGTGAAAATATTTTTTTTAATTATAAAATACATTTCTATAATTAGTCACGATATATCGAGAATATAGTGCGGAAAATCGATAACTACAAAAAGAAAATTAAAAGACTAATACTGTCATATTGGAAGATGGTAAATGGGCTAGAAATAATAAGCAAAAAGCAACAAGATTTGCAAATCATCTAGAAAAATCTTTCAACCTCATGAAAATCAAGATGAAGAACCCACTCTGGAAGAACATCCACAGATTGGTCAAGAAATAGAATTGACCTCTTTCAAATATCAATCCGAAAAAAACTCCAGGTTTTGTCTTAATTACTGGAGAAATTTTAAAACAATTACCCAAAAAAGCAATAATTAAACTAACTAACTAACAGCCTTTGGAAAATTGCGGAAGTCATAATGATATCCATGCCAGGGAAACCACCACATGAGGCACCGTCATAAAGACCGATCTCATTACTGCCTGTTATGTCGAAACTATTTGAGAAACTCCTACTCAAAAGACTAAAAGCACTTATCCAAGAAAGAGAAATTATCCCTGATGAACGAATTTGGATTTAGAAATAAGCACTCGACGATCGACCAAGTTCATAGAATAACCAACATTATAGAGAAATCATTAGAAGAGAAAAACATTTGTGCTACTATCTTTCTTGATGTAGCATAAGCGTTTGCTAAGATTTGGCATGAAGGCTTAATACATAAGCTCAAGCTTTTCCTTCCAAAACAATATACAGATATCCTCCATTCATATTTATCGGAAAGATACTTTAGAATTAGGCAAGAAGAAGCCTATTCCGATCTTAAAGAAATTAAGGTTGGAGTACCACAAGGAAGTGTCCTAGGACCTGTCCTATACTTAATGTAGACGTGTGATATTCTAGAGAAAACAATCCCATAGCCACCCTCGCCGACGACACTGTCATTCTAGCAGTAGGAAAGAGCAATGAAGAAGCAACCCACAATAACTTGATTCCACATTCAAACACAGCAAAATACTTATGTATTACCTTAGATTCCAAATTCCGATGGAAAGTGCATGTTAAATAGAAAAGAGAAGAACTTGAATTGAAATAAAGAAAAATGTACTGGCTAATAGGAAGAAACTCCACTCTGCTTCTACATAATAAGCTTATGCTTCATAAGCAGATACTTAATCCTGTATGGACCTATGGTATCTTACTATGGGGATGCACCAAAGCAAGCAACTTAGCAATCATCCAAATATTTAAAAACAAAGCACTGAGGAACATAGTAGATGTCCCTTGGTACATTCGCAATAGTGACCTCCATAGGGATCTGGAAATGGACACTGTTGACCAGACCATAAAGAAATAAGCCAAGAGTCATGAAGAAAGATTTCATCATCATGTCAATGTCGAGCCTAACCAGTTCCTTGACAATACTGGGTTAGAAAGAAGACTTAAGAGGATCAAGCCCTTTGAGTTAGTTTAGTGTTTTTAGTGCAAAAGCAGAGCTTAAAGTGTATTTATAATCGTAAGTTTAAATATAACATTGTCAATCGCAATTTCGAAAGTTTACAGTTAATTTGTGATTAAAAGTACTTAACTTTTATAGTGAAAGATTCAATATGTTTTAAATTGTTTGTTAACAGTAAGTTTATTTTTTTAAGTTGTCATAAAGTTAAGCGTTTTTATGTTTATTTTTTTAAGTTGTGGGTGAGGCAGAGTCAGACTTGCTGAAAGCTATTAATAAGTGTTCTACGAACTTGCAAGGAAACTTGCACTTTTATTGGTAAGCTTGCAAACAATTTGCGTAAATGTATTTTGTTTAGTGGGTTACTAGTCAGAGCTTTTTAGAGAAAGAAATTTAATTACTACGATTATTAATAAAAATTTAAAATACCCTAAATTTGACGAGCCACTAACAAACTACTGTTTGACAGATTGTTGTGAAAATTTTAACGTTATCAACGTTTAAACTGTCACTAATCCATCTTTAAAACGGCTCACCAAGATACATATTTCATTGAATGGCCAAAACGTTCGCCGGATCTGTAGCCACTAAACTTTTATCAAGACTGTGGAATTTACAGGACCACGGTGTATAAGAAACTTTTTATTGATCTTTAGAAATTCTAGATTGGTTATTTTTAAGTATCTTGAAAAGACATTTTTTTCTTGTTCGCCGATTTTCTAATAAATATTTTATCTGGTGTTAAGAAAGGGAAAACGCGTTGACTAACGACATAGTTACACTGCAGCTTATTGTGTTATCTCCCATGTTGCTTAAAGGGTCCGTTCCATTAATCTTGTAGGCTTAGAAACAATATAATGACACACTCAAACTCTGCTAAATATTTAGACATGAAATTAAACGAGAGACTTCGTTGAAAATAAGACGTCACAAAAAACGATAATAATTAATAAAACTTCGAGGTTTAATGATTATGCAATGTTGCCATAGATCAAAATCCTCTTATACCTTATTTATTTTAGCAAGACCATGACGTAATTTCTTGTTAATACTATTGTCAACAGAATAAACACTAAAACACTAAGTGTAAATACGATTTAAACTTAATGTGCAGGTGAAATTAACTGTTAAAGGTTGGCAACAGTTCGCGACGTTGCCGATGTGATATGGCGAAAATTCTTGGTTTATGGCAATCAGTGTGGCTACTCACTTAGAGTAGTTACAATAAAAATTCCAAAACTGCATAACTATTAATTTTTATTTGAATTTTAAAACACTTTTCTTACTATTGAAAATGCTTGCTTGCTTGCTTGAAGATTTGATTGTTCTATATAGCAGTTCTTTTTTACATTCATTCCAACCTTCAATCAAGTTGATAAGCACATTGGATGCACTTATATTCAAGCTAGGAAAAAAGTAACTGCCTCAATTTTATCTTTAAGTGAACGAAAAAAGTTATATCTGGCAACGCCGCAGATATTTGACGTGTGACGTCACTGCCTTGCTACAATAAATAAGGTATAAGTAGATAAACAACGTATGTATGACTATCAGCATAGGGAATTCAATGTGAGAGAGAACGCGATATTATGTGACATATCTCCGTTGTTAGGGGTGCGATCTGAATGGGGCAAACGGAATTGTGAAATAGAGGGGTTGGGGATTAGATAGGTAAAGAAAAATCATGCGCAGAGTTGTTGCCATATGGGCCGTAACGCCTAACTTCGTCGTTATTGGTCCGATTTGAATGTGACAAACGGTGTCGTATATTACGGGTGTTTTACTATATTTTTTGTACCACCACTTTAGAAAATGCGTTTTTCCGATTATTTTTTAGCTCGGAAAGTGCGTCGTTGCCGTGGTTCCTCACGCTCGCATTCGGAATCCTCCACTCGTGTCGAATTCTCATTCCAACCTTGTTACAGAATATACTATTCCGAGTGTGGCGCGTACAATATTGTTTGTGCAGCCACCAATAATTTGACAATAATATCTTTAAACGGTTTAGAAACTTGTAATAATACACAAAGTGCATCAAACGTCAAAAACATCTACTGACAGATGGCTACGGTATTGTCATGTCAACTGTGATATTTAACATACCCATTTCATAAGAGCTCGGGAAAGTAGGTACTTTGCCGAGCAGTTACGTCAATTTTCCGAACTAGACCGGCAACGACGCACTTTCCGAGCTAAAAGATAATCGGAAAAACGCATTTTCTAAAGTGGTGGTACAAAAAATATAGTAAAACACCCGTAATATACGACACCGTTTGTCACATTCAAATCGGACCAATAACGACGAAGTTAGGCGTTACGGCCCATCTGGCAACGTCTCTGCGCATGATTTTTCTTTACCTATCTAATCCTTAACCCATCTATATTACAACATCGTTTGTCACATTCAAATCGGACCAATAACGACGAAGTTAGGCGTTACGGCCCATCTGGCAAAAACTCTGCGCATGATTTTCCTTTACCTATCTAATCTCCAACCCCTCTAATTCACAATGCCGTTTGCCTCATTCAGATCGCACTCCTAACAACGGAGATACGTCATATAATAACGCGTTATATCTCTCTAACACATTGAATTCCCTATGCTGATAGTCATACATATGTTGTCTATCTAGTGGTAAAGTATAATAGTTCACAGCACCTTTTAACAATAAATAAAGTGTAATCGGCCTTGGTGGACCAGTAGCAGCGCAGATAATTGCTTTTCTTTGCACGGGTGTTCTAATGAAGAAAATGAGACCAAATCTTCCTTTTACCATAATTTATTGCAATGCTTTACGATATTCGGGAATTGATTTTTATTTATATAGATTTTAAACAGACCATTTTTGGTACGAAAATTTAAATTTTAATTCCGTTGAATAATGTATATCAAGCACTGTAAAAATATCATAAAAGTAACTTTTTATAAATGTATTCAGAACATACTAAAAGAGAAATGAAAATTAACTGTTTAGAAAGTTTAAACGTTTGTGTAATTTATCTAGTATTCACATGAGTTTAAAAAAGCCTCCACATACGTGTGGTAAAGAGACAATGAATGGGTGTCTGCTTGGCTGCATCTTGTTAAATTTTTTAACACAACAGTAAAATGTCGTTTGTCTATCCAATTAGAGAGTAAATTTAAATGGCTTTTTTTATAAACGATTACTTTTCGGGCGAAAAAGCACTGATAAATGCGTTTTCCACAACAAAATAAAAATCCAACAAAATCAATTACGCAAGCTAAAGGATAATTTTGGTTTAAATAATAATTGACATTATCGAAATTTACAAAAAAAAGATAGTTATTGGGAGGAAAAAAAATTTATAAAATATATGATACATTGACGAGGATGCTTCAATTGCAATATTTGATAGAAATGTTTCTCGTGTCAATTTTTAGGGACAAAGAAGAATAATCATGACCAACTATTTACAAAATGGTAAAATTGGGAAGAGTGCTTGGAAAAAAATGCCTCGAACAAATTTCCTGTATGTCCAAATTTAACCACTTCAGATGATCATTTGGTTGAGAAATAAACCTTTTGCATATAAGAAGTTTTTACAAAAATTAAACAATGTTAAACGCTCTGAAGATCAAGAACAATCATTTATCAAGTAAAGTTTGAAAATATTTACAAAACCCAATATTACGATAATTTTAGCGAAAATGTCAAGGGCAATCAAAACGAATTATTAACAAAATCAGCCTTCCAAAGCCAATGTAAAGATTCCGAAAATTTTGATACAGATGTACACATCTCGTAGTAAAAACCCAGTCCCAGTCGATTGAAATTCCTGGAAATATGAAATTACAAAATATTTATCTGAAGGAAGGGCTGATAGTTCAGAAAATGTATTAAAATGGTGGAAGAGACATGAGACTGCATTTCCAATACTATCTAAAATGGCTAGAGATTTTCTAGGGATACCTGCTACATCAGCATCAATAGAAAGGATTTTTTCCAGGGCTTTTCTAACAATTACCAAACGAAGGAATATACTAAATGATGAATCTGTTAGAACTTTAAATTCCTGGATGGATAATAGAGTTTTAACATACTTATTTCAACATTAAAATATGAAGACGAAAAATGAGAATTAATTGTAAATCAACATTTATATGTGTACTCTATGGGATCTTTATCCACCATGCGATCCTTGTAAGTCTGGTCCTTGTAGTCCTTGAAAAAATGGAACTAATCCTGGCCCCTGTACAATGTATATCTACAATCGAAAAGGATATCGCTTCTTTTTCAATTTTCTGCGAAACAAGTGCCCTTATCGCTTATCAGCTTATTCTTTGTAATTATTGAATAAAGATTATTATTATTTATAATAACAAATTAAACTCAAATCAAATTCTTAAAATCAATTCAAACTCGTGAATTTCAAATAATAACTGTTGAATTTTATATAACACCCGTATCGACACCTGATATGAATAACATTGTAACCAGTTCTTTCTTCTATAACTCAAACGGCTTCACTATGTGTTATATATATATATATATATATATATATATATATATATATATATATATATATATATATATATATATATATATATATTTTATATTTTTTTAAACAAATGTACGACCTGTCACTCTACCACCACATGTCATACAGCGTGTTAAACTGATTGCAAACACTTTAAAAATTAGAAAACCCGTGTTTTCTGCACCACCCTGTATTTTAAAAGTTTCTCCGTCAACTTTATAAATTAATACATTGTCACTTTAACAGAAGTTCATTTTTTAACTGAGCAAAATTTTGTTGTAGTCCTAAAATGTGTACCCATAGTTACTAGTTGTTCTAAAATAATATAAAAAAGGTTACTAATTATGAAAACAAAAGGATGACCATATTACTTATTTTCGAACCACCCCATAAAAAACCAAATTGTACAGAAATTGTTTATAAAATATTGTTGCCAAATAATCTATAATTCATGTTTTCTACAACAAATGCGAATGTTATGAGAAATCTGGTTACAAAAAAGTGTCATTTCCGATGTTTAACACCCTGTACCTCGAAAACTAGTCATAGGATTGGTTTGGGCCAATGGACACTTTTTGTCAGAACATCGAGTTCTACATCATCAACTTTTCAGAAAATTTGACGGAAAGCCATTTTTCCATAAGAAAGGTGCCTGGTCCTTTATATTTTTGATATACCTAATTAAAATAATTTCCTTAAAGTTCCTAACTATGTTAAATGAATAAATTTTGCACTGCCGGTAACGATGTCAGTTAGCAAACTGTTTCAGATACGCTTCACATATGTTTCAAACAGTTGTGTGGCGATATTAATGTTTGCTTTAAAATTTTGTGAGAATGATATATGTCGCAAATTCAGCTGCATGAAATCATGAATTTTCATTAGAATACACTGAAAGCTTTTGAATAAACTTTTTAATCTCGTCTTCAGAGAATATCATTTTGATATCCAATTATTACTTTTATTATTTAATTAATTTCAACATTTATAAAGAGTTTAAATATTTTTGCGAAATAGAAAATCTTGATTTGAATTAATAATTGATTTTATCCTTTTTTTACTACCAATTTGCGAATTTTTATCATCTTCTTCAGCCATATCTTCATTCGTTAAGTGCTGTATGGAAGACTTTACATATTATAGAGAATCACAATCATCTCTTACTTGACGCCTTAAATTTTAACTCTTCAGCATCATTCGCAAGCTAAATTGCAACCCTTAGTTGTTGGGTTGTATGTTTTATTCAACATTTTTGTAGTAAACTTAGATTTGGAAAACCTCTTACCTCTCGAACACACTTGGCTATATTATAATTGATAATATAGCCAAGTGTGTTCGACGTGCCTATGTGACGTCAGAAAACCTAATTAACGCATTTAAGAAACCTGGAATTTTTCCCTACAATCAAGAAATATTTACCAAGTAGCATTACTGGCCGCCCTAAACATAAAGCAGAAAATTTTACTAATACCGCTGACTTAAAATTTGAAAAAACTTAATATTTCTGCTGAAATTAATTGCCCTGGAATTACAAAAATGTTTATTTCACCAAATAATTTTTGTTGCATATATGTACCAAAAGTTCATCATAACATTGTGTTTTAGGCCATGTGGCGACATCTGTATTTTCTTATTAGTACTGTAAGCCTTTGTGTTCTGAACGTATTTGGTATCTCTTTCTGTCCTGACAAGCATCAAGCTGTACAAGTCGATATATGATCTTTTTCTACAAACATCTCCAAAAATGGAATTTTTAACACCCACTTGTAGCATTAAAAATATTACTTTAAGCACTAGTGCCTTAAAGTAAATATCATATTTTGACAGTAAATTTACAATACATTTAATTTGTATTTTGTATTCACACAATTTAAAACATTAAATCCCTCCACAATTCTACCACTATCGCATTCCTAGATGAAGTGTGAGCAGAATTCGCTGATATTGATGGCAGTGAAAGCAGTTTTCGGGCAATCTAATTTTTACTTTCCAACGAATCTTCAATATATCCCTCGGCGACTGTTGAAGATTTCCATCCCCCATGTCGCTTAATTGTCGTTAAATTTGCCCCACTACCCGCTAGTAAGCTTGGCGACGAACGCCGAAAATAATGTCCAGTATAGAGGTTGCATGTAGAGGCACATCGCGCAGTAGAATCATTCATATAATTGTTAGTAATAGTTTAAGGTCATGTTATTGCACATATTTATATTACGTGTAAATAGGAAGGTTGATGCCCCATCAAGTACGTTATTTGTGTAATCATTAATTGTATATATAAACGGAGGATCTCAAAATCCACTCGTCAGAATTCAATGCTACTTTCAGGGTAGATAAAAATCCAAATAAAATTCTTCAACGGTAGTGAAATTTCGTGTAACCTTGGTTTTGGTATCTAATATCTTAACCAATATTGAACTGGAAGTGCCCATAATTTCCAAGTTGTCGAGAGTCAGCTGGCAAAGCTCCTCTCTACAGCACGCACAAAATTTTTCGAAAATAATAACTACTTTCATCATAAGATAATCGTCATCCTGTGCGCACTTAAAAATCTGTTCAATTTGGTCTCTGGTCAAGATCTTTGATTTTTTGGGTTGGTAACCTTCTCCTTGATGCTTCAGAAACACAATAAGCTTCAAATGCTTGCTGATATCCGCTATTTATTCGTAACATTGATTGATTATGACGATGTACCTGACTGAGGTTTATAACTGCCTCAATACTGCAGCATTAAGACTTATTGTACTATGTCAGTTACATCGTTATGTTCAGGTGAAGAGGTTTGTTACCTTTATCAGGCTGAGTAGCCTTTTCACCAGATTTTCTTTTGAAAAGTCCTCCTGTGGGTTTACCGGCCCCAGTAGGTTTTACCTCCAATGCGTGAGTGGCTGGCACTCTAGTATGATATGAGAGGTTGTTTCATCCTCCTCATTACATAGTCTACATACGGGTTCATCTTGAAAGATGTCCATTTTATGTAGGTGTTCCCTAAGGAGGCAATGTCCGGTTATTAGTCCCGTGACATGCCTTATTTGATTTCTGCTTAGATTCAGAATATCACCTGTCAGTACTTTTGATGGCGCTTTAACCATTCGTTTACTGTTTTGTTGGCTCGGCACGAGATACTAGCGTGACCGGTGTTCTTTTAACATCCACCTATAGTCAGCGAGAGTCGTACTGAGGATTTGGGAATGCCAAACTCCGGTTCAGGACCAGTAAATACGGTCGCTGAGGCTTTCCTTGGCAGGGTGTCTGCTTACTCGTTGCCTTTTATCACTTTATGCCATGGGGCCCATCTAAATGTTACCTTATTTTGGTTGGCCAGAGCGAGCAGGGTTTGTAGGCAGTTGATCTGATTTTGTTACATGATAAAGCAGCTTGACTTTCAGAGTAAATGAGGATTGATTCGTAACATAGCTTTAATCATAGAATAATTTGACCATAGAGATGAAGACTTCCAAACCGTCGATTTCTCCTCGAAATAGGCCAATAATACATTTTCAAGAAACGCCTCGTTGTTCACATCACTTCACAAACTTATTGTATGCAATTTCATATTGAATCCACCGTCACCGTTGCCGTAGGTTCTAAAGCAGTATCGCTCTTATGCAGATCTTATCGAATCTAACTTTACTATTTGTGTTCACGTATTTAGTTCTACAAACGACGTATCTCTCATATATCCTGATGTGAGATAGGGCTTTATTTACTAGAATTTGAACGTCTTTAATGAAGTTTCTAACGTTTTAAATTCCTACTCCGAGGTACGTTATTTTCATGACATGATTAATGATTTTGTTGTTGACGACATGCTTTTACCAGATTGGTTCCTTTGAGACTACAGTTGACTGCGTCTTTTGAGTAGAAATTCTCATTTGAAATTTCTTAGCGGTTGTGTTAAATCTGTATAGCATCATCATCTGCATAACATCATTTTATCTGCGCCCATTGAATTATACAATTATTATCTAATTGATTTAATGCAATTAACAATACTAATAACTATAGAGTTATTTGCGTGAGTTATAGACTATAACTCACGCTCCAGAAGTCGAATTATCATAGCAAGAATGTCTAGAATTACACTACAAGGATTGCTCAAGCGGACGAATCTATCGGCTATTATCACGTGGTTAAACGACGTCAAAGGGTGACCGCGATACATGAAGTAAATTTGTTAAAAAACGTTTATATGAAATTTTATCTTCTGACAATTCTTATAGTCGCAGATAAAGAATAGTATTCAATTCGCGGTAGGGTAAAAGAAAAGGAAACAAAAATTTGTGTATCTTCATTGCAACATCAGATATTCTTTAATTTATAATCAAAATTCTAGTTTTATTTATTTATTAAAGCAGGCGAGTAGTGCATTGTTTATTTATTGGTAAAGTTGATTATACTGGTTTGTTTGATAGCCAATTTTCGTCCAATAATAAACTTTATTTGTTGCATATTGAAGCTTCGAAGTAGATTCTTCTATGGCTTTATCGTTGGCTAAAGTTGCTATTTCGACGTTTTATATTTCTAGTATGTCCGCTGTAGATAAAGTACTAGGCCAGGATCACTTCCTTGTGGAACCCCTGAGTTGCTATGGGATTACAGAGTGCAGACTAAATAATCGTAATCCTGTTTCTAAATGTACAATATTTTGAATGCTGAGTGTCCTGCTTTATTATATTCTGTTACGTTTTCAATTAATTTGATAATAAATAGGTTCAATAAAGCGTATAAAATTGATAATAATACGAAGATTTGCTTTGTAGGACATGCGAAATCTATCTGTTGTCCAGAATTGTCGCATCGCGTGCCAAAAACCGCCTATCATTGTGGGTTTATCGCTATACAGGTCCAAATTGATTTTGGGAAGTGCCCAACTGTTTAAATTACTTTCGGTTTGTGTAAATTATATTATTTTCGAACCTAATTTTTAAAAGTTATTATTCGCTAAACATATATAAATGCGGCATTCGATGGACGCATAATCTGTTAATTCAATCAGAAGTTAAATTTTATATATAAGCGCTTTAATATTTTTCGACATTTAATAATCGACTTAGGTAACCAAATATTTGATGTGGGCGTCAACTCGTGGATTTATAATGAAAGCATTATTATTTTAATTCCTAAATATCTGGACCTACAAAATTTTTTATTATATTATATACATACGAATATTTAACCCTGAAAAAGATGATTAAAACCACATGTTTTTAGCACATTTTGACAAGTGTCCATTTTAACAGTGTTAACGTTCCATTAAATATTTACCTAAATCCATGATTTCTGAAATTGAATTGGCAACGTTGTATTTTCAACTTTTAATTTATGAGATGGCTGTCATTTAATAAGCAAATTATTTATGTCCGTCAAATGAACATTTTCCCTTTTTTAATACTTTTCAGGCTTATTCTGGTTATAAATTGCTACTTGGGCATTTGTAGAAAAGTTATGTGTGCGTTTGTATTGAAAAAATATGTTAAATAATCGTTTCAACGCACTGAATTTGTTTGTCTTGGGAGTGAGTATCCCAATATATATTTTTTCAAAAAAAATATTTCTATTGCTATATTCATTTTATTATGTTTTATAGCATCTGTGAAAATTTCATGAAAATCCCAGCCGGCCCCATATTCTTAACGTTTACACAGAGATGTGCGTGTCAGTAGTTGTCAAAATTTGTAGGTTATTATGGAATCTTCTATTGCATTGTAAAAAGGGGCAAATTTAAAATTGAATTCTTTCAGATTGAAACGCCAGAAATTAAATAAAGTCAAACCTTGACGTTGATATTTACAAAAATAGGTTATTTTCTTATGACGATTTTCCATCATCACTCCACCAACGTTTTAACCGGTCACTGTTAGACCAACATTATACGTATCGCGACTACGTTACTGAACGTTTGACAATGAACTACTTTTGACAATGCCAAAAACTGACAAATCAAACTAATATTTATCAGTTTCTCTTCTAATAGAAATACCACTTATTTTAAAAAAAAAGGGGGCTAATTGACGTTTCGACTTTCTTGAATGAAAGTCGTTTTCAAAACGACATAACAAAATATATAATAAAAAATTTACTATAGAAACAGTTTATATTATCTCTGTGTTGTCTGCCGGAAATAAACTAAAAGCTTAACTTTTCTTGTAAATATCTCGGAAGATCGAATTTTCACAGACATGAGACCTGCATTTTTTGCCGATTTAGATAGGAATTAGTCTACCCTGAAAGTTTCATTGAATTCTGACGAGTGGATTTTGAGATCCTCCGGACACACATACATACATACACACATACAAACCTTGCTCGTTTAATAGTATTTGATTTAGAGCCTCTAGAGAGCCCCGATTTAATCCTTCTACACTTTTATCCACACTAGTTAAAATCAATCACTTGACGTCCAGCTAGTTTGTTTGTAAACAACGCCTTTTAAAAGTAAAATTTTCGACTGGCATTTGATATGCTTGATCAAAATGAGTGATTCAGACAGCCTTCCATCCAATACAGAAGAAACTGTGCCGTTTATTCCCTCTTGCCTGAAAAATTTAAATTGAAATACGAACAAACCTACGATCGTTTTGCCAAATGGTGTGATAAAAAAGGATTGGAAAATGCCATGAATGAAAAAGTTTTTATGGCTTACTTTCAGCAGTTATCAAAGAATTACAAGTTGTCCAGTCTTTGGGCTTATTACTCAATGTTGAAGTCAGTGATAGTTATAAGGAAAAATGGCAATCATACACAGTTGATTGCATATATGAAAGGCAAAGAAATCTAAAATATGTACCAAGAACGGAGTCATAGCCTTCCTAAAGAAAGTTGATGATAGAAAACATATGCTGAACAAAATAAGTTTTTAAAACATAATCTCATTACCTTCCATAGGTGTTAATGACATTATTTTTAGGTTGCACTAATGGTTGGACTAGCTGGAACATGTAGGAAAGCCAAACTTTGCAATTTGCTTTTAGAAAATGATAAGGATGAAGGGCAAGTTTTCCATATACAGGTTTCCTGATACAAAAACCAAAATATCACGGGAATTTTTGTCCAAATTGTTGGGCAATATTTGCAGCTGCGTCCTCGTAATACAGACGATTTTTCGTTGGATATAGGAACGGCACATGCATAAAACAGCCTGCTTGCATAAATACTTTCGCCTAACTGACGAAGCCGAAAGGCAGAAACCGTTCTTAGGATGTAGAATCTGATAAATTAAATTCCTTACTCGTTTGCTAACTCTGTATTAATCCCTTAAAGAGATACGAAGAAGAGAGTGACATCTTGACTAGAATCAGTCATATAAAAACTTTGCAACACACAATGCAAATTGTTGCTTTGTAAAGTGTCAAAACTCTCTTCTAACCATAGATGGTAGCACATCTAAGTACCACAGATCGTTGCTTTGTTTCTAAAATTACCTGATCCTGCTCAATATACGGATCACTGCTTCCACCGATCATCAGCTTCATGACTTGCAGATTCGTTTGACTATAAAGTGACACGGAGGCTGGAAAAATAATACTGTTGCTGAGGGATGATACATTTCTTCCATTGAAAATAAAAAAAAAGTTGCCGCGAATATTTTAGGAGAACTTAAACTTGAACCTTCAATAAGTCTCAGTAATAGTTGTAATAATTAGGCTTTAAAAGTAACAACAAAACCAGGAATAGCTTCATCGGGAATAAACGTGTCAATTTGTGAAAATTCTACCATTAATATTTACAACAAATAGCTTATTGACAGTTTCAAATGTTTCTAATTCTTTTTGTAAGTTTCTTGTTCAAATAAAAAGTTTTTAAGTTCTTTTTGTTTCTGAATTCATCTCTAATAAAAATGCGTTAAGGAATAAAATTTGAGTTGCGTAATAGCTTCAAAATGTCGCAGATAAAATAATGTAAAGTTCATAAAACTGATTCTTTAGTTATGGCTACAAGAGTGCATGACATCATTTGGGAAAGAAAATGTTACGTGCGGTAGGAATTTTGAGTCTTTTGAATCTTAAGAAAATGTAAACCTATTTTGTATGTCCTAATTATAAATAACGATCCTGGTATAAAAAGCAAAATTAATGAAGTTAAACAATTCGATAAACGTTCTATATATTTGAAACCTTTAATGAATTATTGACTAAATGACCGCGTAATGCATAATAGATATTGCTGGGAACTAAAATATGTTGTTCATTTCAATTACTAATTAATGAATATTTTTTGTTTTCAGTCCGCTTCAGTCAGTATCATAGACAGCAACAAGGTCAGTAAAGTATTTGATACTGTTACCTACCTATGTTGTTACCTCTTCTCTCCATTATTCTTATTGTAAATTGTTTCTTGCATTAGTACTGACGTAGCCCTCACGTTTATAATTGTAATATTCAACTGAAATAATTTATTTCCTTACCAAATATCAAAATAGGTTTTCTACTACCAATTCTTCAAAAAAAAAATCATCCAAGCCAGTAACCGGAAAGCTATTATACAGGGTGTCTCATTTATCAAGGGATAACATTGCTATATCAGAAACGGTAAGAGGTACAAAGGTGATTAAATGGGAAAAAAGTTGCCTATTTTAGAGCCCATTAGAGTTCTACAAAAACATTCATTGTATCTCTTGTCGTTATACGGGGTAAACCGAAAATGTCACTTTTCGTTTTGTGCGTCTACCAGGCTTATTTCAAAAAATATTAAAAAATGCAAAAGGAAAAATTTTTTTGATTACAAATTGTAAATAAAATCAAATCTTATCGGCGACGTTTCGTTTCTTTAGGGCTACCATCTACTTAATTTTTTTAAAAACGGACCTGTATTTTTTTATTAAAATTTCGATAAAGCATTAAAAGACCAATTCACTGATATATCATACAATACGATGTATACAACGTTTCGTGACAAAAATAATCATCAATTTTAAAAATCCTTCAATACGGTCCTGCTTCTATTTGGGGTTGTGCGTTACTTGTGTTGGGTTAAAGTCAGTTACAAATAAAGAGATCAAAAATAAAAAGTAATAATCAACACTGTATTTTTACAACCAACACTAAAATTAAAAATATTAGGATATTAGGATTTTCCTACTTAACACATGTTGGTTGTAAAAATACAGTGTTGATTATTATTTTTTATTTTTGATCTCTTTATTTGTAACTGACTTTAACCCAACACAAGATTTTTAAAATTGATGATTATTTTTGTCACGAAACGTTGTATACATCGTACTGTATGATATATCAGTGAATTGGTCTTTTAATGCTTTATCGAAATTTTAATAAAAAAATACAGGTCCGTATTTAAAAAAATGAAGTAGAGGGTAGCCCTAAAGAAACGAAACGTTGCCGATAAGATTTGATAATGGCATTTTATTTAAAATTAGTAATCAAAAAAATTTTTCCTTTTCCATTTTGGGCTCTAAAATAGGCAACTTTTTTCCCATTTAATCATCTTTGTATCTCTTACCGTTTCTGATATAGCAATGTTATCCCTTGATAAATGAGACACCCTGTATACATTTTTTATATGTTGTAGTATGGGCTTACCTTCAAATTGTCGACCAGATTCTCTATATGCGCTCGCCGCCATCTTGAAAAAGGGCAGAGTTGTGTTCTTCTTTTTGTTCTTCAAACGCAAAGGTAATGATTTAATCTGCAAAAATGACGAAAATCTTGGAAAAAAATACTCCAAATATGTGTAAAAATAAAATAATAATAATCCGACGGAGGAAATTCTTTTTTCCAAAACCAAAAATGTACAACAGTCTTTTCAACTATTATATGCAATTCTACAACAAAAAAATGGAGTAAAATAAATTATAGAAAATATAGTCCGATTGAAAAATTGAAACATCCTCTTTTCGGACAATAATAAAATTATCACAAATCAAAATTACAAACTTTAGATATAATGGTTAGTTTTGATGTAGTTAGTTTATTTCCAAATGTTCCTGTCGATAAAACTCTTAATCTTGTGAGAAAAAAGTTGACAAGTGATAATGCAATAATAAATAGAACTAAATTAAGCGTCTCAGCAATTCTAGAATTGTTGGAATTATGTATTAAAACTACATATTTTCAATTAAATAGTGATTTTTATCAGCAGAATTTTGGTATGGCAATGGGTTCACCTTTATCACCAAAATTGTGTGATATTTTCATGGAGGATTTTGAAATGGAAATTGTAAATAAACAAAATTTAAGACCTTCTGTCTGGTTTAGATATGTAGATATCTTTGCAATTTGGCAACACGATAGGGAAAATATTGATTCATTTTTATATAATTCGGAACCTACTATTAAAGGACCCCGCAGTTTTTGATAGGAAAATGGCTTTCGGTGGATTTCTCTCAAACTTCGGAAATTTATTCTTCATCCCATCCCGATCAAAAGTGTTCAATCCTATGTACAGATTTCGAGCTAGCGCAAGTTTAAAATGATTAGGGGGAACTCGATATATGGGCATTTATCGGCAAGTTAGGCGTTCACCTCTTTACGTTTATTCTTTACGTTTATGGTTTATATGATGGATATATGTCAAACACACCCAGATACACACACACGCATACATTTAGCGTCTTTTAGAAGATTTTATTTTGATTTCTAAACTATTACTTAAGAATTTATTTTCTATTGACATTACATTTTTCATTTTTCAATCACTTTTTTGTTACCATGACTATGTCCGACATGGGCGTTTCATTAACAGGGTTAAACACAGCCAGTCACCTTGAAATAAATTAAAAAACTAAATAAATGTTCAATGGAGAAATATTTTTTGTAAGAGAACGCTTAACAAGCGACACTTGTCGTTATCTCATCTAAACCCTACTCTTTTATACTCCTACAAGGGGATCGGGATGAGATGAAGAATAAAAATCGCTTATATTCCAAAATTATCCGAAAAAATTAGAAGGATTGGCAATAAATTTAATTTAAAAATTGTTTTGCAAACTGATAATACATTAAAATCTTTAATAGTAAATACAAAATCTTTTAATGAAATTCAAAATACAAAAAATTGTATTTACAAAATTCCATGCAAAAGTAATAAATTTTATATAGGAGAAACTTCTAGACCTTTTAATATTAGACTTAATGATCACCAATCATACATTAAAAATAAACAATTCGAAAAATCAAAATTATGTGAACATGCATGTGATTTTGGTCATAAAATACAATGGAATTCTTCAACTAGATTATTAAAAGAACCGAATAATTATAACCGCAAAGTTAAAGAAGCAGCATTGATATACTTAAATAATAACGAATGTGTTTCTAATTGTACGGTTGATATTTCAAAAATTTGGATGCCTATTTTACAAAAAGAGTTAATTGCAAAAAGGATACCCTCTATATCGGGATAGTATCATTAGTTTTTATCTGATTTTTTCTTATGATAATATTATTAAGAAAACTTCATTTATGACGAAGTATAAACTCTCTTACAATATGCAAATGCGCTATCCTTTTTAAAAATTCGATCCAAGGAACGTCACAAAAATAAGATGGAAACAGATTTTGACATCTTCATTTTGAAAATCTTTCTCCGTGTCCTATGTTGCTATCATATTTTTTTAAGATTATCAAGTGTTCTGTTTCTGTAGTAAATTTTTTCACCCCTGAGGTTAGGAATTTCTACTCTATAGTAGATGGCGCCCATGGCAACTTATTGATTAATGAAAAGAATTTGCATAAGATTACAAAAAAAGGTATGAATACAAAGATTAGTCCGCGCATTTAAAATTTATTGAAATTAATTAATAAAATCATAACAACATTTAACACAATTGTCGCCCACAACAAAAATATAGGTGATGTTTATAAACTTGAAATTAAATAATTAAACAAAAATAAAAACATTATAATACACCATAAACATCACAATATACTTGTATTTGTATACTCTACAAGTTTGTATTGGGTTTTTTATACGAATAATCAGAACAGCGATATTAGCTGAAATACGTATCAAAGTCTACATTTTTTCTTTTTTCTTCAATATCTCCAAAACGATCGAAGATACGTGAAAAATTCATAGAACCTTTTTTGTAGCGCTTAAAAGAAGCAACAAAAGACAACCATAAACCCCTTGCGTAAAATGACGGAAAAACAAAATTCTGCTCTATTTCAAGATGGCGGCGAAAGCATATAGGGAATCTGGTCGACAATTTCAAGGTAAGCTATTATAAGCCCTTACTAGAACATATAAAAAATCCAGCCAGTTCGCTACATTTTTTTGTATAGAATGACTGGACTATATTGGGAAATTAACTAATGGTGTGTTGCCTAGATCAAATGGAAAGATTATTGCATGATTATGTAAAAAAAAACGATTTGGATCGAAGGAAAAAGAATTGATTCACTGAAGTCGAAAAGATCGATTTTTGCTAGATCTTTTTTCAATTTTTTAATTATTGTATTGCGTATCAACAAAAGCACTTTCAGAAATAATATTGGGTGTACAATTTAGTTCTGTCTGTTTTCAAAAGATGTTATCGCTGTTAGTGCAGGTTTTAGCACTACCAGCACCCTGGGCGAGATTTCTACGGTGCCCCCTAACTACAATTCAAACCCATAGAGAGGCTAGATACCCGCCAATAATATTCTAATCATAGATGGTAGCACATCTAAAAATTTTATCTTATAGCGGATATAGCTATTGACTTGTACGAGTTTGGAATTTTATTTATTGGATTCGAAAAGCCTAACTGACGAAGCCGAAAGGCAGAAACCGATCTTAGGCTGTCGAATCTGATAAATTAAATTCCTTACTCGTTTGCTAACTTTGTATTGATCTCTGAAAAGGATACGAAAGAAAAGAGTGACATTTTGACTGGAATCAGTCAAATAAAAGCTTTGCAACACACAATGCAAATTGTGTATGCAACCCCAATATATCGGGAATTTTTTGCTTTAAAAATTGTCAATACTCTCTTCTAATCAACGATGGTAGCACATCTAATAATATATAAATTACAAAGTGAAAGGCTAAATAATATATAATGTTTTGGGATTTAGGTCTTGGATTAAAGAAAACAATATTTCCTCAAAGCCAACGTTTCGTCAATTTATTTTGACATCTTCAGGGCACTGTAAGATGAAAGGGGTGTTCAGTATTTGTTTCTGAAAATAATAAGATAAAAAAAAAGAGATGAAATTGTTTTATATATATATATATATATATATATATATATATATATATATATATATATGTATTTTTCCTCCTTTTTATTTATAAATTGTAACACCCCTTTAATCTTACAGAGTCCTGAAGATGTCAAAATGAATTGACGAAACGTTGGCTTTCAAGAAATATTGTTTTCTTTAATCCAAGACCTAAATCCCAAAAATAACACCGCAGTCATCATTCATCGTAAAAAAGATTTGAAAAACTTCTATATTTTACGATAATAAATCAAAAAATAACATTTCTTCATTCATCAGAAGGAAATTGAAAAAAAAACCAATGGATCAGAATCATAATCATTCAAAACAATGTAATGATTTTAACACAGGACATTTCCCTACAGTCAAACCAGAAATTGAAACTGTCAATCTAATAAAATATCAGGTCGTGTTTTTGGCACAAAGGCTAATAAATAATAAGCAAAGGGGAAGGAAAGATTTGACAGCGTGAATTGAATTTGGTGTTTCACCTTTCTGAAGTTTACATTTTCTAATAAATTGAGTTCTTGACTACTGAAATAGTTCACCAGAAGGAAGGATAATATAGTTAACCTAGAAATATAACATAAAACGGTTATTTTAATTTAAAATTTTTAACCCCAATCTATATGTGTTCGTTCTGAATGACACTAATTGTTATTTTATTTACTTTGCTTTATATAAAAATAGAAAACAATTTTCAGTTAAGTTATATAAAATATTTAATCGGAAACGTTAGGGATAAATATATTCTACCGAGGTGTTTCTAAATATAGAATATTTAGCGGGCGTTTGAATATTTATAACAAAAAAAAACCCATGTTGTATCCACAGTCCGTCTTAAATGTAAAAAAATAAAATAAAATTCAAATTCAAAAAGAATTAGGTTACTAAAAGAGCTTTAGACTTTTCCGCCAATAATTCTATTTATAAAACTTTCAAGGTAAATCTAAATAAATAAAATTTCGGGAAAAAATTATCAATTTATTTACTAACTTTCAAATACCATGCATAAAAGAATTTAGAAAACTTCTGGCAAGTCTTTAAAATTGACAAAATGCACGTTTCAGTATAAGTGGGAGATAGTGGCATCTCTGAGTCGGAAGAACCAAAATTTACCCTTTTTCGAGGATGCTGAACACGATGGCGTCATCAGAATTTCTCTTTTCGCTAACCGAACCCTCTAAAACGGCCAAAAAATACCCTCTAAAAGGGTTAACGGGCAGCACATCAGTTCCCTGTAAAAAAACGTCTTTCCCCTCGTTTTCGAGGATGCTGAGCACGGTGGTAATGTTGAAGATTACTTCCGACCCTCACCAACTCCCCCACAGGCCAAAACTCATCCCCGACCGGGGTGTTTTGTTATTTTTTATATCAGCGGCAAAACGTCTGTGTCAGGGATGAGTTTTAGCCTGTGGGGGAGTTGGTGAGGGTCGGAAGTAATCTTCAACATTACCACCGTGCTCAGCATCCTCGAAAACGAGGGGATAGACGTTTTTTTACAGAGAAATGATGTGCTGCACGTTTAACCCCTTTAGGGGGTACTTTTTGGCCGTTCTAGGGGTTCGGCTGGCGAAAAGAGAAATTCTGATACCGCCATCGTGTTCAGCATCCTCGAAAACGGGGGGAGAAAGTACTCTTGATTCTCGATTTTCATGGTTTTTTCCGACTCACAGACGCCACTAAGAATTTTTCAAATCACTGAATAGTCAGATGCGGATGCAAACTCACTAGAATTTACCCCAACCAGTTACCATGTTTGAGGAAACCTGAAATATACCCAAATGTTAAACAGGGCTTTTGAAAGTTAGTAAATATTTTGCTTAATTTACATTGAATTGTTGTTTTAAATAAATACATATTTATTGAAACGACTGTTGAAAATATTTCATCGTCACTGAACTATTTCGCGCTACTTTCACTTGTCTCAAAACGACAATCAAGCAAGATTTGAATCGTAAGTAACACACCATTGGGTATTATTTCAAATGCAGATATGAATTTGCAACTGGCAGCCTGTATATTATCCCAGTATGACTTCTAAACTTGCATGGTGTCTCTTGGAATAAGTTAACATGCATGTTGAACCAACTTTATGTCGTGGACAAATTCGTTAATCAAACTCAGATACTTACAAGGATTGTGACATTCACCTCAAAAATATTCCAGGGCCTACTAAAAAAATTATTGATACATAATTGTTGGCTGTTGATTTTGCAGGCGCATTCTTAAAACATTAATTGATCAGTTAATTCTGCATAGATCCCATCAGAAAATATACTTAAAAAAACTCCATTTTGTTTTTTGGTTAACCGGAAGCAAGAAAATTTTTTTTTATAAGTCTATACAAAACTTGTGTCATTGTGAAGTATTTCAGTAAAAACCGCTTGCATTTGTCTTTATACATTTAAAAGTTATAAGATCTTGAAATACAGGAAAATATAATGGGACACTGTTTTGTCTTCATTAAGAAGATTACTTTTGTTGTTTAAGAGGTCGGCCAATGCAGGTTTTGCATTAAAATGCCGCCTTTTTAAACACTGTCTGAACTGATGATATTAAGCGGACTGTATAAATTTAGTTTTCTCCAATATAACTCAAGTTATTCCGTTTAACACTTTTATTTAAACTTTTAACTACGTAACAAGTAAAACACATTTGGTAACACTAAAACATCTGTGACATGGTTTGTGTTAGCCACCTAGAAATAACTTGTAATTTTACAACATTTTGTGCAAATAAAATAAATTTACATTAAAGGGTTTTAACGGAGCAACAAGTCAATTGATCAATCAAACTTATACTGAATAGAATATGGTTTAATTTGCACTCGCACAAGCGTCTCGCAAATCCCCGCCCAAAATTGTCTACGTGAAAGAATACATGCAAACGTCACACGGAACCGGAAGTGTGTCTAGGTGAGAATATGCATGCCTACGTCAAACGGAACCGGAAGTTTGTCTACGTGAGAATATGCATGCCTACGTCACACGGAACCGGAAGTGTTCTGTACGCAAAAAAATCTTCCGTGTCAATAGTTGACGAGCTATTAATACGCTGTTGGCGCGGTTGCCACGGTTGCCAATTTGTTTATTAAATGAATGAAATAAATTGTTTAATTTTATAATTGGAAATTAAACAGGACACCCTGTACCAAAAAATCAATGGTAAATACGCTTTGGGACTAAAAATGAAAATAATAAATTTTCTTTGAAATGTATGTGATTAGGCATCCAACATAGAATTTTCCGTATAAATTATGTATGGTATTCAATGTATGTACGAACAATCTTGACAATTTTGATCTTGAAATTTCCAACGCTTAACCTCGTTCCGGGATTGCATGCCCTACTGGAGACCCATAATAAAAATCGATAAGTCAAGATTGTTTGGCGTTGAGAGTTTATACGTAAATTCTCGACTTTATTTTACTGAAAATATGATGACTATCTGGACGTAGTATATTTTTATTTATAATATATGAGTAAATGTAGGAAAGTTCTTGAATTTCCTAATAAATTTTGCTCAAAAACGAAATTTGGCGCACTTCCGGAATTCAATGCTTTTGTACCAAGAGCGGCCCAATTCACAGATTTGGGGGGGGGGGGGGCTACGTCGGTTGTTATATACAGGTCAGGAATTTGGAGGGACGCTTGATAGCTTTCAGAGAAGCCTTTCCCTTCTCAGTGCTATCTAATATAAACAAGTTTCCCTCTCTAAAACATGAAAATTCCCTCTTAACTCCATATGACTCCTTCTTGGAAATCACCAAACCTGGGACATGCCCCAAGATGAGATGACAAAGAAGTTTTGCTTTGTGAAAGCTAAGTAACAAAAGCGAATGGGACAAAGATACCCTCCAAAAACTCAAGAGAAGTGCCATTAAATGGTACACAGATGGTTCTAGAACAACAAAAGTAACAGGCATAGGAGTATATGGGCCTGGAACCAAATATTCCGAAAGTTTAGGCAAATCTCCGATCATTTTCCAAGCTGAAATATACGCCATCGGAAAATGTGTCCAGTTCAACATAGAAAGAAATTTTCGCGGACAAGAGATCATCATCATGTCAGACAGCCAGGCAGTCATTAATGCCTTGAACTCCCACGTAATCAACTCCAAGATCGTTTGGGAGTGCCTAGAGAGTCTAAACGAACTAGGCAAGAACAACACTGTTACCCTCCTATGGGTTCCGGGACACACTGGAGTGGAGGGTAATAAAATAGCAGACGCACTCGCAAAAAAGGTCTGAAACACCATTTCTGAGACCTGAACCCTTCTGCGAAATAAGCACAATACTTGATGAACTTGGAAAAGAAGTAAGTAACAAAAGATCCCAATACTGGATAGGACTACAAGGAATGAGGCAGGCCAAGACACTACTGGGAAACTATAACCAGAAGAGATCTGACGACTCTCATCAGTAAAAGTAAAGATAAGCTCAGAATACTAACGGGTATCCTAACAGGGCACTGCCCGCTGAGAGGCCACCTAAAGAAACTCGGATTAGTAGACAAAGAAGAATGCAGATTATATACTACCTATACTGCTCCTTTGCATACAAGAAAATGTCAGGATACAAGAGCCGAAAGATGTTTATATACTTCGAAAAATCGACAAGCTAGAGAAATGTTGATAGATTAAATCAAAACTGATTTGGAACTGCCTACAATACCTGCTTATCTTGGCGAATTACAATAAGGTTATACTTCAGGGAGTGCCATAATAGATGGGAATATTACGAAATGAGAAAGCCGATGCGGTAGTCACTATGAACATTCGTAACAGTCGGAGCCATCTTTTGAAAACGCACTGAACTAAATTGTACACCCAATAATATATATCTTTATTTAATACAATAAACATATAGACTGCAATGTTAAGGAACAAACTAACCTCGTTTAAACACCAAAAGATTATCCTGATCTAAATGTGGTATAATGTTTGAAGAAAAGAAGAGAAAATAGTCTCAGAGTCTTCTTCGTCTTTCCTTCCTGACATAAGGATAGTGATCACTTACACGAAAGCCATGTGATTCTCTCAGGAAAAAATTACTCTTTGGTAGGTTCCCATTGCTTTCCAAAGAGGGTAGGAATATTAGAAAGGAAGAAAATATGAGTTTGGTTAGGGGAAGTAAGGATGTGACAATGGTTTCCCACGTGTGGTATTGGGAGATAAACCAAGACTCGCGTGGACAGGGCCGCATCCCTGAAGTAGATCTGTCATTTGTTAGGATGATTGATGAGTATCCCGCCGATTCCGGGGTCAGAGAGTGCAATGGGAGAGGTTTTAGTGGTGTAGCCACCTAACCAGACTAGGGCAGAACCATGAGCCTGGTATCCTTCTTTTCTTCTAACCTCATTTAGTTGAACTGAAGCAATTAATCAATCCATCATTTCGTTGAAGGTCTCTTCAAGTCTTTGGGTTACGCGTACTCACAAAACTTCAGTGACACCAATAACAATTATATATTTGAAATTGTTCGTTGTATGCACATTTTGAAAAATAATAGATAAAGTAGTGCACGCCACCAAACGTAAAGCGCTTTTTACCATTTTTAATTGTTTATCGACCCGACATACCTATAATAAAGAGTTCAACGCAACTTTAATATGCTGTAAAAGGTGAACTGAACGGCCCTTCTGCGACTACGTAATTAAAAATGCTCTTTAAAAGTGACCTTTTCAGTAAACAAATTGTCCAGAACCGTTTATTTTAACAAAAGCGGTCATACTTTTTCATCACGCAAAATTTCCATCCCCTGTCGCTCTTTAGTTTCGTTTAATATGTTTTCCGGATTTTTAGTGGAGTAGATCTGACTTTCGAAAACAGACTGATGAAATCGAGTAATTTTTTTCCCCCAATCAATGATGAAGTCAGATTAGCTTGGCGCGCAAAATAAAAAATGCAGCAAGGCTTCCTAATCATCGGATCGAGTTTCTGCGAGGCTCAAATGAAATTTTAAAAAAAATTCTGTCGAGTTGTGAAAAAAAATTTTCCCCACGACCCATCCTCCATGCCTAAAAACGAAGGCAAAAAATATATTTTTCGCAGTACTATGTTTTAGCTAATGAAAAAGTGAACAATTCGTAATGAGTTTTTGAGAGAATTTATTAGATTAAAACTTTAGATTTTATTTGAGACAGTCGGTATAACTAAATTTATTTAACTTACAACGAAAAGGTCAAATAAGTAGGTACGAATTTTCTTTACCAATGCAAATCTTTCGAAACAGAATTTAGTCAGAAATTCTTTGCAATACTAAAATTCACTTGCAATATATTTTATTTTTTATTCTACCGGACAACAAATATTAAATTTCATAAAACAAGCAGTCACGAGGGTACGTTGTTCCAAGAAATAAATTGCTGAGGAGAGACTTTTTGTCATCTGCGATTCATTGAGGGACATTCTCAGGGAGGGTCCAGAAATTTAATAAAAACTAAATTATTGCGACAAAACAGTCAGTGAGAAACTCACCTGCGGCTTTAAGAAGCTACCAGGGGTTCCAAACCACGTTTTAAAATTTGTAGGGTCACTCAAAAGAGTGATATCTTAAAGCCGGGCTTAAGGGCGCGTTTTTCTTATTTGGGTCAAATTATTTTTTTGTTTTTTGTGGTTCGTGGCGTGTTCTGTGCGACAAAAGTGTTGCAGCGGCCTTACCATGGTAGGTACAACCCTCCATTTCGTGGCGTTGTGGAATAGCCCATAAGGGAGTAAGATTTTTAAATTTTGTTTTTTGCTAACCATTTTTAAAGATTCTGTATTCACAATTTTTAATTTCTGCTTGTTGAGATTGAATAGTCTTAGAAAGAGCGCTTGGTTTTAAGGTCGGAAAAACTAATCTGTCTTTTGACTGTTAAACTAATCTTAGTCAGGGTGTTAAAGCCAACCAATTTGTGTTTTTTAAGTTTAATTGGGGTAATTAAGTTTATTTTTAGTAGATTAGATTAGTATGGGGCTTATGTGCTTATAGAAGCCTCTACACTGCGACCTTTGCAGATATATTGTGTATGCCCTCATGTTATATTAGAGTACCCTGTCTAGACCCGTCCTTATTATTAGACCCCATGGGTGAGACCTTAGGTCTTCCATATATTGGGATGGTTTTGTTTTTTCCACCCCTGTCGTCGAAAACCTTAGCCTTGCTAGACCTTCGCAGTGTCACATTATGTGTACTGAGGTTTCCTCATCTTCTTGGCAGAACCTACATATGGTGGTGTCTGCCAGTCCGATGTTTTTTCATGTGTTTGTTGAGTCTACAGTGCCCTGTCAGGAGACCAACCAAGATTCTGGTTGATCGCCTATTCTGGCTTAGTAGGTACTCCGTAAATTTTGGCGATGGTTCTTTAATAAACTCTTTGGCCTGTCTCATTCCCGGCACTTTGTACCACCATTCTCGAGATTGCTTTTCATCCAGGTACTATTATATGTTTTTCTCAGCGCTTTCGCTATACCACAGAAAGGTTCTGGGCCAACCGGGGAACATCTTGCCTCTTATCGGGCTAGTGAGTCAGCCTCTTCATTGCCCTTGTAACCCGTATGGCCAGGTACCCAAGCTAAAGGCAGTCTGTTTTGACTGCCCAACTCTTGTAGGGTTTTTAGGCAATCCCATACAAGTTTGGAAATTAACTTGCATGGAGCTGATTGCTTTTATAGTCACTTGGCTGTCAGAGTATATAGCAATGGTCTTTCAATGGTCTTTTCTTTAAACTCTTGCCTTGATAACTCTTCTGAACAGTGACATATTGCTGCAACTTCTGCCTGGAATATTATCACTTGTTTTCCTAAGCTATATCACCCCTCCTACTTGTCCCCCCATCCCCACCCTCCGGCCTATCAAAGTACTCATCGTTACCCTTTCATTCACAAAAAATTGAGACCCCCAACTCTACTTCCTCTCGAGAAATAATTAATTAATTTTTTCATTTTTGCAATTTCAAATCGCGATATTTCGCGAACTAATTGAGCTAGCTTACGTGTTTTGTCAAGTTCTTCCTTTAGTAAGTATTTTTTTTGTGGGATCAAACCCGGTCGCGATACGTCAGAAAAACAATTTTCATGTACTATAATATAGAGGATTTCACCATCCCCCACGGCCATCGCGGTGATGGGGGGAAGGAAAAAAAAAACTCGATTTCATCAGTCTGGTGAACACAACTGTAAAGCGAATGCGCCATCAATCATCAGTAAGTCGCCCCAGAGCGCCACGGCAAATAATAATAGCAGTCCTTCCCCCGCACAAGCTGGAGAAGCTTCTGGGGTTCATTCTTAAGGGGTGAATTGAAGGGCGTATATTATTATTATTATTCCAAATTCTAAATTTATATAATTGAGGGGCACATAAAGTTTCGAATAGATTAAAGAGTTGATACTTAATCTACAAAATTTTGCGTGTGGAAATTCCCATTGATGATTCTCAGTTGACGTAACTAATTCGTTTATCTTAAATTTTATTAAAAAATATTTGTCTTTTAAATTAATATTTCGGTGGAGGCAAGGAATAATTAATTTTAAGACTAAACCGACGCTAAAATCTCTTCTCGACGGCTAATGGGTTTCTTTTTGGGTGGCATGTTTGAAAATTTTTTAACTTAATACTTTCCATATTCTTGCTCCCGTCTCATGAATTTAAATGGGATATCAACTGCGGGTATTACGAAAATGACATCCATTTTGGTTGCGGATCACGAATAGCTTCTTCGGTCCATTATGTAAAAAAAGTGTAGATGTTTCCTTAAACGTCATTATCGTAAGGTCGGACATCAATCAACAACATAACCTTACAATAGTAGTGATTTTTTATTCTTTTGTGTGCGAAAATGTCTAGTTTTGAACCTAATATGCGTCATTTGCAGGAACTTTTGATTTACTTCTTTAATTCATTTCTGTAGTTCATAGTGGTTTTCGAAATTATTGAGAACGGTAGAGCTATTCAAAATTAAATAAAGATCCAAATTGAAAACAAAATTTACAAAACTTTATATAAAAATAAAAAATTCCTAAGTGATAAAAAACGAAGATCTCTTACTTCTCATTATAGTAAACCTCAACATTTCTATGGTTTACCTAAAATTCATAAACAACAAATACAATTAAGACAAATAATTAAGTTCTATAAATTCACCTTGTCAAAATTTAGCAAGATTTCTACTTAAAATAATAGATCCGTTATCAAATTCAAAACATTTATTAGAAAAATGATCAAAAATCAAAATTACAAATTCAGATATAATGGTTAGTTTTGATGTAGTTAGTTTATTTCCAAATGTTCCTCTCGATAAAACTCTTAATCTTGTGAGAAAAAAGTTGACAAGTGATAATATCACCTTATCGAAGATAATAGAAAGGCTAATGAAAAATTGCCTACTGCCCTTTCTTTTCAAACAAAACATCATAACACCTCATCAATATGGTTTCCTTCCTAAAAAATGCACTAGTGACACAATGTTTTCCGTTCTTAATGAAATATATACATCACTTAATGATAAACTTTTCACAACTTCAGTATTTTGTGACTTTGCAAAGGCCTTTGATTGTGTTAATCATGAAATCTTAATTAAGAAACTACAAATTTATGGCGTACGGGGTTCTCCTTTGCAATGGTTTAAAACTTACTTAGAAAATAGAAATCAGCAGGTACGTGCTAATGGTGCTGATTCTTCAAATTTGCCAATTAGCAGTGGCGTACCTCAAGGTTCAGTGTTAGGTCCAATTTTATTTTTATTATTCATCAACGATATCACAGACTTAAAAATAAGTGGAAGAATTACTTTATTTGCCGATGACACGAGTGTAACCTGGAGTAGTTCTGATATACAGACATTACAATCTAGCATAAACAAAGATCTAGTTACTATCAAGTCTTGGTCTGACTTGAATGGGCTTTGTTTCAACACCAGTAAAACCGTAGCAATGTCTTACAGAGGTACTTTACAGCCTATAACTCTAAGCAATAATTCGATTCTAACGGTGAACTCAATTAACTTTTTAGGTCTTTATATAGACAAATTCCTGAAATGGTCCACTCATATTGATACCTTGGCAAAAAATTATCTTCTGCATGTTTTGCCATTAAAACTGTTTCTAAAGAGCTGACCCCTACTACTGCATTAATGACCTACTTTTCCTTATTCGAATCTCACCTTCGCTATGGTTTACCGTTCTGGGGTTCTTGTAGCTTATACCACTTCGAATCTATTTTCAAATTACAAAAAAGAGCAATTCGTTATGTATTTGGTTTAAGTAGTAGGACTAACTGTGAAAATTACTTTAAAAATTTCAAAATTCTAACCCTTCCTGCTCTATTTATCTTTGAATCCGTCTGCTTAGTTCGCAAACACATTCAAAAGTTATCGGAAAGACCAACTCGTAGATATCCTACAAGAAATTTTGATACTGATGTTTACTTACCTATTCCCACCTCTGACCTAATAAAAAATTCTATTACCTACAATGCAAAAAAATTGTATAATAATCTCCCGATACAGCTAAAATCTATAAATTCTTCTGATAAGTTCAGAAGATCCACTAGGGCTTTTCTTCAAGAAAGACCATTTTACATAGTGGCAGAATTTTATAACGTGCCTTAGACTTTTGGGTTGCAGCATATAGGAGCAATAATTAAATTAAGTTAATTTGAAAATTTTAATTTGAACAATAATTTATAGTGACAGATATTGCATATCCAATGCAATTGTTATTGTTATTTTGTTTGTGTTTTGTTTTATCTAGTAATTTATTTTTATTTTTATTATGATTAATTTCGCTTTGTCTATAAAATTTTTGTAATTGTGCGGGGTCCTTTCAACTCACACTGCACAAATGCTAAGTGCCTAATATTTATGTAACTTGAGCAAATGCGTTACATAGTTAAGTTAAAAGTAAATTGTTCCAGTTGAATCCATCGTTAACTAGTTGTTTTCTGTTGATGCTTTGATGTTAATATACAGTTAATTAAAAGTTTATTTCAAAATCAATGTTCATATCTGACGCTATGATTTCTAACGCAATAATTGGTTAGATAATATTTGTATCCCCACCTAACGGATACTAAAAATAAATGTACATAAAGTATTGCCTTTTAAAAAACTTCTTCCATATTTAATAATTTAAAATTATACAAAACTTTCAATCTGTCTGGATAAAACTAGCTCAGGCTAATTTGAAACTTGTAAACTTATTACATTATAAAAGTTATTTTATTGTCATTATTGAAATTATCTTTGAAACATGGTATAATTTCGAAAGTTAAAAAACATTCAATCCATTGCTAATAACACCAATGTCTAGTGAACTGCATTAAAATTTATAAAGGTTTTAAGTTCACAGGAAATTATGAAAATACATTTCAATGAAGTTTTGAATATTCGTGACCTATATTTTAATTTGTTTGTCTGGCAACTGATTCCAGCCTTTAATATTTTATTTAAATTATTTATGGAATATATCTGGTAACTAGAGCTTTAGAAATTAAAGCAGCCAACCGAACGGCAGAAATCATTTTCTGATTTTTAATTAAGGGGGCTCTATACACTCCGCCATATTGGAAATCCTAATGTTCAAATTGCGGGCATAATACTCAACAAAAAAAAATATTTTTTTGTATCCGAGCTTATCATTCATCGTAGATTGCCGGATGATCACTTTTTTTTATATACATAAAAGAAATAACATGAAAAAAATACAAAAAAAGTCATATACTTATATAAGTTATCATCCGCCGTTCTTCATTTGCCACTGAACAACTTTTGTATTTACCGTTTTTGAAAAAAGTAAGTAGTTTTTTCTAAAATTGAACATTGGTTCAAAATCTCAGAGGGTACCGGGAGGTGCTGCCCCCCCGACGGTCCTCTTTTAAAGCAATTAAAAATTAAAATTTTACCAGAAGATTTATATTTCGAAAGGTTTGTCTTGTGTGTAGTGGCTCCCGGGACCTCTCGCGTTGCGCTCGTGCTTTGTCGGAGTTTTACAGAATCCTGGCCAATCAGAAAAGGTGATTGTATGGCGAAACCCGAAGTTGAGTTAACGCAAAGGAGGAAGTTAATTGAAGACAACAGTTATTATGATTGCATTTATTTACATTGGATTGTTGTGTTGACTTAAATATAGACCATTCCAGGATGACGTAGGTGACAGGACGGCCATATTTGCCCACAACGTTAGTTTCATATGTAAACATCAGAAAGATTTTTTGTGTAACGGTTATATATCAAAAATACAACTTTCTCTATATTTTCTTACTTTTCCGGTAATGCGACATTACTGAAAATCAGTTAATTCCAGAAGTTTTTTTAACATTTTCACTTACACTTTCTGTGTCACATGTCTCTACAATGTGAGGGGCTTAAAAATCTGTGCGATTAACCTCATTTCCGACCCTCCTAACCGAGAAAGTAGATGTAATGATATTTATTATTTTAGATATTTAATAATTATTTAGTTAGTTAGTATATTTCCTCTATTAGTGCATCGACTCCAGGTATAGTGTTATTGACTTATGCATACTGTTTAATCAGCAATAACGCTGTTGCTACCTGAAGTACTTTGCGCTGATAGATGGGAATTGATATATGTTTTGAGGTGAAATGAATTATTGTACAATGATTATAATTTGAGCTATCAAAGAGAATAGACATAAATAAATTGGGTTTTTATAAAAATGAGTTTAAATTATTTAAGTCCAAAATAGAAGTTAGTTTATCACATGGCGACCCTGCCAGTCGGAAATTAGGAAAAGAAAAAATAAAATGATAATTTTATTTGTAAAGTTGTAAGAATATGGCTGGAAATACACATTCAAAGGAAGTGAAAGAAGAAATTATAATAGCCCAGTCAGGAAATAGCGGAGGACAGACAAATAGTCCACAACAAAATGGAAGTGTTTCCATCAAAGAGATATTGGAAATTGGAGTTGTTATTATAGCAGTTGCAGTTGTCATCTTTTATCTATATGGAAAGTGTAAGAAGCGGCTTGAAAGGAAGATCCGAAGAGAAATTACGGCTAGTCAAGAATTAGTGTAAAAGTGAAAAAATTAATAAAATGTGCGTGAAAGTGTTTACAAGAGAGATTAACAAATGTAACTGAAGGTAAATACAAATTCAGATTTAAGTGCTGAAGTAGAAAATATGTCAGAAAAATTAGATTTGAAAACTGCCACAGGTTTAATTCCTGTTATGAACGGAAATGAAAATGTAACAAAAAGTCTAATTGATAACATTGAATTATACGACTCATTACTAGATGCAAATGGTAAAAAACTTTTAACCAATTTTGTTTTAAAGACACGTCTTTCAGAAAATGCTAAAATTAGATTAAAACAAAATTATGATACAAATAAGGATTTAATTTCTGATTTGAGATTGCATTTCATTACTAAAAAATCAGTTTTAACTTTATCAGATCAATTACATAATGCTAAACAAAATGGAAAATCGATTGATAGTTTCGGTAGATATGTAGAAGAATTATTAGTTAATTTAACGATTAGTGAAGCCGATGGCAATGTAGATTCAATGGAAAATTTAAGAGTAGTTAATGAAAAAATTGCAATACATGCATTCGCGAATGGTCTACAAAATAACGATTTGAAAATTATAGTTAAATCTAGAAATTATACTAAACTTAGCGATGCCATTCAGCGTGCACAAGACGAAGAAATACCCAAACAAAACATGTTTTTTATGAAAAGTCATAATTCCTCAAGTCAAAGAAAAAATCAATATAATAATAAAAGTAATAATTATTTAAATGATAATCAGTTTCGCAGAAACACATCTTTCAATACTAGGGGACGAGGTAATTACACAAATTATAGGGGTAATAAAAGAGGCAATTTTAACAGTCGGCCTAATTTTAATAATTATCGTGGAAATAATAGTCATCGAAATTATTTCATACGAGATGTAAATGAAAACCCGCGAGAAAATGAACCTTCTACGTCACAAACGTTTTTTCGTGCCTAAATATGCTAAAAATCTTTTAGTTTATAATGTTAATGGACTAAATTTTGTTGAATTTAATTATAATGGATTAAAACTAAATTTTCTATTAGACACAGGTTCCTCAGTAAGTTTAATATTTTCAAAATATTTACATAAACATGAAATTATAGATTCTACAAAGAAGGTCCAAATTCAAGGAGTCACTGGGTCAACGGTGTCACATGGCTCAGCTAATATTACTTTACATGTAAATAATGGAAAAAAAATATCTCATACATTTTTGCTGATGAATGAATTTGACAACTCTATGCATGGTATTATATGTTCAGATTTCTTTAATAAATATGCTGTATGTATAGACTATGAAACATTTTTATTTACTTTCTGGATTGACGGTTTCAAAATTTCACTTCCAATGCACTCTAAACAATTATCTAATATACTAATTCCGCCAAGATGCGAAATAATTAAATTTTTTCATACTGACATTAAAGATGAGAGTATCGTATTACCAGAACAATTATGCGAAGGCGTTTTTGTAGCTGGAATTTTAGTTAAGCCTGATAATTGTAATAGAATCCCCGTTAAGATTTTAAATGTTAGAGATGAACCGGTAAATCTTAAAAATTTTATACCAAAATTAGACAAATTAGAAAATTACAATTTAGGGAAAATTAAAAACGGAGATAATTTATCCGTAAGTCGTGCTGATTCATTGTTAAACTGTTTAAAATTAAATTATTTGCATAACGATGAAAAAAGTACGATTGAAAAGCTTTGTGTCAAATATTCTGATATTTTTTATTTAGAAAATGATCCTTTAACTGTTACAAATATTTATAAATCAGATATACCACTAAAAAACCCGGCTCAATCGGTTTTTATTAAACCGTATCGGTTACCCTTTGCTCAAAAAGATGAAATTCATCGTCAAGTAGACAAAATGTTAAAAAACGGTATTATAGAGGAGATCAAAATTTTCATCGCCTATTTTACTTGTTCCAAAGCCATCGTTGAATGAGACTAAAAGATGGAGATTAGTTTTAGATTACAGGTTATTGAACAAACAAATAGAAGATGATAAATTTCCATTACCTTCAGTTACTGATATTTTAGACTCTTTGTCCGGTGCTATTTATTTTTCCCATCTTGACATTTCCCAAGGATATTATCAAATAGAATTAGACCAACTCAGTCGACCCTGTACAGCCTTTAGCACAGACCGAGGGCAGTACCAGATGACCAGATTACCTCAAGGATTAAAAATTAGTCCTTCTTCATTTTCACGAGCTATGACCATTGCAATGTCGGGATTAAATTACGATTCTTGTTTCATATATTTAGATGACCTTATAGTATTCGGTAATAACTTAATAAATCACAACAAAAATTTATCTAAAGTTTTCCAACGATTAAGAGACGTAAATTTAAAACTTAATCCAAATAAATGTGAATTTCTGAAAAAAGAAATTTTATATTTGGGACACACTATTTCGGCAGAAGGTGTTTCACCAGACCCTAGAAAAACCGAAGCCATAAAAAATTATCCCGTTCCCAAAGACTCCAATGAAACTAAGAGATTTGTAGCATTTGCTAATTATTATAGGAAATTTGTCCAAAATTTTGCAGATATTGCTAGTCCTTTAAATAAATTAACTAAAAAAGGGGTTTGAATGGACCTCAGAATGCCAAAAATCCTTTGAAATTTTAAAACAAGCCTTACAAAATCCACCTATTTTACAGTTTCCGAATTTTTCAGAAAATAATTGTTTTATCTTAAATACCGATGCATCAGGTTATGCCATTGGTGCCGTTTTGTCTAATGAAAATGATAAACCTATTGCATATGCCAGTAGAGTGTTAAACAAAAGTGAGAAAAATTATAGTACAATTGAAAAGGAACTTTTAAGTATATGTTGGGCAGTAAATCACTTCAGACCGTACCTGTATTCTAGACGCTTCGTTATATATATAGTGACCACCGTCCACTTTTGTATCTTTTTGGAATGACAAACCCTTCGAGCAGACTTACTAAATTTAGGTTAATGCTTGAGGAATACGTCTTTACTATAAAATACATTAAAGGTAAAAATAATGTAGTAGCAGACGCTTTGTCCCGGGTCGAATTATCTTCTGATGATTTGAAGGATATAAAGCCAAATATGAAAGAAACTACTTATATGGTAACTAGAGCAGAGGCAAAGCTAGCAAATAAAAATATTGTTGGTAGTCTTGATTCTAATCTAGAGAAAAGGACTGATCACCCTGGACTCATAGAATTATTAAGGCGTCCAAAGTATTCTTTTCAACTTTGTCCTATGTTACAAAAAGATTTTGAGAAAATAACCAAAAATAAAAAATATGATTATAAAATAGGGAAATTAATTTTAATTGAAAATTCGCGAATTATTTACATAAAACAGAATACTCCATCATCGTTAGACTTAGGTACTACGTTGAGAGATCTGAAAATAATGTGTAATAAATTTAATATTCCGGAATTAATTATTGTAAAAGATGAAAAGTGCATGTACTTATTGAATGAACTTATTAAATTCCCTGAAAAAATAAAGAAGTTTAATTTAAAAATATCAATTGTAAAATGTAATGAAGAAGTTTTAGAATTAGAAAAAAGACAAATAATATTAAATGACTATCATTTGTTACCTTCGTCAGGTCACGCTGGCGTTAATCGGATGTTTAATAACATAAGAAAAACATATTTCTGGCCAGGCCTGCGGAATGATGTGGAAAGTTTCGTGAAAAAATGTGATGATTGTCAACGACACAAGCATTCACAGCGAAACATTGAGCCACTAAAAATCACTACCACTGCTAAATCAGCTCTACAAAAAATATATCTCGATTTAGTGGGTCCTTTAGAGCAGGATATCGATAATAACAAATACATTTTAACTATACAATGCGAATTAAGCAAATTTGTTGAATGCTACGCTATTAAAAATAAGGAATCTTATACAGTAGCGAAAACATTTGTTGAAAATTATATTTTGCGATATGGGGTTCCTAATGAAATTGTAACAGACAAGGGCACATTTTAAAAGAAACATGTAAACTTTTAAATATCAAACATTTAAACTCAACCGCTTATCATCACGAAACTTTAGGGTTCTTAGAAAACTCACATAAAAATTTGGGAGCTTATTTACGTATGCAGGTAGCTAAACAACCAAATTCATGGAGTTCATGGGTGCCTTATTGGAGTTTCTCTTACAACAATACTGTTCATACTGAAACCAAATATACACCACATGAACTTGTATTTGGAAAAACAGCTATTTTGCCATCTAACTTAACTGATCAAATTGATACTATTTATAATTTTGATGATTACCCTATTGAACTAAAATATAGAATTCAAACAGCTTGTGATGATGCGAGAAATAATTTAATGTTATCAAAAGACAAAAGGAAGGAGAGTTATGACAAGAAAACAAAAATTGTAAATTATAAAGTAGGGGATAAAGTTTTATTAAGAAACGATGCTGGGACTAAGTTGGAACCACTATTTAAGGGTCCATATGTAATTATTGAACAAAAGTCCCCTAATGTAGTTATTAATGTTAATGATAAGCTTATAGAAGTACATAAAAATAGGATAAAGTTATATTATGAATAATAAAAAAAAAAAAAATGTTTATGGACGTCTAAACATTTTTTTTCTCACCCTTTGGAGGTGTAATGATATTTATTATTTTAGATATTTAATAATTATTTAGTTAGTTAGTATATTTCCTCTATTAGTGCATCGACTCCACGTATAGTGTTATTGACTTATGAATACTGTTTAATCAGCAATAACGCTGTTGCTACCTGAAGTACTTTGCGCTGATAGATGGGAATTGATATATGTTTTGAGGTGAAATGAATTATTGTACAATGATTATAATTTGAGCTATCAAAGAGAATAGACATAAATAAATTGGGTTTTTATAAAAATGAGTTTAAATTATTTAAGTCCAAAATAGAAGTTAGTTTATCACATAGATTTTCGTCTTCGAAGCTTTGAAGGAATTATATTTTATTTAATAATTGCATTTTAGGTTGAAAGAAAAATTCGCTGTTAAACCTTTTCCTTCAAAAAAAAAAAATAAAATCCTGGTTTTTCTTTTTATTAGAGCGCTTGTTAAACATTTAAATAACCGATCACATGGAAGGTAAGGGCAGGTATCTCAGTATAATATAAAAACTTCAAACTTGACAATACCGACGAAATTTTTACATCGGTGAACCATCTACGTAAGTTAGGATACTTCCCTAACCGTTCTACTACTATCTATATGTATTATAAATAAAATAGGACCACGGATAGGACCCTGAGGAACTCTAAATTGGTATTACATGTTTCCTAACCACAAACTAATTTGCACCACTGACTTTTGTCCCTTGCTACTAACTTGGTGTTTCATTTAAAAAGAGCCTTCACTCAAAGAAATTTACCAGTATATACAACATGAATTAGGCGAATTCTACAGGAAATTCTCCCTATATAAGCGACAGCAGGAATATTTTACTTGCCGATTTCGGTCTTTTAATTTCTCTAGAAACAACCGGAATATTCTGTACTATTTACAGAATCATTACATTGATTTAACTGGAATATTCCAGTTATTTTAACGAACTACCTTACTTTTACCGGAACTGTAATATGGATTTAACAGGAATTTCCTGTTTAATAAACAAATTAGAAGCTTCGAACTTCAGTTTTTAACAGGAATTTCCAGTAATTAATCGAAACTGTAGTATCGATTTAACAGGAATTATCCGTTGAATTAAAGATCTTTCGTTCATACATTACAGTACTAGTTAGTTGTAGTTGCTTATAACCTGAGCTTTTACAGGAATTTCCTGTAGTTACCTAGTATTTAACTGGAATTTCTTGCATTTAATATTTCCATGGAATTTTACTGGAAGTTTCCGGTTAGTTCTACCCGGGATTCGTTTTTTACAGTGTACCAAATTTTTATTATGGGAAATCGAAGACTGGCACACTAAATCGACATCCTTTACATGATTTCACGGTTATGATATGGCAGAAGAGACTATTTATGATAGCACTCCACCACTCCATATCGTGATTAACCCAATCAAAGGACAAAACGAGCTAATACATTTTCGGTATGCAAAATCCTGTCGTGTCTGCATTTAATGATTTACAATTCGCCACTAACCGTTAGGTATTTCAATTATTTGGAATTCTCGGTAAATGTCTACATGGTAAAAGTGAAATAATTCGCAGCCCGGTTATGGCTCGGAGTTGCATTGTGCGGTTGAACACAGAAATTTAGAAATAGCCAAGGCTCACAGAGAATATCGATCGACGAGAGGCTCGGAGACTGTGGCATCGCGGGTAAGATGTTTGCAATTTTATGGGCTTTGCTGGAAGTGGAAACTGTAAACCGATGACCTAAATAAGTAAACCAATTCGAGTGTTGGTCAGTTGTATTAGAAGTTTACGTAGGTCAAATGTAATCGTAATAATTATTAAGGCCCATTGGATATTTATAACTTAAAATAAAGAAATAAATGTCCTTAGATTTGCCTATTTATTTTAAGTGTGGCAACAGCGCATCGGCTGGCGCGACGCGAGCGCCGCTCTACCGGTTGGGGAAAACAATAATTGATTGACGATTTAAATCGATCGCTTAAATTTAATTGAAAAACTCGCTTATTTCTTGTTATTAATCGTCCACAATGTCGGTTTTGCTAAGATGTGGGTTCAAGCCGGTAAATTTAACAATTTTTCGAAAGAAAGTCCTCACTAACGGCAAGAAACTCGTCGAAACCCCATATGTTTCAGGGGTCTACGAGTTAAAAACTGATGGATCATCTGAGATAATAGGAACTGTTTTGTGCTAAGCACTAAGCGCCAAAACGAAAACAAACCTTTACAAGCCGACAATCGAGCTATGTATATAATTATTTTATAAGTTCTAATAACAGATAATGACAAGTTAAAGAAACGTAAACGTCACTGATCTTGCAAGTACACAGGGTCGCATTAAGGGTGTTATAAAAATAAGTATGTAATTGATTTCATAAAAAAAGATAATTTTTGATTTGATCTTTGTAATATGTACAGCGTGTTGACTTCAGTTACACTATATGGAAAACTTTTTTTAAATTAATTTTACGAAAAAAGTTACTCTTTATAAAAAGTTCTATATCGTGTAAAACCCATGAAATAACAAAGGCTCGTCCATACTCATCCGAATAAACGCAATTTTTAAAATCCGAAAAAAACCGCCACATCGTTACAACTGAAAAAATGCATGTTCAAGGAAAAGAATAATTTTTCTGTTGTGTAATGTATTCTATGCATAAGCTGCAACATATAACGATGTGGCGGTTTTATTCCGATTTAAAAAGTTGCGTTTATTCGGATGAGTATGGATGAGCCTTAAGACATTAACATTTCTAGATGTGCCGATCATAAATGTTTCATTTAAAAAAAAATCATATAGTTGACTGAGTTTAGGTTGATCCTTACAGAAACGTTTTGGATACAAACTGCACTTGCAAATGTGACATCTGGTGACATGTGCCATGTACTGATGTCGTAGGGAAGTAAAACTCTTTGTAACAACAACAATTATAATTTGGGGATTAACCCCTAGTAATGGATACAAGACTTATCATAGGTATAAACCAATCTTAGGTTATATCTAATCTATATCTAATATATATCTAATCTAACGCCTACAATAATTTGGTATATATATACATGTATTGACCTCTATCAATAACATCTACCTGGTTGTTCACCTACAGTCAAGGATCGACCTTGTCGCACAAGTCGATGTCTTGATAACAATACAATAGCAATAACCTAACATTAACATAACAATAATAATTATACACTATACGGGGTGCTCGATATACCTGTGGTATATCACACAAAGGACGAAGAGGATTTTGCAAGCGTGCAGCAGTGGTCTGTATCTACGTCAATGAAGAGAACAACAATGCAGTTACAGGTGTATCAGAAGGGAGTAGAAGTGGCAAATCTATGGCCATCAAAAGTAAATCAAAAAGAGGTAGTGAGATCTACGGGTGTAAGGACGTCAGTAATGTTTCTTCTGATCACTTGGTGGAAAATGTTATGCTAAGCAACATAGTGTTAGCAGAGGAAAGATGCAGAGTGGGAAAAGAAGCTAGACTGGCAGAAGAGAGACAAAAAGAAGACATTTTATTAGCGTTATTGAAAAATTTATACGATTTGCAAAGTGTTAATGCCAAACACTACTATTATTTTATATCATGGGTTTTACACCATGCAGAATTTTTTATAAAGAGTAAAATTTTTTCGTAAAACTAATAATATAATACATATTACAATGAGAATAGAATTTAAAGTATTATTAAAAAATAAAAAATAATATTTTTTTATCAAATCAATTACATACTTTTTTTATAACACCCAAAATGCGACCCTATGTACTAGAACTGTCACTTTTCTTTATCTTGGAAATATACCACACAATTTTTGTCGGACCCGGTCGCCCAGATGTCGCGTCAGGAGATGTGGGGTTGGCGTATATGTTTGTCATTTAATTTCTTTAATGTCAAAATTTTTTTTAATTTTGTCCCTCTGTTTACTTAAAAAATGCCTTCGGCAGAATGGCATACTCCAAACGAAGTGAAATTATATTACGACGCGCTTACTAATCGATTAGAAGATACGTGTTGGGTAATGTAAATTAATATTTAATGTTATTAACACAATTTTTTGTTTATGATAGATTTACTTCTGCGGAAAATCTTGTGATTTTGATAAAGGAACTGGAGACTCAAAAATTAAAAAAATCTTTTATTAGCTATCTTGAAACTAGAAGCATTTACTGGACTAAGAGACTAAGGCTTGTCTTTTATTCTATATGTTTTTGTGAAGATCCAAATTAGGTTATTACTAAAACGACCAAGAGAAAAACCTGGAAATTAGTTTCAAGTTTCTGAAATGGCCGCTAGGAGGCGTAACTGCAATCTTGAATCTAAGAAAGTGATGTTTCTGTGAATTCCGCTATACTAACCTAACAAAAAAATACCTAATCTTTAAAGTAGAGGATAATCTGAATTTTTTTGTTTGACAATTTTTGCTGTATCTCTAAAACTAAAGTGGTGGGGGGTATTCAAAGGTTTCAGTAAAAAAGACCCTGTATATTCGAAACGGCTGAGCCGATTTTCACAAACTTGGGCTAGTTGAAAAGAGCTATTCTTGGGCTACAAATGTTATAATATTTGAAGTTTTGTTAGTTTGACATGTCGACGCTAGAGGGCTTTTTTTTCAACAGTTCGACAGAAATGGTTAATTTTCTCAAAAGAATTAAATGCATTGGTATGATTTCTTTTTCATGAAACAGTAGCTAAATGTTGCCTAAACAAGCTCGCGAAAACCCCATTTCGATATCTTGTTTGTAACCTAAAATTAGGCCAAAGAAAATTTTATACGGAAATCCCTTAAATTTTTATTTTTTAAACTAATTAAACCCAATTTCTGAAATATTTTAGAATCCTCCAAAACTTGAGATACCTGAGAAACTAACATACTTTAATAATATTGCTGGTCAATCCCGTCAATCACTAAGGGAATACGATCTCCATACAAATTTTATGAAAATTTATCCATTGTGGGATCAACGGAAAAGAAGAGATAATACTTTGTTTATTCCTGAAATAAGAGAAAATATTTTTGAACAGGTATTAGATATTTAAAAAGTATAGTTTTTGTTATGCAGGTTTTTGAGATTATTTAAATTCAAAATCGTTGGCAAGGGATTTCAAAAGCGTCTTAAGATGGTAATTAAGGATGTTCGAAACTTTGCCTTTTATGTACCCTCAAGATTATGGTTTGGTGATCTCGCTGTCCATGCATCTGGATGCCAAATGCCATTTTAGAAACGTGGAGGTACATCATCCAGTAGCAATCATCATCTAAAAGTGATGGCAGGTCGTTAGTTACAAACTCCAAGTAATTGTCTTCATTTAATCTTGGAGTAAGAATGTTTTGGATGCATGTAAAGGAAGCCTAATCTATTCAGACGATTTTGTAAATGATCTAGCTGACAAGGGAAGGCCTAATATAAACGGAGAAGGGTATATTGAAGATGATCAGCTAGTGGATCAGTATTCATTCTACCTTTAAAATGTAAACAAGTGCTTGGAAGCGCTTTCGATGCGAAAACAAAAGTTAAAATCGGCTATCAAAGTACGCGAGTGATACCCGGCGGTCAATGACACGGCCGTAAATTGTGTTGCAATAAATAAAGTGTGGCAATGCATCAACAATCGCCTGTGTTTCGGGTGTCGATGGTGGATGTAGGTCAACAGGATATTGCATTGTTTCAGGAAAATAGTGCAAGATCGCAAAATGAACAAGCACTATACAGTGCTTGGAAAAATTCCGAATATGAAAAAAGTTGTTTAGTAAACAAAATAAATACTATACAACAACAATTAGAATAAATGCAAAAAGATCACTCAGATCTGCTAAAGAAAAATGGTTCAAAAGAGTCCTCACTAATTAATAATATAAAAATATTCCAAGCTCACTGCCTTACTGAAGAAGTCAAAAGTTAGAGGTCTTGGGATATCGAATGAAATAAAATTCCAAACTTGAAATGTACTCAATAATATTATTAATTTTTAGGAAAAACATAAACCATTTCCTGTTCTTACTTCAATGATCTATGGCAGACCTATTAGAGCACCGTATGATTCATCAGAACCAATATATCGAAGACAAGACGCGGTGGGTGGTTTTAAAAGAAAAAGAGGCGTAATGAAAGTAGAAGAGAGAATGGCAGTATGAATAGTTTTCTTACTTCGCGATAATTATCTGCACAACGCTGAACGTCATCAGATTTGGATATTTTAGCAATTTTTTTGTTGTTTACTGCATGCTAAAGTAAATTTTAAATTGATTAAATGTTCGATATTTTTTAGAGTAATTATTTAATGAATATACCATTAGTGGCGTCTGTGAGTCGGAAAAAACCATGAAAAATGGACCAAAATTTACCAGGATTGTTTTCGAGGATGCTGAGCACGGTGGCGGTATCAGAATTTCTCTTTTCTCCAGCCGAACCCCCTAAAACGGCCAAAGCTACCCCCTAAAGGGGTTAAACGGGCAGCGCATCATTTCACTGTAAAAAAACGTTTTTCTCCCCGTTTTCGAGGATGCTGAGCACGGTGGTGGTGTTGAAGATTACTTTCGACCCTCACCTACCCCTCCATAAGTCAAAACTAACCTCCGAAAGATGTTTTTTACAGAGAAATGATCTGCTGCTCGTTTAACCCCTTTAGGGGGTTGGTTGTGGCCGTTTTAGGCGAAAAGAGAAATTCTGATATAGCCATCGTGTTCAGCAACCTCGAAAACGGGGGCACAAACATTTTGTCGCTGTTAAAAGGAAAAAAAAACACCTCTGTGGGGGACTGTTGGCTGTATTGATTAGAATGAGAACTGTCAATCTAAAATTTTATTATTAATTAATGTCATTATAATTTGTTCGGTTTATGGCAATGCTAGAACAGCATTCTCAACTGGTTTATTTTTTATTCTACCGGAAAACAAATATTAAATTTCATAAAACAAGCGGTCACGAAGGTAGGTACATTGTTCCCACCAATAAATTGCTGAGGATAGACTTTTTGTCACTTGCGATTTTATATAAACTAAATTTTCGCGATACAAAACACACATACATATACATACATTATAATACATTAAAATATAATGAACAAAATTACAAAATAGGTAACAAATACATGTTTATTTATAGATTAAGCTTCTCTGAGATACTCTTCAAGAGAATAGAAAGCATTATTTAATAAATTATATAACACTCTTTTAAATTAATTAAATTTAGGATTGCCCATGAATAACCTATATCAGACATGAACGTTATAACAAATAAAGGTCCAAGTATTGACCCTTGGGGGACACCAGTACTGATCGGACTTGGATCTGATCTAAATGATTCGAATGCTACAATTTGCGATCTATTTTGTAAATAAGATTCTACCAATTTATTGGTAACACCACGAACTCCGATTCTATTGAGTTTTTCTAATAGTAAATTGTGATTTACGGTATCGAAAGCTCTGGTTAGATCAAAATATAAAGCTATAGGAACTTTCCTAACATTCAAATGTTGGTATATATTTGAGCATAGCTCTTTTATTGCAGTTACTGAAGACCTATGTGGTCTAAAATCGTGTTGAGAATTTGGCAGGAGATGATTTTGTTCTAAGAAACATATTAATCTTTTATTAAATGCATATTCCATGACTTTAGCTAGCTTTAGGTAATCCGTGCTATTGGCCAAGGGGACAACACCTCTAGGAAAGTTTGATCTTTGGTAAAAAACCAGTAAGCCTAAAATACCGCGCTACTCAAAATTTTGGTAGACAAGCAGCTAACAATATTGGAATTATTGGAAATATACTTTTTTTTATTAACGAAAAATCGTTTTTGCGAATTTTTTTAGGCAATTTCGCCAACTAGGATCGAGTTTAACGAAACAGAAACTCGTATTATTTTTTTTGTCAAATTTAACATTGGGCCGTGACAGGTTGATTGGACTATAACGAATGAAAACCCTCTCAACAAAATCCATAAAGTTTTAATTACAGTCTAAATCTGAAAAGCGTAAATGAATCAGTACAAAATAAATTTACGGTACTCCATTTTGCATGCAGACGAAAATTTTCCACTCGTGGTTGGAGTACATTATCGTGTAGGTAAACAATAATCATAATCGAAGCAGTCAAATGTAATCAATACTTTGTCAATAAAACTTATTTATAAATTTATAAGTTAATTATCCCCTTTGTGGCATACTAATGGTTCGATGATTTATTCAGTTGAACTGCGGGCTGACAATTTTATTAATACAAGACGATTCGATGAGAAAAGTGACTAATATACAGGGCGATTCTAAATGATGGTGTCAAAATGATATTGTAGATCTTTAAAAATAAAAATTGTACATTTTTAGGTGGTCAAGTGGGGCATCAGGAAACTGTATAGATGAAACTTTAAATATTTTTAACAGTTTCGACCCAAATGTTCAGATTACTGTTAAAAAGAAACTGATAATTCAGTTCCATTCCTGGATTTAAAACTAATAAGAACCAACTACAATAAAATCATTACTAGATGGTACAGAAAAACCAATTAATAGTAATCGTTTCCTAAATTTTCATTCAAACCTTCCCATGAAAGTCAAAATAAATTCAATTAATAACCTAAAAAACAGAGTTGTTAAGGTCACTCATCCATCTTTGAGAGATGAGTGTCTGAAAGAACATCAAAACATTCTTTTAGAAAACTCATCCCAAATCTTTAGTCAATAAAATTCTATTTAGTGCCTCTATTTCTGTTTCAAATTTAAACCCTCCACCAACAACTGATCAAATTTCCATTTTTAAATCTTTACCACATATCGATGGTTTGACATCAAAACTCATACATTTGTTCAAAAATGAAGACAATATTAAAATAGCTAAAACTAATTTGAAAACTATATCACAAATACCCTCTAAATTGAAAACTCCTATACCAGTCAAAAATAAATCAAATATAATCTATGAAATCCCATGCAGCAGCTGTGATGAAATATACATTGGTCAAACAAGTAGAATGCTTAAAGATAGAATAACCTCTCATAAAAGTCACTGCAGAAGGAGTGTGAGATCTTGTCGCCTAGCTGAACATGTAATAGATAAAGATCATGTAATTGACTATAATAATGCCAAAATTCTCGATAATTAAAGAAATCTCAATAAGCGTCTCCTTCTTGAAATGGTTCATATAATTAACAATGAAAAAACAATGAATAAAAGAACTGATATTAGTGACAATATATACTATAATGATTTAATGAATTTAAAGGTTTAATTTTAGTTTTATTTATTTTCAAAATTCTGACAACCTTATTTTTTTATCTATCACAACATCAATCAAAAACAAACTGTCAAATTTTTTTTAAAGTCCACTACACATAATTTTTTCATTCAAACAAACCAAGCCATATAAAAAAAAATTACAATTTTCATATCATTATAATATCCCCTGAAAAAAAATGTTTGTAATAAATCAAACATTAATTCACTTACAATAAACAATTATTATTAAACATATTAACTTTTTTTTAAGTTCAATTTATATAACTGATTAATATGAAAAATTCCTCTTATTTTTTTTATTTTCCATTTATGGTAATTTATTATGCTTTTATTTTGGGGTGCAATTTTTTTTAAATCCCCATCAAATTTATGTTGGACTTGTCTATTTCTTCCAAAATCATTTCTCTTTCCTTTTCCTAATCTGTATACGTTTTTAAGTATCGTGTTATTTCTTCTATTCTATTTTCTATACCTTTCATTTCTTCTTTCATCATAATTCCCATTTTGTCGTCCATCTTTCCCATTTTGTTTCCCATCGTTCATTTAGTCGTGATTTAATTTTTCTTGTTCCTCTTCTTTTTCAGGTTCTTCTATTATTGTATTGTATATATCTTGTTCCTTGTCACTTGCTTCTTCATCTCCTTGTCCTATTTCTGCTTCTTGCTGTCTTGTTAATCCAATTCTTTTACCATTTCTCAAATCCATGTTATTTTCTATCTATCACAACATCAATCAAAAACAAACTGTCAAATTTTTTTTAAAGTCCACTACACATAATTTTTTCTTTGAAACAGACAAACCAACCCATATAAAAGAAATTACATCATTATAATACATATCTATTAAAAACACTCATCATTTTATAGCCTCTCTCGCAAGCTCGCTCGGCCATAACATTATTCGTTCAATAAAGCCATTGTTTATGTACTTGTAGCATAAATAGCTATTTTTTATTTATCAAAAATTACTGGATAGATTTGGGCGCCACTTGTTTTTTAAGTTAACTTTTTTCTGACTATTATTACAAACATTTTAAAACAAAAATCTGTTCTTTTTTACATAATAGACCGAAGAAGCCATTAGTGATCCGCAACCAAAATGGATGTCATTTTCATAATACCCGCAGATAGATACCTTATTTAAATTCATGAGATGGGAGTAAGAATATGGAAAATATCGAGATAAAAAATGTTCAAACATGCCATTCTGAAAAAGACCACTTACAGCTGTCAAGAAGGGATTTTAGCGTCGTCTTAATCTCAAAAATAATTATTTTTTGCGTTTACCGAAATATTAATTTAAAATACAAATAATTTTTGCTAAAATTCAAGTCTTTTAACAAAAAACAATTAGACAATTCCATTATCTTTTCTACTGTTGAATTTTTTAAATCTAAAACCAATTGTATGGATCTAATTGGATACTGATCAGGCACTGTACACACGATCTGGACATTATTCACGAAAGTGTTGATGTAATGATTGTATAGTTACATGCGTATTTTGAATAAACATTTTTTAAATAATTGCAAGTGTTGCGTGTTGTTTCAGTTATACTTTTTTGCATTCTTCGTCTGTGTTTCTACAAACTTATATTGTTTAAGAACTCTCTAAATAAACACGGCTAAAGACAAAACTTTCCGAAAATGTGCATTTGGTATTTATATTTTTCAAAACTTGCGTATTTTTTTCCAAATCGTTTCTTAAAACATATAAGGAGCTGCGACCTGGGCGATGAACAAAGAATCAGAAAATTTATTGAGATGGGAAAGGAAAATATTACGACGAAACGAAAAAAGGAAGAAGATGTCTGTGAAAGAAGAACAAACAAGGAGATATATAAAACATTGTGAAGGAAGTAAGAACGAGGAGAGTTCAGTGGTTGGGGCATATAGAATGTCAAAAGCTCGCGTTACCAAACAAATAGTAAGGATAGAGGACTCTGGAAAAACACCACTAACTTCAGTGCCTAAAAGGTCTGTGACCTGTGACAATGACTTTATATAAAAAACATATAACTAATTCACGCTTTTAAAATAACTGAAAGCTTCAAAATATGACGGTCTGTTGGATATCTAAACGACGTTCCTTCAGCATAAACTTATAATAGGAATAATGTAGAAATATAAATAAAATCATTTACAAAGAAATTCCAGTTAATGAAAAGCCAAGTGGTGCGGCAAAAAATTAATACGCATGAAATGATAACCAAAGGAAAATGTGATATTTTTGACAACTAGATTTATTTCTAAACTTGCCGGTTTAATAAAAAATGATAACACAGAAAGACTCATTATCTCCATCAATATTTAAATTAGCACTAGAGGGCGTTAGAAGAAAATCAAAATTAGATAAGGGATCCATCCGCCAGATACATACAGGGTGTCCCAACTTAAATTTGCAACCAAATATTTCGAGTTTTGTTCAAATTTTGAAAAAATGCCGAAACAGGTCAATTTTAACCTAGAGGGGACTCAATTTTTATCGTAGTTTAAAACTTTTTTTTTCATCCCTCTAGCGCCCAGAACCACCTCTTGAAAAGTCTTAAATGGCAAGGGGTGTTAAGTCATTATCTAATGCAACCCCGTTCTTTTTTGACTCTTTTTTGAGAAAACTGCTTAGATTATTGTGAAAGAAAACAATGGTAGTTCTAAAACAACAATTTAATTTTAACGAATATACTGTTCAATTCAAGGTTTTTTAATTTAAATACCTTTGTATAATTTTTTCCGATTTTCCTAGAAGGTTTCCTCAATTTGACCCTCAAATGACCTTCACCCTCACCTGATGAGGTCAAGCGCCCCTAAAGTCGCCCTCGTTTTTAAGGATACTGAACACGATGGCGGGGGTTAAAATTATTTTCGAGTTTTTGAGGATGCTGAATACGACGGCGGTTGTTACAATTCTTTTAGAGTTGACCCCATCCCTCAAACGGGCAGAAACTACCCTCAAAAGGGTGTACCATTTGTTTTTCGCTTTAAATAATCAAAATCCCGCGTCTTTTTCCGTTTTCTTGTTTACGTATTAAGCCTAAACCAGTTTAAAAATAGTGGAATGAATATTGTCTCTATTTCATTCAGTTTTTTAAATAATAGTTTAACTGTAGTTGGCAAGAATCCACATTTTTGCTAAGCAGATTCTCTAATAAAGGGAAATTCCTCAGGCCTGAGTGTAAATTTTCAGTTGAGAAAGGATTTATTTAAAATCGAATTGATTTTCTTACCCTGCGACACAAGGACAGCATGAATGATATGAATTACGACGTTATTGTAGTGATAACAAAAGAGAATCGTATTTTATCTGGCAGGGTTTTACGTCACTGCCGTAATTCCTTAAAACATTTTGGGATTCAAGTTAGGACAAAGATGAAATATATTTTCTTGTTAATGATAAGAGGGACGTAGATTTAGTAAATCTTTGGATTTAATTAATCGTCTGGAGCGAGGTACAAGACATATTTACGCTGTAAGTTTAATTGTTTTCTCAGAAAACGTCAGTTTTTTTGCTTTTTATTTTTATGTTTAATTTCCGTTCATAAATTAAACATAATATTCATTTCATTCATAGCAAATAAATTTACAACCACGCCAGTGGAATACAGAAGCTTGACCCTTGAGTCGGAGCGAGAAGAACTTGCTAGCAGTGAGATGAAAGATAAACGCATTTCCTGCCTGGACATGAATTCTCTCACGTACACAAAATTCCGCGCGCAAAATCAAACAACCCGCTGTAGCCAGGGGGCGGAGAGTATCAAACACTTGTTTCTGACGAGACAAAAATTAAAGAATATTTTAGTTAGTTTGTAACTAGCTTCCATCGCAAGCAATTGTTAAAATGCAACGTAAATTCTCTGACAAATTATTCATAGTGCTCCTTAGTGGGCAAGCTTTTAATCATTTATTTATAGTGCTCGTTAGTGCGGCAAAATTAGTACGTGTTTAACTTTCAATCAGTTCACAGCTCTGTCAGTGCGACGTAATGTTACAAGTTGCCCTTCGAATAAAGCTCTTGTTTCCGGGATATTATATGCCCATATTCTCTGACAAATTTCTCAAGTGCAAATTAGTATTAGTATTTATCAAGTCTCTATCGCGAGCACTACTCCAGGGTTACTGAAAACCTCGTAACTTTAAATTTAATTGTTACAATTTTCTTTTAAAGTGTTTTAATAAAGTGTTAATAAATAACATATGTGCTTTAATTCTGGGAGAAAAAAGATGAAATCATAAAAGTACAGTCCACTTACGAATCCGAAAAAAGCTTAAAGAATTTGGTTATGCCAAAAACAATCTTTGAAAGCTGTTGCCCAAAAAGATTCAAACCGAATCTAAACATTTTATTTTGTGGAAATCATTTTTGGGAATATAATCTTGTGAATGTGTAAAATTTTGCTTTTTTATTTAATATAGCTATTGGCTTGGAATTTATTTCATTCGAAAGCCCAACTGACGAAGCCGAAATGCTTAAATTAAAAATACTTTATTAGCTCTATCTCTTTAATCCTATAGAGATGTAATTATAACGAATAGTTTTGCATCTGTTCCAATTTTGCCAGAATGAAACTTATCTTGATTATTCCTAGATCCTTGGTTTTCCCAATTAGGAAATGCATTGTTCACATCTTCAAGCTCTGAACTTTTCATTAGTTTCCTAAAAATGTCCTTTGAGAGAAATATTCAACGGGTGAAAATTACTTTACACAAAGAAAAAAAGACAATTTGAACATCTGAATATATAGGATGAGAAAAAAAATTTTGTTGATTGTGTAAAAAAAACAAATAAAGAAGAACTGACGTGGTATCTTGATCTAGGATCGTTGGAAGAGCCGAATTTTGTTTTCAGGTGTCAAAAAGGGGAACGTTGGAACCCCTGTTGACAGATGTCAGGTGACATGCCAACTAGAAAAATAGAACTCTAGATGAAATAAATTATCCCATAGTTATCGCTTAGTGCCATTTAAAGAATTGTTTTATTTCTTAGTGTGTTTGATTACGACAATTGTGTTTTGTAAGAAAATGTTTCTATAATAATGTTGTATAAATGTTCTTACAACTTATATTATAGAATAAAATCTTTTTTAAACTTCTTACAACTTATATTATAGAATAAAATCTTTTTTAAACTTAAACATTTTATAACAAGTCTATAAAGCTATATACAATCTTTATAAAAATATTTTAAAAGAAATGTATAAAGATCATATTACAGTTGTAAACCTATTCCTATAACCTTTAATATCTGCGTTATGCAATATTCCTATAATGATTATAAAACAAGTTGTATTAAAGTTTATATGATAAGTATATTAGTAATTTTGATTTTCTTGAATCGCCTTCTAGTGCTAAATTAAATATTGATGGAGATAATAAACTGGCAAGTTTAGAAATAAATCCAGTTGTCATTTTAAATGATTAAAAACAAAGAAAAAATTAAGAAGATTGGGGGAATATGATGAAAAAAGAAATGAAAGTAAAAAAACAGAATAAATTAAATAAAGAAGAGATAAAGAAAAGAGACATTATCAAAAATAATAAAAATATCCAAATATTGGAAGAAAATTTAAATGAAGAAATAAAAATGAATTTTGAAATAGCAGAGGAAGAGAATTTAAGACTACGAAAAGAAATCAAAGAAAAATACAAGATATTAATGGGAAAAATAGAAATTAAAATTTGGTTTTCTTATTTCTTTTCAAGATAAAAATTAATTAAGAAAACAAATTTTGGGATTTCAATTTTAACTCAATTATTAATTTAAGAAACTGTCGTTTTATATATTTTGAATATTTTGCAAAATATATCAATTAATTTATCTTTAAATCATTTATAATTATTTTTAATATAATTTATTTCTTTAAAAATTGTAATAACTTAAAAATTAGGACGTTTTCATATCTTACGTTACACAGAATTGATATTTGCATGAAGGCGTTTTGTTGGATTCAAATGTACATCATACAAAATTAAAATTTCCCCTCGTAAGTGTTAGATATCGATTAGGGCAAAGTCTAAGCGACGCCCACAAATATTAAATTTTCTACCTCGCCTCTCCCCGCTGACTTCCTGCACAAGCTTTGGATGATGCAGACCGGAGCCTTAAGCTTATGTTAGGTCCTCCACATATTGGGTGGGTTATTAATACAACCAGTAAATACCTTTATTTTTGGGTATTTATATTTATTATATTATCCAATAGCAATGATGGGTCATGCGATACATTTTCAAAATTTAATACTTTTGAAATTTAAAAAAATTATAAACAGTTACTTTATATAAATATTGTATTATACGTGAACGCTTATTCATAAAATGTTTATAAATCAACTTCAAACAGTTTAAAACAACTTAAAACAAACAAAACAAGAAATAACTATTAAGCTTGCATGTTTTAACAATAACATTAGAATCAGTAAAACTGACAATAAATTATAGAAGTGTGCGTGCAAATGTCAACTTATTTCTTTAATAACGTTTAAAAGTAATGACCTTTTGCTTATAATAGACTCACCATAATAATTTTACGATGTACTAATAATAGGTTATATAAGGCATAAAATAAATACACGATAAACATCGTTTTGAAAAGCGTCGTAAAATTTTGAGTTTCAAACTCGAACTAATGGAAATACGATGAAAGTTTCGTTTCTGGCTGATGATTTATTGGTTCAGGAAAATCTATGTAGAATGGAAACTGAACTCTATATGAGTTTTTAAATTGAAATTTCATCTCCGATTTTCAATTGATTCGGAAAATCCTTGATTAAATGATAAATTTATTAGAAACTTCAGAGGTTCGGATACATTATGTAAAGCTCGTTTTTCTAGGAATGCAGTTGATGAAAAATTCATTTTTGCTCTGCGATCCTCACGGGACAAAATTGTCAAATATTATTAGCGCACCAATTGGATGTATTGTGTTGAGTTAATACTAGATCCACGTCATAATCTAGAAACTTTTTCTTCAAGTTCATGGGGCAAAGATTTGCAAGTAGAAGCTTTGTTAAAGTCTGAAATTATTTCCAAATCCCAATATTACGATTATTTTAGCGAATCAAAACGAATTATTAACAAAATCACATTCAATGAAGTTTACCAGTATATACAACAGGAATTCGGCGAATTCTACAGGAAATTTCTCTCTATATAAGCGACAGCAGGAATATTTGTTAATTTTACGTGAAGATTCCGGTCTTTTAATTCCCCTAGAAACAACCGGAATATGATGTGTGGCATGTAGAGACACATCGCCCAGTATTCATGTAGTTATTAGTAATAGTTTAAGGTCATGTTATTGTATATATTTTCATTACGTGTAAATAGGAAGGTTGATGTCTATCACGTACATTATTTTGTTTAATTAATTATTGTATATAAAACCGGTTAAGGTCAATCTTCCTATTATTCATTATATCATATTAGTTCACTTCATACCTGATAGTGTAGTATGTTTGTATTTACGTATTACTGTAAACAGACGTCCGTCAGTTAAGGGCTGAGTTTCAATCCCTACCTAAAACAGAATCGTTACATTGATTTAACTGGAATATTCCAATTATTTTAACGAACTATCTTAGTTTTAACGGAACTGTAATTTAGATTTAACAGGAATTTCCTGTTTAATAAACAAACTAGATAGTTGTATTCTAAGCTAGAATTTCAGTTTTTACAGGAATTACCAGTAATTAATCGGAACTGTAGTATCGATTTAACAGGAATTTTCTGTTGAATTAAAGATCTTTCATTCATACATTACAGTACTAGTTAGTTGTATTCGAAGCTTATAAGCTTTTACAGGAATTTCCTGTAATTACCTAGTATTTAACTGGATAGAATATACTAAATAAACATTTCGTTTTATACAAAAGGGATAAAAATATTTTAGATTTTGAAGCGTCATTTTAGAGACAATAAATGTACAACTTTTTTGGCACATAATAGATGTGTCATCTTGTATATGACGATGACGTAACTTTCTGTGATAATTTTCCTGATTTTTAAATAATAATTATTTTCCACAGATTATCTAAATGAAGCTTTGATAAAGTTACCAATTATTAATATCTCGGCAGCAGTTTTAGAATTTCTCCAGTGAACATAAGAAATCCTGCAGCTTTTTTAAAATGTCTGTTAGTTTTAATTACATAATTAAGTTTTACTGGTGTGACAGGTTTAATTTGTTTTCCGCTTATTATAATTTCTTATTCCAGTTACTCAAGTCCAGAATAGAGAAATGAAAAATTTACTAATTTTACTTTTAAATTACTTACTGAATTCATTTGACTTGCTATAAAGATACTAAATGAATTTAAAAAAAAGGTCAACAAGTTAAACATATAAGGAAATGTATAATTATTAAATTACAAAATTCTATAACGCAATTTTGTTTTCAGCATGGCACTGTGGCGACTTCGAGCGAAACAAGCGTCGGGACGCAGCCTGGAGGTAGCGTCACGTCCCGGACAGCTTCCGAAACACCCCAGGTGCAGCCGTCGACGAGTCACCACCACACAGGGGCGAAGTTTCGGCATGGGCTTTTGCAGCTCATGATTCACACCATTGATCCTTTGCACGATGGTCAGTATGCAGGTAGTTCGTATATTTTTTAAATCTATCGATGTTTCGTAGATTTGTGGTATTTGTCACAGTAAGATAAATTATATTAAATTCAGTTAATAGTTAATATTTACTGACAAATGTGCGATAGGTGTTCTCTTCTTTTCAAGTTATATTTTTATTTTAAAATATCCGTGGTAAAAAGTTGATAGGTGGTTAATTTTTGTTTCTACTATCGTGCGTAAAGTACGTACTTTACACACGCTACGGAGTTTTACTTTTTTTCACTAGTGCGTAAAGTAAAATATGTTAAAAATTGTACATAGCAACAAAGTAAGACAGTTTCTTTTAAATTACCATTCATAATATCTTTTTCATCAAAAAGTGAGAGAGAATAACTTACGCAATCGATACATTATCCTTTTCTAATGAATTAATGTTAAATACAATTTTTCATGAAAATAAACCCCTCCCAAGTTATAGGGCGTAGAAAATTACGATTTTCACCACAAAAACTGTTCATTTCTAAAAGTTTTTTAAATGTAACCGACTATTTTTTTACTCATGCGGGAAAAGTACTAAGTACGAAGAACCCTACCGTTTGTCCAGTCCGTCTTTTTAAAATCCTAATGGTTAAACGTTCATCTAGAATAACAACTGATAGATTATTCTTAACAGTAAACTCATCATGGAACAAAGAACAATCAAGTGGATGGTACAAAAACACTCCAGTGAGAAAAAACGAAGTTTCGAAATGGTCTAAAGAAGCAGCAGAGAAGGCAGCATTAACTACAAAACAAATAAAAATAACAAACCACTCTATACGGTCGTAAGCAGTCATAACCTGGCTAAAGGAGGGGTAGGTGAACAACAATTAATTAAAATTACTGGCCACAGTTCCGCCAACCCTATTAAGCCTTATCTGCAAATGGGTAATGAGCATTATTCCAACATCATAAACACCCTTAGAAGTGACTATTATAACTATTATAAAACTGTGTTTAACATTAATTCATTAAAAAAGGATAAGTTATCGATTGCACAATTTTTTTTCTCCCTCACTTTTAAAATAAATAAAAATAACATCCCAATGGAAGTTTCAATTCCCTTTTTTATGTAATTTACGGCCTGTCAACTTTTAATCATCAATATAGGATATATATTGAAAACTTTAATTTTTTTCTCAGTTTCAACGATCTTTACTTTACATCTTTGCTGTTAAATATATGTACATATAATATGTTCCCGTTATGCAATAAGAATTCAAGCACTAGGTCAAAAAAGTGTAAATATCGAAAAATAGGATTTCTGTAGTCATTAAAGAATAATAACTCTAGCGCTTTTGCCGCTTCGTACATATTGATGAGAACATTAAAGTTCAGAAAAGAAAATATAGAAAATTGATTTATCATTAATGATCTGAAAACGTACTTTGGCTGTTGAAATTTTTATATAACGGGTTCAATTCGACACCATTTTCCTTATTTACTATACAGTCACGTCTGGTTTTATGATTTGGTCCAGTATTTTTTTATTTTTCTATGCTACAAATTTTAAATGTGGCAGCCACCATTATTGTTTTGTTCATACACCAATTTTTATATTAATCCACCAATTTTTACAAGTGAATTCACCAATTTTTATAAGCGAATCCACCAATTTTATAAAAAATTTATAGTGCATCCATTAATTTTTATTGTGACCAGTCAATAATCAAGAAAGTAATGTTAGCAGGTGGAAAAATTAGGTTTTTTTAAATTTAAATAAATAAAAACAAATATTTTCGCGGGAGATAAAAATTAATAACGAAAAAACCTGTTTTTTCGATAATTTTGAGGTTATGTTGAAAAATGACCAAGGTTTTAGATTTTTTAATTACCTACAACTTTTATATTAAACTTTTTTCGATAGGATGCATATTTAAGCCACAAATTGTAAAAAACCGATATCTAACCCCTTCCCCCTACCGGAACTTTTACCCAGTCGTCTTGATTTTTTTTTTAATTTACGCCCACATACTGCTAAGAATTTTTCAAGAATTCTGGTATTTAAGTAGATCTTTAAGTAGGTAGATCTTCCACCTATCCATTTTCCAAATCTTTTTCACATTCTTTGAATATGCATCAGTGTTTCCCTAATATTTCACATACTTTACTCTTTATTCTATGAATATGCATCAGTGTTTCCCTAATAGTGCATTTTGTGAGTCAGAAAAAACCTCTAAAACCACAAATCATTTTTGAAGCCTCCAGTTTTCGAGGATGCTAAACACGAAGGCGGGAGTTAACATTCTTTTCGAGTTGGTCTCACCCCCCAAACGACCAAAAATCACCCCCAAAAGGGTTAAACGAGAAAACCTGCGACATCTGCCGTTTTTGAGGATGCTGAACACTATGGTGACGTTGGATTTTCCCCCCGAGTCGACTCTACCCCCCAAACGACCAAAAACAAAATTTTCACCAGTTTGGGGTGGTTTTTGGCCATTTGGGGAGTGGGGCCAACACGAAACTGAATTCTAACCCCCCGCCATCGTGTTCAGTATCCTCGAAAACGGGGGAGGGACGTACTTATTTGTATGTTCGTCCGACTCACAGAATACACTATAAATCAAACCTTTGTTACATCAATTGTAAGATTTCAGAAATAATTGTAAATATCCTGAAGTGCGTGGATAACACCAGATAAATCTTGCAATTGATGACCAAGGACCAGTTTGTGTTGTTACACTTTCATTTCCCCCCAACATTTTCTTTCAGGCAAAGTCGATGAAAAAGCAACGCAACTGCATGCTATAGCATCGCTAAAGGTGCTTTTAGATGCCACTAAACCCCAAAATGGAGCTACCACGACATCTGCAGCCAACCACATTAATATAGCAACCAAGCAAGAGACGATGCTTGCACCATCTGGCATGGCCGACATGCCTAATGGGGTTGCCAATGCCTTAACCGACATCAATTTGGATGCGGTAAGTTATTTGTAACCAATTTATTTTATTACAATAAATGTGTAGGTGAATAATTAGTAGAACGTTGCTCATAGAGCTCAAAATTGAAGGATTATATTCTTTGTTTGTTTAAAAGTACATTTTATAAAGTACCTACTATTATTTGCGGGGAAAAATTGCGAATTTCAATTTACTTGTATGAGGAAAAAGTTCACATCGCTCCATTTTCTAATCATCCACGGTTCTACATCACTTATAAGTCTTCTTGTCCATATGGACACCCAGGATTGTTGCCATTTGTCTTCTTGCTAGGCTTCTGGATTTTCCGAATAAAGCTTTGGTCGATACAGTTCTGTAGCCACACCTTATTCTAATGGCTACTTTTCTTTGCACACTGCCTAGTACATTTCTGTACGCTTGTTTCTCCATGGCTCTCTTTCAGTATAGTATAATCGATTGGATGAGTGAGCATCTGTATCTGTATCTGTAGAGTAGGGAGGGTGAGTTAGTCCCACAGCACTTAGGTCACATTTGACCTATAGTACATTCTCCTGAGGAGTTGTCCTCCTATGTCATCGTCCATCCTGTCCTTTCCAGGAAAGTGGACAAGTCACTAGCAGACATCTCCTTTATATCGGTGTAGGCCAAGACTCAGCGAACACGCACTCTCTCATTGACGATAACTCCGGGAAATCGCATAGGACATGATTGACCGTTTCGTCTTCCTGTTCACACTTCCTTCATAGAGGTGTGTCTACTAGCCCCATTGTATGGAGGTGTTTCCTTAGTTGACAGTAGCCAGTCAGAAATCCTACTGCTAGGCGTAGGTTTTTCCTGGTCATCGACAAGTATTTCTTCGGCGCCAGCTTCCCAGGGTCTTCCAGGGTGACCCTGGCAAAACTGCATCTCTTGATTGTATCCCATTCTTTAAAGATTGAGCATGGGTCCTAAAAGTCCTAGCCCAGCCACTTCCCTGGCTAGGGAATCGGCAATGCGGTTACCTTTACTTCTGTCATGCCCTTTAACCCACCTGATGATAATATTGTTATAGATCCAGGTGACCACTCGGGGTGAAAGACCCCATGTACGTCCCACTGTCCTGAAAGGTTGTTTTATCAAACGCTCCCTCAATATCTATAAATATACGCAGGGTGGATTCCTTATTGTCCAATGATCTTTCAATTCTGTGCCAACCACTAGGTGAAGGCCCTGATCTGTGGATCTTCCCGGAGTATATGCATGCTGGTTTGGATGAAGTGGGTTGTGAACTAGCACCTCATCTTTTATTATATACCTATCACATAGCCTCTCCATTGTTTTTAAAAAGAACGGTGTGAGACTAATTGGTCGGAATGTTTTTGGTAAGGTGTAATCCATCCTTCCTAGTTTGGGTATGAATACCACTCGTATTTCTCTCCACTTTCTGGGAATATACCTCAGAACTAGAGAGTGAGTGAGCATATTAGGTTGTTTTATATGAAGCCTAATCTTATAATTCACTCACAACCAATTCTTTTTACAAAGTCCTATGTTTGTTTTGAGTCCATCCAAGAGAAAGTTGGATGAATAGAAATATCTGGAAGGCTGTCTTTATAAAATAAGGCAGGTGTCTCTTTTGTTTCATCTTCATTAGGTACTACAAAATGGATACTCAGATGCATACATCATACCATTTTCCATTTTTATTTTAGAAACGTAGAGAAGTTTGTTCTAAATTTAAAATTAATGTAAACAAAAATGTAGTAAATGAACAAAGAGTATAAAAATAAAATTAAAAAAAATTATTTACAGAAAACCATTATTCTGTTTTATTAAAGAGTGTGAAGTAATTTCAGTGAATTTAAATTAAAACATATTTTTATTTAGCTGAATTGGTCAAAAAACGGAATAATTGTTATACAAAATTGTGACAGAATTATGAGTATAAAAATATATTGAAATATTTTTATAAGAGTTCTGTTATAATAACATACAAGTTGAAGAAAATATTACTGCCTTGTATTTATTGAAAAATAGCAATATCCATGGAAACTTAAATCAATTGTAAGTTTTTTGTCTTTGGTGTTATTTGTTGAGCGTTGAATATGTTTTTTGTTGATTTGTTAATGTAAAACCCCGCTGAATATTTTACCCCAGGAATGTGACTTTCCCTTTGTTTCATTTATAAACAAGTTGAATTATACTCGTAAGTAATATTATTACTCAAATGTTCAGTTATTTTTGATTACATTTTCAATTACAAAATTTCGCTTTACCAATACTAACTACGACTTATTATTTACAGGACATGCACAATTTTTTATCTTTAGCATCCCTTTTATGCTAAATTAAAAGATACAAAAATAATACCAGTGTTTCTTGCGCCCTAAAGTTTAAGCAGACACTATGGATGGCACCTAAAGATTATGTCTTGATGAACACCTTATGGAAATATCTATTGATGAATCGGCAAATTGTGCCCAAACGTGTAACAAAGATGTTGAACGTTTTATATACCTAAATGCAAAAACGACTTAGAGTTACATCCAAGGACCTTGTCTACCGTTTTCAATGAAATCTGGATCTGCCATTACGATCCAGAAAAAAATATAACAATCAAAGAAGCGGAAACACATTGTTCCTCCGCTGCATTAGTTTTTTGGGACAAAAACCTGTCGACTCAGAGTACTCTCTGGGCTGAAGTTCGACGATCCCTTTAAAGTGATTATTGAATAACAGCTGAGGCACTGGCACTATGAAGTGGAGCTCTATCATAGTACACGGACGGCTTGAAGATGGAGGAAGGAGTTGGAGTTGTTAATTTAAATTAAAAGATTTTAAAAGCCACTTCCACAATCTTCCAAACTAAAATATACGCACACTGAAACGACAAAAAATAGATGTACAAGGTGCAAACATCCAGACAGCTTAACGGTCGTAGAGACTTTTAAATATAAGTCCAAAGCGTCTGGAACTGCAAAAAAATTGTGTCAAAGCGGCACCATTTTTTTTAATTTGCAGGTATTCATGGGCACATTCACCCCCGAAAATCTCAGCTGTCTGAAATTTGTGGAAGGGCGGGAAATTGGCCCATTGGTATCAAAAATGTGTTTTTTTTCGTCTATTTTACAGAATTTCTGTTTGGACGAAAATGAAGATCAGTTCATTACCTACAAAACTGATCCTTATCAATTTTGTCAAAAATATGATACTTTTCGACATAACCGGCTCCAAAACGCACCCCCATTTTTAGCTTCTGCCACGCATTTAGAGAGCACGCTCTAAAGAAATGATACTCCCATGCGGATTATAAATTTTTCAATAAATCACGTAAAAATTAACATTTTTTCATGATTCAAAGTTCAGATGAAAGAAGGAACCTGTAGCTATAATATCATGCTACTTTTTCCTTTTATCTATTTCTCCGAATTATTGAAAAACCGAGCCAAAGTTTGTTTGTGCTCGATATTTTGATCCTCCTATAAATTTATTCATATTTTTTTATCAAGACTAATTTCATCAAATCCTTTTGGATAATGGGGCTTTGCAAGGTGTTAAATATATTCAGAAAGATTCAATAAATTATTTTTGAGTATTTTCATAAAAAACATGTTTTTTAGGGCGTTTTTTTTTGCATTTACGGAGTTTTAGAAAATGCTCGGGTCTATCTGGAATTAATAGATAGATAGATCAAGGAACATATCGGTTTTCAAAGCACATCATTAGAAAGCTTAGCTTGTCCCCTTGTCGATGGCATTTTTCTTTTTTCTCATATTTTTTGGTTTTCCGAAAAATGGAGAAAATTCTCACCCTGTTTACATATTTACTGAGTTGTTATTAGTGATTTTTACAATCACGCAGCCAAAACTGAAACACTACCTGGGATTAAGACTCTCAATTTTTCTACTTGTTAGTAGATGGCGCCCAAAATTATCAACAACAAATAATTATATTCTGCTTTTCATTTTTTGTATAAACAAAAATGCTCTAAGGGTCATAGCTGAGGTTTTCGGAGGTAAATGTACCTATAAATACCTGCAAATTAAAAAAAAATTTGACGGACAGACTTGATGCCCAGGTTTGGGGTTTTTCTGGCGTTAATTTACTGGACTATACAATGTAGTAGGACATATCTTATTAGGACATCCATCTGAATTATCCGTCTTGGCACTATGAACTCGAAAAAATGTTCATTTTTTTACAATGCTAAAACTAAATTGTGCATTTACCAGAATATAAAAATATTTTCTAAACATAAAAAGCTTAATTTTAACTAGAAAGTTTTGTTAAAAAAATTGTTTGGTAATTTTACGTATTTTATTTTTGTCTTTATTAAAAATGTTAATTAAAAAATTGAGTAATAATATTATTTAATTTCAGAATGTTTGGCGATAAAATAAACAATCGCATGTAAAATAAATGAGGACAGCTGCATACGATAATAATAAATACTTTATGATAATTTCAAAACTCATTTTGAACTGAACGTATTTTCAAATAATTCCTCATATATACATTACACAAAATTGAACTTTAATTAAATCAATATATCATAAAATAAATTTAATTTGTTTTTAACACCAAGACATAATTTACATAATTTATTGGAAACTTTTATTTTCAAAGTTATTTAATAACAATTTTAATAGAGTAATCAGAATATTTAATTCATTTTCAAATTTTTATTACTAACGTATGTTTAGATTTTTGTACTTTTGATATATAATTTTTGCATAAAATGTTTATTGAATTGAATTATCTATCCTATCTAGCTAAATATTGTGCTCTTTCTACTTATTAGCGTTCTTCTTCCTAATCTTAATGTTCTTATTTCGCTGCAATCTTTAACGAATAATCCAAACCAGAAAAAATTTTCGTAAATTTCACAGAAATAAACTCAAATCGATTACATGAAATTAGTTGGGAATCTGAGGCCTTCTAGGAACCGTTTTAAAGATGATCTACATAACTCGCGAACGTCCACCTAAAAAACACGAAATCCTATGTAAAATGACCTGCCGGATTCGAATTATTTTGTTCGCGTCAAAATAATATTTTTAAAAATTACTCCATTTTACAAATGTAAATTATTTAACTGTGGTAACAAGTGCAAACGCCTGAAAGCAAATCTAAGATGCAATATAAGTTGCCAGTGTGAGGGAAAATGCATTGTAAAATAAATATTTTATTTAGATAATAATAATATTGTTTTATGCTTGTAGAAAAATTATTATTATTATTCCTATCATTTCTTAATCTCATAAATCGCAATATACCTCCTATAGTGTCATAATAATATTGTAATGCGCGTCATCTTTGTTGCGCGTATGCAAAATGAGGATATTTTGTGTCATCTAGCGAAAAAAAAAATGACGTAGCTTTTATTTGACGTTCTACATTGTTTATTGTTATGACACTCTGTAAGGGAAGTACTGAAAAATATCATATCTAAAGTTCATAACGATCGGACACCAATTAACGAAGTTTGACATAAATATTATTTTAAGGAAAATTTTCAGTTTTTTCAAAAATGTCATGTTTTGACATATTTCGCAATTCTGGATCAAAGGGCGAACAAAAATTCGAATCCGGCAGGTCATTTTAAAAGGGATTTCATGTTTTTTAGGTGGATGTTCGCTTGTATAGAGGTGGTCAAATTCAGCACCTCAGATTCCCGACTAAAAACAAATACGCCTTCTCCTCACCATTTATTCCAAGTAGTGAAGCAATACTAGTTCTAGACCAAAATGTTTCTAGATAATAATAAGAAAGTCTTTATTAAATAAATAATGCCAAGATGTTGGTCTAAAAACGGCATTGTCTCACTATTGACTTGTATTTAGTTGCTCGCAACTTTGATTGGATTTTAAAAATAATTTTTATTAAAAATGTTGCTATAAACAATTAAATTATAAATAGTTTTTTCATAACATGTTACATCAACCGCTGATAATTTTTGGTCTTGTAAAGTAACTGTAAATATGTACAAATATTTTTTAAATTGCGTAACTGGAGGTGTCGCAGTAAAAAAGGCACTAAAGTCGAGAAAATTTAACACCAAAATAGCCCAAAATCGGGAATTTTGGTGCAGTAAGTCAGATTGAGATGGGGTTTTTTGGATTCACTTCTTTAGCTCGTCTAGAAATCGCTGCATCAAAAAGTGTATTCTTCTTTCCAAGTGTTGAAGAAAAAATTCATATCTGGCACAGAAAACATCCGAACCATACGAATTTCAATACCGGGGGCTGTTTTGGGTCGCTTAACCTGAATATGATGGTCAAATGAGCCCCCTGTGTACCCGGAGGTCCAGACGGCGCCAGGAACGTCATCACCTGGCGTTCCCTGTTAACTCATCAAAAATCGATCTAAATTCTTTACCCGAGGGTTTTTCGTATTGATAGTCCCAGTTCTGACAACGAAATTGTCCTCCGGAGGACACTGGGGCACGCGACCTGGCTAATCACATGGTGTCACTCTTCTCGAATCTGGCATCAGCATCCTCTCCCGGAGTTGGGATGGCTGAATCAATTGCAATTATTCGAAAGGAAAATTAAAAGTATAAGTACAAATACATTGACTTATCCAAAAACATCATCTTAATTCTTAACTTATATTAAATATCTTCCGCCTCATCAACTGATAAGTTGGTATTCTCTTCCTGTAGAGTATCATTCTCAGCTGCATTTATTGTGCCAGTAAGGGCGTCCCCAGCCGGTAAGCTAGGGGGGCAGAACTGAAGAGAAAAATCAAAAAAGAAAAGTTTTAATAAAAAAATTAGAAAACGAACAAAATATCTATATAGAAAATCAATTGAAACATAATCTTCTAGGGTTCTTTGCGAATTCGTTAGTCACCTTGGTGACGAAATCGTTCAAGTTTTTGAAAATGTGTTGTCTATGTACATTCATCATTGCGAGGCGATTGAGTTGAGCTTCAGACATGGTGCTCCTCAACCAGGGTTTGATTCTCCTAAGGCTACTAAATGACCTTTCAACTGTACAAGTCGTACAAGGTAAAGCAACAAGGATCTTCAAAGCCTTCTTAATTTCAGGAAAAAATCTTCAGTTTCCTTGAGGATTTCCACAATACTCACACTCAGTTTGATCGATTCTGGTTTTTCCTCCCATATTTTTTTCCAAAGCTCTATCTCTTTTTTGATATTTTTAAGACCGTAAAAAATTTTTATTCCTCGCAAGCTTCTTCCAATGAAATGTTTTTCATTTACGCAGGATGTAGTTTTGTTAAAGTAAATGATGGTCTATTTTCTTCAGAAAACCTTATTTCTAGGGAATTTATAATTGAGTCCAAATAAGGAATTGTTATGGACCTGCGCCACAATTCTGAGGGGCTTTTTGCCGGGTGGTTGCTTCGGTGTTGTTGTCTTTTAGCAGTATTATTGAATTCATATCTTCCGCCAATCCATTTTTTTCCGCAATAGCAGTAGCATCTTTGAACATTTCTTCTGTTACTTTCTCGGGTTTTTCACGGTGGTTTTTGATTAGTTTTAAAATACGATGCCTAAACCGCATCCAAGGAGACTGATTGGAGCACGTTTACTGTGGGTTCTAAAAGAGCGGAATATTTGGCTATCAATACAAGGCTAAAAATAAACGAAACTTTGGAAACTGCAGCATGGAGCTGATACGCATGCTTCCTTGTCGCATTATTGCCATCTCGAGACAGGGTTTCTAGTGCCTTCATTATAGCACAAAAATTCTCTTTAAAAACTCTGATGCTCTTGTATTTCTCGCCCCACCTTGTTTAGCACAACTTGGAAATATTGGGTATTAATTTTCTTCTTAAAACCGATTCACGAAAAAATGTAATTATATCTTTGATGGTCCGAACTGTATCACGGGTAGTAGGGTAACTGGAGAGCGACGCCCTTGTGTGCCAGCATAAGTTTTGAACGATATGTTTCAGATGAGTCCGTTTTTCCTGTACCCACAAGAAAAACCACAGTCTAGTTTACATCCAAAGCATATGTTTTGAGACAAAATCTAGCAATTATTTTGGAAGACGGCCGATTCATTGACAACACTGCTTTTTTAAATAATTGTCTGTAGCTTCTAAAGTGGACTGTATTTAACAGTTTATTAAAACTTTTTTTAAACAAGGAACAAGTAGAAAGTAACAGAAAAAAATAGCTTTACTTTGGGTTACACTTTATGTCACCAATCACTCAGAGAAAGCACTTGCATTTTTAAATGCTTTGATTAATTAATTATAAAAACGAAACAAATTTGCACCGCATTTGGACAGTGGAGATGAAAAATATTTTTGAATAGTCTGGCTTGATTCGCGGCCAAAGTCTTACTCATTTAATTTGCTGCACTAGGGAGCACTTATTTGAAAAATGATTGAACAAAACGAAAGTTTACGATGTATTTTACAAAACACCGGAGCAGTGTGCTTTCGATGGAAGCGACAATCTAACTAACTAAAAATTATTAAACTGTTCGGGAACCTTCTTGTTTTAGCCACGCCCACCGAGTGGTGTACGTGCGAATATTTGCATACGTTATACGAAGGACCGGAAGTGTGTCTACGTGTGACTATGTGATGGTACAATGGCGAGTCTCAAAAGTAACAATTCTGTTCAACTCGCTCTTGCATTGAGTGAAAAATTATTGACTTTATTTCGATCGTATAATTTAAATATTTGTCTAGCCGCTAGTACACTGTTGACAATGTCAGAAACGCGGCTGGTTCGATATTTGGCGTAGTTGTCAATTTGTTTATTAATGTTAGTTTCCAGATGCTTGTGTCATCCTTATGGGGATTAAATTATTATTATCCATTTTTCAGCCCCAATCTGATGGATCTTCTCCATACAACCAATTTTGGATTATTGACTAGCATTCATTAAAGTAATTTTAGACAGTTTGACGACAAAATTACAGTAAAACTCCAGGAGGTGACGTTTAGCCAGGTCACGTGCACCACATCCTCCGGAGGACGATGTCAATGTCAGCTGCATTTATTGTGCCAGTAAGGGCGTCCCCAGCCGGTAAGCTAAGGGAACTCAAGGTGATGACTTTCCTGGCGCCGTCCTGACCTGCAGATACACCGGGGGCTCATTTGGCCATCATATTCAGGTTAAGCAACCCAAAACATCCCCGGGTACTGACATTCGTATGGGTCGGATGTTTTCTGTGCAAGATATGAATTTTTTCTTCAACACTTGGAAAGAAAAATGCACTTTTTGATGCAGCGATGCAATTTCATCTCAATCCGACTTACGGCACCAAAATTCCGGATTTTTCTGCTATATTTTCTCGACTACTAGAAAAAGAAGAAGACAACCACAGTTTGTTCTAAAAAAGATAAAGCGACATCGTTCTCCCATTTGGAATCGGCATGTGATGGTAAAGAGCCTTAGAACTAAAACATATTTACATCTACAGTAGAGTTTTTATTCAACTATTTCTTGACTCAATTTCAAAGTTACAATTTTATAGTGATTTTAAGAATTATTAACGTTAAATTATAATATTCAAACGTATATTTTATTCAACTGTATTAAAAAGTCTCAGTTAAATTTAAATATTCTGATTACAAGTAGATTTTCAAATAAAATAGAGACCTTTCGTAGTTCTAGTGATACATTAAAATTTGTTATTGTAGATTTGAATATACAGTAATATCATTTTGCACTTTATATCTTCAAATTTAGTATTATTTGCACACCTTTTAGTTAACAACTACAACAAATCAATTTATCAATACTAAATAAAAATTCAAAGAGATATATTTATAAATAACAAAATATCACGATATTTTCGGTGTATTTTGAGAATTTGTAGGCCTCAGAGGAAGTGTTGATAGTAAACCAGAAAAAATTTAGAATTTTATTAATTTTCGATATTGCAAACGCTCCCAAATTCTTTTCCACTTCATGTACATTTAGACTTGCACCCGGAAAATGTTTTTTAGTTCACTTTATGATGAACAGGAACATTTCATTCTTTTACTGATGCACAAACTCAAACAACATAAACGTTTGTCCAGTGAGTGTTTTGTGTTTATTTAACCCTCCTTTCCAACTTGTCGAGTGTTTTATTATCTCTGAGTCCTTGTTCACCCAGCATCCAGTTTTATCTTATTCTGATCAACCAGTCTTCAATCCTTCCCATACAAGCCATTTTCGGAGCACTAAAAATCCTCATGAGCGTTCTTTTGCTATTTGCTGTCCAGAGTAGTTTTCTGTGGGTATTATTTGTCGCGTCTTTATGTTAAAAATACAATTATTTGTTGTTTTCTTGCTCACACTCTACTGTAAACCTTTGGGAGATGTACTCGCCTCCGTCCCGTTGTATTCCGCTTATATTAGCTGGCTTTTGAAAGGGTTTTTCTATGTGATCAGACAGTTAGCTCCATGTTGACCGTTGTAGATTACAAAGAGGTCGATTGGCCCAATTGGCCATACCACACTGCGACCTATAAGATCTTTTCTGTATACCCTACATCTATGTTTTTAGTCCAGAAGATCTAGGCTTTTCAGAAAGCCTATTATCTATTTTGGAACTAGTTCTGTAACCTGATCAGGGTCTAGGAAGACCTGTTCCGGGTGTAGGAAGACCTGTTTCAGGTATTTAAGGCGTTGGCGGATAATTACCCTGCAGTTGTAGATAATATGTTCCGCCGTCTAATCTGCATCATTGCAGAATCTGCATGATCCACTGTTCCCTTTGTCCATTTTACGGAGATGATACCTGAGCGAGCAGTGTCCAGTGTGAATTCCTGTGATTACTCTGAGATCAGTTTTCTGAAGCTCCAAGAGCAATTTAGCGTATCGAGCAGAAGGTTGTATTAACCTTTTTGCTTGTCTTTGGCCTGGAAAGTTTTTCCAGTAGGCTGCACTAAGTTCCTTTTCCCATTTTCGGACTTCTTCCACATTGGGATATCACAGAATGGTTCTGGCCCGATAAAATGAGTACAAGCTCCTTCTTATTCCCGACAATTCCTTTATGCCCTGACACCCATAACAATGTTACTTTGTTGTGACTAGCCAGTTGCTTGAGGGATTGTTTGCAGTTCCAGACTGTTTTAGACTCATAAGTTGTGCCTTTAAAACAGCTTGACTATCTAATGCAATAAATATTCTGGCTGAGTTGAGGCTTTTTTTAAGGCACTCTTGAGCACAGAAACCTATTGCTAATAGTTCCGCTTGGAATATTGTTGGAGTGTTTCGCAGGGTTATTGAAATCCTAGTTCTAGGGCATGTAACCCCTATTCCTACTCCTTCGTTTGTTTTTGACCCATCAGTATAGTAAGTGAGGGCACCTCTTGTAATTAGATCTTCATAGATTGGGTTGCTCCAACCCTTAGTATCTGAGGATGCCCCGTTAAGTCGCCGGGTTTCAAAGATTTGGCCTATGTTAGCCTATAGGCACTTTCCAGAGCGATCCTCCTCACATGCATGCAGATGTAGTGGAGGAAGGTCCAGCATTACTTCTAAGGCTGCACTAGGGCAGGATCTCATTGCACCCGTGATCCCTATGCAAGCGAGGCGTTGTATTTTTTGTAACTCTGTTATTGCCCTTTTGCTGCATTGTTTTGTTCCACCAAACAAGCGCAGCGTAGGTGATGATTGGTCTGACCACCGTTAGGTATGACCAGTAGATCATTTTCCCAAAAAGCCTACTGATCAAGGATGACTCTTCTGAGAAAGAGAGTGTTATTCCATTCATATTTGGGGACTGAATGTTTAATTTCCGCCTGTTAGTGAATGGAACAAGTGTCGTTTTATTAGGATTGGTTGACAGCCCTTCCTTCGAGCACCAGGTAGTTATAAGGTTTAAGGCATATTGATGTTGCGTGCAGTCAATTTGTTCTTATGAGCTTTGTAACTTTGAACGTAATGGTTCTTTGTAAGCTGAAAAAGAACCTGGAGGCAACCCAGCGGATCTGGCAATGCTGCTTTTCAAAATTTTTATCCGCACTACATGTCTGGTATGAATCCTTTCGGTCTTATGAGTACCAAAAAAATTCTTCGCATAAATATATACGTTAGAATTGTAATATCAAATCAAAAAGTAATAAAATAATTAATTTAAACATTTACGTTTAATATAATGTACCGCTAGAACTATTGCACATTTTATTCCTAAAGCACTAATACAAAAATTTGTTATATATGAACCGACACTGATTGGGCTAATACCCGATTTATAAATATTAAGGTAATTTTAGCTTAAATAGTATATTCAACCAGTGCTTTAACGCTTTTTGTATAAACGCCGTAGACTCATTAAAAATTAGTTCAAAATTCAACTGAACGTAGTATATCACAATATCTTTTTAATTTAAGTGTAGGGATTTCAGGTTAAATGAATTTTGATAAATAATTCAGCTACTTGGGATTTATAAGTGGAAGTTATAAATCCCTCGTTGAATTTTAAAGGAGGCACTTTGAGATTTCTCATAACGAATTATTAAAGATCATTATGAATTCGACTTAATCTTTTTCTCCAACATTTAGATGATTCGAATGTTTTCTATTTCGATTAAAAGACCTGTAATGTAGGCACCTACTAAAAAGCGATTTTTTAATACTTAACAACAACTTATAACGTATATTATGATTTATATATTTCTAACAATGCTTCATATTAAGGTTGGTGTGACCAATTTTTCTTGAAAAAGAACGTTTTCAACATAATTTTCTTACTTTATACATTCTTTCATTAAATTACTTATCAATTTTTGCTTTGTTCTTTATTAATCTACAAAGATAATCATGCTTTTTGTTATCTATATCTAAAGAAAACAGTTAAGGACAACGACACATCAATTATGTTGTTTCAGTTACTAATATCCAAATTTAAATTTTCTCTCTAGGGATCTCCTGAATTCAATATACAATTTTCTAAATAGGAAATTACATATATTTCTTTTTACCCATGAATCATTTTTTCTTTAAATATTGGCCAGCTATACCACCACCAGGTTGTCTTTTGTCTTTTCATTCCTTCATAACCACGTATTACCCTTCTATATACTTTAACAACACCTATCAATGTAGCCATATGCTTTAAAGTTCATTCCACATGATTTATCACAGACCATCCATAAGGATATCCTGTATTTAGTACAACCTTTTTCTAGGTGAGTCTTTTATCTGGGGTTATTCCTGAATATTTTACCTTCTCCGCAAAAAGAATTTCCACGTCATTTAAGAAGGGTTATTTTTAAAGATAAAGATAAAATGGGTTGGCGAAGCTTATTTAGCTCAATATTTTCAGCGAGATTACAATCTTACGGTGTTTTACATCGTATTTAGCTCGTCCTGAAGAATATCCGTTTGACCGTTTAATACTCTGTTATATGTAGGTTTGACCTATTTGAAATTGTATATCTTTTCAACATTTTAAAATCTTTAGATATTTTTGTTTTTATACAGGGTGTTTCATTGGGAGAGGGTAATATTTTAACAGAGGATAGGAGTTACTGAAGTGAAGAGTACGGTCCTGTAAATATGTTTTCATAGGCCTAGATGACGATAAAAATTTTTTGGTATAAGTTACTTTTAATCAAAATAGTTAATTAGGCCAAATAATATTGATTACAACTTAATAGGGTTAATTAAGCACATTGGTGCCCCAAAAATATAAAAGGTCCTAACAATTTATGAGTAGTAAAATCATATGTGCAAAAATAAAAAGTATATCATTAAATTCAATTTTTTGTACTATTTTTAGATATGGTAAAATATTTTTGAAAATTTAACATACAGGGTGTTGTTTATGAGTGGAACGAATTTGTCAATTTTTGGTGAAGCCGGGCCTGTATTTTCAATATTAATAATATTTCAATTAATTTGTTAAGACACATAGAGTTATACAGAGTGGTTAAAAGCACAGGAGGCAATGAAGAAATGACCAAAATGAACAAAACACTCTGTATCTCAGCTATAAGTAACTCCTATCCTCTGTTAAAATATTACCATCTCCCAATGAAACACCCTGTATACAAACATTTTATGGCATGTGGCATTATTGGGGGAACTAGGATGTATTTAATTGAATATTTGGATGGCAATAATTTGTATGGCCTTTGTATGCCTGAGGAATATATTGAGATGATTGTGAAAATTATAAGATTTTTTACTTTTTAAATATCCTTTATTTTTAATTTTTCACCTCGGACATTTTTTAACATCTCAAAAACAAAACATCTCATAAACAAATATGTCACCTTTTTTTTTAATCCTCTTTACATAATTTTTTTTTATTCTTTTAAAATAAACTTCCCATAATTTTGTTGTCATTTTTTAAATCAGAACAACATTCCCAAAATTTATTTTTATCTTGAAAAGAAATAAGAAAACCAAATTTTAATTTCTATTTTTCCCACTAATCCAGCTTGTATTCTTCTTTGATTTCTTTTCGTATTCTTAAATTCTCTTACCCTGCTATTTCAATAGTCATTCTTATTTCTTCATTTAAATTTTCTTCCAATATTCAAGTTGAAACACTATCGTCGATCACTCAACCAAAACACATATTTTAACACACTATACGCGCGTTTTGCCAACTATGTTGGATGAGGAGTTGATGATAGACTAAACAATTAACTATTTCTAACAACTATTTATACTAAATGACTAACACCCCCTCCCCCACGGCGGTGCCACGCACTGTCATCCCTGGTGACCTAATCAGCTAACGATGACTAACCCGCCCGTATCTAATGGATTAAACTAAAAAGCGGACTAAGGGGAATTAGGCCTTTGTCTCTGTTTAAACTAGTTTTACATTTACCTATTTCTATACTTTCAAATGCGTCCAACAATTTATTATTGAATACATTTTTAAATAATTTTACGTTGTCTATATTTATTCTATGATTTTGATCAAAAGCATGTTCGGCTATTCTAGATTTTTCCGTACGCCCATATTTTAAGTGAGCCATGTGCTCTTTAAATCTGACCTGTACAGAGCGTCTAGTCTGCCCAACATACTTTTTATCACACTCCCCAGAACTAATTTCGTAAATACCACTTTTTTCCAAATTACTGTTTTTATCCTTGGGATTACCTAATAACTGTTTTAAAGTGTTGTTAGACTGAAAAACTAAACTTAAACACGCTGGTAAGTCCTTTGGTGTAAATGGGATTATACGGTATTGAAACGAATTTTTCAGTCTGTTATTCGTGTTGGAAAAACGTGGTGTCGTCACGTAGATTTTTCTTAAGATGTTTGTTGATTAGTTTCAGTAAATTTAGAAATGAATTTTTTAAACAACATGAAGGAACGGCTATGGGCAATTGTTTGATTTGATTAAGGATATAGCTGCAATAAACGGTCATGACGAAGACTTAGTTGACAAACTAATCAAACATAAATGTAAGAAAAACCTACGTGACACCACGTTTTTCCAACACGAAAAACAGACTGAAAAATTCGTTTCAATACCGTATAATCCCACTTACACCAAAGGACTTACCAGCGTGTTCAAAAAAGCGGGTTTAAGTTTAGTTTTTCAGTCTAACAACACTTTAAAACAGTTATTAGGTAATCCCAAGGGTAAAAACAGTAATTTGGAAAAAAGTGGTATTTACGAAATTAGTTGTAGGGATTGTGATAGAAAGTATGTTGGGCAGACTAGACGCTCTGTACAGGTCAGATTTAAAGAGCACATGGCTCACTTAAAATATGGGCGTTCGGAAAAATCTAGTATAGCCGAACATGCTTTTAAATGTAAAACTAGTTTAAACAGAGACAAAGGACCAATTCCTCTTAGTCCGCTTTTTAGTTTAATCGATCAGGTACGGGCAGGTTTGTCATCCTTGGCTGATTAGGTCACCAGGGATGACGGTGCTTGGCACCGCCGTGGGGGAGGGGGTGTTAGTCATTTAGTATAAATAGTTGTTAGAAATAGTTAATTGTTTAGTCTATCATCAACTCCTGATGATGCCAACATAGTTGGCGAAACGCGCGTAGAGTGTGTTAAAATTTGTGTTTTGGTTGAGTGGTCGACGATAGTGTTTCAACTTAGTTGATAAACCAAAGGTTCCAATTTCCCAATTTAATTCCAATATTTGGATATTTTTATTATTTTTCATAATGTCTCTTACTATTTTCATTATCTCTTCTTTATTTAATATGTTCTCAGTCTCTTTTACTTTTATTTCTTTTTCATCATATTCCCCAAATCTTCTTTGATTTCTTCTTGGTTTTTAATCATTTCATATTTAATATTTCCCAAATCTTCTTTAATATTATTTATTTTGTCTTCTATATTACCAACTTCATCTATGATTTCCAAAAATTGATCCCTACAAAAATATTTTTTTAACTTAATCTTCCATCTGTGATAATTTCCTTTAATTTTATTTCTCAAAATCATTTCTTTTTCCTTTTCTTGTTGTTTTTTTTCTTCATCTTTATTTTCCATTTGTGAAATTTCATTGATTTCTTCCCACCTGATTTTATTCTTTAAAATTTGTTCTTTTAAGGATTTATCTAAATTTTTAACATTTTTCTTATTCTTCATTCCATCCTCTTTTATTTGATATATTTGTTCAATAAACCCTGTTTCTATTACTTTCTTATTTTTCTGCTCCTGTAATTCTTCTACCTCTATTATTGTTGCAATCATTTCTTTTTTACTATCTTTGCTTGTTTCTTCTATTTTCTTATCTGGATCTTCTCATAAATCTTGTCCGATTTCTTCTAAACTATTTCCTACACTTCTTATTTCTTTTTTCATACTTTCTTCTAAATGCATTATATCTGTCTTCAAGTTGTTCTTCAATTCTATCATATTCATTCGAATACCTGTTTTTATCTCTTTCTTATTTCTTTCCATGGAAAAGAATTCCATCTTTTCTTGATTTCTGTTTATTACTTCTCCTATATTTTGATTCATAGCAATCAACATTTGCATAAGTCGTTCATCTGATCTTCTATCTTCTCTTTCCGGTTCTTCTGTATTATTTTCTGTGTTGTTTCCTTGCTGTTCTTCTTCATTATCGCTACTTTTATTTTCCTCATTAAAATTTGCATCGTTCAAAATCTATTTCAGGTGATTCTACCCTATCTCATTGTCCTTCCTGAATCTTTTCAATGTCTGTTTCTTTCTTTGATTCCTCCATCTTTTGGGCAATTAATGGGTCAAATTAATTTAAGTGTCCCACGTTGGGCGCGAATTGAGATGATTATATAAATTATAAGATTTTTTACTTTTCAAATATCCTTTATTTTAAATTTGTCACCTCTGACATTTTTTCACATCTCGAAAACAAAACATCTCATAAACAAACATGTCACCTTTTTCTTTAAGTCAACTGATTTAAATTTCATAAATAAATGAATAACAATCCGTATTTTTTTAGTTTCTATTAGTACTTTTAATTTCGTTATCCATCACATCGATATCTATTTATAAAATAATAAATAAAATATGCAAATATCCCATAAAGAATTTATACAAAAGGATTATCCTCGCTTTGGATATATTTTGACCGAGAAAAGACCGCACCAACTTGTATGGAAGCTCTTCTGATCCCATTCATGACACAAAGATTATCCTGCCGACTGATAAAGAATATGTTGGCGTCAGCCTTCAGCCTCCTATTATATCGATGGATTAAATTAATAAGTAGCTATTCAATTTTCTTTAGAGAATGCTTTCGATCAATATATTCCAGGCATTTAAAGGTCACACTATACCTGTAAGAGATTACTTTTCGCTTTTTACGGGCCTACAGCTGTAAAGAGGAAAAAGACGATAAAGTGTAATGGATATTTTCTATCTTACAAAAGTTTGTTTTTCCGAAAGAAATTGTTAAACTCCACTCGATTAAGAAAGTTGGTGTAAAAATATAGCAGAGAAAACTTTTTCAAGTATTTTATTCACGGCTGTGTTCTAAATTGTCTCCGAGTACGATGGGATTGATTTTTATTAGTTTTGTTAAAAAGAAACTTATGAATAGTTCTTACAACTTTAATTCTGTATTTATTTTGTAGTTCAGTCAAACGGTAGTTTAAGGTGGAAAATAATGGTGTCATTGCTTTTAGTGGTATATTTTATGTTTTTTGGGGTGCTGAACACGAATCTGTTGTCCAATAAAAATCCAACAAAAATGTATGGTTTCACCTCAGAGAGTACAAAAAAGTTGTCAGACAAAAACAAAAGAGAAGCTTGGAAGAACTACTGTGAGAAAATCGAAGATTTTCCCCAAGCAGCTAGACTCCAAAAAGCTATCTCTAAAGACTCTTATCGCCATATTGGTACAATAACCAAAGAGAATGGCACTAGAACTGCCAACCTTAAGGAGAGTCTTGAACTGCCAATGTCAACACACTTCCCTGACTCCAGAACCACTAATGTGGCAATCTGGGAAGAAGAGGAACACAACCTCATAGAAGATAACTGGAGAATAGCAGACCAGATCGTCGATGAGGACAAATTAAGATGGGCCATCTCGAGCTTCTCCCTTTTTAAATCACCAGGAATTGACGGCATTTATCCAGCTCTACTTCAGTGGGGCCTGGATGCATTAATGCCGCACCTGGTAGGAATTCTCAGATCCTCCCTGGCACTGAGGTATATTCTAAAAAGCTGGAGAGAAGTCAAGGTTGTCTTTATTCCAAAACCAGGAAGATTGGATTACTCCAGTCCAAAAGCATATCGATCGATTAGCCTCACATGGTTTTCAATGAAACTTTAGAGATGCTATGTGAAAGATATATAAGAGATGTAGCGATAATACATAACCCACTACACCCGAATCAACATGCGTACACCCCAGAAAAGTCTACAGATTCAGCCCTCCACCTTGTGGCCGGCCACATCGAAAGATCGCTGGGTTCTAAAGAGTCTACCTTGGGTGTATTCATAGATATTGAAGGTGCGTTTGATAAAACCACTTTTCCCAAAATAGCAAATGCCTTAGCTAATAAAAATATCCCCAACACAGTAAATGGATGGATATATAAAATGCTCTCGAAGAGAGCAATAAAAATCGGTGTAGATGATGTCACCATAAGAGGTCTGGTTGTAAAAGGTTGTCCACAGGGAGGGGTGCTCTCACCTCTTCTGTGGAACATGGTCCTAGACAGCTTAGTCAATCGCCTCAACGATGAGAATTTCTACACTATAGCTTATGCAGACGACCTAGTGATTCTGCAAACAGGAAGATTTGAAGGAGTACTCTGTGCTAAAATGCAAGAGGCCCTTAACATCATAGAACAGTGGTGCAAAGACCACTCACTGTCAATAAACCCAAAAAAGACAGAGATGGTTCTTTCAACCAATAACGTGGAACTTTCATCTAGAAAACAGAGTCAAAAGAGTATACATATCTTATGAACAGTGCCGAAGAACCATTGGCCGCACCTGGGGAATGCTAAGGTTACGGCCTGGATCTACACTGCAATCATAAGACCTATGCTAACGTACGGTGCGATTGCCTGGGGAGTCAAAACTAGCAAGCAGACAGTTGTACGCAAATTGAATCAAATCCAAAGAATAGCATGCCTCAACATAACAGGGGGCATGAGAACCACACCAACTAGAGCAATGGAGGTGATCCTTGGTCTCACGTCCCTTGATATATTTATTAAGGAGGCCATGACACGGCTACGCTCTACTGGTATACAACCTGATGTATGATCTGGTAAATCGAGGTGTAATTTGTGGCACGAGGTCCTTGGAGAGGTCCCACTGCTACAAGCCAAAACAGATTCGATTGCACCAAGATATGCCTTTCACAGGCCCTACTGGGTAGTAATAAAAAACGAACAAGCGTACAACCGAACAGCTGCAATTAAATTACCTATTTTGCCTGCACTAGTAGGTAAATAATTTAAATAGATAATACAGGGTACAACCTTGCACAACATTTATCATACTTATCAAGATTAGAAGGATGAAACAAAAGTTATTGTCAATTATTATCAATATTTTGAGTTAATACTAAGCAAGAAAAATTTCGTTAACCTATTTTGAAGTTTTAGGCAATAACAAAAGTTCCAACGTTGATTTCGTTTACCGTATATTCCTTACATCGCTTTCTGAACTTAATTAGTACAACCAAAAAGCGTAACAACTGCAGAAAAGTTATCTCAAGTCGGATTTTATACCCTAGAAGGCATTCGGCCTAATTAAAAGTTACTGGCGTTAAAACGTTCGACCCGTAAAGAATCCTAAGATTTCTGTAAACATTTATATTATCTAAGTTAATCGAGTGAGTGAGTGTAAGAATTATGGCGGTACTGAAATATTTTTTGCATTAGAGTAAGACTAATAAATGAAAATATTATTAAAACAAATTTGAACAAAAAAAATAAATTAGCCTACTCTAAAAATCATACTTAGTGCGCAAGGTACCCAAGCCTTTCAGGCTATAGACCAGGGCCAATCCAATTTTAAATATTTTATTCATAAAAAATTCTTAGCTTGTATGTGAATGCTGCTGTTCGAAATCGAACATCTACGCCCCTGATAAATAAAGAGATTAAAAATATTCAAATAAAATAAATATAGCACGCTCATGTGTTCTTGGCCTTGTATCAAAGCGCTGTCAATCAGCCACACTAAAAACTTCGTTATTAAAACATACTAACCCGTACGAAAACATAATTTCGCTTGCATAAAAAACATTTAGCCTCTATACAGTTAGACAATAAGGTTCATTTACATGTACGCGAAAACAAATACGTTCGAGAAATGTACAGTTAGCATCAAAAGAATCTCAGAAACAATATTATTGACTGAAAACAATCGAAGCATACTGCGTCATAACGGATTACGTGCATTTTAAGGCATAGCAACAGACACATGTGATCTCTTCTTTGAGAGTTTTAGAGTCAGTCTTAAATTAGCGCTCAATTAAGCTCCAAATAATTTCTTTACACTTTTCGTGTTTTGTAAAACAATGCAAAAGTAGTTTTTGATTGGGTTCATAAGAATAATTTGAACCATTTATCATAAATGTACTAAGATTAGATTGATATATTTCAAGAAAGTGTTGAGTGTTTTTTAAACCACCTTCGTCAATACCAGGGACATCTATAGGGTGTCTTCTTCAAAGAGATATACAGTCCACTGAACAAATTGCTCATTTAAGTACAATTAAACGGGAGCAGGGACATCTATAGGGTGTCTTCTTCAAAGTCTGGGTTGCCAATATACAGAGTGTCTGTACAAACCCAGAACAACTGCTAAGAATTTTTTTTGTTTCAAAATTGATTGGCCCTGGTCCACTAGCACTAAATCGTAAATAAATTTAGAATTTTGTGTTCAACGCTTAGTACACAAACTCACAGTCACGGTGTGCTAGTATGCAGCTATCTGTTGAATTTTTCACTAAACTGGTTTGTTTTTGCAGCATTAATTCTAACTCTATTAGTATTGTTTCAAGATCTTGCTATTTGTATACTAATACCTAAAATACCGACATCTAATGAAGGCGAGTGCATGAAGCTGTTTTTAGTATTCATTTTTATCTAATTAAAAGTTTGTAGTAATAGTCGAAACGTAGACTTTATTTGCTTTGTGTAATTTTATGTACATACAAAGAAAACCTTTTGCAACGATGAGTTTTACTTCTTGTTAGTTTATTAATACTTCTCTAACTCTGATGAATGAAGCAATTCGCAAAACCATGGTCAGAGATAGAAGCAGTACCAGCACTTTGATTAATGTTTATGTGTATTATTTTTTAAAGACGTTGAAATTTTATAACGACACTTAATTTTTTTGACATATTTTACTGAGTTGTTTCATGAAAAAGTTAAATCATATACAGGGTGATATCGGAGAATTACATCGTTGTGGTAAGAGATAAAACTTTCAAATTTAGAGTGAGCTAGTACAGTTACTGAGTGCACATTTTGAAAATACTTTCAATTATACAGGGTGTTTCAAAAACTCGTGGTAGCGTAAACTTATATCTTTTAAAATGAAACGTACTATATTTTGTTCAAGAATCGAAAAGATCTCATAAAAATATAGCATGTTAATATATTATATGGGTGTTTCAAAATAGTATATTATTCAACGAGCATTTAATAGCCATTATATGCGAGTAGAATGCTATACTTTGTCCACGACTGACAAATAGATTTAACCAGAAGAATCTGTTTTTTTTTGCAGTTCTCCGCTGCGAAAAGGATTCGTATGCAGATACATAAATTTTTTTAGATTTTTGAGGCAACAAATTTAATGCCACCAGTTTTCCTTCTTCTTCAATGCTATTATTTTGAGACATTTTTATTGTTTATCTAAAAACTTTTTCAAACAAGTAATGCACTTTTAAATATATTCTGTAATCTGACATCTCATGGCTTGCTAAGATTTTTCATAATATTCAAAGAGGAAGTAATTTGTGTTGCCTATATAAAGCTTTACTACTTGTTAAATATTTCAAGGTGTAAAAAACTCATTTTCTAACATTTGAAGGCTGCTAACATGACCGTCATACTGAAAATTAAAAATGTAATTTAGCATTTCATGATACGGAAATTAGAGTATAATGTGTTGCCTATCTATTAGAACCTTTTGTCGCAGCGGATCTATAAATTCTCTGAACTTTTGTTGTTACTTTTGGGTATTACTTTTAAATATTTATTTTAAATATGTAATGAAAACTGTTACATATGTTTAAACATGCTGAGCTGTCATTGACGTCATCCAGTGAATAATGAGTCATTATTCACTGGGTGACGTCATACAGTGAATAATAGGTATTATTATACTTAAGGAAGTACAAGTATAATGAATGTTTTATAGAACAATCTTGGACAAAGATATTAGACCAATCAACCTGTCACAGCTCAATGTTAAATTTGACAAAATTCCAACACGAAAACAAAAAATACGGTCGTATATTAAACTCGATCCTAGTTGGCAAAATTGCCTACAAAAATTCGCAAAAGTCGCAAAAAAATAATATAACTCGAATAAAAAAAAGTAAATGAGAAAGTTGTAGATAATAAAAATATCTTTCGATTCATTTTTTCTCGATCGAGATATAATTTATCGAGATATATCGAAAAAACCGTCAAAAATCGCATTTTTTTGTTTTTGTTATAACTTTATTAAATTTAAATAAATTTATTTGATACTTGACAAAAATATAGCTCGTGTCTTGTAGAACAGGTACGTATTTCAAATTTTTAAAAATATTTATTAGTTTTCGAGATATTTCGATTTTTCGAAAAAAGGCGCTTGCGAAAATCGTCTACTCTTGCTCGAGGAGTGATCGTAGAATAATGATCTTGAGCTGATTTTCTTCGAAAATTTGGTTATTTTTCGATCGCTATTTTTAACTGTATCTTTTTCAATTCATTTCTATAACTCATAGTGGCTTTGTACTTCAAATACTCTTCTTAATGGATATTAAAACCACTTATTTTATTAAAAAGTTTTTTATTTTTAATATGTTTTAAATGTCCCCAAATAAAAAGTCCATTGGCATAAGATCAGGTGATCTTGCTGGCCATCCGATAGGACCGTTATTTCCGATCCATCTATTTCCAAATCGAAAATGTAAATAATTTTGAACCAGACCAAAATTATGAGGGCCAGCCCCATCTTGTTGAAAGGTAACTCTTTCATTTACTTCATCTGGAAAATCGTCGAAAATATTCACAATTTCACTTTGTAAAAATTCTAAATGATGATGTCCTTGTCTTATTAGTCGTGTATTTTCTGTAGCCCAATAGGTACCTTGTATTATTTTTATTAAATATTCCTAAATTCGTAAATCTAGACTCGTCAGTAAATAATATGGAGTGATAAAAGTTATTGTTTAAATTGTAATTATTTAAAAGCTAATTACAATATGTAATTCTTCTAGCAAAATCATTTTCATACAACTCTTGATGAATTTGATACTTGAAAGATTTATATTTATATTTTTTTTAAATTCTTCTAACAGATTCCCTGGATACATCAAACTGTCTTTCTATTTCTCTCAAGGAAGATGTTGGGTCATAATTTACATATACAAGTACATTTGTCTCAACTTCTTCACTTATTATAGATTCGTCATTTTCAGCAATCGGTTCCCTTCTTAACTGAGTTTCAAGTCTTCAGAAATAATTGTTGCTTGGATGATTCCTGTTGGGAAATCTATTTCTATACAACTCAGCAGCAGCCCTTGAATTTTTTCGACATTCACCAAATATTAGTAACATGTCTATTTGTTCATTACGAGTATACATTTTTATCAAAAACGATTTTAGATCATTTACTTTATTTTGCAGTTTAAATCACCAGCTCTATGATAGCTAACTGTCAAATTCACCGTCACCTAAATAAGTCAAAATAATGTCATAGTTACCGCCGCCTTGATAATATTAAAAAATTATTTAATGTAATGCTTTAAAGTATGATAGTTTTCTCATTTGAGAACATTAACTAAGAAATGTACAAAAAATGTAATTTAAAATTATGCAGTAGTAAATTAAAATTTGCTCGTTATCGTATTTAAAGTTTTGAACAAAAATAATTATTAATGATGTTTGCACATTTTATCATTAACGCTTTGTTATCTATCGCTCCAATTTCTAATTTCCGGAGTGCTTAATTTAATAATAAACTAATGTCAAGCCCATATGCATTTGCAGTTACTGAAAGCATATTTCTGTCTCTCTTCCTTTTACGCGGCGTTGCCAAATATAAATACTACAGTGGTCAAATAACACATTTGACTATTATGGTATCGAGAGTACTACCTTAATAGAGGGTGAATCAGAACTCAAATCAAGCAATATCTCAAAATTTTTAAAGTATTTTTACAATTTGTTGGTACAATTAATAACAACAAGTAAGTAAGTAAGTTTGTGCTGCCACGGGTTCTTGGAACACCCTGTATAATCGAAAGTATTTTCAAAATGTGCACCCAGTAATTGTACTAGCTCACACAAAATTTGAAAGTTTTATCTTTTACCACAACGATGTAATTAGTAATTTGCCCCACCCTGTATAGACCAATACGTTTTATGGTTTTAATGATTGTACCGGTTTTTTAGGGATTTAAACAAGAATAAAATATTTGTTATCAAGAAATAATAAAAAGTAATTAGCGACAATTTGTCCAAATGTTTTCAACTTACTAAAAGTTCAGATATAAAAATCATCATTTATTAGATGGTGGCTAAAATTAGTTTCACTAAAAAAAACTCCACTAGATTATATTGATTTTTTCATGAAACTTTTTCCGAACTAATTTCGGACAAAGAAGCAACTGAATTATTTTTATTTCAAATAAAAAAAGATAGATGTAAATTACATCTTCCATAAGAATATACTCCTAAATATTTTGAATTCCATATGACAACATATTTTGTCAAATATCTTTAATTATTACAACTCTAATAATTTCATCTCTACTCTCATTAGTATATCATGCTTTTTAGAACAGAAAAATTGCAAGTAATCTTTAATAAGCTTTACCACTTAGAAATTAATCAATTGTTGCTTGATCTAGTAGAATATCTGATTTTTTTATAATATTACGGATCGTTTTATGAGAATTATTTTGACTTTCTTGCTAGTTCAGAAATATATTCCTATACAGTCACCCGATCAACTAAATCTATATTTCTAACCTGCAAGTTTTTCATTTTCTCCAAGGTTTGAAGTACTTTCTTTAATTAAATCGGTCAATTTAGCCATGCTCGATCAATCGTCGTCATATATTGGCGGAAAGATCACATGAAGATTTGGCGCGCAATCCTTCGATCAATCCATAAAGTACAATGAAAATCTTCAAACATACTTTTGTTAGTAAATTGGATATTGTATGGTATAGAAATATATTTTTCAGATTGGAAGAATGTGGTATCAAACTAAATATTCCAATAATCTCATAAACCGTTCTGGATTACTTACTCCATGGAAATTATTTAGTAATTAAACTGAATATTCAAAATATTTGGGAGTTCTGCATAAATCACAATCAATTAAATGAATTAAGGGGTGTTATCTGTTTTGTCTTACAGGTAGGGTGCTCAAACATGGCCTGTTAAGATTATTATCTAGTAATTCAATTCAGTTACGTGTGTGTATTACGAGTACTCTGTTTGTGAGATAAATTGCCGTTAATATAACTTACAGTTTGTTCTATAAATAAATGCTAGAAAACATATTAACTTCAGCAAATTTAGTAATTGATGTTTAATGTTAGTTTAATGTATTTAAAACATTTTCCAATTTAATTATGATCCAAATGATTTTTATTTTTAGAGTTATTTTTATTAAGTACTAAATTATTTAGCTAATACTTAATTCAGTATATGGTCGAATCCATGTCAACTATAAGCAAGGTCCTAGAATTAGTTTCAAAATATTTTGCGGATTGAAAACCGAGAATTTTCAGACCTTAATACTCTTTTTTTCAGGTTAAATTTTGTTTTTTAAACATTTCTCGCATTTGGCAAAAATATTATTTATTTCTTAGGGCCAGATGTCGCAAAAATTCGCAAGAATTCAAATCTGACCCGATATTTTTGATTCGATGATTCTTTGGGCAGAAAATGAAAAAAATATGTTTTTGTTCAAGCGTCAATGAATATTATATCCGAAGACAAACTGAAAAAAAAAGTGCAAGAGTAACTGGCGCATGAAGGATTCATACGATTGATATTGATATCAAAAAGATCGAAACTTGGATTAAGTGAAGTTTTAGTATTCCTATTTCCTATTGAGAAAACATACATCATGCATCATTGTAAATGTCAGTAAGGCATTTAGTATATTATAATCTGGTCAACAGTGACCAATGAGCAATTTAATTCTAACTTAATCTAATAGAGTTTGAAACTTAAAACTAAGGTATACTCATCAGCGTTCCTTGGGTTCTGTAGAAAGGATTGCACTAAACTTTAACGTGCACACACAAGCTCTGCTTTTGCACTAAAAACACTAAACTAACTCAAAGGGCCCTTAAGTCTACTTTCTAACCCAGTATTGTCTAGGAGCTGGATAGCCTCGACATTGACATGATGATGAAGTCTTTCTTCATGACTCTTGGCTAATTTCTTGATGGTCTGGTCAACAGTGTCCATTTCCAGATCCCTATGGAGACCACTATTGCGAATGTATCAATGGGCATCTACTATGTTCCTCAGTGCTTTGTTTTGAAATCTTTGGATGATTGCTAAGTTGCCTGTTTTGGTGCATCCCCTTAGCTGGATACCATAGGTCCATACAGGCTTAAGTATCTGCTTATAAAGCATAGGCTTGTTGTGTAATTAACAAGTACATTTTTCTATATTTCAGTCCAAGTTCTTCTCTTTTCTTTTTAACATGCACTTTCCATCGGAGTTTGGCATCTAAGGTGATACCTAAGTATTTTGCTGTGTTTGAATACGGAATCAGGTTATTGTTTATTCTGACTGGAATATGATCTATTCTTTTGTTTGTAAAGTTAATGTGGAGTGATTTAGTTTCATTAAGTTTAATTTTCCATCTCTTCGTCCAGTCATAGATAAGGTGGACAGCTATTTGCAGCTTGTGGGGTGCTTCTTTATTGCTCTTTCCTACTGCTAGAACGGTAGTGTCGTCGAAAAAGGTGGCTATGGTATTGTTTTCTAACTCTGGAATATAACATGTATACAGTAAGTATATAGGTCAGATCCTAGGGCAGTTCCTTGTGGTACTCCAGCCTTAATTTCTTTAAGATCGGAATAGGCTTCTTCTTGCCTAATTCTAAAGTATCTTTCCGATATATATGAATGGAGGATATCTGTATTTTGTTTTGGAAGGAAAAGCTTGAACTTATGTATTAAGCCTTCATGCCAAACCTTATCAAACGGTTGTGCTACATCAAGAAAGATAGTAGCACAAATGTTTTTCTCTTCTAATGATTTCTCTATAATGTTGGTTATTCTATGAACTTGGTCGATCGTAGAGTGCTTATTTCTAAATCCAAATTTCTCTTTCTTTGATAAGTGGTTTTACTCTTTTGAGTAGGAGTTTCTCAAATAGTTTCGACATAACAGGCAGTAATGAGATCGGTCTGTATGACGATGCCTCATGTGGTGGTTTCCCTGGCTTGGGTATCATCAAGTTTTCAAACACTGGGTACATACTTCAATCTGAAGGCAGCATTTATTAGGTTAATTAGTTTAATTATTGCTTTTTTGGGTAACTGTTTTAAAATTTCTCCATTAATTAAGTCAAAACCTGGAGCTTTTTTCGGATTGATATTTTCTTTTATTTCGGTAATTATTTCTTTTGGAGAGGTAAATTCTATTTCAGAGTGGGTTCTTCATCTTGATTTTCATGAAGTTGAAGCATTTTTTCTAGAGGATTTGCAAATCTTGTTCCTTTTTGCTCATTATTTCTAGCTCATTTACCATCTTCCAATCTGACAGGTGGTATTCGCACATCTTTTCAATCTCTTAGTAGCTTTCCAGAGTGAATAATCAGTACTACTGTCGTCTGTCAATTCTCTTAGCTAAATAATAATCGATTCTTCTTTAATTTGTTGTATTTCTCTTTTGAGTCTTTGCGTAACATTGTTGAGTATAGTTTTATCTTGCAAGGCTCTAGTTTTCTGCCATTTTCTTCTAAGCTTTCTTTTTTCAGAGATTAGTTTCCTTATTTCTCTAGGTTAGTTGTTTCCTACCGTCCTTCTATTAGTAGCAGGTGTAGTTTCCCAAGCTGCTTGTTGGATATTATCATTAAGCAATTTTACTTCGTCGTCTAGTTGTTGTTTATTTCTTAAAGGAACAGATAGATTAATTTTTTCTTCAATGATGATTTTGAAGCTTTTCCAATCTGTTAATTTGTTAGTCAATGTAGGGTTATTTTCTTTTTTAATAATGTTTTCACTAAGTGTTAAGATGATAGAGGAATGATCAGAATTCATGTCCCATCCTTCTTCTATTTCTAAAAAGTTGACCGATATGTTTTTGATTATAAAGAAATCACTAAGGTCTGGAATCTTGTTGGGATCGGTTGGCCAATAGGTAGGCTTTCCTTCATTGCTTCTAAAAGTTCCTTTAATGGTCGTTAATCTAGATCGCCAGTGAGTGATTACAACATTCTATGTCAGTGAATGAGTGATTTCAACATTCTATGTCAGTAAGTGAGTGATTACAATAGGATCTGAGATACAGAACCATAAAAATATCCTATAAAGAATACACACTTATGATTGCAACTCACCTATCATTCTTAGAACATTCCTTAGGCTCTTGAATTCTTTTTTACCCCTTCCAGTCCAATTCTATTGAAGAGATAACTCATGGGAGACTAGTTTGGCTATTAATCTCCTTGTTGAATCTCCAATACTTAATCTCAAAATCTAATGAAGGTTGTTTCTTGTAACCGACTTTACAATTGATTATAGATATAAATACTAACTTATACTATACACTGCCCCCACTGGTTTTTGGAATAACTGTATTCTCAAAAGTAAATACATAAATACCATGGACCATGTTTGTGTCAAAACTGTCAAATGTCAAAGATCTGTACAATAACACTTGAAAGACATACTTTTGATAGTATTGGCCCATTGCTGGCTGGATTATAGGTATCCGATTACAATATGCCATACACTGGGCCGATGTGGCTTTGCCGTTGCCAGCATATTGCCGACCAATCATGCATTGGGCCAGAAGATGGCCAGAGATTCATTGTTTGCTGGGCATGTATTGCAGAATCGAAAATTTCTGGTGAGATTTGAATTCATTGTTGATTTTTACATCGGAAATGGGTATTCCATTTTTTTTATTAAAAACCTTATTTACTTAAAAAAAAATTCATTATATTAAAGTTAACTTTATAAATACATTCTTTCTTATTAATTACTTTCTTTGTTTTTCAGCAGTAATTTTTTTGAAATTCAATTCGTTAAATTAAAGACAAATAATGTTTAAAAGTGACGTAAACAAGATTTTCAATTAAAACGTCTTTTCTTTTGGCGAAAAAGTTAATTATATTTAAAAAATGAGTTTCGTTTAGGCTACTGAAGTAAATAGAAACGTATTTGCAGCTTGAATACGATTTTTTAATTAAAAATGGCTATTATCGATCGATAATAATTCTGAAATTTAAGGAAAATGATAATATTCAATTTAAGCATTGTTAAAAAATCTCCATATACCTGGAAATCGTTTAAGAGACAAACAATTTTATTGCTTTACTACATCTCGAACAATGAGGGTTCTACTTTACCTACAACTAGATTCTCTTTTGTTTTTCCATAGCCATACCGTCAAATAGCGTTTGTAGTAGTTTCAACTAATTGAAAATTCGATTCGATGGATTTATGGCATTTATTTATAGACTGACTTCCTCACCGTATACACAATATTATAAAACATTTAAGGTAATGTGATTTTTCTGATTTTAGCGACGCATGTCGTCAGTACGCGCTCGTAAATCACTGACCTCACAAGCAGTGGTATGTCTGCAGGTTGGGGACGGTGGCGAAGATGAACCTCCCGAAGCGATGGATATAAGTTGGCCTTCGGGATTCCGCAAAAGAATAACGTATGTTCTCTTGGCACCCATAGTCTTCCCATTATGGCTCACTTTGCCTGATACGAGATCGCCTAGAGGTGAGTTTACTCGATACAAATTTTAGTTTTAAAATTGCAAGTTAAAACCTCTCAAGTGTAAAGAGCTGTGATATACCATGTATATTCATCATCCAGTATATTGTATAAGAGTATTATTGTTTAAGTAAGGTTATCGTCGGTCGTGTTATTGTTATCAGCCGACGTGTAGCAACAAGATCGTTCACTCAACCATTACGTGAGTGAACTCTCAGAAGGTATTCCAGGATAAGGCCAATGCCTACTATATATACTGTATTATTAGATAGATTAAGTGAGATTGATTAGGTAGATATATCTCTAACATCCTAGATGTAAGACTATATGTTATATCCAGTAATTGTGGTATTTATTGTTACGGGTTAATCCCGAATTTAGTTATTGTTACTGCTAAGGTAGAGTTTGATTCCTCTCCCATTCACTGAAAACTACCCTACGACATTTACATGTCACATGGCGATTCTGCCAGTCCGTTAGTTTACATTTCACAGAGAAATACCCTGTATACGAGTGGCATATTTACTTGGTTGTCTCTAGATTCCGTACACCCTCATTCAGTACAGCTAAAAAATTACCCAGATTCCGTACAACTTTTTTTTGTTTTGATTATTAATCTAATTTTATCAAAAAAATTCTAATCATTCTTGCTCATATTTTAGAGTATTATTTTTAACTCTTTCGTCCAATTGGATATATTTCTTCTTTCTTCTTCTTAAGTTCCATTCTTGTCACCTTTGTCTCTGCTTTTTCAGCTTCAGTTTACAAAACTGATGCGGTTATTTTTACCTTGATGTATCTTCAATAAGAAGAATACCTTTTGCAGCTGTTTCCGAGGTCGGCCGATGCAGGTTTTACGTTCAAATGCCGCATTTTTAAACACTGTTTGAGAAATGATAAAGTGGACTGTATAAATTTCGTTTTTTCCAGAATAACTCCAAATGAAACACACACGTTACGTTTAACACTTTTATTTAAACTTTTAACGAGTAAAGAAGTGTTAGCCATTCAGAAATCACTTGTATTTTTATAACATGTTGTGAAACGATATATTTTTACGTTAAGCGGGTTTATCGGAGCTGCAGTTACTTGAGCAATCAATACTACACTGAATTTAAATTATATTTTTTGCCGCATCAGAGGGCACTTGAATTTGTCAGAGAATTTGTAAAAAAATACAGAGCGGTCAGCTTGGTTGCGCAAACACTGAATTTAATAATGCTCTAATTCGTACTTCTAAGCGTCTCGCAGTAAGCCCCACCCAAATTGGTTACGTTCAAAAATACGAATACGTGAAAGAATGTGTGCTTAAGTCACACGCCGCTTGCAGGTGTTCCGGATCCGGATGTCCGCGATGCTTAAATGGGTTCTTCCGTCTCAATAGTTGACGATTTCGACGCACTCCCATTCGCATCGAGTGAAAGATTTTTAACTTTATTTTGATCGTCTAATTTAAATATATTTTGCGAATTACTAGTACGTTGTTGCCAATGCTGCTCTTTGTCAGTGACGCGGTTGGCGCGGTTGCCAATTTATTTATTAAATATGAATTAGAATGGAAATTAAACATACCTTCTGCTGCATTATTTGTTCTATGTCGCCTTCCATAACAATCCCATAATTCTATTGGATAAAAGTCATTTTCCAATCAATTTTGAACAAAATAGTCCAAAAATTCTTCCTACCGCTGACTTCGAACTGGAATTTGTAGATCAGGCTCCACACCTGGATTAAGCGTGATTTCAGCTATGATATTCAACCAGCCTTCCACTACATCTTCTTGTTTCAGGAAAGCGAGAGCGAGGAAGTCAAGCTGACTTCTTCGTCGTCTTTGTAAAAAGTTGTCAAACCGTATTCTTAAACTTTTCGCCAGATACATACAAAATGAAAAAAACAGCCATGAAGATGAGCTCTTGGAAAATGTTCTCTGGCAACTTGAATTGAACCTTTCTCGAAATCCATAGTAAGATCATCTGAGTTCCAATTTGCTTCTTTTTGGAAAATTAATCGAAACATTCTAGAGAATGTTTCCTTCTTTTTATTTGGAAGAAGAGCTTATATGCTATTGGCACCACCTTTGATTCTTCTTCATTACTTCCAATATCAGCAAAAATAACATATAACTGTGATGTTTTGAAGTTTTTTTATAATATACTAGGAGTGCCCAGAAAAGGTTTTGTATTTACTATTAAAGATTTTAATGTATTATTAGTTTGAAAAACTGTTTTAAAATTAAATTTATTGCCAATCCTTGGGTAGTTGTTCTTCATCAAAACAGATTTGTCAAGTGATAATTCAATATTTAAAATATTGTCATTTGAACAAATTGTTTTGACACATTGAGTGGTTTGGATTAAAATGTAGATATCTATTTGTATGTGTTTCTTTTCTAAAAACTGATGTTCCAATACAATTGTTATTATTGTGTACATCAAGTACATCAAGAAACGGTCATTTTTTATTATTTTCAATTTCAATTGTTTTAATAGTAGGTTACGAATTATTAATATTATATAAACATGTATCAATATTTTCCCATTTTCCCTATCGTGTTGCCAAATTGCAAAGATATCATCTACATATCTAAACCAGACAGAAGGTCTTAAATTTTGTTTATTTACAATTTCCATTTCAAAATCCTCCATGAAAATTTCACACAATTTTGGTGATAAAGGTGAACCCATTGCCGTACCAAAATTCTGCTGTATATATTTTTCATCTGTCAAAACAGTCAGATTTTGTCGTTTAAGCCAATGACAGCTCAGGATCCTAACCAATCATTGTGTTTTATACTAATAAAAATCACTATTTAATTGAAAATATGTAGTTTAATACATAATTCCAACAATTCTAGAATTGCTGAGACGTTTATTTTAGTTCTATTTATTAATGTATTATCACTTGTCAACTTCTGTCTCACAAGATTAAGAGTTTTATCGACAGGAACATTTGGAAATAAACTAACTACATGTTCGAAATCGAACATTTTTATCTACGCCCATGGCGACAAAAGAAATAAAAATAATCAAACCGCACGCTTAGGTGCCTAGCATAGCAACAGTATAACACGCGTCGTGAATCAAGGCCATCGCGCAGATAATCAACGCGGAAGTAACTCACCGCCGAAATAAAACTTCAATGCTAAAGCCGCCGTTGTCGGCAAGCGCATTTACATACCGCGACACACTGGCGAGACTACAAGCTGCCAGAGAGATAAAAAAAGACACATCAATAAAGCCGAAAACGCGTATCGGTGGTTGGCCGAAAGGGTAATAATAATAATAATAATAATAATAATAATAAAGTGCCTTTATTTAGTATTGTGATATACAATACAGTAAACAATTTAAAGAGGCGAAGTCTAGCTACTAGCTACTCCACTTAACCCCAACGGCCAACGGCAAGCATTTCAAATAGATCAAAATTAAACCAGTAGAACTTCTATCTCCGTATGAACAGGTCGTAATCGTTGGATAGTTCATACGTAATCAATTCAGCAATTTAACTTATACAACTTGCGTGATGTTAAATACATAGCCGTATTTACATTCACCTATTTCTTGAGCAGTTGTAACTCAGTTTTGAATTATTGTTAAATTCTACGTTTGTTAAAAAAGTGTTTTGTTTTGTTTCGTTTTACGAAAGTTATCGTTAAAATATAAAAATTCAAGTAACCAGTGTATAATTTCTCTACAACCTACAATACAGTCCATAATTTTCTCTGCGAACTTAATCTACAATAAGTTGGGACAGGTCCATCTGCAGGGTGTAGCCTAATAAGTTTGGGTCTCCAAATTTGGTATCATTTGCAACTTCCCAAAACACTACATCAAAACTAACCATTATATCTGAATTTGTAATTTTGATTTTTAATAATTTTTCTAGGAAATACTAATTAGTATTTCCTGATAACGGATCTATTATTTTAAGTAGAAATTTTGCTAAATTTTGACAAGGTGAATTTATACAACTCATAATTGGTCTTAATGGTATTTCTTGTTTATATATTTTAGGTAAACCATAAAAATGTGGAGGTTTACTATAATGAGAAGTAAGAGATCTTCGTTCTTTATCACTTAGAAATTTTTTATTTTTATATAAAGTTTTGTAAATTTAGTTTTCAATAGTAGTTGGATCGTTATTTAATTTTGAACAGCTACCGTTCTCAATAATTTCGTTAATTTTGTTATAATAATCTGTTTTCTTCATGACAACCGTCGCGATACCTTTATCTGCCGGTAAAATCTTAATTGTATTGTCATTTTTTAAATTTTTAATTGTTTTAAATTCTTAGGAGGTTTAATTATGGTTATATTTATAAGATTTTTCTAATTCAATTTTGCAATGTACTTTGTATTCGTTGCTTAAGTCAGTTGGTAAATTTTGAGAAGCGTTTTCTATAGAACTAATAATATCAAATTTTGGTACATATTTTGGAGTTACCGAATAATTTAAATCTACGAGCTGTACATAACTAACGAATTATTACATTTTTATTTCTATGTCGTCGTTAAAAATAATATTTTTTAAAGTAAAATCCACAAATAAAACACTACACTACAAATAAAATCTTGATTCTTCGTCATCAACGTCCGGACGATAAGCCCGCATCTCGAAGTTGAACATAAGTTAGTTTTGTTTGCTTTGTTTTATCCTTGTCTGTGTTATCATTTCGTGGCCTAGTTTTGGTGGTCAAAAACCAATGCTTACACTGTTCTGGACGACAACTAAGTTTTTGTTCTCATTCTCGAGGTTTCTTTTTCGCGTTTTCTCGGTTTATGGTTACGTTAACGTTCAGCTCGAATAAAAGAAATGTAAGCCCCTTTATGTTTTACCCTCTTTCGTTCTCCCCTTGTGAAAAACGTATAAAATGTAATTAAAGCCGAAATTGGAAAATTAACATCTACCTAGGGGAATGGCATTCGTTTTTTTTTTGATAAAAGTGTTTTATGCTTTTTTCCATACTGACTACCTGGCTTTTTGATGCCCATTTGAAAAGTCAAAGCATTTTCACTTCCGGCGTTGGATATAATATAATAAAAACGTATTTGGAGTGAAAATTAATCAAAAACCCAATTAGTTTAAAATTCATTGACCTAATTTCAAATAAACCTGATGTAACATATTGGCAAAGCGAAATCTTTGGAATTTTTTAAAATTGGAGATTTATAAAATACTGTTATTTAACGAAGTTGTTTGACCGTTAAAAGCCCCTGAATTTATTGGGGTAGGTCATAAATATATGTAGTCGAGAAAATATAGCAAAAAAAATCCGGAAATTTGGTGCAGTAAGTCGGATTGAGATGGGGTTTTTTGCATTGGCTTCGTTAGCTCGTCTAGGAATTTTGTGTCATATTTTGATCTTGTACTTTTTTGAAATTGCATCGCGGCATCAAAAAGTGCATTCTTCTTTCCAAGTGTTGAAGACAAAATTAATATCTCTGCACAGAAAACATCCGAACCATACGAATTTCGGTACTTGGGGGTGTTTTGGGTTGCTTAACCTGAATATGATGGCCAAATGAGCACCCGATGTATCCGGAGGTCAGGTCGGCGCCAGGAATGTCATCATCTTGAGTTCCCTGTTAACTGTTTAGAAGCCAAAGGTCAACTAACGATGCACTTCACGAAGTGACAACTCATATTAGAAGAGCACCTAAGCATTCTCTAGTCCTCTTTATAGACATCGCGAGAGCGTTTGACAACCTCTGGTGTTCGAGCCTCTTATTACTACTCCACGAAAAGTATATCCAAACGGATATTTTCCATTTAATCAAAAGCTATTTACAAACAGATACGTAACGTATTCTTCTACGTATACGAAAGTCGAAAAGCATGCAACAAAATGATGGAACATGACCATGGACTCTTAACTAAGGGACCAGAGATAGGCAGAAATCCAAGACGTACAGATAACAGCGTACGCAGATGATATAGCAATTTCCATATATGGGACAAGCTGCTTGGAATTAAAAATGGTGGATAACTGATAACTGTAATGGACGAGAATATAATGTCCACCGGTGAACCAATTGCGGAGGCAATTTGGTAAATATCATCGACTCTTTACTGAACGAAAACGTTTTCCTGGCAAATTTCGAGAATACATGAGAATTTCTTTCAAAACATTTACATATATTTTGAACACAACAATATACTCCTGGGGGCATATAGATCTCTACCATGTGAAAGCCTCTGTGTAATCTCACAGATACCACCAATACACCTAGCTTTGAGAGATACAAGCGTTAGATGAATTGAAGCGTTCTACACCCTTCATGTTCTTCTACTAAGCCATATATTCTTCTTTCCAAGGTTGTAGCGTCTTCCTCCTCTTTTGTAACGTACCACTACTGGTGAAGTCTGTAGTGAATAATCAATAAAGTGGTAATTTTTTTAAATCTAGTTTTTTTAATTAGGTAAAAAATTCTTCCCCGTAACGTTCATTGGAAGCATCGTATGGATAGCGGCGTACTCATACCTTATGGTTTGGTGGGCCAATATGGTGGGAGATACTGTACAGATACCTCCAGAGGTGATGGGTCTCACATTTTTGGCGGCTGGTACGTCCATTCCGGATCTCATCACTTCTGTCATCGTCGCCAGGAAGGGTTTCGGTGATATGGCTGTTTCGTCATCAGTCGGCAGTAACATTTTTGATGTTACCGTCGGGTAAGTACATTTTTATTGCTGCTTTTTTACATGGTTTTAGGATGTGTGGGGTGGTATAATGGGTGTAGGGACTGATTATTATTTATGTGAGCCTAAGCATAATGTATTTAATATATTTTGGGTAATTTTCTGATAGTGCTGAAAGCCTCACTTATTGACCCTCCTCCTTATACATATAATAAAGGATAAAGTAAATTATTTATGGTTGTCTCTTCTCTTCTATAGAAATATATAAATCATTGAATTACTGACGGTTAATCCAAAATACGTGAAGTAAAAGACGCAATTATGAGTTCTTAGGTGTGAGAGTTGAAATCGATTAGGTCTTGCACGGAAGACCATGACTCAGCTGGTGGTTGAACGCGATAGTAGGCGGTCAAGATAATGGCGAGTTGGCAAGGAAATTACTTTTACGGATTGTGCGGAAGTTAAACTCGCATAACTAATGAACATTCATCGATAGTCAATATGCGCTGGTGTTGCAATTTATACAGTTATTTTTCTTGAAAATATCGTGCTATTGGAAATATATTTGTAGTTGAATTGAACTGTTTTCCTTCCGTAAAACTTTTTTGTATTGATTTTGCCATTTTTTAACTAAGCATTTTTTAACTAAGCAACAAAAATGAGATCGCAGAATAATTCAACAATCCCGACAAGTCCTCCTCCAAAAAGAAAAACAAATTCTAATACTTTTTATTGGTTACCGGTGTCTGAGGAAGAGATCAGGTACTTAATATCGTCTCCGCAACCAAACAAAGCACCGGGAATAGATAACTTAAAACCCGAGTTATTTAAAAAATTGCAGATAGAGCTAACCTTTGCTAGTGGTGTTTGTCCTATATTTAAAACCACTGTTGTTACACCAAATATAAACAAGACCAAATGTCCAATTATAGACAAATATCCCTAATCACAACTTTGTCAAAAATAACGAAGAAAGCTGTAAAGCAAAGGCTAATGGAATTCATAGACAAGCATCAATTATTGTCAGAGCGACAATTTGGATTTCAGGAAGGGTTATCAACGAATGATGCAATTAAGATCTTGGTTTCCTCAATCTATAACTCGATTGATAAAACTGTACTGTTCCTAGACTTAGCTAAGGCGTTTGATACTGTGAATCACTCACAGCTATTAGACGTCTTAGATGATGCAGGGATATACGGGGACTCCCATTAAAATTTTTTGTAATTTCATAAATACATTTTTTGACAGTGCACCAAACTCAATTACCTAGCCTTATTAATATGGTTGGATAGACAATTAAAATACCATTCAAAAGAGGTATTGCATGACCCATATTGTTTAAAAAATCATCGATGACGTCGTTCAGCTCACAAAGATGACGTCATATATAAAAAAAATATTTCAGGGAAACTTCGTATATATATATATATATATATATATAAAACTTTGTCAAAAATTCATATTGACTGGACTAAATTATATTGAAGTGTAATTGATGCAAAGAATTCGAGAAAGAAAAAGTCTTGTTTATTTAGCTCGTAGTTTTCATTGCCTTTTATTAAATTACGTTTAAAAGTAAATACAAGTAGGTAGGAAAAATCTCTTTGATACAGTTTATAAGAGAAAATTGGATCTACTTCGCATAATTCATTGTTTCTTTTAAAATCTCGTAATAATAAACATAATCACATAAGAGGAGCGTCTACTTCACATCTAATTCACCTGTCACTTTAAACAAATTAAAGCTTCTAAAAAAAAGAATACATTGCAACAGTACATCGATATCGTTGTTAAATTATGCAGTCGAATCAAATCTCACTCCAAGATTGAATCCCTTTGGTACCCTAGATGTCAGAGATTCACTGGCTTGGCTTAGTTTTTAAAAACTTGGCTTGAATTTAAGCCAAGCTCTTGAATAATCAAGCCAAGCCTTTGAAAAAACAAGCCAAGCTTTCAAGCTTTTGCAAGCTTTCTAGATTTGAGGATGAAATTACTGTAATTTTTTAGAACAAGAACCACCAAATGTTTATTTATTCTGCTAAAAATGAATTTATTGTTTCTGTCAATTTTGTTGTCTAAGTAACTTGCCCATTTTTCTAATTTATCTAATAATAAATTGATTCCTATTACGACCATTAGAAAAGTACATTTTTTCTGCTTCCAAAGTTGTTGACAGCATCTTGTAACAACATTTAATTTTGACATTTTCATTTTCAAATTTAATGGATCACAAATTTTTTCAAAATTAATTTTCTCCAAGGCTATTACTGAATGTAGTTATTCTGAAACCACTTATAATAACAGAAAAGAAATATTCTCGCTCTTGAGATTAAAAGAAAATTCTGAAACACTTGTCTCTTATGTATTTTATACGTATTTCATTCTTACTGTAGTGTCAGAATGTGCATTCTGTAACATCTAGCTGTAAATATCACGTCCGCATCCTAGATAGCCATGAATTTCATGTTTGACAGTTCTAGTTATTTAGTTCGAATTTGCCTGAACAAAGATAAGCTGCCTTTTTTAGGTTTTACTAACTCTGTGGCAAAAGTAAAATTACTGTTGGTGTTGTTTGTTGTTACACCTTAAATACTGACTGTTATGTAGGTCACAAAACTGCACTAGATTTTGCCACGACTAAATATTTTTCAAAATACTTTTCGTGGGATTATGTATAATCCGCTTTGGATGCCGGTCAACCACAGTGGTGAATGGTCGTGGGTTTTTAAAAGATCTTTATTCAAATGGGCGCCAGGAGATTAAATTTCCCACTTCCAAATTTTACCAATTTTAACTACCCAACCTCCAGAATAAGTTTGGGGGTTGGAACCCCCCCGCAAGAGGAAAGAAAACTTCTGAATCTATACTTGAAATATTTGAAAAAAAATTATTCCAGAAATGTATAAAACTGATATTCTATAAATTTGAATATGACATACATCATACTTTACTTTGTGTACGTCCGTTTTAGATATTTTTCTTTATATACAGGGTGGCGCAAATTTAATTGAACACTATTGAGATTTCGAAAACCATTATAGATACAAAGTTGGTTAAGTAGGAAAAAGATGCGTATTTTCAAGACAAATTGATTGGTTTTTTCAAAATTAAAATATCAGGTCCGGTTTCTGAGATATTTGGGAAAAACCGAAATTGACGATTTTCGTTTTATTTATTTAACACCTTAATTTTGAAATATAGAAAAAAAGTTTATAAAGCTTTTTTATTGAAAGACAAATCCAATTTAACATAGCGTATCCAATTTTTTAAACCAACGTTTCGTCTTTGAAGGGTTACCCTCAACTATTTTTTTTAAATACGGACCTGTACTTTTTATTTCATTTTTGAAATCCCCGTTTTCTCTATCCAACCATGTAGAACACTTAATATTTTTATTAGGTTTTGACAATGAACTGTTCTTTAGGAATTTGGCTAAGTACGGTCCTGTTCCATGTTCACTGAAAATATTTATAAATCTTTTTGAATAAAATTAATTAAAAATTGAGTATACTTTGACCATTTCCCAGAAATTTTAATCAATTTGCAATTCCCTTTCATACAGGGTGTTTCATAGTTAAACCGACATACGTTAACTGTAAATAGAGGGAATTTAGGTGATTCCAAATAACCTTGGTTAATAGGTCTAACGTCTCTAATAACCGAGATATGGGGTGTTTCATCCATTTCGGCCAATATTTTGATAAGCCGTAACTTTAGAACCACCCTGTAGATTTCTCTCATACTTGGTACAGGTATAGTGTGTTAATAGCCCAATTCTATAGTGTAAGAACTACAATTAAAATCCAGATCCTGATTAAGAATATTTTGTAAAATTGGAAAATTCCAAAAACAACACCCTGTATATCAGATTATTTAAAATTGGGATGGATATTTGAAAAGAACGGAAAAAAGTGAGTTAAAGTGAAATTTTTTTTTAAGTGCATATCCCATTCTACTACTGAAGTTTTAACGTCAAATTACATCAAATGCATTTTTTTCATTTTCACAAGCAGTAACTTTCGAAATACCTGGTAGATTTCTTTCATATTTGGTACAGGTATCATTTTTAGTAGCCCAATCGTATAATATAAGGACTATACTACAGTTAAATTCCAGATACGGATTAAGAAAAATTTGTAAAATTTGAAAATCTCCAACGCAACACGCTGTACATCAGATATTTTTTAAATTGGATCAGACATTCGAAAAGAATGGAAAAAACTGAGATATTCTGACATATTTTTATAAATGCACATCTCGTTCTACATATTACTACATATTAGTAAATTCAATTAATGCAATTATTATTAATATTGTCATTTTCATAAGCCATAACTTTGAAAACACCCTGTAGATTTCTTTCATATTTGGTACAGGTAGATTATTTAAATAGCCCAATCGTACAATACAAGAACTAAAGTTAAAATTCAGATCCGGATTAAGAAAAATTTGTAAAAGTTGATAATCTTAAATAGCACCCAGTATATCAGATTCTTTAAAATGTAATCGGATACCTATTTGAAAAAAGAAAAAAAAAGAAAAAAGATGTGTTATTGCCGAAGCTTACTTGATAGTTTAATGAGTTTTGTATCCGGAATTAATCCGAAAAATTAAATCTGTATTTTTTGTTTGTTTGTTTGTTTTTTCTTTTTTCAAATAGGTATCCGATTACATTTAAAAAAATCTGATATATAGGATGCTATTTTAGAGATTACCAACTTTTACAAATTTTTCTTAATCCGTATCTGGATTTTAACTTTAGTTCTTGTATTGTACGATTGGGCTATTTAAACAATCTACCTGTACCTATGAAAGAAATCTACAGGGTGTTTCCAAAGTTATGGCTTATGAAAAGGACAATATGTATTACATCTGTTAGTAATCTGTAGAGCGAGATGTGCATTTATAAAAATATGTCAGAATATCTGAGTTTTGTCCATTCGTTGATCCAATTTAAAAAATATCTGATGTACAGCGTGTTGCGTTGGGGATTTTCGAATTTTACAAATTTTTCTTAATCCGTATCTGGATTTTAACTGTAGTATAGTCCTTATATTATAAGATTGGGCTACTAAAAAATGATACCTGTACCAAATATGAAAGAAATCTACCAGGTATTTCGAAAGTTACTGCTTGTGAAAATGAAAAAAATGCATTTGATGTAATTTGACGTTATAACTCCAGTAGTAGAATAGGACGTGCACTTAAAAAAAATTCACTTTTACTGATTTTTTTCCGTTCTTCTCAAATATCAATCCCAATTTTAAAAAATCTGATATACAGGGTGTTGTTTTGGGGATTTTCAAATTTTGCAAATTCTTCTTAATGCGAATTTTAATTGTAGTTCTTACACTATAGAATTGAGCTATTAACACACTATACCTGTACCAAGTATGAGAGAAATCTACAGGGTGGTTCTAAAGTTACGGCTTATCAAAATATTGGCCGAAATGGATGAAACACCCCGTATCTCGGTTATTAAAGGCATTAGACCCAGCAACCAAGGTTATTTGGAATCACCTAAGTACCCTCTAATTACAGTTAACGTATGTCGGTTTAACTATGAAACCCCCTGTATAATTACTAAAATAACTAACTAATAAATTGCACTGCTATGCGTCATAAAATCAACAATATTAAGAAACGTCAAAATAAAGGATAATTTTTATTTCAAAGCCATCTTGATATGCTTTTATGTAATTAAATTGTGTTCTTTCCTACGTGTACTTTTCTTGAAAATTTACATTCAAAATATGCTCAATAAATGAAATAAAATGTACAGGTCCGTATTTAAAAAAAATAGTTGAGGGTAGAACTTCAAAAACGAAACGTTGTTTTATACTAAAATTAGCCTTCAATAAAAAAGTTTTATAAACTTTTTTCTATCTATTTTAATTTTGAAAAGACCAACAAATTCGTCTTGATTTAATCAACGTTTTACGAAATCCCAATAGTATTCAATTAAATTTGCGCCACCCTGTATTGTTCAAATCGGCCAATCGTGCCAAAAGTCTGTTTACATTACTTCTCTTTACGATGGACAAACTATAGTTCTTTCGGTTTTTTTATGAAGCCCCCCCCTCGAGCAAATACTGCGTACGGGCCTGCTTCCTCGTATTTTTTAACCTCATACCTCATAATGACCTTACATGAAATTATTTGAAATATTATTCTGTATTCATTCTTATATTGATTTAATTCATAATGAGTTATATTTAGATTATCAATATTGAGTTCTTTATACAGAGTTTCACAAATCGTTTAATTCATTTTTTTTTATTTATAGTTAGCTGTAGTTGAAAACATGAAAACATCTGTTAATGTATTTTTTTTGTGTTATAATTGAGGTTTAATAAAACGAACATGTTATATTTTTAATTCATTATCGTATGAAAACCTAGCAAGTATCACGATATAACAATGAACGCGAAGCTGAAATGTAAGGAAATTGGAATAAGTATCCGCTGTCAATAAACAATAAATATGCATCCAGGTATTGAAACTATTCAACTCGTTATGTTCACTTGTGTGTTTATGCAACAAAGCTTTATTGAAAATACAGGGCTTAACGAAAAATAAACTTATATTGAAGGCTATTTTATAAAAAAACCTTTGGGTGGAACATTTTCATTGAGTATTTTAATTAAATATACTACACATATCTTAGAATTGTCAAGATTTTATCAAAAAAACTATAAACCAGTTTAAAAATATCTCTACAATTCGACTTCAAGTATTTCTTCCTATTTGACAGATGTAAAACATTTGCAATAAAGTTTATACACAACATATTTACAAGCTTTATTTTATTTTAAAAACTTACCAGGAAAACTTGTAGAAAACATCAGAAAATTAGGATAAAGTCATAATGCAAATAGGAAGCATGGACTCCTACACAAAAGTCAGATAATAACATATTCACATACATAATTAAAAGCATACCGAACAAAACTAAACTCTAACCTCTAACCTGACTCACAAAATAATTACAGATAAAACCTATAAGTAGGCGTAAGTCAAAATCCCACCAATCCACCATCTGCAGCCATTACAACGTCAAGACCGAGTGTCTCAGGTTAAGCTGATGCAATAGTTGGAAATGCCTATATTTATATAAAAATGTCTCTACAATTCGACTTTTCATCTTTTTTCCTATTTGACAGATGTAAATAACAATACAAACAAGAAACAAGAAACTACACACAGTGAGGTCCATGGCAAATACATTCGACAAATACGTAATAAAGATTAATTTTATTTTAAAAACTTACCAAGTAAACTTGCAGAAAACACCACAAACGTAGAATAAAGTCATAATGCAAATAGGAAGTCTTCCGCTTTTCAAAAAATAACACACACATAAACAAATATCCACCAAACAAAACTAAACTCTAACCTACCTCACAAAAATATGACAGATAAAACAAAACCTATAATTAGGTGGGGAGTATGTCAGACGCCCAGCCAGCGGCCTAAGTTCGACAGAGGGGGCCCTAGGACCAACAGAAAAACGGGGCCCCAAAACTCGAAATTTTTTCGATAAAAAGTAAACGTATAAGCACAACCTCAACAAGTGATTCATAAGTTTCAAATATTCCGTGCCCAAGGATGAAGTGACATAGATATATAAAATGTATGAAAATGGCGTCCAATTTATGCTGCGATGCATGGGCGTACCGTTACAGAGGAAAATGGGATGTGACACAATATACTTTTTTTAATTATTTTAATTTTATATATTTATTTAATCGTAAAAAAATTGACGATCAGTTATTTCGCTAGTCCGCTCAGAACACCTAGTGTTCGTCAATGCAGGATCAAGGGAAAATTGATCATTTCTTTGCAATGTGTCTATGTTGTTTTTATCAGGCTGTTCTGTGACAAGTACATTCGGGATTGAGGTAGGAATAGGGAACTAACTACAAATTAAACACTGATGAATTATTAGTTGTATCATCCTGAAATAAAAAAAATAATGAGTAAACCAGTAAGGTTTACTCACTTTGTATTAATCTAAAATCTAAAATTTAATGTCAATACTCTCTTCTTACCATAGATGGTAGCACATCTAAAAAAAATAATGTTGGTGTAGTAGGAATCTTCTACGTTTAGATAAATCCTGAAAAATATATAAACCGTTTTAATCTTATCGAACCTACAACAGAAAAAATTGTTAGTAAATATCAATTAACGAAAACGTTGGCAAGCAGTAAGAAATTTCTACATCTACTATTTTTTTGGCAAGCCTCGTTTTATTTTTTTTTTCTACATTAAAATTATATACATTCATAATCCACGAAGCAGGCGAGAAGGGATTGACAGTGAAACGACATACAAATCGAATCAAATAAGTAATTAGTTAAAACTACATACAGAACATAAAACTACAAAATTAAAATTTCAATAAAAGTTACAAGATTAATGGGAAATCACTAGAGTTTAAGCAGTCGGTATTATGGAAATGTTTTTGATTGCTTAAAATATTCAACATATTCTCAAAAGATTGGTTCGACCTTTTATATTACATAAATTTAGGCCATATGTCTTCGTATAACTGTTTAAATGAAAAATTAATATTACCTAAATACTTAGGTAGTTTGGCAGAAAAACAAAATGTGATTTAATTTTTAACAAAATATATGAAACCTACATAATTATAAGTCGTTGCAATAAGTTAAAACAATCCTTTAGGCATTATTAAAGAGTTTATACAGTCGATAAAATACTAATTCTACGCCCCTGAGCTTTGTTGATAATCTTACATGTAACTTACCGATGAAATGATAAATCAGGATTTAAATTTGCTGGACACAACACACTGATGAACCATATTTATCTAATAATTCAACTTAAACCAATAAAGTCAATGTGAAAAAGAAAATTATAATGCTATAACTTATGAAACACAATAATAAACATAGAGATTTGTGTGAAAATGGCAGCCAGTACTTCACTACGAAACATTCTAATCTTCTGGGTTAATTGATAAATATAGAACGTTTGATAGCGCTTAGTTGCCGCTTCTAACAAATTTCCGTAGAGAAGGATTTTGGTAATGTCGAAAAAATTATAATAAATTTGACAACATTGAAACTAGAAATATAAATTTAATTACATGTTGTTGGCGCGGGCCGAAATGTAAACGAACTCTATCTATATCTATATCTATGCGTATACAAAAAAATTAATATTAACACCTGTGTTTCAGATTACCAGTGCCTTGGTTGCTGTTCGGCATCATCTACGGAAAACCTGTTGAAGTAAATTCGGTGGGTATGGTGTGTTCTATAACAATCCTTTTCATGATGCTAATCTTCGTAATCATGTCTATTGCCTGCTTCCGATGGAAGATGAACAGAGGACTAGGTTTTACCATGTTTATGCTCTACTTCGTGTTCGTTGCTGTATCACTCATGTTTGAGTATGAGTACCTTGTATGTCCTTTCTAGATCATTTGAAGGACGCACTTTATTAAAAATTAAGGTAGAAATTTTGTAATGGAAATTAATAATAGCTGATACAAAAATGACCTAAAACTATTATTTTGTCAATTGGAAAAACGAGAACAATTATGTGAAAGAATTTAGATTTGAAATGTTTTTAAATTATTAAGATTTATTAAATATAAATATATAATTTTAATTTATAAATGCTCAAAAAATAGCCACACTTATCCAACCAATTATATTTAACTAATATTTTTTCATGATTTTAGCTACTTAAAGGATTCATGAAAGAATAGTAGAGTTCAAATTACTCGAGCTTTATTTTATACACATCCCTCTGGTCATAATCTATATTTGTTTTAACATTTATGTCAAACAGTAGTTTTGACGTTTTATATTGACATATGACAGTAGGGAGTGACTAAATTTGACTGACATCTACTGCACTGATTATCTAAAACTAAATTAAAAATAACGGTATTAAAAACTTCAAAAAACTATGTCTTTTTATGTAAAAGTAATTCAGAGACACCCACAAAATGTGACCTAGGAACGGCAAGCCTGGTAATGCCTTATTTTAACTTTCCACCCCATTTAAAAGCCTAATATCGCCGAGTTAGTTCATTTAATTTGCCTGGAGAAACTTCAATGCTCCAGAAATTAAGCAAATAAAATTTAGGCTATAATTCAGGGATATAAGGTGAGGAAGGCACGTGGGTGTATGACTCTACTGTTTACTAGATCACAAATTGGATTGTTTAAATTTTGTAAACAATGTTGTTCATTCAGACTTTGGCCAGATTTTCTGGAAATTTTGCTAGTTCATAGAATGTGACAAGAGGTCTGGCTTAATTGAGTAAAATAATTGTGCAACAATAAATTTTATTTAAAAAGAATAAGCAAACGTTTCAGATCTAATAATCTTTATAAAAATAAGTAAAATTTACATCAGTGTATCGAGTTGACAAAATGATAGCGATACATAGTCTTATTCAGAGAATTTTAGCTTATGATGGATTTTTCCAACAATAAACTAATATAGCTCGAAAAAAAAATAGACCAATGACTTATGGACGTAACTCTGAATTTGACTGAAAAGTTTAAGGACCTATAAATCTTTTTGGGTTCGGATTCTCTATTTTCTTCAGTATCATGATAACAAATAAATCTTTGCATAATACAATATCTAATGTTGTTGATGATTCTCTTCATCTAAACAGTTTCATATATGACTACAAATTTTTATACGAAATATAGAAGGTAGAACAACCACTTTAATATTCTTGAATTTATTTGAGAAGTATTTGTATTCGTTGTAAAATTTTTTCTGGTATACTTTTCTCAATAGTTATAAAAACTAAAATCTCAAAACTCATTAGCTGCAGGTTAAATAGAGCTAGGTCGACGTTTGAATTCACGATCAGTACGCACAAGTTCGAATGATGCCGATAGAAGCGGTCAAGAACATATTAATAAATAATTTTTTTTATGCTTTCACTCTCTTTCAATACATACAACCGCAAAACACAGAAACTTTGACCCATCTGTAAAAATATCCAATATCAACATTAGTTGATTACCACATTTACCTATAAGGTCGAAGAAATACGGGGTGAGTTATAAGGAACTGTACATACTTCTACCTGCATAAATAATTCGCGTAACTAGCACATTTGGACAGACGAAAATCCTCATGCGATTCGCGAATCTCATTCGCAGTATAGATTTTCAGTGAATGTTTGGATAGGAGTAATAGACAGACAATTCATGACTCATCCTGTATATAAATTTCATGATGAGCCAAGCACGATGTTTTTTGCTCTACGTGGTATACAGGGTTTCTAAAAGTTAAGTATTGGTATTTTAAAATGTTCTGTATCTTTGCACATTTTGACTTTAAAAATACTTCCTACAGAAAAATCTAGTAGTTTATCGTCTTAAAAAATATTTATTTGTATACAGTTTTGATGAAGCAGTATGCCAGTAAAATTTCTATTATGAAAATATACGACTCAGTAATGTTTTCTCTACATATGCAGCTCAAACTGTTTTATGTAACAATAAATAATTTAGTGGTCAAAAATTGACATCTCCTTGGAATAGAACGAGTGATTGTTACAATAACTAACGACTGACTGTTTATTTTTATAACGAATATAAGATTTTATGTAAATAAATAACATTCAACTTCATGAAAAAACAAATATAATGTTCAACATTGTCCATAAAGAGAATACGTCCAATAAATAAAACAAAATAAAATAATGTATTATGCAACGTAAAAAGTTCGCACTTGTTGTTACAGTTCACAAAATGAAACAAAACAAAAAAAAATAATAAAAATAAAAGAATCCGAGTTCTTGAATTGGCGTTCAATGAATATGATTAAAAAATAATCAACTTCCATTGTAGTGTTTCTAGAATAGCGAACGTTTAACGAACACACAAAAGATCCAGATTTTTGAAAATTAAATTTGCTCAACTGCTTAAAATGAATGTTCAGGAAGTTTAGGAACAATTATATTCAAACGAGATTTCTTGTATATTCTTAATTTATGTAGCAACATTACAGTACAATAAGCATTAGCACAAAATATTTTTTATTCCATCTGCCAATGGACTGACTTCGTTCTCAACATTTAGGAAACGTCATATTCAACGTCCGGCTAGAGCTAGTGACAGAAGTGACAGATGTCAAAAATGACGGATGACAATAATTAAAGATGACGGTCGTACCACCATTATAAAAAGTTACTAAATCTAGGTAAAGACAAAATTAATAAACGAATTTCAAAAACACTTTTAAACTTTTAAGGAAGAGGAAGAAAATAAAGTCGAAATTGACGTGGAAGAATGCTGAGACGTTAATATGACTTTAAGGATCCGATAAAAGTGATGAGGAACAAAAAAAAATTGAGAAATAAGTAAAAAATTCCAACATAATATTCATAAGTATATACAATTACATTTCACTTTTTCCCACGCTTTCTGAACAATTGAGGTTCTGCTTTAACTCTGAAGAAAATTATTTGAGTTTTTCCAGAAAATAAACACCAAATATATATCGACTTAGTCGGATAGAGATTCAGAAATTTTACCACTTCAATTTTAACGTTATTTTGAATTAAACGAAGGACCTGATATTGAGCAGTGAAAATGGGTACCCAAAAAAATTGGTTTGGACTTTGTGTGTCACTCAATAGGTACCGAGGTAATTTAAAAAATAGTTGAATAATATAAACACTGATTAGAATGATCTTTGACTGCAATTTAATATTTATAAATTTTTATAATTGCATCGAAGATATTTCCAAAAAAAAAATGTTTCTGCCTCAAAAAAATATCTCCCCCCATACAATAGCAATAATACATTTTAAAAAGTTTGTTTCTGTAAATTTATTGGGAGGAGATATTTAAAAAAAAACTAGAAACGAAGTACAATTGCTTTAAGATCTAGTTGAGTTTTTATTGAATAGCTATATCATATTAGATAATTTTTTAAAGAAAATTTTTATAACAAATAAACGAAAAAAGGTTAATCTTGAAATAAATAGATTATAATTATAAATCAGAATAAAGTTCGTTTGAAATGAAATTATTTTTAAAAAATGTCTTAAAAATTATAATTTGTAGTAAGACAGTAATTTGTCCATATACAGTGTGTCCAATTAAGTCGGCACCATATGGAAAACTTTTTTATTATTTGTTTTAAGAAAAAGAGTTATTATTGATAAAAAGTCGTGCATGGTCTAAAACCTAAAATGCAACTATTAGATATCAAATTTTTACAGACATATACGAGGTTTGTCAAAAAATTTGAATTTTGCTCAAGAGTAATGTACTTTTATTTTTGAAATATGAAAAAAAAGTTATTAAATAAACTTGTTTCTAATGATATTTTACGTTAACATGCCGATTTTGAACAAGATATTCCAACTTTAAGAAAATTTTAATTTTTAACATTTTTTGATTCACCCCCGTAACTGACAATTGAATTCACTGAAAAAGCTTAAAAGGAACGAAAAGACAAGAATTACATACCAATTTTTGTTAATATTGTTCGATGGTAGTATGTCTGAAAAAGTTGGCAACAAATGAAAAATTCCGTTATTGATTTTTCAAAAAAAAATATTGTTCATTAAAAGTTCTGCATCATATAATCAATAAGCAGGAATTAAATTTTGTTTGTAAGGTCGTTGTGAACATTCTTAAATTTTTCAATGAATTCAAAATTTTCAGTTACGGGGGTGTATCAAAAATATTAAAAATAAAAATTTTGTTAAAGTCGGAATATCTTGTTCAAAATTGGTATATTGACGTAAAATGTCATTTTAAACAAGTTTTTTTAATAACTTTTTTTTCATACTTCAAAAATAAAGGTACTTTACTCTTGAGCAAAATTCATATTTTTTGACAAACCTCGTAAACGACTAAAAAAATTATTTGATATCTGATGGTTGCATTTTAGGTTTTAGATCATGCACGACTTTTTATCAAGAATAACTTTTTTCCTAAAACAAATAATAAAAAAGTTCTCCATATGGTGCCGACTTAATTGGACACACTGTATAAATTTAAAACTGATTGCTTTAAATCAAGAATTCTAACATTTTAGCTTTTTGAATCGATTGTCCTTTGTATTTTTTTAATTATTTGTCAAAAAAGGTTGTTTAAATTATAAACTATAAAATATTAGTTATAGTCCAGTTAAATTTGTTAAAAATCAGCTGTCTACAAAATAGGGGTTATAGTCCAGTTAAAATGGCCTTGATTTGGAAAAAAATCATGCAAGGTAAAAAGTGGTTAATAAATGTCCTTCAGCTAATAGAAACGAGAGGGGGGGTGCACTTTATTGTCATAGAAAAATTACAAAAATTTTATAGACAAAGACTGTAAAACATTGCTACTGTTTAATTGGTGTTGAAACAAAGCCCATTCGAGTCAGACCAGGACTTAATAGTTACTAGATCTTTGTTTATGCTAGATTGTAATGTCTGCATTTCAGAACTACTCCAGGTTACACTCGTGTCATCTGCAAATAAAGTAACTCTACCACTTATTTTTAACTATGGGATATCGTTGATGACTAATAAAAATATAATTGGACCTAATACTGAACCTTGAGGTACTCCACTGCTTATTGGCAGATTTGAAGAATCCTCACCATTTGCAGATGCTTGATTTCTGAAGGGGGTAAAAAATAGTTTTTCGCTAATAAGTTTTTTGTTAAAGTTTTATCGAAAATGTAAACATAGTGGTTGAAAAAATTTCCAATAATTTGGTTTTTTCGTCTATTTTTTTTCAAAATTGACTTAGTTACGGCAATATGTCTATATTTATACGACTAAATTCAGTCAATTTAGCTAGAAATTTTAAATATTAAAAATAATATAGTAAAAGTTGAGGTAAAAAATGTAATCACAGTTTAGGTAGTTTTTTCATAGTGACGGGAAGTTGATAAATCGCGTGCAGAAGTCGAAATAAATGACATATAATCATAAAAGCTCATAAGAATGATTGCTTTAAGTGACATGAACTAATTTTGGAAAATATATATTTATTATTACCATAAATTTGTATAAAACACATTTTTAAAACAGTCCCTGTAATAGATTAAAAAATTAACAAACTTTAAATATTCATAGTTCAATTTTAATCGTATAAAAAAAAATTATTGAAAATTTCGCCAACTACGAGGTTTATATTCAACAATTTGTATAGAAGTTACCAAAAAATCCCTTTAACCCCCTCTAGGGGGAAATGCAGGTGTGTTACCATCGTAAAATTTTTCTCCTATTCTCCTTCACCCAAAGACTAGTTTTTTTCTAAATCAAGTCTTATTCCATTGGACTATTACTAAAACAGCCAACCGTCCTTCTTATTGTTCCCATTGACAGTGGCTTAGGACAAAACTCATGGTATTGAAGCCATTGGATATTTCAATCTGAATTGATGGGTAATCGAAAAAGGATGAAATTTTCTAGCGGAACTATTTGGTAGATACCAGGGCAAAAATTAAGGGATAAATAACCTTCTTTGTAATAGAGCAATATACTCAGAACATGAATTTTTATCGATCATTTTTTTTATAAACGCTTCATTATTAATGCCTCTAAACGATGTTTTTAATATTTGTAGATGATAATCAACCCCAAATCTCATATTGATCTAGTTAATTCAAGTTAACCTATAAACTTCCCGAAGTATGTTGAGCTGTAGATATATATATTACTGATAGTGAAATATATACATATCTAGCTTGTAGATACAAAATAATAGATTTACGTAATAAGTTATAACGTGTAGAAATAATATTGTACATAATACAATAACAAATTGTTTTGGCGTGGAATTCACTATGGATTCGACTAAAGAGACGCCCTGTTGTTTTGTTTTACCCTATGTGATAAATACTAAGTCTTTTAGCATTCCTAGAGTTACATTACAAATCGCACATGTGTATCTTTATCTTAGACGTTTATACTGGAAAATTGTCTCAAGTTATTTCATTTAATTCAAAAATATTTCAATTTATTATAAAAAGTATCTTCAACGAATAGTTACCAATAAGTAGACTGAAAAATATGGATAGTTCTAGTTACTATTACAAATGAAGAAGGTAAATTTATTTTGTTACATTATATGTAGAGGTCACAAAGGAGATTCTAAATAACCCATATACAGTTTGTCCAATTAAGTCACCACCATATGGAAAACTTTTTTATTATTTGTTTTATGAAAAAAAGTTATTCTTGATAAAAAGTTGTGCATATTCTAAAACCTAAAATGCAACCATCATATATCAAATTTTTTCAGTCGTATACGAGGTTTGTCAAAAAATATGAATTTTGCTCAAGAGTAAAGTACCTCTATTTTTTAAATATGAAAAAAAAGTTATTAAAAGAACTTGTTTCTAATCACATTTTATGTGAACATACCGATTTTGAATTCAAAATTGCCAGTTACGGGGGTGTATCAAAAAATATTAAAAATCAAAATTTTGTTAAAGTCGGAATATCTTGTTAAAAAATAATAAAATGTCATTAAAAACAAGTTTTTTTAATAACTTTTTTTCATACTTCAAAAATAAAGGTACTTTTCTCTTGAGAAAAATTCAAATTTTTTGACAAACCTCGTATATGTCTGTAAAAATTTGATATCTAATAGTTGCATTTTAGGTTTTAGACCATGCACAACTTTTTATCAAGAATAACTTTTTTTCATAAAACAAATAATAAAAAAGTTTTCCATATGGTGCCGACTTAATTGGACACACTGTATATTGGAGAAAGAAAAGCTCTTCCGGTGAGAACATATGCTCTTACAGTATCTAAAAAATGCTTCACAATCTTCCAAACTAATTAAAACCACTTATTTTTCTATGCAACTTTTGCACAAAATTCATATCTAATATAATAAAATATACATTGATAATGATAATAAAAAAGATTTCATTTTAAGGTACAATTGTTGATTTTATGAAAATTTAATTTTAAAATATATTTTCATTCGTTTATTTATACAATGAGTTATACAAAAATGGCGCAAATAGTAGCCTGGACTGTTAAGATAAATGAGTACAAAAATTAGAAATTATTAGGTAGATTTTGATACTAATAGTTTTCCGAAAGTACATCAAACTATTTTCCTAAAACAGTTCTTTTCTCAAAAATCACATTGAAGCTTTTCAACGAAAGACCAATTAATAGTTTTTCCCTTAATTACAAAATATACTGTTTTTAGGTTAATATACATTTTGAGTTGGTTTTTTACGATTTGTGGCCGAAATATGCATCCTATAGAAAAAAGTGCAATGTAAAAGTTGTACATAGTTAAAAAATCAAAAACTTTTGTAGTAATCATGTTTCAACATAACCTCAAAATTATCGAGAAAAACGCTAGTAGTAGGGCTATGCCATTACTAGCTCAATATGGCCGCCATTTCCGGTTTAAGCCACGCCCCCTTTTCAAGATGGCCGCCTCCCCCTTCACTTTTTAAGACACGCCCCTTGGCCATTTCCGGTTGTTGGCGCCCAGATGGCGGCAATAGATAACGTCTGGCGCCAGTTGATGACGTCACTGTCTGGAGGATCAAGGTCAAGATGGCTGCTTCCTGTTGATGACGTCACTGGTCCCTGGGGTATGGTGTATGCTTCCGGTTGATGACGTAGGCCAAGATGGCTGCTTCCTGTTGATGACGTCACTGGTCCCTGGGTTAGGGTGGATGTTTCCTCTTGATGACGTAGCCAAAGATGTCTGGCGCCAAGATGGCGGTAATAGATAACGTCTGGAGCCAAGATGGCGGTAGTAGATAACGTCAAATAGTCAAAAAACCGTTTTTTTTTTCGATTGAAAATTATGCTTTTTTTAATTTAAATTCGTATAAAATCAAAAAATAAATTTCCTTAAAAAGTAATTACAGCACAAATCGTAAAAAACCAATATCCAACCCTCAAAACTATTTACCCACCCCTTTTGGAACTTTTACTCAGTATTCTTGATTTTTCTTAATTTACTTACAATTTACACACATATTGCTAAGAATTTTCAATGAATTCCGGCATTTAAAATCGGTCTACATGTTATATACTTTACATTTTTAATAATAACTAAAACACCATCTAAAAAGGAAAATATATGAATTTTTATCGATAAATAACTTGAGGCAATTAAAACACACGTTAAATCTTAACCGTTTTCTGAGTTAATATTTTCGTTTAATTGTGATTTGCAAATCAAAATGGACCTTCGCGAAATCACAATCATTTAAAATTATTAAACCAGAGATAAAGCACAGTAAAATACAATAAAGGAAAGTTTTGGCATGTATGTTGCTCATTTAAAATGTAATTTAATTTTGTGTATGTTTAGTGTATGTTTTCATGACAATGACATATCTCGTTAAATGCCTGTTTTCGAATATGTCTGAAAAAGTTGACAACAATTGAGAAATTTTTTTTAAAATGTTTACGTGGTATGTTTTAAGATTTAAAATTGATTTCTGTAATTCCTATAGTGGTTTGTCCTTTTAAATACTCTCCTTTCTTAAACTATTTTAAATTTTTGACGTTTCTACTTTTGTCATGTCAATTTTTTGAAAACTAAAAGTCAAAACGTCAAAAATTAAAACAATTTAATGTATTATTGAGTTTTGAAAAATAGGTTGAAATCTCTAGATATGCATTTTAACAAAAATAGAATTCTGTACTTATTTAAAATATTTGGAAACTTTTTTTTTACTGTTAGTAATGAAAGAATCCAGGGGTGTATTTGAAAGAATTCTATCCACTACACGTTTCTCTATTTAACTCTAAATTTATTTAAAATATATCACGACATTCCTGTTATGAATTTAGTTGAGCAATTAACATTTAAAAATCTAATACTTGAAATTACCAAAACCAAATATTTTTAGATGTACATTAGATTTAATATAAAATCAGGATTTCGAATTTTTTAGCTCCATATCCATATTACAAAAGTAAAATCAATTCTATACTGAATTAAAAGTAATTATTTAGAAATAAAAAGAAGGATAATAAAAGCACAAATTCTATCCTTTAATAAAATATTTGTCATTTTTGATTAGATTGTATACTTATAATACATAGTTTTATTCCTTACATTTGTTTTTAAAGTGCAATACTCGGTAAAAAATCGCATATATACTGTTTTAAAAATTTTTAAAATTAAATAAAATTAATACTAAAGTTTGAAATTATAAATTATGTACAAAATCACAATTTTTCTTTAAATAGTTTAATTCTTTTAACATTTTTTTAGTCTTATAAAAATTGTCTCTAAACAGATTCAAAAATCCGAAGATAATAGATACTATAAATCTCAATCCCAACCCTCACAAAATTCGACAAAATGAAAGCTTGTTTAAACAATTTGTGATTAATATAAATTGGTTATCCACGGAGATTCACAGGCTTGGCTCTTGAATAATCAATCCAAGCCTTTGAAGAAACAATCCAAGGTTTCATAGTACAGAAAGCTTTAATTTTCAAGCTTTTTTAAGCCAAGCTTTCAAGCTTTTGAGGATGATATTAAGTTGCTCAGACTTTTTGATTCAATTTCTCTTCTCATGGAAATAAAACCACTTATTTTAACGAAGGGGGCTTTAATGACATAATAAAATATATAATAAAAAATTTACTATAGAAACAGAACACTTGATAATCTTACAAAAATATGACATCAACATAGGACACGGAGAAAGGTTTTGAAATTGAAGGTGTCAAAATCTGTTTCCATCATATTTTTGTGACGTTTCTGGGAACGAATTTTTAAAAAGGATAGCGCATTTGGATATTATAAGAGAATTTATACTTCCTCATAAATGAAGTTTTCTTAATAATATTATCATAAAAAAAGGCAGATAAAAACTTATGATATAAACAACCCCTAGCAACGTTAACAACTAGTGTTAATATGAATTGCACAGACCTCTTAGTTAATCACATCGTCAAAAATAGTAGGTGAATACAAAAGTTATTTAAAAAAAATTTTTTTTTGGATGAAAAAGGTCAAAATTGGATAAATATGGGACTCACTTGGTGTATAAATATACCTAATATAATATTAATAATTCGGAACCTACTATTAAATTTACAATTGAAATTGAAAATAATAAAAAATTACCATTTTTTGATATACTAATACACAATAATAACAATTGTATTGAAACATCAGTTTTTAGAAAAGAAACACATACAAATAGATATCTAAATTTTAATTCAAACCACTCAATTTGTGTTAAACGAGGTATTGTCAAATCCCTTTCCGATAGAGCAAAAACAATTTATTCAAATGACAATATTTTAAATAATGAATTATCACTTGTTAAATCTGTCTTGATTAAGAACAATTACCCAAGTAAATTTATAAATCGTGAACTTTACAGAGACATCAAAAATAAAGAAATAAAGAACAAAATTTAAATCCCCCAATACTTCATTCAAATATAGTAAAAATCCCTTTTATTCCAAAATTATCCGAAAAAATTAGAAGGATTGACAACAAATTTAATTTAAAAACAGTTTTTCAAACTAATAATACATTAAAATCTTTAATAGTAAATACAAAACTTTTTAATGAAATTCAAAATACAAAAAAATTGTATTTACAAAATTCCATGCGAATGTAATAAATTTTATATAGGAGAAACATCTAGACCTTTTCATATTAGACTTAACGAACACCAATCATACAAAAATATGTGAACATGCATGGGATTTTGGTCATAAAATACAATGGAATTATTCAACTCGATTGTTAAAAAGAACCTAATAATTATAACCGCAAAGTTAAAAAAGCAACATTGATATGCTTAAATAATAACAAATGTGTTTCTAATTGTTAAAAACGACTTTCAATTAAGAAATCCATGGAAAGCTTGACTTTCAAGGCCAAGCTAAACTTTTAGATTTCAAGCCAAACTACTTGGCTTGGTGAATCCCTAGTTATCCAACGTTTCATCTAACCTACTTTAAATCTGTACCCACTTGACTTTAATTGAAGAAACCATTTTGACGTTAATTTCACGTATTTTGGCAAAATTACACACCATTTGTTTGGTATATTCAATTTGGATTCGATGTTTATAATATATCATACACTTTTCTTTTAATAGTATTGAAATATTTTGCTGTCCAACGGAATAATAATAGATAAAATACAAGATATTTTTGAAGTTTGCCTACACTTCATTCCTTAATTTGAACACATATTTCTTGAATATGTTTATTGAACGATTATTTGTCGATTTTGTAAGTGTTGGAACAATTATTTGATAAAAAAATCAATCGTTTTAAAGCAGGCCACTTAAGTATATATAAATAAAAATTCTTAAAATTTGTTAACATATAATATGGATTAGGAATTAAACTTTACAACTATACCCAATTTTAAAATTTGACTGGTCAAATTTATACTTTGTTATTGACCAATCTACTGTGATTTAAATGTATCGAACAAATATATCGATTCTCATCAGTTTTTAGGAAGGTTGATTCTAGTAATAAAATGAATGTATAACTATAATCTTATACTGTTTGGTTTAATTGGGAAATTTTTAAATGAAGCAAATTTTTTAGCAACATTTATACACGGTGTCTTGTGATCGTAAGATTATAATAAAACATTTCTAAATGTGCTGATAACTGTAAACCAGTTTTCTGCGTTATTTCTGGAACTGATCAGAGCGTTTGACAGAATTCTTAAGGCTAGTACACACTCGTAGACAAAATCGCGCAACTCGTATCTATAATCGGGAACAAATAGCTTGTTCTGCAACTACCTGTAGACAAAAATCACAAGTCTATGTTCTCCCGCCACAGATGGAAAACTTGAGACATATTGCGCAACATTTCTTAGTGTGGACCTGCTTGATACTACCTGTGTCGCCCATACAGGTTGTATTTGTTGACTGTTCGTTTTGAAATAGATACACAACGTGTTGAAAATATTACCCAAAACTCTCTTTCTTAAAACAATGTCTTAAAACAAAAAACTATCACGATCCGAAATTTAAAGACTCGTTTTTTAATTTAATTAAATTAAATTTTTTTCTGTTTAATGCACTCTCCGTATAAGTACTAAAATCTTACTCGAAGAAAAAGCAACGTTGCCACGTCTTAGAATTTTTTCGGGGGAAAATTAGACGTATCTCGAAGAATACGGAACACAATGTGGTCCTCGAGGCATTATTATTAATTGAAGATTTTCATACTTCACATTGTTTATGGGAAGTCACATCGGTGGATTATAAAAAGAGGCTAACATTGGAAGATATGAAACCTCGGCTTCTGAAGTGGAAAAAAAGCTCCGCAATTTATTATTATTATTATTTATTATCGCGGAAACTAGTTTTTGGCTGAGTTGAACAGGCGGTGTACGTATGACAAATGTTCTAGATCAACTTGGATTTGTTTCGCATTAGTCTACAGACAAAATCGGCGATTTGTCTATAGACAGTCGCACGATTTTATCTACGAGTGTGTACTAGCCTTTAGGGCCACATTAAAATATCTGTTTTAACACTAATTACCAAGAAAAATCTGGAAAGTAAAGAATTCACTTTAGTGTTTTATTCCTCACATTGGTCCTGAAAATAAATAAATAGTGCAGAGAAGAATTTCATATATAGAAAAATTAAAATACTCCTTGTTTTTAAATGTCGGATAAATTAAACAATATTTAGCTAAAAGAGTATACAGGGTGGCGCAAATTTAATTGAACACTTATTGAACCGTTATAGATAGAAAGTTGATTCAATGGAGGAAAAGATGTGTATTTTCAAGACGAATTTATTGGTTATTTCAAAATTAAAATATCAGGTCCGGTTTCTGCGATATTTGGGAAAAACCGAAATTGACAATTTTCGTTTTATTTAATTAACGCCCTATTTTTTTAAGATAGAAAAAAATTTTATTGGGCTTTTTTATTGGAGGCCACATAACGCTGAATATAGCGTATCCAATTTTTTAAAACAACGTTTCGTCTTTGAACATTAACTATTTTTTTAAATACGGACCTGTACTTTTTATTTCATTTTTGAAATCCCCGTTTTTTTTTCTATTCAACCACGTAAAACACTTAATTTTTTTATTACAATGAACGTACAGGTCCGTATTTAAAAAAATAGTTGGGGGTAGCCCTTCAAAGACGAAACGTTGTATTAAAAAATTGGATACGCTATGTTAAGTTGTATTTGTCCTTCAATAAAAAAGCTTTATAACTTTTTTTTCTGTTTCAAAATTAAGGTGTAATTAAATAAAACAAAAATCGTCAACTTTGGTTTTTCCCAAATATCTCAGAAACCGGACCTGATATTTTAATTTTGAAAAAACTAATTAATTTGTCTCGAAAATACGCATCTTTTTTCCTATTTAACCAACTTTGTATCTATAACGGTATAAATAAAAAACATAAGAAGTAGGAAATTAATGATTTGAAAATAATAATAATAAAATAAAATAAACTGAATACATTATTGCAAATCTTTGTTAATAAAAATTGTTAAATTCATTTTATACTGATTTACACCAAAAAAAGTTTGTTTGCATAACAGCGGAAATGTGGTCAAGGGTGAAGATATTGCTTTCTAACGTATGTCTCTTCGGTCATAAACACCATGTATAATAAAAATATACAAAACATTAATTTCTCAAAAAGAGAATCCAGATATGTCATAAAATATGTATATTTAAAGAGTATTGCAAAAATACAATGTAAAATGCAAAAATAGTCCAGTAGTGTATAGGCATATCATATTTCCAATTTCAGCTTTACCTTGTTATATATTACACTCATTTAGAGTATAGCTCTACTATATAGGATCTATAGACGATATATTGTTATAACTTTGTGAATATACACTATACCTTGTTAAAGAGTTATCATATGAATATAAAACATATTTTTGTTTTTCTGCTATTTTCTATTTCCGACAGTTATAGAAAAACAAAAATAAAAACTGATTTACAAATTAAAATATCTGCTGGCTAGAAGTTTGCATAATTCAGTCATGTGTTTATATTTTCACCTTTTTACCAAAATAATATACAGGGTGGTCCTTAAGTAATTGTACATAGAAGTATGGTAGATTCCTCACTTTAAAATATTACGATTTGAACCAACTTGTTCTAATAAAATGTTGCTAATAAGGAATATACAGGGTGTTAAAGGTTAAATTTTAAGATTTATTTTTTGCAATAACTTTAGCGTTTTTGTATGTATGCATAAAAATTTGGAATTGGGGGTTTTTGGGCACGAGAAATCAGAGGTCATATTCGGATTCAGGAGGTCATTTTTCATAAGAATCAGCAAAAATGGTGTCAGAGCCAGAAAAAAATTTTTTTGCCGACCAGTGTAATCGTTAAGCTAATCCCTAAAATGCGATGATCTCGTAAACCGTTAAGTTTTAAGGTTAATAAGAAGTATACTTTTTTTCTACTAAAATAACGTGGCTTTAATATTCTTTTACAAAAATAGCGCTAACTTAAAGAGCAAAAAAGTTTATTGCACATTTATGTCACAAATTTGGCCTAACTAGCGCCCTCTACAAATTACATCGAAATAGATAACAGATTATGATTTCTCGTGCCCAAAAACCCCCAGTTCCAAATTTTTATGTATTCATATCCAAAAACGCTAAAGTTATTGCAAAAAATAAATCTTAAAATTTAACCTTTAACACCCTGTATATTCCTTATTAGCAACATTTTATTAGAACAAGTTGGTTCAAATCGTAATATTTTAAAGTGAGGAATCTACCATACTTCTAAGTGTACCTTTAAATTAATTAAGGACCGCCCTGAATAATAATAACATACTCCTGAACCCCAGAAGCAGAGTTTGTGAGGGGGCGGAACGGCTATTGCTTTACAGTTGTGGGGAAACTCAGAAAAACCTCACCATGAAGCAATTCGATATTACATTATTGAAATCTAATCAAAACATTAAAATTTACTGGTGATACGGTGACAAATATAACATGCATTAACTTTCCAACTAGTGACTGAATTATGAAATCAGAACTGATTATTTTAGTTAGTATAATGGATTTATTTATCGTTTTTATTTAAAAAAATCAAGATTGATTTTACTATTTTAATAAAATCTGTCTAGTTCTTACTTGAAAACGTTGTCACAATGAGAAATTGGTAAAAAAAAACCAAACCAACTTGTTTTACTTCTGTCAAGTTTTACCTCGTGCTTATTCTGATATCGATTAACTTTTCCATATTAAAAACATTCTTTGTTAGGTTTTCTTCTCCTTCAATGGTGAATTAATCCAGGACTTGTATTAACCCTGGATCAACTCACGACTGATCTATCAACCCGACTAGCCCCTAACTTGTAACGTGCTAGTGAATGTCAACTTACTTTAATGGCAAATTTAAATATCAAATGTATTGTTATAGAAAACAAAACAAGCTCACTGCGGTTTTGATTTTTAGTCAATTTCATTGACACACAACAGGTGGAATCACAAAGGAACAATTGGCATCGTAATCCACGTAAAATATTCATGTTGACTAAAGTGGTACCTTGTCATCTGTCACTTGTCAAACTTATCATCGCTCCTGTTTGTGAAATCTCCGTTAGAAATATTTAAAGAATGTGAAATTACACTAATTTCCTGAGCAATTTCCCCAATATCAGAAAAATAATCTCATTATAGGTTATAAGTTGATATTATTAGTTATGAATCTAATAAAGAAAGAATTGAGAAAGGAAGCTGTTAGTTTCTAGTGACCCCAGGTAGCATTACAGTGACAGAAACTGATATCGCCACCTCGATTGGGTGGCTCTTACGTAATAATCACTAAATCTCCCTCTACACAGTAAGAATAACTTTACTCACTTAATAGTTTTATATTTTGGTGCCACTGAAGGTGTTTGAAACGTTATAACAACTAAGCGAGACTACCTCAAAGTTGTAGAAACATTAAAGTGGAAAATAATAGTTACGGCCACCAAAAAACCGTATCACTTAACTACTACTTAGAAGTGGCAGTGATCTTAAAGTGAGCGTGATAGTTTTAGTGTCGTTTTGGGAACCATTAATATACCTTAAAAGTAGCGGAACTTGATTACATGATTGCAGTAATTCTCACCACTTTAAGGAAATAATATGCAGAGCAAAGAACGAGCTACAAATCAGAAAGACATGCGCAGCGAACAAAGTTTCGCGTTTAGTGTCGACCACCACACCACCACGTAGCTGCCACCAAGAAAGTCCCCATTTTAGTCACTGCCACGTTATAGAACCGTTTCCATTACGTGGCAAATACTTTACACGAAAAATGCTACTTGGGACTAGATACGTCAATTTATCTCATGTTTGTTCTTAAAAATGATTTTAGACGTACAATTTACATAATTAGTACTAGTTTTAATTAACGTATGATCTAAAAACTTTCATCATTTTTTAAACCAATTTTATGACTCAACAAAACGTTATGCTAAGATTTATTTATAAATATATACTTTTGGCAATTTAACCTTATTTGAAAAAATCTTTTTAATCAAAAGTACATTTTTCCAAACAATCTTCACCTAATTCTTATTGTGACAACTCTGTTTAAAAATTTGTATTTTTAATTTTTTTTTAACTTTTTGTATCAGTAAAACACTTTCTCTTGTAGCTTTATAATTATTTGTTAAATGCTGTTTTTATTGTTGAAACTATTGCAAATGTTTGTCAACAATGAAAACATCGTACCAATTTGTATTATGTATGAAAAATGAAAGAGGTTGTTAATGGTGTATCTTGTAGATTGTTATTAATAGAAAAATTTTATTATTATAGTACACTAATACGATGAAGCCAGTTTATGGTATGTTAATTTTTGCTGACAATATAACATGTATAAATAAAGGAGTTTTTATTTTTATCCACTCACAATTTTTTCCCAAAAACCAGGCTAATTTGAGAACAAATATATTGGAAATGTAGACCACGAATTATAACTATCTGAGATGATAACCAAAAAGGACCCTATGTCATCAAATTTCTGTTCAATAGACGAGATTCTCAATCAAAAGCAGTCAGTATTAAGTCAGCAGGATGTTTGTCGGGGCCCCCTTTTATGTTAGCAACCCTACTGACAGGTGTCAAAAGGGGAATGTTGGCAACCCTGATGACAAATGAGAGGTGTCAAAAGGGGGCGTGGCTTAAAAGTTGAGGAGTGGGGTGGTCTTTAACTACCCCATACCTACTATTTGAAACATCAGGCAGAAAAACAATGCTGAACTTAATATTCCCAATGCAGACAGGACATTATAAGTCCAGACCCACACCAACAAACTCCCAATGGAGAAGTTTTTCTTCAATTCGACTCTGGGGATTCCAGGATTTTAATTTAAAGGAAGTGAAGAACACATTGTCCATGACCTTTTCATAAAAGGATTTTTCTTTCATTTCTGCCAGCGTTTGTATAGAAAAATGTATCGATACGATATGAGACTTAAATGTATATACTGCTGTTCCAATATCTAAAGAAAACACCCTATAGATATTTCTGTTCCAACTTAGATATGTCAAGCTGGCGAATAGTTTGTTGTGCACTGTATATCTTGGTAGTTATTTTTGTAGGTTGACGATTTGTAATGAAAGAAAGCACTTTTACCTTTTAACTAAATTAAGTAACAACTAACTGTTTAACAAGTTTAACAAAAATCAACAATGATATGCAATATAAGCAAAATGCTGAATAAGTAACACCCACTCAGACACCCACCACCATTATTGCCACCTTCAGCCCCTCAGATCTTTTTGCTGCGGCTGAAGAGGCTAGGAAAGCCCAAGGATGAAGTGAGATAGATATATAAAATGTGTGAAAATGGTGTCCAATTTATGCTGCGATGCCTGGGCGTACCGTGACACAATATATTTATTTCTTTTAACGATTTTAATTTTACCACGTCGGTTACATAGAAAATTTAAAATACTAATGAAAATATATTTATTTAATCAAACGAGTAATCGTAAAAAAATTGACGATCACACCTAGTGTTCGTCAATGCAGGATCAAGGGGAAATTCATCATTTCTATGCAAATATGTTGTTTTTATCAGGCTGTTCTGTGACAAATACATTCGGGATTGAGGTAGGAATAGGGAACTAACTACAAATTAAACACTGATGAATTATTAGTTGTATCATCCTGAAATAAAAAAAATAGCGTTGGTGTAGTAGGAACCTTCTACGTTTAGATAAATCGTGAAAAATATATAAACCGTTTTAATCTTATCGAACCTACAACAGAAAAAATTGTTAGTAAATATCAACTAATGAAAACGTTGGCAGCAGTAACAAATTTCTACATCCACTTTTTTTTGTGAAGCAAGCCTCGTTTTATTTTTTTTTCTACACTACGCTACATTAAAATTATATACATTCATAATCCACAAAGCAGGCGAGAACGCATTGACAGTGAAAAGATATACAAATCGAATCAAATAAGTAATTAGTTAAGACTACATATAGAACACAAAAATACAAAATTAAAATTTTAATAAAAGTTACAAGATTAATGGGAAATTACTAGAGTTTAAGCAGTCGGTATTATGGAAATGTTGATTGCTTAAAACATTCAACATATTCTCAAAAGATTGGTTTGACATAAATTTAGGCCATAATGTTTAAACAATATTACTGGAAGTACCTTATTTCAAGTGAAAAATGTTTGCATTTTACTAAAGCTTCGCCAAAGTATTTTTAAATCTTATAGCCTAAATTTATTAAAAAAACAAATAAATATAGGTATATTTCCTCGATATTGATTTTGCATCTTTTTTCAAATATTTCCTTCCACTTGGTTTATACTCAAAGTCATTGTCACGGAAATGACTTGAACAAATAAAAGCATTTTTAGGTAGGACCTTCACTTCCTCAAATCCTAACAAGGAGTACCAAATCTTTCTCCTTTCAACATTTGCAGGAAACCTAAAAGTCATATGTCTTCGTATAACTGTTTAAATGAAAAATTAATATTACCTAAATACTTAGGTAGTTTGGCGGAAAAACAAAATGTGTTTTAATTTTTTTAACAAAATATATGAAACCTACATAATTATAGGTCGTTGCAATAAGTTAAAACAATCATTTAGGCATTATTAAAGAGTGTATACAGTCGATAAAATAGTAATTCTACGCACCTGAGCTTTGTTTATAATCTTACATCTAACTTACCGATGAAATGATAAATCGGGATTTAAATAATCCATTTTGTTGCACACAACACACTTATGAACCATATTTTTCTAATAAATCAATTTAAACCAATAAATTCAATGTGAAAAAGAAAATTATAATGCTAAAACCTATGAAACACAATAATAAACATCCGGATTTGTGTGAAAATGGCAGCCACTATTTCACTACGAAACATTCTATCTGCTGGTTTCATTGATAAAGATAGAACGTTTGATAGCGCTTAGCTGCCGCTTCTAACAAATTTCCGTAGAAATGGGTTAAATTTAAATCGTGGTAAAGTATCTATGTCAATATTTATCTATCAATAAGATTTGTTGTGTAATTAGTTACGAAAATTAGTGTTAACGTAGATGTACAATTATTTTGGCGAAAAAAATTATAATAACTTTGACAACATTGAAACTAGAAATATAAATTTAATAACACAGCGCTTAGACTGTTACTTGTTATTGGCGCGGGCCGAAATGTAAACAAACTCTATCTTATTCTCCTATATCTATGGTTGGCACAAATGTTAGATATCACTTATCTGGAAATTTTTACACCATCAAAAGAGAATATGAGAATGAGTTAAAAAGAGAGCATTATGAAGTACTTTCATTAACCTTTTGCAAAATAATATAAAAACTTCAGATAGTATTGTTTTATCATTTTAACAATGCTATAGTAGTTTACGATAATTAAAATTGTTGTGGAATAATTGAATTCTCTTAATTGAATTCGAACAATTGACGCATTCGGATAATTGGCTTCCAATAAATGAATTGAAATAATTGTTTTCATGATAATAACAAGAAGCAATCAAAGAACCAAAATATATGTAGGATACACAAACATTTTATTTTCCAATTTTATTTGAAAAAATTTATTTAGTGTGTTCATCTATTTTTACAATATACAGGGTGTAAAAGAAATGGGTACAAATATTTAAATTGTGTAAAAATAAATTCTAGAATTTATTATAAATTAAAAATATCGGTTATGGGTACCACATAGACCTCGGAGTTGAAATATTTGTACACATTTCAATTACACCTTGTGTAACATAATGCAGAATGAAAGACTTCTGCCTCAACCCATGAGGTTGTGCTGAGATATATATCCCAAACCCACGCCGATATTGATGTTGTCTCAGATACAATAATTGAACCTCTTGTTGTAATTTATTATTTTTGTATTTTGACTATATTTTTAAACACTTTTATGATGTGCTACAAAAATAAATACTTTTAAAACAGCCACTGTAAAAATTGCACTAAAACATTTTATATTTGTTGCTCTTACAGGGTGTTTCGTAGATAAAGGGAGATATTTTAAAGGTAAGTAGAGGTCAGATAGAGGATTCTAAATAACCCATATATTATGGGTCTCTTGGCTTCCATAACCGAGTTACAGGGTGTTTTATCAATTATGCATAATTATTCATTTGTCCAGAACTTTTGAATCACTCAGTATATTTTTTCCAATTTTGCACACAGCTTACACTTATCACGAATAATGTACTTCATTATTGAGAGATATGAAAATCCAGGTTCAGCTTTAGGAAAAATTGAAATATATTAAAAATATCAAAACAACACTGTATATTATAATTTGAATATTTCCATTTTAGATTTGAATAGAGGGGAAAAACTGAATTGAAACAAGTTGTTGTTGTTATCCCGCCATCCATTCAAATGGGAAAATTTTGAAACAAAGTAAAAGTTTAGAGAAAAAAAACAGAGAAATTACCCATAACTTTTCTGCCAAACCTCGTATCTAAAATTTAAAACCTATATAGAGTCTATTGTTTGTTTTCCAGTACGTAGTTAATTTTTACCATGTCATAAACGCACCGTTTGAGTGAAACATGATTTTTTATTATTATTTTTTATTTTAATTAAAAATAAAAAATTAATTATTATATAAAACAAATAGTTTATTGTTTTAACTTCTTAACACTTCGGTGTTGACCAAATAATAATGCTTTTTCCAGTGACCATTCTAGTAGTTTGTATTATCCCTAGTGTTTATCTAAAAGTTCATCAAAATTCCAAACCTGTTAGTGATATTGAAACTTCTACACTGCTACCAATAGAACATATAGGCAAGGTAGGCTGTTTAATATTATTCTTGTTAAATTAGAAGAATGAGACCCACGGAGCACGATTTTAGATTTTTCTTCACCACCTTTTTGACGTTTACTATTATCAAAGAGTACACCATCTAACAAGAGGCGAAAGCTTGATCGGCTCCCTTGATGTTGGATAGACACAATATTGAGAGGAAATTCGTAAAACCGAACTACACTAAGAAAAGTAATAGTGTTGATGAATATACCTCCCCCGTTTAGTAGTCTTTTCTATTTTTTTTTTTGCGATTTCATAGATTGGAGGTCCCTCTTTCACGTGATCACTATATGAAAGCTAAGGGAGTTACGGAAGGGGGTTAATTAACATGTAAAGATAAGGGAAATCGGTTTTTCGCATGTAACTCGCTGGGTTTTATTCGGATCGAAACGACTTATAGATATAAAATAAAGTGCTCGCGAGAAGGCATAAACTGAATTTCAACCCGTCCAAATCGGTCTAGCGGTTCTCGAGATATTGCGATTTGAAAGGGATTTTCGCCGCGGCAAGAACACACCTAGAACCGTGTTCGCGTTTTTCGCAGGGAAAAAAGTGATTTCGAGACTTGATTTTTTTTCCTCCGATAGATAGTCATGACCCAAGCATTGTGTCCAAACTTCAAGTAGCTAGTTTAATTTGGGGGAGAGGGGAGGGCAAACACTGATTAATCTTTGGCTCGAAGTAACTTTTTCTATATTATTCTTTCTAAATTAAATAAGAAACAATGCTTTATTTCAGTTTTTCAAGCAAATACATGAAAGAAAGAAAGAAATTTATTGCATACAACGTATATAGTCAGTACAATAAAAAAACAAGAACCAAGAACGCATGAAACATCGTATCAATACAAAAAACATATATTATTATTAAATTCCATCTCAATCCGACTTACGCTGCGGACACACACAACGATTTGGGTTGTACGATAAAAAGTTCCATGCATAATTTTCTTTCGCCTCTTGTTAGATGGTGTACTCTTTGCTATTATATCAGTAGAAAAACCAGAATTTTTAGGTATTTGTCGTAATCTTTAATTTTGCGTTTGTAATTTCTGTATATTTTTTTTTAAATAACAAAATTTTCATTTTTGCCGTGGAAACACTGCATTTAAATAAAAAGATTGAACAAAAATTACTCAAAAATCTATGAGGCGAAGAAACCACGTACTATTTTAACGGTTGATTTATATATTCACTTCATGGGCGGATCCAGCCGATTTTCAAGGGGGTGGGGGGCTGTCTTTCATCCGCGGGGGGGGGTTATGGAATATCTCCTGTCTCCTATCTTGGTACAATTTTATAACATATTTCATACTGTTATTGTTATGTAAATGATTTCAAGTCTAAATTAAAATAAAAACATGACCGACAGCCCCCCCTGGATCCGCCCCTGATTCAATTTCGTCTATTAAAATATTTCATATTTTCAGAAATCTTTTCAAATTGGAGGTAAAGGAGTTTTAAATTTCGATACAAAGGAACTAAATCTGAACATGTTTGGACATCGTATACAAATGGGAGGAATTGGAACTGTAAGATTTGACGGAAAATTTCGGGTGAAACTACCAGATAACCTCGATGCCATAAATATCAACTTTGACCAGATTTTGAGTCCGGTCGTCGACAAGAGTGAAGATACAGAAGAAATCTAATACACAAACATATTAGTTCATAATTAAAATATACTAGTATTATTTATTTTCTCTTATATTAAATACATTTAATAAATCATTGTTTACATCATTTACTGTTCAAACAATTTTAATGTACCTGAAATTACTTTTTTATCGAAATATTTCATACTTATATACAAATCGCCTTCCAAAACTTATATAAGTTGTTGAAATAATACATTTTTTGAAAATACCTTTCATTCCTTTGACATTCTAGTAATGTTGGTTGCCTACATTTGTATGTTACTGTTGACAAAGTACGACAGAGATATTTTCGTAGTCATTTCTAAAACCAGAAAGGGGTATTTTGATAATTCCTTAAAATTACTTTATTTGACATTTTGTCAAAAGGGTTTTTTGTAAAAAAAGGGTTTAAGCACCATTTTTCCATCATATATACTAGCGCCCTCAGAAAGGCTGACATGAAGATGTGAACTAACATGCTGTCATTTGTCATTTCCTATTCATTTTGGTGTTTTTGTAAACAAATATGTTCTGTTGATAAATGATAAATGATAAATAGTTTTTATTGATTTTATTTAATGAGTTCAAAATAAAAAAATGCCTTTTAAAGGACCACCGGTTTGTTTAAAATGTGAAACAAATGAATCTCCACTTTGGACGAATGCAGAAAATTTAGGTGCAATTTGTTTAGATTGTGTAAACGAAGCTAAAGATAATCTGAAAACTGAGTTAGAAACTGATGAAGAAGAAACTAAAGTTACTAAACGAAGACAAAGGCATACCAGGTCTTACAGAACCCGGTTGAATCCTTTTGCTGTACCCAAAACATCGGCCCCAAAAACAAGGGGACGCAGAGGTTTGTTAAAGAGGACACCAGTTAAGGCGCCTGTAGCTGTAGCTACTACGGTGACCAGTGAATATGTATTTTATAAGGTAAAAACAAATTTTTTAATGTCCATGCAATAAGTGTAAATATTAAATCCCCAAAAAAACCTATGAAATAGTACCCATACAAGAAGTCAATATGTGAAATCCGCAAGGATCACATCTTTTGAATCTTTTTGTAAACGATTTATCTGTGTACTTGAACGCTAACAAATGCTTCATAATAACTTTCAATAAAACTCATGCTCAAATTGAATAACAGTATAAAGAAATTAAAGATCGAGGGGTGATTTTTCGATAATAAATTAAATTTCATTCCTTTATTTATTTTTATCTCAAAAAAAAATAATAAAATCAAATTTTAATTTTTATTTTTTCCACAAATCTTATATTTTTCTTTCATTTCTTTTCGTTTACTTTAATTCTCTTCCTCTGCTATTCCCAAATTCATTTTTATTTCTTCTTTTAAATTTTCTTCCAATATCCAAAAATATTTTTTTAATTTCATCTTCCATCTATGATAATTTCTTTTCAAATTGTCTATTTCCTTCTGTATTTCCTTAATTCTCTCTTCTGCTTTATTCTCGTCTTGTTTTTGTTCTTCTCTTAATTTTGTTCCTGTCTCCTTCACACTTTCTTCTATTTGTTGATGAAATTCTGTTTAAGTTTCATACCATTTTCTTTCTAGATTTTCCATCCTTTCTCGGGTGTCTTGTACCCCCAATTTAATTGTCTTGGTTTCTTCTTTAATGTCTTGCTTGACTTCTTTTACTTCTTTTTCAATTTTTTCTTTGAAAATCTCTTCTTTTTCTTGCATTTCTTTTATTGTTTTTCTTTCAATTTTTTTAACCTCTTCTTTATTTGTTTCTATTTTAGTTTAAATTTTTTCTATTCTTGAATTGAACTCGTTCTCAGTTTCTTTTAATTTTATCTCTTGTGACACCTCTACTTTATCTATTCTAGCTATCATCTCCACTCTTATTTCCTTTTTCGTCTCTTCTATTTTAATTTCAGCATATAAAGTTGACTCTTCTATTTTTTTAAAACATTCGCTACTTCTTGTTTGCCTCTTTCATCATTTTTCCCATAAACATTTTTTCCATAGATTATTCTATTCTTATATTCGGTTGGCGTTCTACTTCTATAGGTATTGACTGTCTTTCGTATTCATTACTTTCATTATCATTATATTCTTCTTCTTGCGCATCTATTATTTTTTCTCCAATAATATTTATTTGCATTTTCTTATCTCCTTGTCCTTCCTCTTCTGACAATGGTAGTATGTCTTCCTCTTCCTGTGCTTGTAAACCTATTCTTCTCCCACTTCTAAGATCAACCATTATCTTTTTTTAAGTCCTTTTTACATAATTTTATTTAATTCGTTTTTTACACCATAACAATATTTTTTTCAAGACTGCTATTATATTTATTGGATATATTTAATGTGTATACTTATATCCTTTACCCTTTAGGGTAGTTACATTCAAGTTGGTGACATTGTATCAATGAGAGATGTTGAAGGTGACACATACTATGCTCAAATAAGAGCCCTTATGACTGATCAGTATTGCATTAAAAGTGCTGTCGTAACTTGGCTACTTCCAACACAAGAAGCTCCACCACCAAATGAAAAGTTTGACCCAGCTACTTACATCATTGGTGAGTATTGTGATTCTCAAAACAACACTCTGTATATCAGATTTTGGAAGAAAATAATTCATAATTAATTTGTTTATGTTTCCGTCAAAATTCTACCAGTAAAAGTTTCGAGGTAAATCTAAATATTTTCAGAAAAAATTAATTTTTGTTGATTGAAATCCGTTGTTAAATTATTTCAACGGGTTTTTCAGCTTCATTTATCAGTTTTGCTGATAGATTGTAAAATATTTGCTAACTGTTTTTAACTATTTGGTTATCAATGAGCTTTCCATATAGTTAAACTAAAGTGTTTGTTTTTTTTTGTGTAAAAGGTCCAGAGGAAGACATTGCCAGGAGCTTGGATTCAATGGAATTTGTAATGCACTCTCCGTCAGATTACTATAAATCCAAAACTACACCTTACCCCTCGCCCGTGGCCACCGCTGAACCAGGGTATATATGGACATCAATTGACACCTTAAAAAATTTACAAATTAAAATTAGTTGATATTAAATAAAAAATTTCGTATTTGTGCTTTAACCATTATTTATTGAATAATTTCAATATTTTATAGTTGTTTTATTTATTTTTAATCACATTTTTTTTCTTCCCTAAGTAGTGGGGTAGTGATAATAAAGTATTGGTATGTAAACCACCTGGAAAAGTGAAATAATCAATTCACATTTCATTTTTTTCGGTACTACAGGAAAGGAAAAAGTAACGTAACCATGGATGTGCTGTCAAGCTTACAATGGTAAGCAAGTGATATACTGGTTACTCGTTTATGTGTACAGTTTGTTTCTTCAGACTTTAAGCTTTCCAGCTATCGATGATATGAAATTAATTTTCAATTTCGTGCTTTTTATCTCTCGTCGTCGTCGCGCTGCACCAGGAACATTTCGGAACTGTAGGTTTGGAAGAAAACAAGGTCCTTTATATCTCACAAGTTAACTTACTCGATCGCATCTCTATACGATGCTTGAAGACGCACTCGACTCGCGTGGTTCTTAATACCATTAATTGCAATGTGAAGTTAGAGGAAAGAAATACAACAAATTTTTTATAAAAATGTTTTTCAGGAAGAAATAACATAAAAGGTAATTATTTCTGGACAAAATTTTGTGCTTGTCAAAAAAGGAGTCTATCCAGGAACTCGACAAGCTTGACACTTGGTGAAAACTTAGTTTTACTGATTGTATTTAGCCAGTCATACGTTTTTTCTTTTTGTTTAAACCATTTCCAAAAATTAGTAGAATTTTGTCAGAAACCCTCAATAAAACCATGAGATTAAAATTATTTGGTGCCCTATTATCAAAACATATGTCGCTGACCAACGTGGGGCTGGCAACAGGAAAGTGAAAGACACAGATACTTAGTATTATTATTTTTTTGAGAAAAAGGTAATTGTCACTTGCTGTCAAAGTTATTAAATCCTTTTTGGAGGTAAAATAATTTGGGAAGATAGCAAACATGGAAGGACATACAGTTAAGTTACTTAATTAAAATGTGAATTTGAAAAAAGAGGTTTGGAGAAAACCGAATTTAAAACAACATTGGTGAAGAGATTAAGAAATTTTTTTCAAGATCAAGGGGAAGATCCACAATTTCTATATAGAACACGAATAGGTAGCAGAAGATAATGGTGAAGAAATAGCAGGAGCAGGAGATATGGAGAAGGAATCTGCAGAACCAATTCAAACAATAGAACAGAATATAAAATTAAAATACAGAATAGTATGGAGAAAATGAAGAATAATATAAAGCAAATCAAATAAATATATGAAGAAATCTTTACAAGATATGTAGGAAAAACAGTATTACAAAATGAAAAACAAATAGAAGAAGATAAGAATGATATAAGAAGAATAGAGCAAAAGACAATGAATAATACTAAGGATATACAAGATAAAAGAGATGAAATGAAACAAGGCAATCAAGTGAATATCGATATTACGGAACAAGAAAATTATAAAATAAAAAGAGAGGTTGCAGAGTTGATGAATGAAGCAGGGAATAGATGAACGATAAGCATCAGAAAGAGAAATACAAGTGATTTCTACAGTTATCTTTTTTCCCATTTAACCAACTTTGTATCTATCACGGTTTCCAAAATCCCAATAGTGTTCAAATTAAATTTGCGCCACCCTGTATAATTCATGGAGGCAGAGCTTGAAGATCTTTATTCCAAATTTATTTCTTTCCTTTTATACATTGGCGAAATTTAAAACGGCACCGTTGTTTCTTCTATACAAACATTTTTAGCTGGTAATACAACTATTTCGAATTTTCTAGTTCGTGAAACTTATCTGATGGTTGAGACGAAGCCAAATGGCAGAAACCATTCTTGGTAGGTCTAAATAACTAATAGATGACTTCCAAACAAACATTAATGTCTCCATTATTTTGAATTAATATATTACAGGGGGACACTGCTCATTTTATTTAATTATATTATTATAAAAATAAAACCTTTCACGCCACCACTGAGGCAAATAAGACGTAATACCGTTTCAAAACTCATTCAAGTATAGTCGGCACGGACATCGGTCAGAAAATGTACTTCAAAAGCATATTTATGTAAAATTGCTTCGGTACATTTATCCATGATATTGTCGGACTACCTGGAAATTCATGACTCACTCAGTTTACGTATTCTGACGGATGTATGTGCCGTCTATACATGTCTACGTGACAAAACATATATTCAATTAATTCATATTTAACGTGTTAGACGGAGAAATCCTGTAACAAAGTAAGATAAAAAATAACACACAGTCTAAACACGTGTTAAAGCTCACGTAGGCCACTTTGAGCTGGAAAAAGCAACCAATAAAATTTCTGCATAACATTCCTCAGCTTCCCGTCAGAACGAATTAATTTCTAGAACAATCCACCCCTAACAGCGGGCACAGAGAAAGACACTAAGAAACTAGTAAACAACTCAAGACTAGGTTAAGGTTTTTGGTAGGCAAAATTCTACAATCCACCCACTATTCGACAATTCTGAATACCACAATGAAGGCATGCTGTTTATGATTTATTTTGGGGGTCTAACATATGGAGTCGTAATATCGTAATTATTTTTTCAACCTTTTGATGTAATCACTTTCTGTTTTGTTGCCTTATACATAGTGCATTCTGTGAGTCGAAAAACACAAATAATTTTTGACGTCCCTAAAGGTCGTCAACGTCCCTTCGTTTTCGAGGATGCTGAACACAATAGCGGGGGTTAAAATTCCTTTCTAGTTGGACCCACCCCCAAAAGAGTGAATCGCGTCTTTCATCGGTAAAACTAACGTAACCCCCCCCCCCCCCCCCCCCGTTTTCGAGGATGCTGAATACGATGGCGGTGGTTGCAATTCTTTCAGAGTTGACCCCCACCCCTAATACTGGTTGTAGGTGCAACAGGGTTATTGTTAGAGCACCTGGATTAGTTCGCAGCAGAAACAAGGAACATTTCCTTCCCGGACCTTCTTCCAAAGTGTACGTTTTCTATCACGGGAAAGCTTCCAAATCCTTCTTGGAATTTTGGGTGTAGTTTTCTGCCCCTTGGAAGGTGGGGTCAAAGCAACTATAGACAGGATTCTACTCAGTGCACTGGGTTTGTTCGGCAGTAACAACGAAGACCATTTATTTTCCCACACCTTCCTCATCTAGCAAGGGGTGCTTTTTCCCCATTTTGAAGGGTGACTTACGGAGCTGCAATCACCTTGCTGGCTAGACACTTCCATAACTCAGTTATACATCGAGCAGGGGTTCCAGATGGTGTCTCAACCCCTCCTGAAAAGTGGTGACCTTCTCCAGGCCCATGCGCAGGGGGAGAGGGGGGGGTGTTGGAACTCCCCTCAGGAGGAAAATTTCTGTATCTTTACTTGAAATACTAGAAAAAACTTTTCTTTACGCACGGGCCTAACCTTCTCGTACAAATTGAAATTGATGCACAAAAATAGTCGCGATGATGATGAGAGCGTATTTGTTGCTTAGTACTTGGACTTCAATATAATTAGTTTTCTTGATAAAATTTACGTTACCGCCCCCGCAAAGTGTATTCTTTTATAATTTGATTATTTATAATAAGAAATAGTACTTTAGTATAGAAATAAATCCCGACCATTTTTTTTTTCTTTGGGGGCATTTGACCAAGTAAGCTGGGTGTTCGCCTTTGCAGCGTCATCCCCGGTGACCTAATCAGCCAAGGGTGACTAATCAGCCAAGGATGACTAACCCGCCCGTACTTAATGGATTAAACTAAAAAGCGGACTAAGAGGAATTGGTCCTTTGTCTCTGTTTAAACTAGTTTTACATTTACCTATTTCTATACTTTCAAATGCGTCCAACAATTTATTATTGGATACATTTTTAAGTAATTTTACATTGTCTATACTTATTCTATGATTTTGATTAAAAGCATGTTCGGCTATACTAGATTTTTCCGTACGCCCATATTTTAAGTGAGCCATGTGCTCTTTAAATCTGACCTGTACAGAGCGTCTAGTCTGCCCAACATACTTTCTATCACAATCCCCACAACTAATTTCGTAAATACCACTTTTGTCCAAATTACTGTTTTTATCCTTGGGATTACCTAATAACTGTTTTAAAGTGTTGTTGGACTGAAAAACTAAACTTTAACCCGCTTTTTTGAACACGCTGGTAAGTCCTCTGGTGTAAGTGGGATTGAAACGAATTTTTCAGTCTGTTTTTCGTGTTAAATTTATGTTTGTTGATTAGTTTGTCAACTAAGTCTTCGTCATAACCGTTTATTGCAGCTATATCCTTAATCAAGTTCTTTTCCTTATTAAATCTTTCTTTACTTAGTGGGAATGGAGTGGAAATGTAAGCTAGCCATCTTGTGTCGATTACAATGAAAAGAATCTGATGAGATATACCGGCTTGTGGCGGTATCTTTGCTAAGAATGTCAAATTCTAACTTATTCTTGTTCCGGATAACCAAAGTGTCTAAAAATGGTAGTTGTCCATTGTTTTCTATTTCATAGGTAAACTTTATGGATGGAAATTGAGAGTTTAATTTTGTCACGAAGTCAGCTAAGTTAGTTTTCTTAGTATCGAAAACAGCAAATACATCATCAACATATCTGTACCATATCCTTGGGAAATACTCAAATTCTTGACTAATCTCGGTTTCGAATTTACTCATAAAGAGATTTGCCATGAACGGTGATAGACAATTGCCCATAGCAGTTCCTTCATGTTGTTTAAAAAATTCATTTCTAAATTGAAAATAATTTTGATTCATGCAAAGTTTAGCCAAAAGTAAATATTCTTGAGTAATTTCGTGACCCAAGTCCTTTGATTTGAGTAATTCTTCAAGATATTCCATGGTTTGCGGAATCGGTACACTAGGAAACAATGAACTTACATCAAACGAGATTAAAATTTCGCCTTCTTGAATTGAAGTATTTTTAATTTGATCTATGAAATCTAAAGAATTTTTAACAGAAAAATTTTTAAGTTGTGAAAGTAAATTTTCAAACTCGTTTGATAACCATTTGGAAATATTATAACTAGGTGTGCTCATTGCAGACACATTGCCTTTCTAGATTTTTGTATTTCGGGAAGGCATTATAACTTTGACAAGGTTGTTACACTTTTTTAAAGTACTATTAACTTCCCTAATCATTTTTGACAAAGGATTCTTTTGAACTGAAGTGTATGGACCCGATTTGATCAAATTACTAACTCTATCGTAACAGTCACTTTTATCTAATACGACAACCTTATTTCCTTTATCTGCTTTCAAATAAAAACAGTCCTTTTCTTTCAACCTTTTAACAATTTTCTTATCCTCTTGGGATGAAGCGCTAATATTTTTGGAGATCTGGTTTCGGCATGCCTCACGGACAAAACCTTTTGTACTCTCAGGGAGATACTGAATTGAACTTTCAATATGTCCGATCAAGTCACCCAGATCGTCTCTAGGAGGAAACACCTTAGATACGACCTTGTCAAAGTTAGTTGCATTTTTGAACTAACTGGTACATCGGGCGACAATGCAATTCGTACAAAAGTTGTGAGAGGTTGTCAACGTTGGATGTGTGATAATAGCTTGAATAAACGGCAGATATAAGGATTGCTAGAATACAATAATTGCTTAGGTGACCACTATTGGCTTCCTAGGTCAGCTTCATTGCTTTAGCTGCGCCTTTTGGTATTCAAATGCTAATCGCTGCAATAACTACATTACTTTTATGCCTAGTTAAACAAATAACCATTAATAACTTCAATTTAATAACAGCTTTCATGAAAATAAATAATTTTCCGTTTCTGTTTAATTTTCGACGATACTTTAGAAGCTGCTGGAAATCTTTTGGGTGAACTTTAAATCCGCCAAAAAATTAAGGATTTAAACAATCCAAAGTCGACTCAGTTATTTTGAAAAATTTTTAGGTGTTACCCCCGTATTTTTCAATAATTCGAAAGCCATTTCCACCCTGGATTTCGAACAAATTCTTTCATATTCACGAATTATAGCTACATCCTTTTAAAATTAATAGTGTAAGAGAAACGCAGAACTGATAAACATTTTAAATGACATCTAAAACCAACAATCTGTTCCCCTCTGTCTATTTGCAAGATTTGGTGGGAACGCAATTGTGAGTTGTCCAGAATATCACAGCGGCAAACTCAGTTCGCAGGTCGCTGTGTGTGTATTTGGCGGGAGTTAGTTTGTGAATGTGCCAAATCGAGTTGCGTCCTATCTAGTGATTCTGCAGCTTCCACATTCGTTTAGGAACAGGATACAACACCCTTCGCAATTAGCTGCTCTCTCTGAATGGTGAGTTTGCTGTAAAAGTTTGTCTGTATTGTTGTCTTAGGAAGTATAATAGTGCGGAAATTTTAATTACAGCACCGAGATTTTTTTCTCTTTGTATATATGACTGTTGACATTTTAAATACCGATTTCCTCTGATTTTATAATTAAAGCTAAACGGAGGAGGATTGTAAAATTAAATAATTAGTTGCCATATTGAATTAAAGCGGATGTATTTATTTCTAGCGAAATAAGACTGGGTTGAAGCTATTCTAAAGTTCGTTTATGCGAACGTTTATTTTGATTGGATGTCACTAATTGCTCAACAAATCAATAATATAATAACTCCAAGCATGTTCGGAGATTTGAATGATTCTCTAATATATTTGTAGGCTTGTTTTATGGAATCTGTATTGCATTCTCAAATAAAATACTCGATTTACGTGAAAAATAAATGTCTAACGAACTCTAAAATGTTTTTTTTTTCTGAAGGGACAAAAGATTATCCGATACTTACTCCGATATTACTTTTTAATTCTTTTAAACCCGTGACATTTATAATCAGCAGCCATAATGTCAAAATTCTACTTGTACTTCCCAATTTTTTGGTTCCCATACAGAGCGTTATCGCGACAGTGCTTCCAGATTGTCTAATACCTCTATATTAAAGAAATAGCATTGGTAAAACAAACGGAATCTAAATCAATTTATTAAGAATTAAACTGCGACACGTTTCTTCCTTTTTTGGCCCTCATCAGACAGCGTAACAATAGTGTCAACAACGAGCGACGATTTTTTACTTGAAACAAAAGGTGGGAGGGAAAGCAATGCGTCATTTTTCGCACATTTATTTATTTTAAATTACCATAATATACGGAGCAAGTGCGATGTAACACTAAAAGAAAAAATAAAGAAAAAAGAAGAAGTCACATTTACATTTTTTTGAGGCCCCATATGTGACCCCTGTGGCACACCTGAGGTAACTTTTATTTGCTGAGATACACAGTTACCATATTTCACATACTGATACCTATCCGACAAATAATTACTTATCCAGCAAAGCACTTTCTCACCAAATCCATAACCATTCAATTTAGCAATAAGTGACTCTATCGAAGGCTTTAGAAAAGTCTGTATAGTAATGAAATTATTATAGAGTATTAAGTTGGTAGATATAGACTTCCCTTTTAAAAAACCATGTTGGTGATCATTTATTAAATTCCTACAATCCCATACTAAATAATTATTTACTAAACAATCTAAAAGTTTTGGTAAGACTGATTGTATGCAGACGGCATGATAATTTTCAATATTGTGTTTAGAGCCTGATTTATGAATTGGTTTTTAGTTTCCAGTAACTAGGAAATGTTCCTTTGTTCAAAGATAAATTAAAAATAAAATGAATTGGTTTCACTAATGTAAAGATGCAATGCTTTAAGAAATAAGCTGGTAGGCCATTTGGTCCAACAGTTAATTTCCAGGGCATTTGTAAAATATTTTCAATAATGTCATATATTTCAATACGGTAACCACTTATGTCAATGGATTGCTCATAATTGAAATGAGGTATCTGATTGATTTTAACATCGGAATAAACACTTGAAAAAAAGTTTGCGAATAGATCTACTGTGTCTTGATTGCTCTTAGCAATGTTATTGCCCTAATGCATATTAGATGGTAGATTGTAGCATTTTCTTTTATTGTTAATCTATCTGTGACCTATAAGATCTATTGTGCCCCCTACTGCTGCCCAATCAGTAAGGATGTCTCAACGATTAGAGCAGCTCCTCCAGTCCTATTGTTTTATTGTTAATACATTTCTAGAAAGATCTAGGATCAGAGACTGTTATTTTCTGTTGTATTTAAGTAAGTATTTCTGATAACAGTTAACAGTAATGTGAGAGTTGTTCTTAACTGAGAGAACATAAAATAATCTTCCAATCTACCAAATTGCTTATGCTGTTTGTGCATTCTTTTCTTCTCAGCAGTGAGATGTCTAAGATTGGAATTAAACCATTTGGGGAATGAACTGGTTTTAAATTTTTATATAGGAACAAATAGATTAAAACTTGTATATAAAACATCATAAAGTATTGCTGTAGCATAATCAACATCTCAAACATTATCTAAAAGTAATTCCCAATTAACTCTAGCAAAATTATCATTTATAGTGTTAGTAATTGCTTATTAAAAAATAAAATTGTTATATATAAACATTATTTATTTTTTTGGAAATCGTTTTGATTTGTTGCATATTCACTTTTGAAAAAATTAAAATAAAATAAAAATACATAGAATAGATTCATTTCTGTAATTCTAATTCTAATTGTTCTTTTAAATACTTTCAGGATAACAAAACCACGTTTTTATTAAAATATTTTTAATTTTCAACTTTTAGATAATGATGACTAGTTTCGGTTATATAACCATCTTCAGGTCTACAATAGAAATATAAAAACTAATGGATGAATCGCTGGCCTTTTTCGGTGAACATTCTCTCTCAAACGCCTCATAAGGCTTAGATATTATCAGTTGCTAACTGTTTGTCCTTCCGGAAGGAATTCCGAGTGGTCAGGCCCGTAGAGAGAAAAATCGCCCCGGGCCCCTAAAAATTACGTCAGGCCTGCGAGTGGTCAACGCCACGGTAGTCAAAGAAAACAGTCAACCGAGCGTGGTTTTTTCTGTTTCCTTATCAAACTCATAAACCCACAGTTTGTCACCATAAGACCAAAACATCAAACAGATTCGTGAGACATGAACGGTAGAATGTTTTGTATCACTCGTATGCTCATGTTTTCGATAAAGCTTAGTCACCGTAGGTCTTTTACAACATTTTCAACGATTCAGCACAATATCCCAAGTAGCAAGTGGCTATTACGTAATAATCACTAAATCTACCCCTAGACAGTAAGAATAACTTCATTTTATTTTTGCCTAGTTGTAGTCACGTAAATAAGTTGAGCTGGGAATCACTTAATAGTTTTATAATATTTTGGTGCCACTGAAGGTGTTTGAGATAAATACCACTTAGAAGTGGCAGTGATCTTAAAGTGGGCGTGATAGTTGTAGTATCGTTTTGGGAACCATTAATATACCATTAAAGTGGCGGTACTTGGTTATATGATTGCAGTAATTCTTGTCACGTTTTTGCCACAAAAAAATCACTTTAAAGTTTTATTTTCTAAACGCAGAGATTTGCAGCCATTTTTTAGATCGATGAGAAAAATAAACGCGCTATTTAAAAAACTTTTTTTCATCAATACGGCTTCAAATTTACTACATTTCCATCCATACTTAATGATTTTAATAACAAAGATTGATAAAAAACACAGTTTGAAGCATGTAAGTATTTAATTTCCATGATGAATAATTCCAATGGCGCGTGCCCATATTTTGACCCACAACACCTATACTTGACAGTAAACTTTTTGCCTTTTAGTATTGTTAAACCAATACTTTTGTATTTCCATAATAATATAATAATTATACCTAATTATTATTCAGTACGTACCTAATTAAGTTAACAGTTATGTCAGGTTAGAGAAAAAGCAAGGAAAATGGAAGCGCAATGAATAAAGTTTCGTGTTTAGTGTCGACCACCACACGACCACGTAGCTGCCACCAAGAAAGTGTTTCCCATTTTAGTCACCGCCACGTTATAGAACCGTTTCTATTACGTGGCAAATACTTTGTCAATACAGTTTAAAGTTTCTAATGTCGTTGCCGCCACGTTCCTTCCACGAAAAATGCTACTTGGGATATTTCGTTGGCAACACAAAATTTGACAAACTCTGTTCGACCAACAACTATAGACGCATTGACAGTTGGCGCCAAAACTTTAGGTGACAATTAAGTTCACTGGTACTCACTTATAAAAAATAATTTGTAAATAAACAATTTCTGGTATTTAATTGACAGAATATACTGTTACAATCTTTGATCATATATGCTACGCTAGATATGGTACTCAGGTTATTTGTTTTGTCGACCAGGGGGGAGTTTAGAGTATTAAAATCCACTCATTGGTCGATTTCAAATTTCGACGATACCCGCTTATATCGTAAAGTTTGACAGATGTCAGATATTTTGTTTTTTGGAATCTGTTGTGCTAATCTTGTATATTTTTATAGTTTTTTGAAATTTTCGTAGTCTTTCATGGTATTTTATTTATTTTCGATTCACATTTATTCCCATTTTACTGTAACCTACATGGAAGTCACTCATTCCTTAGAAAATTAAATTGAAATATGTGTTGTATAAATATGACAACATATTACATTGTACCAAATATTCCAAATGGTATGCCACTGTATCATAGTACGCTATTGCCCCTTCACCCCCTCTCGTCATTACCCCTCTAGAGCCAAACAAACATTACAGGATGCCGTATCTAGCGAAGCATATATGATCTAAGGTTACAATAGTAGACAGACAAAATGATACTGTTATGAAATGTTGCTTTTACTTTTATAATTTTTTATCAATGTCAATCTTCCTGGCTTCTTCTTCTTTCTGGATATTCTTTTTAATTTGACGAACCGACGTTCAGTCTAAAGTCGTTTTCAAACATTGACGTAACAAAAAATTTAATAATAATAATTTACTATAGAAACAGATCATTTCACGCGACTTATAGTTTAGAGAAGAAAGGAGTGCAGTAATTTAATTTGTAGAAGTAGTACAGGTTTAAGAGGTAGAAATTTTATTTTTACCTCATCCTAATAAATCAGCCTAATAAAAGATTTCGTTTGATTTAATCATGTTTCCATGGTTTTTACTGTTCTTTTGACATGTAAGTCAGACTTTAATTATTCATAGCCGTATCGTATGTATTTTAATTGATTCGGAATTTTGTATTAATATATATTTCAAAATGACTTCATTCTAAAAATATTATCAGTCTTCCTAAATCCTTGAAGGCAGAATTACTCCTAGCGAAGCAACATAAAAACAATTTCGAAAAATATATTATAGATGAGATGGCCCGAGAAAAAGGAATTGAAACTCTCAGATTGCATCCTTACCATGCATAGTTAAATACCATTGAACTGATCTGGTCACAATTAAAAGGTTATGTTTCTCAAAACAATTCAACATTTAAATTACCTGATGTGCGAAATTTGTTTTTGAATGCAGTTTCAGATGTAAATGGAGAACATTTGAGAAAAGTGGAAAATTCATTTTGGAAAGTGGATGTGGCAATGGAAAACTTACTAGACCCTATAATAATAAACGTCAGAAAAGACAATGATAATGATACCAGTAGTTATAGTGAAGACAGTGACTTTTAAAGATAGTTCTTGAACTTTTTATTTTTTTTAATCTTTGTTTTTAGGTACTGAAGTGTTTTAATGCCAAGAGATTAAAAAAAGTTTTAATCCCATTAACAACATATAATCAATCATCCGTGTTATTTACGGTTTATTTTTATTTTTATTTTGCAAAGTACGCCTATGGAATGTGACGTTACATCATGCCCACTTTTACTGTACTCCTCTTTTAGTCAGAGTATAGAACGATTCAAAGTTTATAACGTAAAATGATTTGCTTCCTCATCCTCTCTTATTGAGCCAGGTTTCTTTTTAACACGTCTTGGAGGAAAGATAATTAACAAAGTAACAAATTTCTTATCTATTCAGCAGTGACGCGGCGGGTAACACTCAGAAACATTTATTATAAAATAAATTTAATTTATCTTTATATCCTAATTTGGCGTTTGATTAGATTGAAATAGAACTGTAAGCTCAAAGCCTCTTCACAAATCTATGGTGGCTATCCTCTTACCTCATTTAGAGTATTGTGTCCAGCTTAGTCTTTACCATTTGATTCTTTAGCATTGCTTGCAACTCCTTCATATAACTGATTGCTCTTGGATTTTTATCGTTAACAAGTAGTTAGAATGTTAGTCCTTGATAGACCATCGCAACACTTGCACTCCCGTTTTATCTTCCTCTATTACGGCTATCCAGCTCTGGAAGAGCTTGTAGACTTCTTCTTCATGGAACCAATGGCTTTTAACGCCGCTTGGCTGTCTGAATTTTATTTTGAATAATTTCTTGCTTTAATACTTTTTTTGCGTGGTAAAGTAATACAGCAATTCTTGCCTAGAATGCCGTCGCATCTTTGTTTGCATTCGTGTCTTTAGCTTACAACCAAATACACCAGCTCCTACATATTTATTGAGCTGTCTTTGTAACAGTTAGTTTCTGCAAGGACAGCATGTCGCTCCTTCCATGCGTTTCTGTCTGGTTTTCTCAAATCTATATTTGGAAAACGTTTCATCTGATGTATTTAGATATGACATGCCTTTAGGAACATCCTTTTATCCTTCTAATTTAAGCAAGCTACCGAATAAACAATATAAAATCTAATTGAGGGACCAATTTTCGAATTATCGCAAGCAGTTATCTAGTTCAAATGGTTTATTACGCCTTCCTGTACTCTTAAAGAATATTTATGCTATAGATATCTACTTGAATTTTACCGAAAAATCTTTTTTACATCACGCTTATACGTAACTTGCATCGGAGAGAGGTTCACTTTTCACTACTAATTTATTTTTATTAAACACTTCCTTTGGCGTTCCAGTAATTTACTCAATAAAATATATGCAGAAAACTAGGAGAAATTGATATACAGGGTGTTTTACCGACAGCTTTACTTATTTCACTAACGGTTACTCGATAAATTTCAGTCAAAAATTATTTTTTTTTAAATTTTGTTCCGCCATTTCATCAAAACAAATTTGAAAACCTGTGGTAGTTTTATTCCCAAATGATTCAGCAAAATCACATACAGTTTCACTCCAGACCTATAAATTATACGGTGTATTGGATATGATATATCACCGGAAGCTCATCGGTTATGGTCTTATTCTTAAAAGCCCCAAATCCCACTTCTGAACTGTTACCCTTTCCTGCCATTCTCTTGACCTCGCTTGTGGCCTCTACAACAGAAACACATCCAACAAATCTTAACCGCTGCATTACAAACAAACCAAACTACTACCTTATTTATATCTGAATCACAAATATAGTCTTGACATGTTGGTTTCTCAATACATTTTTCTGAATTTTATGTTGAGTTCTTCACGTTTCTTTTTGACATGAACTTTCCAGCGTAGTCTCGTATCTAAAGTAATACCTAGTGTCATGAAAACCTTTCAAACTTTAGGCTTTTATTCACAAAATTACATTGACAACTGAAGACGGATAAACAAAAGTTCAGATATCAATAACAATACGAGGGGTAATGATAAATGTAGAAATTATATAACATTCTCCCCATGTTGTTTTTAACATAATCTTAATATCTAAGATATTGAGGAGCGTGGCGGATTCTAGCAGATCATCTTAATACATGATTTTCATTATTTTCAGATACTCCTGGTTGAATTTGTTCCGGTTCATCATGATGATCATTTACAGGATCTGCAGGAGCATTTTCAGTAAAATTGAAGTCATCAACCAAAACGTTTTCTTGTTCAGACTTTTGTTTTCCCGAGCTGTTCCGGGTTTTGTCGTTACTCTCATCATCTTCTTCAAGAAGCCGTATATCACCTCGAGGTGCTAGTTGTTTAACAGATACAGTAGATTCCTTTCCACTGGTATTACGCACTAGGGTATAATTTGGATTTGCTTCAATTACCTTTACTTCTTCTACTAAAGGATCGTACTTAGTTTGACGAACGTTTTTCTTCAATAGAACAATCTCAGAAGGGGTTAGTCATGCCTAAACATGCGTTCGTGAGGAGTAGAGTTGATTGAAGTACATAAAAGTGACCTAATAGAATGAAGAGCGTCAGCTAACACTAATTCCCGATCAGAAGTCCGTAACTTCCTCGCTGTTAATGCCAGATTAATAGATCTCCATATTAGGACTGACCCTAATACACTTCCTTGTGGCACTCCTTTGTATTAATAACAAATTCAGTAACAACAAAAACAGGAAAAATTGGCTTACTTCTAAATATGTAAGCCCTTGCTCAGATTATTGATTAAAATGGATAATGTAAGTTTGATAAAGGCACTAAATAAATTTGATTCGTCTTAAGACCGATGTGTATGTTGCGAGTCTAACTATATGACTGAATTCTTAAATTAAAAGTTAAGGTCTGTCTTTATTTTTTGTTTTCTTCTCTCAGGGTTGTTTGTGTGGTAACGGATCACCTGATCCAATCAGATCGCTTCGCGTTGGCAAATCATTCGACGTAATAAGAATAGTAGTAGATCGTCTGATGCAATGAATGTTTTTGCGCGTTTAACTGTTGCTATGTTTATGTAAATTTCATTAGTTTTACTTTATTTTATTAGCTATTGCCTATTGTGTGTGAAATATGTTGGTTTTCCAACAACCGCTAACCGCTTATGATTAACTGATGTGGATAACAAGTATCTCTGTAACTGTAAAGCTAGAAGGGTGGGTCACCCCACAGCACGTAGGCCATATTTATCCCATTGTGCATCCTTCTGAGGTTGATCTTTCCTTCTAGCTCGTCAGCCAGCCTACTTGTTTAAAGTAGGTGATAACGTGGCCTAAAGGTAGCTCCCTCATGTTGACTTGTGTTAACCTCTGCTCGCCGAAAAGAAAATGTCTTATTTGTGAGAGTGTCAGGCATTCGCAAAGAATGTGTTCGACAGTCTCGTCTTCCTGTTCACATCCTCTGCATAGTGGAGTGTCAGATAACCCCATCATGGGGAGGTGTATTCGTAGATGACACTGGCCTTTTGATTTTCCATGGCCTTTGATCCAAACTAAAGTGACCATGTTGTTGTTGCAAGCTTCGATTAGGGCCTGTTGACATTCTAGTACTAGACCTGATGCGTGGTCTATTCAGAGCTAGTAGTGCCTGCTATTCGTAAGGATGTAAATATTATTACCAGTAATGGTAATCTCTTTTGCGGCGATAGCAGTGAGCTCTGTTTGAGCTACACTGGCATTAGAATCGGTGCCTATTTTATATTGAGATTCAGGGATCATTTGTTTTAGACCCATCGGTGTAGATGCCCAAGGCACCTGGTGCCAATGTAGCCTCTTGTACGTTTTTTATTATTACCCTGTAGGGCCTGTGAAAGGCATATCTTGGTGCAATCGATTCCGTGTTGGCTTGTAGCAGTGGAGCTTCCCCAAAGACCTCGTGCCACAAGTCACACTTCGACTTACCGGATCCTACGTCAGGTTGTATACTAGTAGAGCATAGCTGTGTCATGGTCATCACAACAACCTCCTTAATAAATATGTCAAGTGAGGTGAGACCAAGAATTACCCCCATTGCTATTCGTTGGATTTGATCCAATTTGCGTACGACTGTCTGCTGGCTAGTTTTGACTCCCCAGGCAATCGCACCACATGTTAGCCTAGGTCTTATGATAGCAGTGTAGATCCAGGTGACATTTCCCAGGTGAGGCCAATGGTTCTTCGGCACTGTTGATATGTATGCTCTATTGGCTCTGTTTTCTAGATGAGAGTTCCATGTTATCTTGCTGTCAAAGGTGACCCCCAAATATTTCACCTCTGCAGGAAAGTTTAGTTTTTAGGAGCTTTGAGGCCTCGATGTTTTTGCGCGTTTAACTGTTGCTAAGTGCGATATTTATGGGTTTATGTAAATTTTATTAGTTTTTATTTTATTTTATTAGCTATTGCCTATCGTGTGTGAACTATGTTGGTTTTCAACAACCGCTACCCGCTTATATTTAACTGATGTGGATAACAAATAATTTGTTGTTTTATTTCTTTTCAGATATCTTAATTCAACTCACAATGGCTAAAGGTACAAGAGCGTTTCTACACAAAAACTTACTAACATTCCTAACAGTAGCGGGAGTAGTAGGAGGAACCGTAACAGGAATAGTAATTAGAGCGACGTACGGAACTCATTGGAGTAAAAGGGACGTTATGTATTTGGCATTTCCTGGTGAAATCTTCCTTCGGATGTTGAAGTGTCTGATTATTCCGTTACTAATGTCGTCGGTTATACAAGCGATAGGCTCGTTGGACTTAAGTTTATCAAGAAAAATAGCGATTCGGTCGATACTGTATTACGCGACTACTACAGTGTTTGCAGTTGTATTGGGTATTATTCTTGTGTTAACAATTAGACCGGGTGTTGGCGCAACGCCGTGGTCAGGAGATGAATCTGAAAGGGTGACACGACATGTGCTTACGCAAGATACATTGCTCGATTTGATACGGTAAGTCAATAAAAAACAATCACCTTTATATAGAGGCATAGAAACCTGTCTTATTTTGTGTATTATATCATCATCATCATCATCATCATCACGTAGCCTCTCTTGTCCACTGCAGGACATAGTCCTCCCTCAATGATTTCCATCTGGAACGGTCTTGCGCTGCATTTATCCAGTTGTTTGATACTCGCTTAAGATCTAGGTCGCCATTCAATAATTTTCTTCGTCCATCTGTCATCTCCCTGTCTTGCCACGTGGCCCGCCCAACTCCATTTGAGATTTGTAATTCTTCCCACTACATCTGTGACTTTAGTTCTTTGTCTCTCAAGGCCAAACCTAGCATAGAGCGCTCCATAGCGCGTTCAGCAATTCGAAGTCTCTCAATTGATTTTTTGGTGAGAGTAAGGGTTTTGATTAAACAATTATCGTCTGTACACCATCAAACTCAGGAAGGTCGTGAGTCATGGTGTTATACAGATGCGACGACAATATCGAAACTTGTGGCACCCCCAGCTTCTGCTGTGTGGGATTTGGTGATCGCATCGTTGGTCTTGAAGTAGAATTTTGTGTCTGTAAAGGCGGCCATATACGTCACGGGACAACCTGACAGATTTACCTGTATAGACAGAACTGCGTAGCTAGACCAGATACCTGACAACTACCTGCGCAATTCTGCCTCTACAGGTAAACTTGTTAGGTTTACCATAACGTGTATGGTCGCCTTAAGGTGCTTATTCTCAATCATGTTTTGAATTAGCCCGTTTGTTCAGACGGAGTCGAACTCTTTGTGCTTATCCAAGGCCACCAGCACTTTGTATGTCTGAAATCGTTCTTGTGTGATGTAATTGGCTATTCTGATGATTTGTGCAATAGTAGTGTGGCTTTTTCTAATAAATTATTAGACAGATGATTGGATAATTTTGCAAAATATGATGGAAGAAAGAATTTAAAATATCTGTTAACATATTCATGTTTGTGTATCATTTTATTCCTCAGTGTAATGTTAATTACCTTATATATATTTTTTTAATAAATGAGTATAAATTTTTTCATTGTAAAATTAACTGAGCTAATATTTTTTCCATTCAAAATGCATCATCGTAAAGGTCCTTAAATCACGTCTAGGATTATACGATCTTTTTTGGTGTCAGGTAGTCCACCCTTTTTGGTACGCATTTTGGACCCGCCGTCCCTGGGAATTTTCTTGTCTGGTGCGCATTATCCGTCCGAATATTTATTTAATTAAAATCACTGAAACTTTTGGTTTTCTATATTTTTAAAAAGAATTATATCATTTAACAATTTAATTTTTTTGCAGAAATCTTTTTCCTCCCAATATCGTTCAGGCCTGCGTGTCTCAGGTAAGTAAAATTTAAAATCTCACTTTTTTTTTACCTAATTTAATGTTTTAAATAATGCAATGCTTTAATTTCTCAATTGCTCTCCAGAAATATCAATAAATTTCTTGAAATGCCAACAAATCCAAATAGGACTGCTAGCGACTGTATTTCAGATATTGTTTATTTTATTGAGTCGAAATTTCTTAGCCAGTCGAATGCCTCTCCAAGCGACGAGTTTTGTTCTAACTGATTAATTACTTTTTAATACTTTTATTTATTTTCAAATTTCATATCTGACATTTCAATACTAAAAAAACAAAAAATCTAATCAACATAAACAAACATCTCCTTACCCAATCACATTTTTTTATATAAAGTCCTTTTCACATAATTTTTTTTAAATTCGTTTAATAATTTTGTTTGTTTATTTAAACCATAACAATTTACCCCAAATTATTTCCACGTTATAATTAATTACATTATTGAAAATTATTTAAAAATATTTTTTCTATCCTAAGAATTATCTATCAATCTGTTTTCCCTCGAAATATTTTAATTATTGTTATTTTATTTTCCATTTATGAAAGTTTATTTTAATTTTATTTGTAATTAAATTCGCATCAAATTTAATACCCATGTCCTGTAAATTATTTAACCCTGTGAAAATGGTTTCGCTATCCCCCCTAGATAAATATTCCTCTATTGCCACCTGCACCTTATTGTTTATTTCTATGATTTCCTTGTTTACATATCTGTCCATAAACTCCACATTCCTCTGGCATATCCTATTTTTCTCCTCCATAATTTCACATATCGTTTTAAGTCCTTCTAAACCGTCCTCATTAGCTTTTGTTTGCAATTTCACTTCTTCTATTCCTTTTTGAAAATCTACCAATTTCTCCTCTACTTCTCCTTGTATGTGACCTTTTAAATTTTCATCTATTTTATCCCCTAATTGACATATCTTCTCTTCCAATTCATTCTCTATGTCCTGTCTGATTCGAACACCATTTTCTTGAATTTCTTCTCTTAAATTTTTCTCTTGTCCTTTTATGTTTTCTTGTATATTTTTGATTTGCTCCTTCTGTTCTTCTTGTTCCTTTTTAATTTTTTCTATTTGTTCTAAACTCTGGTCTTTCCTGTTCATTCTTTAATTTTCATCTAATCTTCTATTCAAATCTCCCCTCATATTATTCATATCTTCCTTATTTTCTTCTAATTTCTTATTCATACTGATCAAAAATTCCCTTAACCGATCTTCTCTACTTGTTCTTTCTTGTCTCCTATCATCCTGTTCTTCTTTTGCTACGTCTTCCTCATCACCCATTACCGTCTGTTCCTGTTCGTCTCTTGTTGCATCTTCCTCTGAATGTTGTCTTCCCTGTTCCATGTATTGCACTTGAGAATCTCCTATTCCATGTCTCCTTTCTTCTCGTTCTTCCTCTTCTTCTACGCTTCTAAATTTATATATTTCTACATCCTTTCCCTCTGCTTCCATAGCTTCAACCAATCTTTGAACCAATACCTGTTTTACTCCTGTGGTATCCTTTTTTAATGTACCTAACGTTTTTGGAAACCCTAGTTTTTTGTGCCCACGGTTTTAGTTTTAACGCTCCACGTTGGGCGCCATTTGTTAAAGTATTTTTACTTTTTAATAATATTTATTTTCAAATTTCATATCTGACATTTCCATACTCTAAATCAACATAAACGAACATCTTATAACAACCATCACATTTTTTTTAAAGTCCTTTTCACATAATTTTTTTTTAATTCATTTAACATAGACTTCCAATAATTTTGTCCCTTTTTTTTAAACCATAACAATATATATTCATAATTTTTTAAATGGTCCTTGTATAAAGGGGAATAAATTTTGTTCTGCAATTGAAAATAATTATATAACTCTGTTTGGTTGTGACGTTTGTCAACATTCACTGTTAATCCCCTCTTTAAATCTTTGTCATACCAAAGACAGTGGATAACTTTGGTCATTAGCTTTCCTCTACGTATAATTGCTTGTTTTGAAAACTGAAATTGAAATTAACACATAACTTATATACCTTCTATTAATTTCAGTCCCAAACCTTCCTAATACAGCCCAAGAACGAAACTGGTAAGTAGAAAATTTGTTTAAAATATCGATGTAATAACGACGAACTTTTTAAGTAAAGAAAATGGGACACGAATACTGGAAGTTCGAAGAACGTTATGAACCGACAACAAACGTTCTAGGATTGGTTGTCTTTTCCATAACATTCGGAATAACTTTAGGAAAAATGGGAGAAAGAGCCAAAATTTTACTGGATTTTTTCCACGCCCTCAGTGAAATCATGATGATAATAACTAGTTGGGTAATTTGGTAAGATAGTTAATTATAGTGTTGTTATTGTATAATTGGCGAGCAACATTTTTGCTTTACTATATATAAAAATCATACTCGCGTCGAAATAGTAAAGTGGGGGGGAGCGAGAGGGGCGAAAGCGTTTTGCCCTGTAGCAGGGCAAGAATTAATGACTTCGGCCCGGGCTCATTTTCAAGGACAATTAATTCTCTTTCAAGAGTTTTTTTACCCCGAAGTTCTAACTGCATTAGGACCTGCAGGTGCGCGTGATAGATTTATAAAAGCAAGTGGACCGTGAAATGAGATGTCGAAAAGAGCGACTTCGTTTTCAAAACCAGATCGACTCCACTAGATAGTGTTAAAAGGCATCTAAATTTACTTGTAGTCTAAACTTTTTCATGTTTTTCTGATTACCGTTTTGTCTAATATTTCTTCTTGAATTATTTTGGCTGTTAAGGCGTCAGATTGTGTTGCGTCCTTAGTTTCTTCTATCCATGTTGTTCTGGTTGTGTTTCATTAGGATCGTTTCAGTTAAAACTTGTCACTTCTTTTTTCTATCCAAAGTTTTCGCAGCCTGTACCTTTTTTTCTTATGCTTCTATCTCTCTATCTATTCATCTATCTATCTGTTGATGGGGGTGTCGATACACTGCGACCTACAAGATCTATTGCGCTCCCTTCTGCTGCCCATCCGTTAAGGATGTCTCAACGATTACAGCAGTTCCTGTTCCAGTTCAGGATGTCGGTAGGCTTCAGGTTAGGTAGATCTCTCTCTTATATTTGATATTCTCCGAGGTATCGTACTCTTGGATTTTGCAGGGTTATGCATTCTGAGAGAATGGCCTCGAATTCTTGCAAATTTGTTAATTGTCTGGTTAATAGTGCCCATCTCCAAGTCCCGGTGGAGGTCACTATTTCTGCAGTACCAGGGAGTATTGAATATGCTCCTTAATGCTTTGTTCTGGAATCTCTGTAATATGAGTAAATTACTCTGACGTTTCTTTTTGACACGGACCTTCCAGCGTAGTTTCGCATCTAAAGCAATTATTTATTCTGACTGGTATATACTATATTGTTTTTGTTAGTATAATTAACATGTAACGATTTATTTTCATTTAATTTGATTCTCCAACGATTGGTCCATTTATTCTATTTAATGATGTTTGTAGTTCTCTTGCAGCCTCTTCGTGGGTTTTCCCATCTGCAAAGGTGGCAATTATATTTTGCTCTAACTCAGGAATATCGCTAGTGTATAATAGGTATAGGACTGGCCCTAATACACTTCCTTGTGGTACTCCTGCCTTAATTTCTTTAATTTTAGAGTATGCTTCTTCCTGCTTAATCCTAAAATACCTTTCTGATATATATGATGCTAATAATTCTGAATACTGTTTTGGCAGTAATCGATTCATTTTGTGCTTCAAGCCAAACTCTATCGAAAGCTTGCGCTACATCAAGGAAGACATTCGAGCTAACTTTTTTCTTCTAAGGTTTTTTCGATGATATTAGTTATTCTATGGACTTGGTCTATAGTTAAATGGTTTTCTCTAAATCCAAACTAGTGTGATGGAATTAGTTTTTTTTCTTCTACGGCGTAGATTTCAGCTTGGAAAATGCTGGGAGATTTGCCTAGATTTGCCTAGACCTGGTTCCAGGCACTTATACTCCTATTTTTCTTATGCTTATTACCGTTTTTTCTTTTTTCATTATTCTGTTTATACTCTTTTTTTTTCAGCTCTGTATTTGCGCAATTTATCTTTAAAAATCATTAAATTATATTAATAAACGCTGACTCTCTGCCAAATTAAATGATTTTTAATTACTGCTTCGTAAAATCGATTGATTACCCTTATTGTGAATAAACCTATTTATTAATAACGGAATCCAGTAATTCTGTTGGTCTATTTGGTCCAATAGATATACCGTATTGTTTCACTATACGTAGCTGATTTTTTATTTTAAATTTACGCTGTCCAGTGATGCAAAAATTTGATTAACGTAATTTTATTGTACGATATACAATTTTAATTGAAACTTTTCATTACATTTTATTGGAAATAAAATTTGATCAAATTGAAATGGATTTCTATGTGATAGATTTTTTCCTTGTCTAAAAATATATGTTGAAACATATTTGTATTTATATGTTAGTCGTTCAGTGGGTACCTCCACTCTACCTTTTTTTTGATGGGTGAAAATGCTTTATGCACATTTGATACAGATTCCGCCCTTCTCCCCTTACGGTTTACTCACTAAAACCTCTCCTTTTTCTACATCCCGGGACCGTCTTTCCAGATATTCTTCTTCTTCTTCTTATAGTGCATCTCCTATCGGAGGTTTGCTATCATCACAGCAATCGTGACCTTGTTGACTGCAGTTCTGAACAGTTGAACATTGCTACAGTTAAACCAATCCCCCAGGTTCTTTAGCCAAGACACACGGCGTCTGCCAATGCTCCGCTTTCCACTAATCTTTGCCTGTACTATCAGTTGGAAAGTGTGTATTTCTGTCCCCTCATTATATGACCCAGGTATTGAAGCTTTCGTTTTTTCATGGTGTTGATGATGTAGCATTCCTTCTGCATCCGGTTCAGCACCTCGGCATTAGTAATTCTATCGGTCCAGGGAATAGACCACATTCTACGATAACACCACATTTCGAATGCTTGTAGTTTGTTGATGTGGTTTTTCTTGAGGGTCCATGTTTCAACTCCATACAAGAGCGTGGAAAAAACATAACAACGCAGCATCCTTATCCTAAGTTTCATATTAATATCCCGACTCGTAAATAACTTCTTCAGTTTTACAAATGTTGATCTGGCTATCTCTATCCTCGTTCTTATTTCCCTTGTTTGGTCACCCGATTGTTCTATCCAAGTTCCTAGATATTTATATGTCGACACATTCTCTATCGTGGTGTTTGCCACCGTCAGGTTCGCATGGTTCAGATCTTGTGGGAAATTTGTAACTACCATTAACTTGGTTCTCTTAAAGTTGATTTTTAGTCCGTATTCATTACATCGATCATTTAATTTTTCTAAAAGGTGGGCGTTGTGTGTCTTCAAGGTTGCTCGTTAACAAGACGGTGTCATCAGCATATCTCATATTATTAATTACTTCTCCATTTATTTATAACTATTCCCACTAACTCATCTTCTAGGGTTTTCCTGAAAATAGCTTCGCTATAGAGGTTGAGTAGAAGCGGTGATAGGATGCAACCTTGTCTCACACCACGAGGAATCTCCAATTCTTCTGTTGGTTGGTTTTCTACCATTGCATCGGGCTATAGGTGCTGCCTCTAATTTACCTACCTATGTAGCTTTCTTTTCCATCAGACTTTTAATAAATTTTTCTTAGTGGCCATCATCCATCCAACCACCCTTTTGTTATTCACTCTTTCCCCCATTGTTGCCTCCAAAACCATTTTATGTGCTCCCCAACTATTGTGTCATCTCTTTCCCCGCAGTAGTCACACTTGTCCGTTTCCGTCTTTCCAATTCTGTAGCTACCATGTCTGGATAGTACTTCTGAAATGTAGAAACTAACTCTTCTATGCTTACATGAGACCCATGCTTTTATAACCGGGTTGCGGCCTTTTGTCCACTGTGCCTTTTCCCATCTTGCTTGCCACCTGCCCATCGTAGCCTCCCTAGCTTCTGTTTTCTCTGCATTCGTGATTATTTTCCTACATTGCCAATCTGCATCTCTCCCTTATCATCTCGTCCAAAGGTGGTATCCCGGCGTTTACCGCCACCGCTTCTGCTGACAGAGTCCTATATGCGCAGGATACACCTCAGAAGCATTCTTCTTTGCATCGAGATTAACATATTCCTATATTTCTTGATTGTTAGGACCTGTCCCCACACTTGTGCCGCGTGGTATCCGGGGTCTCTTATTTTTGGTAAGATCGTTGTCTCACGCGTCTTCTTAACAAGCTCGTTGAGACTAAGCTTGTCTCCTGGTGTGCCCCAAAGTACTTCAGCGCCTTCTTTGGTTTGGTCTCCGAAGCCTCCACTCTACCTACAAGTGTGCGTTTCAAGTGGTTTGCGTTCAATCAATTCATTAAACTCTATTTAAACTTTGTTTAAGATATAATGCTAGAGATTGTAATAATACGGGATGCCAAAAAAATACATATTGTCTTGAAAAGGCACGTCCAATATATAAAATGTATTATTTTGTTGCTTTGGAAACACCATATGTTTACGTACCCACTTTAAGATTGTACTCACAATCAATCGTTTTAGACTGGATTGTATCCAATAGGTATTCCACTACTCACCAAGATACCCGCTAACTGAGCGTGTATCTACAACGGAAAAAAAATGTAATCCGCCTTTACTGCTGTCAAAACTTCACATCAGTTGGGCAGGATAGGACTAAGGTTTGTTAGTGATGAAAGTATGAGAATTTTTGCAAGTTTGAGTAGGAGTATAATCCACTATAACACTTTTTGGTGTAGTATAGTTTAAACTTGTTAGAAGTAGTTTTTCTAACGTTTTACTCACGTATGCATCTTTATTTTTCATATTTAGACACCTGCAAAGTGTTTAAAAACTCAATTGTCAAAGGTTTACCAGATATTGTTCTAACACAAGACTGAATGTACTTTACGAGGGTCTTCAAATATGGCCTAATTTTTCCAATTTCTGCCTTTAACTTATCAAATAATGATGTTTAATACCTGACCTGACCTTTTTCAAGATAGTCGATAAACACAATTCTGTGACTATCCAAAAAAACAGTCGCCGTCGCCTTCCTGGTCGACAAAACCATCGTCGCCTTTTTCGAAGCAGGTTCATCGTTTACAGTTACTGTTTTGACTGCTCTTTCATCCCAAGAGGACTTTAATGTTCATTACGCGTGTTCAACTCTTTAGTCAATATATGACAAACGCGACCATTTGGTGAACATTTTCGATGTTATCGGAGGTGATCGCAGTTTTTGGCCATCCCAAACGCTCATCATCTGCCAAGCTGGTATAGTCTGTCCACGTAATAAGTCAGAAAGAAAGGAACACACCGTCAAAGGTACCGCCTATGTCGCCCTTTTTGACTGAGACGCCGCAGCACAGGCGACCTTAAAGAGAAATACAGTCATAAATCCCATGTCTCCTTTGTTCAAAGGAAAGCCGAGCGCTTCGGTCTCAGCGGTACCTGTGACGGTGCGTTCTTTTTTTTTATTACGACCAGGTTTAAATTCAGCTGCCCATCTCTTTACGGTGACAAATGTTGGAGCAGATGCAAAAATTTTGTCATGGCACGATATTCGATTTTTCCATTTTTACAAAATGGCTGAAATTTTCACAGGCCTTTCAATGCTGAAGCTTAATACTTTTCAGACGACCCTCGTATTTTCAGATACTGCTAAACCATAAATGACGGGGTTTTTAAACATATTGTAAAAGCAATAGAGTAACCAGTTGTAATTTTTTTAATTTAATTTTAGATGAAAAGACCAAAGGGTAAATAAACCCCTTATATAAAAATATTAACGTTGCTATTTTTGTATTTTCTTAAAATAAATTTAAAATCCGGATTTTTTATTTAAAAAATCTCTTTGGTCCTATACAGGTTTATAAATCATTCATAACGACTTGTAGTCACCACTTGCCTAGATGTGTGCTTATGAAATCAGGCTTTATTTTTGGAGCAAAAGAATTAAATTAACTGGTACTTAAGCTCATAGAAGATAAAATCGACTTTGGTATGTCTAAAGTTAAACCTAGAATGATGTATAACAATATAAACTTATTTTAGAATATCTTAATAATTTCTGCATGGAATTCTTGAAGACGTATATAACATAACAATTAAGGAATTAACATTTTTAACTTTTTTAGAAATAAATACAATTCGTGCGTCAGTGTTCATTTCAAAACTAGCAAAACTAACAGTAATTATATTATTATTATAATTTATATAAAACGTCAATTGAAAATTTAGGACTGTATATAGTCAGACACTAGAGATTTTATACAAAATAACAAAATAAATGTTTAATTTACTTGTTAATCCTGGAAAATGTCTTCCAATCAAACGCACCAACAATAAATGGCCACGACGAAGCAGTAAAGGATAAAATAACTACCAGTCTAGTGATGAAAGCGATTAAAGAGCTCAAATCCCAAAAAGTCTCCCGTATACGAACTAATAAATGCTAAAATCCTCCACGAGTTACCCTAAATCGCAATTAAAATTAATTACATTTATCTATAACGCCGTATTGAGATTAGGTTATTTCCCAATTAAGTTGAAAGTAGCCCAGATAATTTTAATTCCCAAACCTGGAAAACCAACCGAAGAGATTACTTCTTATAGGCCTATCAGTTTATCCAAGATATTAGAAAAATTAATAAAAACAAATTTAGAAATTATTCTCAAAGATCATCAAATAATTCCTGAACGTCAATTTTGATTTCGATCAATTGAACAAGTACAACGCGTCACGAATAAAATAATGCCATGCTTAAAGGATAAAAAGTATTGCTCTGCTGTGTTTCTGGATGTGAGCCAGGCGTTTGACAAAGTGGACTGTTATATACGCTCAAAACCCCTCAATATCTTCCTCATCATTAAGTCCTACTTGAATGATCGCCATTTCTTCGTTAAACATAACAATGAATACTCGACGTTTCACCCGATTAATGCTGGAGTTCCACAAGGTAGTGTACTGGGTCTTTTCCTTTACTTACTGTACACATCTGGCCTACCCACATCTAACAACGTCTTAACGGCCACATTTGCAGATGATACTGCTTTTTTGTCGTCTCACGTAAACCCCCAAATAGCATCAGAAATTTTACAAACTGAACTCAATAATTTACAGACTATACTCGTGGAGAATTAAAGTTAACGAAATAAAATCTGACGAATCGACGGGGGATGTTGAATCGCCACATAAAATTTTGGTATATTACTTATGAAACACTCTGTATACTACAAGTTTTGTTACTTTTGTGTGTTAAAATCAAATAGTTTTCCTACTGATAAATATTAAAACTGACCAGTTTTGAGATGAAATCACTGAGTACGTAAACAGAAAAAAATTGTGCTGTAGAATTTGGTTGGAAGATACTGCACTTTACGTACGAGTATTCTTTGGTTAATTTTAGTAATTTGTTTTTAGGATTTCACCGATCGGAGTATTTTTCTTAGTTGCAGCTAAGGTCTTAGAAATAGCGAGCTTCGCTGATCTCATTGGTAGACTTGGACTATATTTTGGAACCGTAGTAGCGGGATTATTTTTGCATGGATTTGGCAGCCTATCTATTATTTACTTTATTGCTGTGAGAAAATTACCTTTTAAAACTATTATTCAACTTAGTCAAGTCTTAGTCACTGCATTTGGTACGGCGTCTAGGTAGGAAGATCACATTCGTGCATGCAAGATTTTTACGTCATTTTGAAATTGACTTTTATTATTTCTTAGATTTTATTTTTAGGTAAATAATTTCATATATTTGTTTTGTCGAACAAAAAGAATTTGCATTTTTCACTTTGACTATGACATTTTGGTTAAAGAACACTTAGACGAAAAAGAAACCCATATCTGATATATCTATCGAAATAATTTTGCTCTTAAACAACACCCTGTATATCAAGATTTTAAAAATTGGGTCTAAAAGTGAATAATGTAAATTCAAGTTATCATTCCTTTTGGATCGTTATATAAAAATAAATTAAGAAAGGCATCAACAGTTTTCGCATGTTTATTGATATCAACCGATCAATTTTTCAAATTTGTAGTTCAGCTACAATGCCCATCAGCATACAAACCATGGACAGGATGGGTGTAGATCCAAGAGTAACGAGATTTGTCATACCCATTGGTGCTACTATTAATATGGATGGAACTGCTTTGTACGAGGCGGTAGCTGCCATTTTTATAGCACAGCTAAAAAATATTCCTCTCACTTTCGGAAAAACGGTGGCTGTTTGGTGAGTATATTTTTATATTACCGTGATTTTGATTCTTTGAAATAATTTTGCCATATATCGTACTGAGTGGTTAAATCCAGCTCGAAGGACCATGTCGGGGATTAGACGGGTATTGAGCTGTTCCAGTCCTAATCACCTTAATAGTTGGCTAATAACTAGCAAAGATTTACAGCTTCCTGTTATTTATTGTAGATTTTGAAGTATTGAAATAAAATGATACACTTAAGCTCTATATATTAAGTTATATCTTTGAATGATTCAACAATACTTTATAATTTACAAAATTTATTTGTAAGCATGCGTTTTTTTGTGATTTAATATAATAAATATTATAGAAAATTGTCCCCAAATAATTTTAGTAAAGTTAGCTGCTTTGTCAATAATATTTCAAGGAAATATTGAATTTCACTTTTATTTGTGGTTGTATCAGGAACTTTTGTTATACTTTAGAATGGTAGGGAGCGTGGTCCAAAGGATCAGGCAGCCGACTTATGGAGAAATGGGTTAATTTTTAGTATGTTGAAGATATCGACTTCCTGAACAATAGTGTCCATGGGCACAACTCAACCATATGGCCAGTTTTCAACTGATGAAGTTGAAAAATGGCCATTTTTTAAAACATATTAAAATGTAATTTTCTTAATGTATTAAGGATTTTTTGCTGTAATAATATTCTAATAACATCAAATAATATTGCTTTGTGTAGAAAAAGTATTATTTGACATAGGGTGATTCAAAAACTACCAAAAAAAATTGTTGATGCTGTGTATTCTACTTTACAGTGGGAATATGAAAATATTAATATTTGGTATGAATTTACTTTAGTTGGACTTATTATAACAATATAAAAACATTTTATATAGGGTGAGTCAAAAAGTTGATCGACTCTGCAGGTTATTTTTAATACAATTTTATGCAGGGTGTTTCATAGTTAAACCGACATAAGATAACTGTAAATAGAGGGTACTTAGGTGATTCCAAATAACCTTGGTTAATGGGTCTAATGCCTTTAATAACCGAGATACGGGGTGTTTCATCCATTTCGGCCAATATTTTGATAAACCGTAACTTTAGAACCACTATGTAGATTTCTCTTATACTTGGTACAGGTATATTGTGTTAATATCCCAATCCTATAGTGTAAGAACTACAATTCAAATCCAGATCCGGATTAAGAAGAATTTGCATTTGAAAATCCCCAAAACAACACCCTGTACATCAGATTTTTTAAAATTGGGATGGATATTTGAAAAGAACGAAAAAAAATGAGTTAAAGTGAATTTTTTTTTAAGTGCACATCCCATTCTACTACTAAAAAATAATACCTGTGTTATAACTCCAGTAGTAGAATGGGATGTGCACTTAAAAAAATTTTCACTTTAACTCATTTTTTTCCGTTCTTTTCAAATATCCATCCAAATTTTAAAAAATCTGATATACAGGGTGTTGTTTTGGGAATTTTCAAATTTTACAAATTATTCTTAATCCGGATCTGGATTTTAATTGTAGTTCTTACACTATAGGATTGGGTTATTAACACACTATACCTATAGCAAATATGAGAGATATCTACAGGGTGGTTCTAAAGTTACGGCTTATCAAAATATTGGCCGAAATGGATGAAACACCCCGTATCTCGGTTATTAAAGGCATTACACCCAGCAACCAAGGTACCCTCTAATTACAGTTAACGTATGTCGGTTTAACTATGAAACACCCTGTATAATTTGTAATACAAGTGAGTAGTCGCCATTGAACCATTTTCAAAAATATATAATTTAGTAATCAGATACAGGGTGATTCAAAAGATATTTAAGGTAGAAAATTACGAAAATTGATTTTTTTGCGAATCACCCTGTAATTTAATATTTCCTCCGTTAATTTCTCTAGCAGGCTGCTTGGTCATTTTAAATAGAGCGTCTTGTATATATTTAAATTTTTGGGTTGGCCTTTCCAAAACAAATTCCATTATTTTTAAATTGTTTGTCGTTGAATTCCTGAATGTTTTTTGCATTGTATTTCTAAAACCTAATACTAAAATGTTTATGTATTAGAATTTGCCGATCTTTGTTTATTTAATAGTTTATGGGGTTGGTAAATATTGTTTAAGATCACAATTTTTCATGAAAATAAACCCCTCCCGAGTTATAGGGAGTAAAAAATTACGATTTTTTAATTTCATTAAAAAAATGTATTTTTGCCCGTAACGTTTTTTTGGCTAATAATATCGAGATGTATAATAATAGTATATTATGCAATGAGCACGAAATGGAGCACATTTTGCACGCGAAATAAGTTTGCAACACGAGCCATAAGCGAGTGTTGCAAATCATACGAGTGCAAAATAGCTATTTCGTGCAAGTTACATACTATACTTTTTCTACGACTGCTTCCTATTACATATAAAGTAAAGTATAACCAAACACAAATCGAATTAAATAAATTGTGGATAAATAAACTCGATTGAAACTGAAGCCATACCCTAACTTCCTTATACAATTTATTTATAAATATTAAATTATCAGAAACCATCGGGAGCTTCTTTTATAAATTTGTAGACGTCATTTGATGTAAAAGTCTTCGACTTTTTCGGTTTGTATCCGTCTGACTGCCGCTTGAGGAATCTTTTCAAATTCAAATATTTTCTAATATCTATTTATTTATTTATTTATTACAAAATATGGATACAAACAGACAGAATCTAACGAGTATCCTCATTTTGAGTAAACAAATAGTGAGCTAATTTAACATACATAGAAAACATTTAAACTGATACATTATGAAAATATATGAACAACATATGAACGATGAAATTATAGTAAACGCAAGTGAATCATCTCCCTGTTAACGAAAGCAGAACAAGGATTTCACGTGATTCTTGAATCTTAGAAATGGAAGCCTGAAGAGTGCAATTTCATTACAACAGCTATTAAAAGACCATTCTGCAGATTGGAGAGTTTAATCCTGAGAATTAAAAGTTTCATGGCTTCTTAAATCTCTGCTAGGTATACTTAAGGATATTTTGGACGATAGTCCGGAACAATCAATGCGGTTATTGAATATTTTATAAATCTTTAGAAGATCTTAGAGTTTTTGAAGCTTTCACCAATATGGTTAATATAAATAATAAAAAGTAAGGTTCCCGAATGACTCCATTGTGGCACTCCTGAGGTTACCACAAAGGGGTCTGATTTATAACCATTAACCTCCATGATCTGAGATCTTTCTATAATATAGGACCATAACCACTTTCGAAGATACGAACCTACGCCGACTTCAGCAAGTCTTTCGATGAGCAATGTATGGCTGATTTTATCGAAAGCATTGCTGAAATCGGTGTATACTACGTCCACTTGCGTTTGGTCATCCATTTGTTCTATGATGTGATCTGTGAATTCGATTAATTTTGTGTCTATAGATCTTCCGGGGAAAAAGCCATCTTGTTGAGGAGTAATCTTATTTTTCGTGATATTTAGGATTCTTTCATAAACAATTTTCTCGAACATTTTTCCAAAGATACAGAGTTTGCTGATTGGTCTATAATTCTTGATGTTGCTTCTGTTGCCCCCTTTAAGAAACGGCATAATGGTGAAAATTTTCCATTTAGTTGGAAATACCCCAGTGTGAATCGACAAATTGAAAATGTGAAGAAAAAACTATACCATTTTTAAAAATTATTATTAATGCTGATAGTCGTTCTCAACATCGAATATGGTGTCCAAAGCATAGAACTTTTCATTTTTTTCGCCAATTAGGCAAAATAAGCCACTAAGACGTTCTTTGAAAATGGGTTTACGTTCTCACCATTTTTTCCAATTCATAAAGGAGGCATAAGATCGTTGATATAATTTTTTTGATGTTTCTGGTAGATAACCAATTTAAAGTTGTTACTTTTGCAGCTTCCTTTAAGCTTGGAGGTGTTAATTCTATGTCCAAGGCACTATCACTTTCTACTTTATTTATTTAATGGGGGAGTTCTCTCCAAGTTGCCAACCTAGAAAAAGGTCTACCATCGGGGAAGCGTTATTTTTTGTCAAAATCTACTTCATTATTTCCGTAATGATTTAATATGTTCACAAAAAACTACTGAGCTCTCCAGAATATATCGTTTTAGAAAAATAATGATTTTAATAAACTCCATTTCTGATTGGTTAAAATTAAAGTTGGTATCGAGACTAGGGGTGAAAAACAAGACTAATATCGTGATTCTAGCGACAGTATGAATATGGTCATGTCATCTATCACATCCAGTCTCGATACCAACTTTAATTTCAACCAATCAGAAATGGAGGTTATAAAAATTATTCTTGCTAACGAAACTTTTTGGAAAGCTCAGTACAATTTTGTTATCATATTTTATCATTGCGGAAGTAATGCAGTAGATTTTATCCTAATAAAACGCTTCCACGTGTAGACTTTTTTTTAGATTTTGAGGTTAGTAGAAAACTCCACCATTGATCTAAAATGATAATTCTCAGATACGTGAGTTCTGTCAATATTAATTATACTGACAATGACATGTCAAAATGATCGCATAGTCGCCTTAGTTTTTAAGAATAAATACGAAATATTTCATTTCGCACGGGTTGCTTAGCAACCCGTGCAATATGAAATGTGTAAAAAGTTCCAATAGCTGTATCAAAATGATGAATTATCATTGCAGTCGTAGAAAAACTATTTTAAAGCCTAGGATTTCGCCGAAATGTCATATTATGACAAACTTTTTCATTGGAATGACCGTTTTCTTCAATATTTGACCCGAAAAAATGACATTGATGGTTATAATTTGTATGCAATTTCAACCGGCCACATCTCGTTACAGACAAAAGATTTTTTTCAAGAATTAATACTTTTCGCGCTTTTGGCCAAAAATTGAAAATGTCTTATAAAAAAACAAAAATTTAGCTCAAGTTTAACAGACCAAAACTTAAAAAATAATTATCCCATAGGGCTAAAAATTACTGGACAATTGTAGAAACATATGTTACGACTTTCTGCAAAAGAATTTCTTTTTCACAGTCTAGATGGTGCTAAAAAAATGGCATAAAATTTTTTTTTAATTTATTTTGTCCATAACTTTTTTGCTTATGTTAAACGGTTCCGGATGGTCTTAAAATGTTCTTCTCTCATTAGTATGACATTTTTTTGTCGAAGTCATATTTTTCCAGATATTTATGCTAGAACGATCCAGTTTCTTTAAACACCCATTTTTGAATTTGAATTTCGTATTAATCATAGAAAAAAAAATCAATTTAATTGTTAGTATATTTAAAAAACTTTTAGAAATGTACGATTTTTGTAGTGAAAATCGTAATTTGGGAGGGGTTTATTTTCATGAAAAGTTGTATTTAACATTAATTCATTAAAAAAGGATCATTTATCGATTGCGCAAGATTTTTTTCTTTTTTTTCCTCACATTACCTTCTTCTATGAAATAGTGGACGGCGGAAAAGTAAAAGCGGTAAAAAATAAAATATAGACTTTTAAGTATGTGGTGTCAAAAACACATTCCAAAAGAGAAAATGCTAATTCGATCACTGCCAACTTCGTTCGAGTTATAAATCTAATGCCAATTTCAACTTATTTTGTCGACCTGTTACAATAATTTTTGATATAATTTCAAAGAAAGTTTCATAAATGTTCGTGAAGGCTCTGTAATAAATTGAATTAATCGATTTTTGTAGCGTAACTGCAACGGCAGCGAGTATAGGAGCTGCCGGTATTCCACAAGCTGGCCTCGTTACTATGGTAATGGTACTAGACACTGTAGGACTCCCTTCTGAGGAAGTAATTAACATCATAGCAGTGGATTGGCTTCTGTGAGTATGAAATTGATAATTTGATGTCTCTCATCCTACGTAAAATACACTTGCCGATAGAATAATGTCATATACAGGATATGCAAATAAAATTTGAATTTTACAAAAAGATACAAGCTGTATAAATGAATTTTAAGACATTTAAATCGTGTATTTGGGTAAAAAAGTTGTGGTCAGATAAAAATAGAGACTTTTTCCAATATCGTAATCTGTTTTTCACAATTTTGGTAAAAGAACCTTACTGGATGGTGATGTTACTCGTTCTTTTATTATTTTTTTTAAGTCTTCAATTTGATATATTAATCAGTAGATCCCTTCTTTAAGTTGCCGTGGAATTCATAATTTTTTTACGAACCGTTACCTAACTAACAATTTGATTCCGCAACTAGTTTCGGTCGATAGCCATCGTCAGGTTCTAATCAAAATCTTAAATGTGGCATTAAAAGTGGCTCTCCAACATCCCCACGTACATGACCTATTCCGTGAATCTATACTCCCTTCCCCTCAATTGGCACGGGGGGGTTTGTAGAGCGGTCTTTCCTTTGTCAGGAGTAGCAAATATCACTTTATCCTCATATTATGTCTCAATGTCTAACCAAGCCAAGTAGTTTGGCTTGAAATATAAAATTTTGATTTGGACTTGAAAGTCAAGCTTTTTAAAAAGGAAAGCTTGGCTTGGCTTGATTTTTGCGGATACAGGCTTGGTTTGGTTTTCGAGCTTTACCAAGCAGTCACACAGCATAACCAATTGCCCAACTGCCGCCGTCTATCTACTGTCTATTATATTCTGTGGCCGTGGAGAAAGTACAGTATGTTACTCTGTTGGGCGCTTTCACATTTGGCGACACGACAACGACACGACATCGACATGATACCAACAATGATTGTTAATTCAGTTTGATGATCGTAGTGCATTAAACAAATTTATTTAACACGAATAAACAAAAATAATGTTAAACAAAAAGGTTCTAAAATTTGGGCAACAACATAAATTATAAGTTTTTCATATGTTCTTTAAGTAACATTTTAAAATTATTAAGAGTTGTACATTTTTGTATAGATTCAGGTAACCTCTTTTTTCTTTTCTGCAACTGACAGTTGCTCAAATTCATGATACAAATATTCATGAATTTCTTGCCAACACTTTTCTCTTAATATTTTATTTTTATTGGTTTCGTTACTTTTATCCCAAATCATAGGCGAATCTAGGGGGGGCGGTGGGAGCGGCAGCCCCCCTTTAGGTTACGTTTTTTAATATATTCCATAGCCTCTCGACCCTCAACTCCACCTGATGGGTGGAAGACAGCCCTCCCCTTGAAAATCGGCTGGAACCGCCCTTGTCCCAAATACATGTATTTTTTTTAACTAGTTTAATTGCAGTAACAATATCGAACTTAAAAGGCATCTTAGAACACGAAGGAACTGAATTAAACTAATCAGTTTTGGCTGTATGAGATTTGCGCCTATCTATGCTAATCCTCCAGACCGAAGGGGTAATGATTAAAGCGAGGGTGGGATGCAAATACAGGGTGGCCCACCTATCCTCGCTCGGACCATAGCTGCTAGGCTGATGAAGATCGAGAAAAATTTTTTATTGTATTTTATTGGAGGCTCGATGTGCTACTTCTTAAAATTATTATCGAGTATACAGGGTGAAACATGAATCCGGGACAAAACATTGGGTCTTTTTTTAAATGGATCACCTTATATATTTTTTCATGTTTAGAATATCTGCCATGTGGACTTTACATACCCCTTTTGTTTTTGAGGATCACATGCAACGTTGTCAAGTTATTTACATTTTAATAAAATTTTATGAAAAAACATGAACGAAGAAAAATCTTCGTCAAAACGTTATTTTTAAAAATTGATGGAAAAAACATTTGGGTTCATTCAAAAAATACAGGGACCAAATTTCGCCAACTACAAATTGCCGAAACTCGTTTTTTTCAAATGGATCACCCTATATATGATTTCATAATTTGAAGGTCCATTCAATGACCTTTCCAATGGTATTGTATGGACCATAACCAATGATACTTTTCGATAGGTAAATAATCCATTTGAAAAAATGAGTAGATATCAGCAATTTGAAGTTGGCGAAACTTGGTCCTTGTCCTGATATACAGGGTGAGTTATGAGGTTATGAGGACTGTACATACTACTACCTCTTATTGAGGCCCCTATGGGGAACATCAAATGATCATGTGTCTGTCCCCATTGTTTAATAATATATAGGGGGGTGTGAATTGTGACTGAATTTTTTTTTGTCATTACCTTTGAGCGATAAGTTTGATGAGTCTCATATTTTGGCAAAACTACTACCATCTAATTAGCCGAAGCTAGAAAAAATCAGGTCCGGTGTTAAAAAATTAGTTCGTTTTGTTCATATAAAACATTTCACCTTGTATATGGTTTTTGAAAACTCCAATAAGGATTTTACAATGTACAGAAATAGACAACAAAAATGACGGATTTATTTTTTCCTCCCACCATTACTCAATTTCTTAATTTTTTGTACAAAAATTTAATTTTTAATTACAAGTTCCGCCACATTTTAGTTCATTTCGAGAATCGGCTTTCAAAAGGAACAAGCTGTTTTGAATAATACTAAAACATCGCCCTGTATAATATTTCTTTAGTGATTCATAGCTATTGTCATTTTTTAGAATTCCCAGAATTCATTTCGAAAAGAAAAAATACAGTTCTCTTTTTAAATTTAAAGAAAAGAAAATAGAACATTAAAAATTAACGAATTTACTTACATTTTTAAGAAAATTTAAGAATACGCAAGAATAGACAATTACATAAAAGAACTTAAGGCAAAAAAAACTAAAACAAAATTGCAGTAAAGAAATGAGTTGATGTTTTATTATTATTTTTTAATAGTGATTTTTTCAAGCAGTTCAATTAAGGTAACTATCAAACTTAAACGCCATGTTAAAACACTTTAAAGAATTGAATCGAACTAATCAGTTTTATTTATTTATTGGTTTTACTAAATATCTTGTTTCAAAAATCGGGACGACACGAGTGGGAAGTCGGCAGCCGGAGACGACACCAGCACGGCATGTCGTCTAACGTGAAAACACTCCATTTATTTCAATAGGGAAAAATCATGTACCGACAGATGGCGCTGCGAATAACAAAATGTCGGATTGAGGTGTGAACAACAAATATCCTCTCATTTGATCACTTTAAAATCACAGTTTTTGTAAGATTTGTTTTCAGTTTTCTCAGAGATTTAAGTTCATTTTTATTCATTGTACAATTGGATTGAAGGTTGGTCTTCGAATTTCAGTTGGTTTTAGAGTTACTGTCATTGGATTTTTATGATAATGCCTGTGAAAGTTGAAATATCAATATCGGACATTCTGGATTATGTGGGTGAACGTGTTAGGCCAATTAAGGAAGGTGAAGAGGTTTTTAAGGCTGGTCACATCATTTTATGTGGAACTGACGTTGCCAATGAGAAAATGATCAAAACTATATGTATGAGATCCTTTACAATTTTACGTTACCCACATGAAATCAAAAAATATTTCATTAAGATGATACATGTTTATTGTTTAAATAAATGATTGGATGAGCAAGAATATGGTTTTTTTCAATATTTAATATAAATATATTTATAATAATCTACAGATTGACTGAAAAAAAAAATTATAATCAAAGTGAGAAACACATTGGAATCAAATGAAATCAGATTAACAGTTGAAATAATTAATTAAAATTTTGGCAGTAACAGCAATCTCACTCATTACATCATGGTACGAGATACCAATCAATTTCATCATTCAAAATTTTGAAGTTCTTTATTCTTTGTATAGCTCTTTCTACATGCACCCTTGCCCTAGCTATTTCGGCAGTAGATGTTGATTCCTCTTTGGATAATTATTTTTTTTCTAGGGAACGGTGTCATATGGTTTATTCACAATAATTATTCACTAAACACCTTCGAAATATACCATTTTTAATGTTTTAATGCACAAATAACTTAAAGTAACATTCGAACTTCACATTACGCCAATGTAAACAAACGCAAGTAGTAGTTTATTGTTCACACCTCGAGTCATTCAAATGATCAATGATAGATGTCGTCCACTCCATGATTCTAACCTATATAAATTCAACCCCACCGGCATCGTCGTCGTTGTCGTGTCGCCAAGTGTGAAAGCTCCCGTTGGAATTAAAATTTGACACTCCTCACGAATTCTCATTCTAACAGAGTAACAGACTGTACTTTCCCCAGCTTATCTTTGTCCAGGCAAATTCAAAATAAATAAATAACACGTCGCGTTGAACTGTCAAACATGAAATTCATGGCTAGCTAGGATGCGGACGTGATATTTACAGCTAGGTGTTACAGAATGAACATTCTGACACTAGAGTAAGAATGGAATACGTATAAAATACATAAAAGACAAGTGTTTTTCAGTAGTGGCCGTGGAGAAATATATTAATGTATTTTTTCAGAGACCGATTTAGGACAACAATAAATGTAATGTGCGATTGTTTGGGAGCTCAACTAGTGGATTATTTAAGTATTGGCGAGCTGGGTTCGTTGCCAGATGGACAGAAAGTTAACGCTCAACAGGGACAAGAACTTGCGGAAATATCCAAAGTGGACAGTAATCTAAGTTAAAGACTTAAAAACTAGAACTGTTTTAAATTATACAATTCCAGAATAATGGTTGGTGGTAGGAATACTGTTCTTTGACTGATTGGAAATGAAGATGAAAGCGGTGTATACAGATACAGGGTATTTTATAATAAATTAAGTTCACGTATTGTATATATTTGACATTTTTCTACGTTTAGTGACAAATTTTTGGATTTATTAATTTTTTTTACTAAATTATATTAATATATCCGAAAAGTAGAGAGAATTGTTACCTAAATCTGTTTTCAGATTCATTTTTAATTTAGTTAGATAACGTTAACTGCCCAAAATACAGTGTTTAGTACTTCTAAATGTTTTCGAAATGCATTATAGATGTTGTGATCGTGTTCATTATGGAGAATATGCTAATTAAATACACTATTTAATCGAAAAATAAACCAGTATTATTTTCACTAGGACATAGAACTCGCTCAAGAATTTATGCTGCTGAAATTGAGGTTAACTTCTCGAAAGTTAACCATTAAACATTTTGAAAAAAAAAATATATTCGAATAAACAATTTAAAAAGAATTGACGGCGAATTGAATAATTAATAATAGACCAGTAGATATAGACACGATTTTTACAAAATTTAATAATAATTACAAAACTTTTAAAACTTCAGTTGAATGAAGAGTAAGTTCAAATGATATTGAGTCTGATTTTGGAACCTTTTTTTCTGAAAATCAGGATTTAATGAATTTTCGTATTAATAGCGTGGAAAAAATATCAAAAGTTCTGCAAACTTTCGAAGTTTTGAAAAATAGCATTTTACATCCTCGGATAAATTTCCAACCATTCAAACAAAATGGAAAGATTTGTTTTATCAAAGGTAATACCACAAGTCCTCCAAATTTAATCTATAAAATTTGAGAGGACATGTGGTATTTGGAAGGGTTATTTTCTGAATCATTTTGTATTAAAAACAGAGAATATAGTCATTTATACAAAAGACACTTTACACACAAATGTTCATTATTTTCTTTATCAAATTAAATTGAAACATCAAAAAATATTGAGCTATTATAGTTTTAAATACAGGGCCACCAAGGCATACGTGATTGCGTTTGGCTTAATTCGGATATAGAGTTTGACATTTGTCAGTTTTAAAGAGATTTATGGATTTTTAAGTATTTGGGTATTCAAAAATAGGTTAGTTTACAAATAAATTTTGAAATTTGTATATTAACATAGGTTTGCAATACATTTTAGTATTATAATAATTGATAATGCTAAATAAAAGTTGTTAAATGTTTACATTTGACATTTCAAAAAAGGTAAACACTGTTTAATCAAAAAACAATTACGAACAATGATTGGTTAGGATCCTGAGCTGTTATTGGCTGAAAACACAAAATCTGACTGTTTTGACAGATGAAAAAAATAATCAGTATAAAACTCGACGATTTGTTAGGATCCTGAGCTCTTATTGGCTGAAACCACAAAATCTGACTGTTTTGATAGTTGAAAATAATCGAAATCAAATTGTTGTTCATGCCAATTTTTCGAAGAAAGTTCCAAAAGTTCTGCAAATTTGAAAAAATAACTAAAATAATGTTCTTGAGAAGTGCTGTAATTTGCGACAAACGGAAAATATATTTTTTCATGAAATTGTTTTTTGTTTTAAATTAAATTTTTACAAAAGTTTTGAGTAATGGTTGCAAATGAAGATGTCCTAACGTACAATGTTTTATTAATTTGCAACCTCGCCCGCAATACAGAAATGGAGGTAGAATTAAAAAAAACATATTTTCATATTTGTACTCTACCAAAAAAAGCAACTTGGCAACATGGCAGCGAGTAAGACAGACGTGTATGAAAATGCAATGAACCAGTACAGCCTATAAGAAATATACTCTTTGGATAATCAAGTATTTAACTGGCCCACTGTCGCCCTTTGTAGTGTTGCGCTAATTTATTCATCTAGATTCCCAAATTAATGAGTAATCTTAAAACTATTTGCAAATTTTCCAATTTTCCAAACAATCGAATAAACGACCCTTTTTTTGCTTTAAATGTATAATAACTACCTTCATACATATATCAATGCTGAAAATGTATTGCAACTTCTGTTAGACATACGTAAATCTCTAGATGAGTCAATTGTATCTGCTAAAAAGGAGGACCCATTTTCCATAGTTGCAGTTGCCTATATTATCCACTATTTGTCATAGTTGTTGCTTTGTTTACTTTAGTGCATCTCTTCCAGTTACCTTTCATTCGTATTACAAGTGCTTTGCATTTCTGATTTACATATTATTTATTTATTAAACTTTTTAGTAAAATATTTCTTTGCACGACAACCTACCTTAGTGCCTTAGTACTTGTTTTTTGGTAGAATAGGAAATAAAAGGTAGAAACCGACAGTTGAGCAGATAGGGGAATTTTATCTTATCAGCTTATTTTATGGATTTGCACAAATTACTGCATTTACAAGTTTAGACAAGAGGTTTCAGTAAAAAAATAATGTTCCGTTGAAAAAAGACGGTTGCAAATCTCTTGGGTCACGTAAAATATTAGTCGTTAATACTACAATTTGCAGAACTTTTGCAATTATTTTGGCAGTTGTAAAAATGCAAACAAATAACATTAGTAAAAAAACTAAGGTTCCGTTTTTCGTATGGGGTTGCAAAATTACATATCCACTGAGACCGATATTCTCTTTATTTGCTACCACGATAAAAAACGGTTGTAATTATTTCAATGCTTGTGTGAGTAGATAATAAATGAGCACACTTAGCTGGTTTAGGCCTATGGGCACAGTTGGTTTACCCCCATGGGAAAGGTTGTATGGAGCCGCGATAAAAACCATGGGAAAGGTCATATGGAGCCGTGATAAGCCCAAGGTCATATGGAGCTGAGATAAGAACAATGGGAAAGGTCGTATGGAGCCACTGATAAGAAAATACCGTTAGATAAGATAAAGCCGTTAGATCAGAAAAAGCCGTTAGATAAGAAAAGATCGTTAGATAAGAAAAAAAACCGTTAGATAAGGAAAAAAACCGTTAGATAATAAAAAACCCGTTAGATAAGAAAAACCTTATCTAACGTATCGTACGACCTTTCCCATGGTTTTTATCGCGACTCCATATGACCTTGGGCTTATCAAAGCTCTATATGACCTTTCCCATGGTTTTTATCGCTGCTCCATATGACCTTGGGCTTATCACGGCTCCATATGACCTTTCCCATGGTTTTTATCGCGGCTCCATACAACCTTTCCCATGGGGGTAAACCGTCTAACTGTGCCCGTGGGCCTATGAGAAAAAAAGAGGTTGAAAGTTGACAAACTTAATGCATGTTGTAAAACATTATTACTACTGGTATTCCTAGTTTGCAGAACTTTTGCAACTTTCAGTGTAAAAATAAATCGTTTTTTGCAATTTAAACAATGTTCCGTTCATCGCAGACTTCTGCAAAATTTTATAGTTTGTTTTCATTAATGCGCTAACATACCATCGAAGTTTCAAAACTTTTGGAATTAATGGTGTCTATATCTACTGGCCTATAAGTAAAGTAAAAAAACCAGTTACACATAAAACCAATATATTTTTAAGGAAATTATAATTTAGTTACAATAAATTTTTTAAACATATATAGTTATTACAGTAATCGTAATAGTAAATATAATAGTTTTAAATTGAATTTGATTTAATTTTTTTAATAAAATAAAACGTTTTTATTTAATTGAGTTTTATTTCACGAAAAACCTATAACAGCGAAGGATGTTTATTTCTTATTCATTCGAATGAATGGGAAACTCACGATGGGTTGAAATAAAAATATATATATAAACCGAAAAATTTCTGCCTCAGGCGGGAATCGAACCCACGTCTCCAGCATTCCTTTCTTCAGTAGTTTTCACCCCTGGTGTACAGGAATTTATTTCTGTATGCTCCCTTGGAATTTAATTCCATTTTCTAGGAAGGTTTTCCGCTAGCTTTTCACTTGTACTTTCACATTGCGACCCCCACGTCGTATTAGAAAACACCACTCCCAGGTGCAAGGGTGTAATCTCAACAAAGTTTGGGGAAACCTTGACATCCTGAAAAAGTGGCTAAAAAAAGAAACCGTGAAAGATCTGAATTAGGAAGGACATCCCAAATATATCTCCTCTTAACCAGCTAGATCATCGCCGGATTACATGCCTCGGTGGTCTAGCGGTTAAGGCGTCAGCATGGAATGCTGGAGACGTCGGTCCGATTCCCGCCTGAGGCAGAAATTTTTCGGTTTCTTTCTTCAGTAGTTTTCACCCCTGGTGTACAGGAATTTATTTCTGTATGCTACCTTGGAATTTAATTCCATTTTCTAGGAAGATTTTCCGCTAGCTTTTCACTTGTAATTCCACGCTTTTTAAATCCGTTTAATGTTATTTAGCCCAGTTGCCAGAGAAGGATATTGACCAAAAGCTCGCACAAAATGTGATATCAATGGCACTTAAGTACTTGAAAGGGTGTAGAAAACGATAAAAAATCTTTGCTGTTCTAAAGTGTATGCTAAGTTCACAATTTCGAAAACAAAATCGAAAATTTGGTTTTTTTTGCCGATGCAGCTTTGTCGTTGCCAGCATATTGCCGACCGATCATGCATTGGGTCAGAAGACAGCCAGAGATTCATTGTTTGTTGAGAGTATTATTTGTTGATTGGTGTGATTGTTTGTGCGTGAATGTGTATCTGAAATGGATGTACTGTACCGTAAAAAACCTTTATTTTTGATGCAGTAATGAATACATGAATTCTGGCTTTGCAAATGAATCACAAGACTCTTGTCTAAAAAATAGCACGCTATGGTCACACTTAACCTTACTTCTTCTTTTTCCTAAGACTAATGGGTACTAAATTACATTATTGAATATTGCTGGATTGTTGTTAATTTTAGGATTTGGATATTTGAAAATAAAAGACTGAAAATAACTTTTCATTGCATTTTATTTAACAAATTAAAGTTAAAAATTGTTTCTAAGTAACATTTTGAAAATAGAAATTGTTATTATTACAATAGTTGGTTAATACCTTAATTTTAACGTTAACATTTAAAAAAATTAATTTTCCAAGAAAATTCCGAAAACATAATTTAAAAAAAATAATCTAATCTACTGAACATCTGGTGGTCTAACACTATATGAGCCAATATTGTCAATCTTAACTTTCTTCTGTAACCTTGGTGATAATTCTCTCCATATCTCTTCTCTTAAATTATCTAAAACAAAATACATAAAATTAAAACTACGATAAAGACGTAAAGAAGTCAAAACACGTCAATTTACACTTTGTTCCTTGGTGTGAATTATAAGCAAATACAAATTATTAACATTTGCAACAAATATTAACCAAATTGTGTCTATTCGCCAACCCGGCATCTCTCTTAAGTCCCTTTGATCTTAGACGACCCGTCACTTTTCAACTCGTTCACGTCGGAAAGATCTAAATTATGTCTATACGCCAACCCGACATCTCTCTGAATGCACCAGCTGTTTCACGCAAAACAGTCCCTTTGACCTTAGAGAGTTAATAAGCGAGTTTTGCAATCAGACTTATGCATGACCAGCGCGATCGGTTTAAAACTGACACACAATTGTCGTAGTGCGTAGTGCCATCCGATGTCGGGTACTATCATACTATTGTAGAAAAAATATGTTTTGGACCTTATACCGTTCGACCCCAAGATAAGACGCCTCGTCACTGCGCATGATTTTTGTTTACGTATACCCAGTATATGGCCGTTTTCCTCGTTCAAATCTGACCAATAATACCTAAGTTAGCCGCTAACGCCCCCTCGCTACTGCGCATGATTTTTGTTTACGTATCCAACCCCATACAGTACTATGCCGTTTTCCTCGTTCAAATCGGCCCAATAATAGCAGAGATATTAGCTAAGGCCTTTTTGGTGACGTCACGGCGCATGATTTTTGTTTACGTATTTAATCTGTATACCCCATATAGTACTAGGCCGTTTTCCCCATGCAAATCGTACCAATAATACCCAAGTTATTAGCTAAGGCTCCTCGCTACTTCGCATGATTTTTGTTTACGGATTCAATCTGTATACCTAATACAGCACTATGCCATTTTCCACGTTCAAATCGGACCAATAACAGCCGAGATATAGGCTAAGGCCCTTTACTGCCTAGTTTTAAATGGATTACAATCCGCATAGTTTTCCTTGGTTGGATTACAACCCGCGTAGTTTTACTTGGATTACAACTGGTTGGATTACACCGCGCGTTGTTTATCTACTATTGAAAATGCGCGATAGTATGTTGTCTTTAAGACTTTAAAGCCTGCGTCTACGTCCTATTTCACTTACCATTACATCTGTATGCCAAATCAGACCAAATAATCATCTCCTGCGAGAAACACAAAACTCCTAGCCGTCCTCCTTTATGAGTGGTATCAAATATGTTTCCTGAATCAGCAACCATTTGATCTCCATCGAAGATCTTCAATCTAATTAGACCGATATTTGGTCTGTGAATCAAGAACCAACGATAAGAAGTTTTTTCTTTCCAACCAACATTCCTCGGATCCCTCCAGAGTAATCTTACTTGATTTGGAGTATCGCCCGTGTGCCATAACGAGTTTCTGAGTATTTCTCCCGGACCAGTTTCTGAATCTACTACCTTAATTTGAATACCTGGTTCTGCGAAAGCTCGGAATGGTTCGGCTTCCCAGTATAGTTGAGGGTGTTTCTTCCACATAACGGTGTAGAATTTTCTGTTGCTCTGGTAGCTGCAAAAACATATCAACAGAGTATTACATACAGGGTGTTTCATTGGTAAACAGACAAAAGGTAACTATGGATAGGAGACGACGAAATTTATTTTCTGTGGCCTATTTTTTTACCTGAAAATAAATCCGACGTAATCATCGTCAACTTCAGAATCGACAAAGAAAGTTCCCTCAAAATCTACACCAGTAAATTGATCGTGGCCCACAGCCAAACCAGGATCGCTGTTGACTGTTTGAACAATTTCTGCACCATGGTTATAAATTTCCCAAATTGGATCTGTTTGCGTTTCACCTTCGGGATCCAGAACGACAGTTTGATACTTACTGAAATCGGTTTGATAGATTAGAGAGTTGGTGGGACAAACATCTTTATCATTTTCAACGTCATCATCATCGGTGTCGTTGTCACATTTATCGCCAAAACCATTATCTAAAAAGTTACTTTGAATTATAAATGAAATACAATTTTTTTCATCGGTCGACACTTTTTTAGGAGTTAAGCACTTTTTGTTTCACTGACAAAACATCAACTGTTCCAAAATTGTTTCGATATGAATCAAGTTTCTATGTACGACTATTTTACTTTAAAATTAATTGTAAAGTAATTAGAAGAAAAAAGATAGTTACTATTAGAATCAAGTTGATCTGGGTTATATACGTAAACACAATTATCTTGATTATTTGGCACTCCGTCGTCATCAATGTCGTTATCACAAGCATCTCCTTTACCATCTCTGTCTGTATCCAGTTGATTGGGATTTGGTATCAACCGACAATTGTCGTGAGAATCTGGAACACCATCTCTGAAAATAAAGACATAATTTAAACAAAGTATAAGTTTAATATAATAATGAAGAATATGTTTGCTATTCAAAACAATAATATTTTAAGGTTATGTTGTTGAATGAGGTCCAACCTTATCATAATGACGCTTAACATGTGACAATTTTAACCATAACTGACTGGTGACGCCAAAACTCTTGTCAAACGGAGGAAAAATTCTGACGAATAAGGAGTAGAGACAGGGCCGGTTGTAAGGGAGGGCAAACGGGGCTGCAGCCCCAGGGCCTCCACAAGAGAGGGGCCTCCACAATATAAGTTTTTAGGTAAGATTTCCTTACAAATACCGAATGATATTCAAAATTAACAACGGAAGAGCAGTTTTCCCACTTTTACTTGTCGAGCTGAAGCTACTAAAACGATTGTCGATGGTTATTCCGAAATCAAAGAAGCTCTAACCAGCAAAAAGACCGTGAGGAACGATGCAACGCATCTTTTGGAAAAGGTGAGTGGTCTCGAAACAGCTCTATTTGCTATCTTTTGGAACAAAATGTTACAGGACTCAAAAATAATTCTCGAATCTGCAATGCGTACATTGGAATCATTAAAATTATTTGTTGAATCCAAAAGAGACAAGTTTGATGAATACGAAGAATCAGCTAAAGGAAAATCGAATACTCACCAGTAGTTACCATCACACACCAGAACAAGAAATTTAAGGTTGAATCCGCTCGATTTAATGAAAGAGCAAGACGCTAACCTATCACCAAAAGAGAAATTCAAAGTGTCATGTTTTATCCCAGTGATATCGATCAGCTAAGTTTTTCTCTTACTGAAAGATTGTGTGCGTATGATGCTGTGCGTTCGAGATTTGGATTTCTCAATCACTTATAGGAGAAGTTGCAAGTTTGAATGTTGCAGCTGAAGAATTAGTTAAAGGTTACAAAGACGATTTAGAACCTAGTCTTGGTAATGAGTTGGTCCAAATTATATCGTTGATAGATTTCTACAAAAAGGACTATCAAGAAGACCAATCTAAGGAGCTACATTCCCAAATATTGAAATTACACTCCAGTGAAAATTTTACCATATCGCTTCAGTAGAACTTGCCTGGAGAGGTGGAGAAGCAGTCAATTGCAGAGTTCATTATTTTAAAGAGGGAGTGGATAATTCTGGGATTAAAACAGGTACAAAGAGTAGAATATAATCCTCTCTTCAATAAAACGGACCAGGGTGGAGAAAAAAAATTGCCGATAGTAAATGGCTAGTCTCCAACACGAAGAACCCTACCTTTTGTCCGGTCCGTCTTTTTAAAATTCTAATGGTTAAACGTTTATTTAGAAGAACAACTAATAGATTATTCTTAACAGTAAACCCATTATGGAACAAAGAACAATCAAGTGGATGGTACAAAAACACTCCAGTGGGAAAAAACGAACTTTAGAAATGGAAAGAAGCAGCAGAGAAGACAGGATTAAATACAAAAGAAATAAAAAGAACAAACCACTCTATGCGGTCGACAGCAGTCAGTAACCTGGCCAAAAGAGGGGTGGGTGACCAATAATTAATTAAAATTACTGGCCACAGCTCAGCCAACTCAATTAAGCCTGCAAATGGATAATGAGCATTATTCCAACAACATAAACACCCTTAGAAGTGACGCCTCAGAAGCTCCAGCTAAAAAACAGAACAGATAACAGAAGATCCTGTAGCCACTCCTCGAGCTTCTCACTCTACAGCTGGACCCATCAACAACATTAATGCTTTACCTACACCCAGCGTTATCAACGAGTTAACAAAGATTTCAAACAATACTCCTACTGTGTACCAAAATTGCAATTTATATTTTAATTGTACCATAAATAATTAAGTTTGTAGTATTTTGTGACTAAATAAATTACCTGTTTTTCAGTTTTCAAAGTAATACCTACATATTTATTATGTATACATATACAGGGTGCGCCAATTATTTCCTTTCGATCTCTAGCACCGTAACTAAAAGATTTTTTGTAGGGGTAGACAGTGTCACTCGGACTACAATTTTAAAATATTTTGATGTATACAGGGTGGCTAACTTTTGTGGAATGAAAATTAATTTGGTTTTTTTAAATTGAACACCCTGTATACGATTATGTCATCTGATTCTACTTAATATTAGATTTACGGTAGTTTTTTGTATTTGTAAATCCGACGCGGCGTTATTCCTATTTTAAGTAGATTTAATGAAAAAACAACACTTCAGAAATATTAGCACAAAAACCACATTTTTTAAAAAATTCCTCAAAAAAGCTACTATGATGTAAATGAAACATGCACCTATCACAATAATCACACAACATATTCACCTGTTTCCCAGGGTGTTTGCCGATGGCGTGCCAATAGTCTAGTTTTCAAATGGCAATAACTTAATTTTTTCAAATGGGACACCCTGTATATTTTTCTTCATTTAGAAGCTCTCCCTAATACGCATTAAAAAAATATAGGGTTTTGCACATCTAACTTTACTATTTACTTTAATAATTGACGTTAAGTGACAAACAACATATTTTACACAATTTTTAATAAGTACTTACAAAATTTTACAAAGTTTAATCGTAAGAAAACTACAATAGTGAAAGTTAAAATTTATAGTAGGTGTTCAAAATGTCTTCCATTTTCATTTATACATTTTCTTGCCCTTTTTTTCATTGATTTACGCACATCTCTTAGCATTGCAGGGGTCACCTGTCTAAATGCTGCAGTAATTATTTCTATTTTATTTTTAATAAAACCCCACAAGAAAAAATCGCAAGGTCTAAGGCAAGGCGATCTAGTAGGCCAATTTATAGGTCCTCCCCTTCCTATCCAACGATCCTAAAATTCCCTATTTAACCAATTGCGAACATCTAATAAGTAATGTCGTGTGGCACCATCTAATTGAAACCACATTCCGTTGCGATAATTTTGAGGCACATTTTGCAATAAGTTGCGAAAATCATGTTCTAAAAAATCTAAAAATATAGCTCCATTTACAGTCCCATCAATTACATAATCACCTATTATTCCCGCCCACACATTCAAAGACCATCGATACTGTGATGTGGTTCTAAATAAATGTTCATTGTGTTCCGAATAATAATGGAAGTTGTGTCTATGTACACAACCGTTCTTATGAAACGTGGCTTCGTCGGAGAATAAAACTTTGTTTAAAAAGTTACGCTCTGTATTTATCTTGTTTATTAACCATCTACAGTATTCCACTCTACGCGCGAAATCACGTGGTAACAATTCTTGGTGAAGCTGGATATGATAGGGGTGATATTTATTCTTTTTTATTATGCGTCTAATTGTGGTATTGGAAATATCTAACTGATTGCTTAATTGCCTTGTGCTTATATTGTGATCTTCAACTATACTGATCATTACCTTATATTCGTTGTCAATAGTAACAGCTGTAGTTTCACGTGAATGTTTTTCATACTTGACAGTTCCTGTTATATCAAATCTATTCTCTAAATTCTCAAAAGTATCCTTTTGTGGATGACGTCTTTCTGGGTATCTTTGACGATAGACCCTACTAGCAAGAAACGCATTTTTTTGACATTCACCCAGTATCCATATCATATCAATATTTTCTTGAACACTATAATTCTTATTAAAATCCATTTTTTATACGCAATGCCGATTAAATATAGTAGACGTGATACAATACAAAATTTTATGTTGACAATTAATGCCATAACAAAATATACCTACTGTCATTTTCATAGGTAACTTGATTTCTTATTAAAAATTGTGTAAAATATGTTGTTTGTCACTTAACGTCAATTATTAAAGTAAATAGTAAAGTTAGATGTGCAAAACCCTATATTTTTTTAATGCGTATTAGGGAGAGCTTCTAACTGAAGAAAAATATACAGGGTGTCCCATTTGAAAAAATTAAGTTATTGCCATTTGAAAACTAGGTGAAGATGTTGTGTGATTATTGTGATAGGTGCATGTTTCATTTACATCATAGTAGCTGTTTTGAGGAATTTTTTAAAAAATGTGGTTTTTGTGCTAATATTTCTGTAGTGCTGTTTTTTCATTAAATCTGCTTAAAATAGGAATAACTTGTCAACGCCGCGTCGGATTTACAAATACAAAAAACTACGGTAAATCTAATATTAAGTAGAATCAGAAGACATAATCGTATACAGAGTGTTCAATTTAAAAAAACCAAATTAATTTTCATTCCACAAAAATTAGCCACCCTGTATACATCAAAATATTTTAAAATTGTAGTCCGAGTGACACTGTCTACCCCTACAAAAAATCTTGTTGATATCTCTTTTAGTTTCGGTGCTAGAGATCGAGTGGAAATAATTGGCGCACCCTGTATAATTATTATTTTTTTTTTTTTTTTTTTTTTACTTCTGTGTCAACGGCATCGACTACTATGGCCATTAGCCTCGTGTTCTGTGTAGGCTTTGTTACTGTTTCCCAGCGCCACTTTAGGAACAGCACTGTTAATTAGAACCCAACAATAAATACAATGATAAGCGATAAGTGCTACTGCACTTGTTTCGCATGAAATATAATAGGTAGTATGTTTTGTAAGCTATGTGTATGCAGAATAATCTGTGACTCATGAAATAGTCTTGTGAAATACCATTCGGACATCTAATTTTTCCTGTGAAAAAAATCGAAAAAACACAATGCAAAGTAATATTTTTTTAACAAAATGAATTCGTGCAGGGGCAAAAAAAATTCGTTTGCTGTGATTTAATTTGAATTATTTCTTGTATTTTGTATATTGTTATATTCTGTTAATTAGGTCCGTAATAAATTATTGAAACACTTGAAAGAAAAAAATTGTTTAACTTGTTCGAAAAATAATTAGGGGCCGCAGAGCCTCCACACCTTTTTATCCGGCCCTGAATAGAGAAAATAAATATTACTGTAAATTTTTTACAGTGATGCGTGAACTTTATAATGAATCGTTGAAATTCAAGCACTTACTTATCGGTATCTATGGGCGAATCACAAACGTCTCCAACGTTGTTCTCGTTCTGATCTTCTTGGCCGGGATTGTAAGCATTTTGACAGTTATCGCAAACGTCTCCAATTCCATCCTCATCTCTATCAGACTGATCGGTATTAGGAGTTTTAGGACAATTATCGCGATCGTTCGGAATTCTGTCATTATCTATATCATCATCACACACATCACCTTTACCGTCCCTGTCGACGTCGCTTTGATCTGGATTTTTATCGTAAGGGCAATTATCACAAACGTCTCCAATTTTGTCATAGTCTGAGTCTCTTTGGTCTGGATTAGCTACTAAAGGACAGTTATCCTGAAAATATATTTGAAAGTGATTAGTTTGTTTTTTTTAGATTTTTAAAATATAAATTACTTACACCTTCAATTACATTATCGTTATCAGGATCGCGATCACATGCATCTCCTATACCATCTGAATCTGTATCTTCCTGTCCGGAATTTGGCGTATAGATACAATTGTCCTAAATAACATACGAATATCAAACATTGAAACTTTACTATCTGCAGATATGAATTTTGAAGTTGTTTTATTATTATTTTGTTTTTAATCATCTGCAAATGTATTGTATATATTTTCAAACACTATTTGTTTACCTAAAATGCCGTTAGAGTATCTATTTAATTTACTTTAACATATTTCAACATAGTAGGCTCTGAGACTAAAATGAGAGCTGTCAAATAATTAATTGGTAGATGTAATTTAATGACTGTTAATTTTGTTCACTAAATTCCATCTAAGTAAGTAGTGAAAACCATTTTTCTTATTCAGAAATGAGAGATATTTGTGTTTATGCACAAATAAATTTTTCTGGACTTGCTGCTGCCATCTAACAATTAATTTGCTTACTATAAACGTCAAATATATTGTTACAATGACAAACTTTTCAAGATGAAAGGATGCGAATTACAAAAACGATTATACCACGTCGTCAAGGGTATATTAGCTTATCAATACATGAGTATGTGTTCAAAAACTATACCGTTTACCTATTTTTACCTTTTTACAAAACAAATCAGAACAAGGCAAATCAGTGTCAGGCCATCTGTCAAGATCCGTGTCTCTCGCACAGTAAACTCCATTTCCCGTATATCCCGTATTACATTTACACCCGTATCTTCCCCATCCAAGATCATGGCACTGTGCATCTCTAGCACATTGATGACCACTTGGACAATATCCTTCTTGATGGCATCCAATTGATTGGTTACCCATAAAGCCATATTCACAAGGTCCGCAGTGGAAAGAACCCTGAGAAACAAAGATGTTTTTTTGACAAAAAGTTCAGCAGAACACTCATTTTTTAGGAAATTGCGGACCTCAACATTACATTTTAATTATTTTTACCTCAGTGTTAATGCATTCAGAGTGGGGAGTGCAAGCCCTTCCTTCTGAACACTCATCTATATCGATACATCGCTGTCTTTTGCTTTGTGCTTCTTCTACTCCTACTCCCCTTACATCTGATTCTCCTCGAAATCCGGGAGGACAAGGTTCACACCTATAACCTGGTCGAAGATTGTGACAAGTAACTCTGGGGTCGCAAGGTTGGACTAGGTCGCACTGAAAATTAAATAGCGACATTTTTTAGTTTATCAATGAACATTCTAAATCTGTAATTAGATGACCCAGTTCTCGATAAAGGCTGATTTAGACGTATCCAGGCCACGCCAGTTGGACTACGGCCACCGATAGACCCAGGTCCACGGGTGAGGGCTACTGGCGACAAAAATAGACGAACTTTCTATTCTAGACAGCGCTAGACTGGCGCAAAAAAGTGTTTAAGCACGGGTCAGACTAGGCTGGTTATCAGCCGCTGCTGATCAGCAGCTGGCGGTAGCACCAGCAGGCAGCGGCAGCGGCTACGGCTAGTTACCAGCCGCGAATTAAAGAAGCCGGTACTCTCAGCTTGGTGTGATCACAGAACCCGCAGCTGACACCGTCAGCCGGCGAATATTTGTCAGCAGCTGGCTAAGTTGGACATGTTCAACTTTTGGTAGCAGGTAGCGCGTCATTATCCAGCTGATCGGCAGCAGCTGACAACCAGTCTAGTCTGACCCGTGCTTTAGCTACTCACTTATTTCTAGTAGCGTAGCCAGTGTTGCCATTAAGGGCGACAAGTCACCAAAATGGCGACTTTTTACCTCTATGAGAATATCGCGACGATTCTCAATAAAAAGAATATTTTTGACGACTTTTTACAGGTGAAAAAATTTCGGTATTCATAGAAGCATCAATATTTTCAATATACACATTTTATACAATACATCGGAAGAAATAACATCATAATAATAATTATTATGAAGCTAATGAAGCAATTTTTAAAAGCTCTAGATAAAGTGCTTTCAGTATCTTGGTCAAAAATTTTCTCAACTCTCAAATGAGAAGATTAAGGCCGGAATTTTTGATGGACCCCAAATTCGCGCAGCCATGAAAGATGAAGAATTTGGTGCGTCCATGAATCCCGTTGAAAAAAAGGCCTGGCTCGCCTTCAAGGGTCTAGCGGCAAACTTTTTGGGTAACTACAGGGCTGCAAATTACAAGGAAATCGTGGGAAACACGCTTGATAGTTTCAGGGAGTTGGGGTGCAGAATGAGCCTGAAGTTGCATTTCCTGCACTCACACTTGGACTATTTTCCAGAAAATTTAGGCGACTACAGTGAACAACAGGGAGAAAGATTTCACCAGGATATATCCGAAATGGAACAACGATATCAAGGAAGGTGGGATATCCACATGATGGCGGATTTCTGTTGGTCACTGAAGAGTGACACAACAGAAAGCCATAAACGCCAGGCTGTGCGGCGATCTTTTGAATATAAACCTTCCATGGGATGAAATTTGCAACCATAGTGTTCCTTTAGTAACATCTGAAAACCCACAGTCCCTGCTATCGTTGTTCCATGTTAATTCTTTCAGTCATCTCGTCAATGGCAGTTGGCCATAAACTTTTCGAGAACGGTATTCATTGCAGTACCACTGATTCCATTGCGACGCCCGAAACACGATTTTCCAGTCCCCGAGGGGCCATTTTCCCGGTCCCAAACGGGAAATTTCAGTTGGCCGTGAACTTTTTGACCACAAACTCGACTTTGGCTTTAGAATGCACCTTTAATCACGCCTCATTCCGGAATCCACCTCTTACGCCATATAGAAGCCATTTTTGGCCCCTGGGGTCAATTCTAGACGTGGAGGGCCATTTCTGAGCTCGAGATCGGATTCAGCGTCGAAAAATACGTGGGAATACATATGTCCGACCCTCGAGTATGAACTTGGGTTATTTCTAGCAGCACGAAAAAATAGGCGGTTATTAAGGGTGGCTGTGATGGAGGTATTAAGGTTGGGTGTGATTGAACTTACGGATATGTTTCCCCGCAGGAGACGATGGTGGATTAGAGCTTGGATTCACAGAAGGGAAGAGTTATGAGTATCTTCAAAACTTTTTCAAGAGTTAAAAGAAGAAGATCCAGAAACATACAGAAATATTTTACGAATGTCGGCTTCTAAATTTCAAGACTTGCTGGAATTAGTTGAACCGCTGATTAGAAAATACGATACCAAATTTAGACGAAGATTCTTCCTATCAAGTAAAATAATTTAAACACAACAGCAAACACCAAACCACATGTTGGGTTTCTCACCGCCTGCTGGCCATAGCGAGCGCGAGTGAATCACGTAACCCGCTGCCTGCTACCAAAAGTTGAACATGCCCAACTTCGCCCGCTGCTGATAAATACTCGCCGGCTGGCGGTGACAGCTGCGGGTTCTGTGATCACAACAAGCTGGCAGTAGCGGCTTCTTTAATTCGCAGCTGGTAACCAGCCTGGTCTGGCCCGTGCTTTACATGGGGCCAACTACCACGCCAGCGCTTATGGCCAGTGAGACTGTCGCCAACGACTGGATACGCCTATATCAGCCTTTATACAATTTTAATCAGAAACAGCGTAATTTCTAGAATTTAAATACATTCACTTACTTCATCTATATCGTGGCAATTTGTACCATTTCCTGTAAATCCTGCGGGACATCCAGCACATCTGTAATACGGACTTTCTTCAGATGGATAGCAAGTACTGCCTGTAATTTAGATCCAGCCTAACGTGTTATATATATTAAATAAAGTACCATATACAAATTTAATAGTTATTTCCCCATTCAAAAATAATACTTTACTGTACTTAAGTTAAGAATAAAAATTGAAAAACACTAGTTGTCTGTTAATTTTTACGCAAAAAAAATGTTTACTACTCATTTATAGAAATAAAACTATGAAATTTACATAATTTTTTTATTTTACTATTAAAAATATATGGAGAAGTGCTATAATGTGCATATTTTTTCATTCGACATTTTCTTTCTTATTATAATTATGTGAAAATAAAAATAAAAAATGTATTACACAGTTATAAGTCAATTCGATAAATATAATTACTGTCATTGAGTATTTCTTTGTTAAAACAGGAGATATAAATTTAAAATATATAAATATAAATCTTCAAAAAAGGGGGAGGCCACTTTAGAGCATGAAAAAAAGGGTCTATTTTATGAATATTTTTCTCTGAAACTATGTAAGTTACATACACACAGTTTTAAGGAAATTATTAAGCGTCTTTTTGGCTACAATTGGACATTTATTCAGTCTTTGCAATATAACGTAGACGGCGCTGCTGTCGTCAAAGTGTGACGCTGCAACTCCAACATCGCTATACTTTGACGATCGCAGCGCCATCTACGTTTTATTGTAAAGGCTTAATAAATTCCCAACTGTAGTCCAAAAGATGCTTAATAATTTCCCCAAAACTGTGTGTATGTAACTTACATAGTTTCAGAGAAAAAAATTCATAAAGAAGACCTTTATTTTCCTGCTCTAAAATGACCTCCCCCCTTAAAGAACTAAATAAATTTGGTAATATCACAGAAACCTTAAACATAAGAGACTTCTTTAAGAGAGAAGCTCTGCCCCCAGAAAAAACGAAAATATAATAAATTGTATAAAATGAGCTGAAGCACAAAACGTACGTAATAAGGGGCTACCATTTAAAATATATATTAATCGCGTGAAATTAAATTGAAACTAACTTTAAAAAGCGTATTTCCACTTTTATTGATAATCCCCTTCAATCGTTACGTTTTAGATTTCGAAATATAAACCATATCCTTAAACCTTCGCGTAGAAAATATTAAGTCAGTCATACAATCAGGTTGATGAGATTACGCCTATTATTATTATTATTAAAGCAAATGATAATGATCTTAAAGTTTCTAGTTATGAAAAATATTTTACCATATTATTTATGATATTAGGTAAACAACTGCCTACGTTAATTGAACCCACGCATTACATATTTACATTGTGGATCTTATTTAACCTGACCATATTCATAGATACAAGGTTAGAATTTAATAATCACTATACACGTTGTGCCCCCAATTAATTATTGCAAAAAGTAAAAGTAAATGTAACAAAGCGAAATAAGTAATTTTAATTGTTTATGTCTATTTGGAAATCCTACAAAATTTTGTCACAATTGATACACAAATGTGACAGCGAAGACGCTTTTTAATTTGAAACGTCAAAATGGATATAACCAACTGCTTTCTCTCAATATGCTACTCTATTTTTGAATGTTCTACATGCTCTAAACACCCTATAGAAACCATCTTATGATTTTATTATATTTTCGTTTTAGTGCTTTATCGATGCATATATTCATTTTCAGCAAATTTAGACCAATAAATAGGTATGAAGTGATGACAAAATTCCAACTCGAAAACAAAAAATAGAGAGAGAAAAAATAATATGAGTTTCTGTTAAGAAAAAGTACCTATAACTCCAATAAAAAAAAAGTAAATGAGAAAGTTGTAGATAATAAAAATATCTTTCGATTAATTTTTTACAAGTCTCGATCGAGATGTAACTTATCGAGATATGTCGAAAAAACCGTCCAAAATTGCATTTTTTTGTTTATGCTATAACTTATCAAATTTAAATACATTTATTGGATACTTGACAAAAATATAGCTCGTGTCTTGTAGAATAGGTATGTATTTCAAATTTTTTTAAATATTTATTAATTTTCGAGATATTTCGGTTTTTCGAAAAAAAGGCGCTTGCGAAGATCGGCTACTCTTGCTCGAGGAGTGCTCGTAGAATAACAATCTTGAGCTTATTTTCTTCGGAAAGACTTGTACTTTCATCCTATAAAAAGTTTATAACATTTTTTTAAATTTTAAGTACCAACAAATGACTTTGAAAATTTGGTTTTTTTCGATCGCTATTTTTAACTGTATCTTTTTCAATTTTAATTGTAACGTTACAAAAAAACCAAAATCATTTTTTGGTACTTAAAATTTAAAAAATTGATATAGACTTTTTATAAAATATTGGACTGAAAAACAGGAAAAAAGTCGCTTCCTTCTTGAATAATTTGTAAAAAGCCACAAAATTGTTTAAAAATTTTTGTTTAAGTAAATGGGACCTTCACAGATCAATAGGATAGGTCCGTGGTCACCCGAAATGGCTAATTACGACATTTTTTTGTAGGTCAGACATATTTTGTACTGAAAAATGTCATCAATCTGTCAAAATTCAGTTTTCATACTTTTTCATATAATTGCGAACGTTTTTTTTTAATCGATAGGAGAGAGATGACCGCTGATACCTGAGTTAACTACACTTTTGAGAATTTTTTTGTTTTGTCGTTGAAGTAGGCTAAACTTCAAATTATACTTTTTATGTAGTACTTTTTTAGGTAAACGAGAAACTTTTTTGCCTTGAGGATTTTTGCCATACTATCATCGAATAAAATAAAGGTAAGATATTAAGGAAGTTTTTACAAAAAACCGCAGTACGCGTTGTAGTTGTTTTCAAGTTATTGTTGCCTAAAGATCAATATCAGGCCGGGCGCTAATGACATTATTAATAAAATTTTAGATTGACAGTTCTCATTCTAATCAACACAACCACACTCTACTCGATTTAACCAAAATAGTCATTCACTATGCGCCTACTTTAAATTCAATGTCAAACTTCAAAATTTTCATATTTTGTATCCCATTTTAAAGAAGTTCCCGAAGTGGTACGGAAGGGCACATCAAACCCTAAGCTTACTTTTTGATACTCTATCAAAATCTGAAGTCAGAATTTTAAAATTCACAAAAACAAAGAATCAACACACCTACACACAGATCGAATTCAGATTCCGAACAATTTGTTCGGTGAAAATAGTAATAATAGAGCTTACAGCAATTCGATTTTTGAATCTGAAAATATTTCGGGTTCGAAAGTAGAAATACGTAAACTGTTACTACATTTTTCATACTTGCACTCACTACAACATTTTAATCCTTGAGCTACACAGGTACACCGACTGTTATTGCAAATAAAGATGAAGCCATGGAAGCAGGTGTCAAATATACCCTTTATTTATACAAAAATAAAAACAGAAACATTACATCCTTAAATCAACTACGATGGCACCTTACAACAGAATCCAATCGCCCAGCTTCTGAACTGCTTCCTACTGATCATTTAAAAAGGTAATGGTTTTTTAACAATCTTTAACAAGATACCTTAATGAAATTTTGTTTATCAGGTGTAGGTATCAGTTAAAAATTTGGTACAATAGCCATGTACAAGATGAAATCTAAAGTGTTTTCCGGGCTTTGAAGCCGTGGTCCAATGGAATTTCTTCCTGACGTTTCGTCTACAGCTGCGGTAGACATTATCAAAGGCGATGAGGCAGTGGGCGAAGTGATCTCCCGTGCTTCCCGACGTTGACTGATTCGACAGTGGTCCGCTCGGTCGTACTTATACCCCCGCCGTCCCGCTGCAGTTGGGGGGCAGGGGTGGGGATGGTGGTGGTGGTGGTGGCGCGTAATTTCTTCCTTTCGGTTAAAATTATTGTCGTGCTTAGAGATCCCCTATCAGCACCCGGAGTTTATAGAGTTCCATGTAGCTGTGGGTCGGTGTACATTGGCACCACAAAGCGCAGTGTCAACACGAGAATTACGGAACACAAAAGGAGTTGCAGGCTGGGACAAACACAAAAGTCAGCCGTAGCAGAGCACGCTCTCTCTGAAGGTCACAACATTCTTTTTAACGAGGTGGAGATTTTACATCAAACGCAGCGTTACTATCAGAGACTAACCAGGGAAGCCATTGAGATATTTAAGCACGACAATAATTTTAACCGAAAGGAAGAAATTACGTTTCTAAACCCAGACTGGAAGCGAGTTCTTCGACATACATCAAGTAAGCCGAAACCTCGCGCCACCACCACCACCATCCCCACCCCTGCCCCCCAACTGCAGCGGGACGGCGGGGGTATAAGTACGACCGAGCGGACCACTGTCGAATCAGTCAACGTCGGGAAGCACGGGAGATCACTTCGCCCACTGCCTCATCGCCTTTGATAATGTCTACCGCAGCTGTAGACGAAACGTCAGAAAGAAATTCCATTGGACCACGGCTTGAAAGCCCGGAAAACACTTTAGATTTCAATTTGAATGGCCGTGATAGCCTTCACAGTCATGTACAAGATGTTTTGCAAGAAGATCCAACTGGCCATGGTTGGACATTTGAAGAAAATATCTGGAAAGCAACATTTTCGTCTCAAGAACCTGTATCCGAAAAACAAGCAGATTGTAGGCACAGAGGACAGAGAGTATTATTCCGTTGTGACTTGATGTAGCGCCCGGCCTGATACTAATCTTTAGGCAACAATAACTTGAAACCAACGCGTTGTAGCGTAATGCGGTTTTTTGTAAAAACTTCCTTAATATTCGCTGATAGTATGGCAAAAATCCTGAACGCAAAAAAGTTTCTCGCTTACCTAAAAAAGTACTACATAAAAAGTATAATTTGAAGTTTTGCCTACTTCAACAACAAAACAAAAAAATTCTCAAAAGTGTTGTTAACTCAGGTATCAGCGGCCATCTCTCTCCTATCGATTAAAAAAAAGTTCGTAATTATCTCCATTAGTTTCGGAGATATTGCGATGTATGTGTGAAAAAGTATGAAAACTGAATTTTGACAGATTGATGACATTTTTCAGTACAATTGTCTGACCTACAAAAAAATGTCGTAATTGGCCCTTTCGGATGACCACGGACCTATTCTATCGATCTATGAAGGTCCCATTTACTTAAACAAAAATTTTTAAACAATTTTGTGGCTTTTTCAGCCCACTAATAAATATTTTTAAAAATTTGAAATACGTACATATTCTGAAAGACACGAGCTAAGTTTATGTCAAGTATCAAATAAATTTATTTAAATTTGATAAAGTTATGGCAAAAACAAAAAAAATTTGGACGATTTTTTCGATATATCTCGATAAGTTACATCTCGATCGGGATAATAAAAAATGAATCGAATGATATTTTTATTATCTACAACTTTCTCATTTACTTTTTTTTTATTGGAGTTATTCACGAAAAACCGTTTTTGCGAACTTTGCGAATTTTTTGTAGGCAATTTCGCCAACTTTAATGAAACAGAAACAGTGATAGGTTGATTGGACTAATTGGCAGTGTGTATAATTTTGATATTTGTTATTTAAAACGTGTGGTAGTGGTATTAGTACACTAAATACTAATAAGTATATCTATATATTAATTAAAATATACTTAGTCGTGCAAAAAGTGCAGTTAGTATAAAAACAAAATATGTTGGTATTCTGCATCCAGATTTTCAGTAATCTCGAAATGTCTTCATTGACGCGGTCTGCTCCACACAGGCGCACATCCTGTTTCAAAATAAAACAAACTATTAATTGCTAATTTTGGCTACTACTTCGTTTTACTGCAAATCGGTTATTATGAGAATTTTTTTTAATAAATATTTAACCTGTTATTCGGAAATGCTTCAAAACCTCATTTCTAGGCGAAAATATGAGCTACTACACTAGCGTCAATATACTATAACAAAACTGGCTAGAGGCTAGTGAAAATCAGCTAGTAAAATATTAACGAGTTTCCCAATTTAGTTCAAATGTATACAATAAAATAAAACACTACTACTTTTGTGAGTAAACCAGTAAGGAATTTTAATTTATTAGATTCGACATCCTAAGACCGGTTTCTGCCTTTCGGCTTCATCAGTTAGGCTTTTCGAATCCAATAAATAAAATTCCAAACTCCTACAAGTCAATAGCTATATCTGCTATAAGATAACATTTTTAGATGTGCTACCATCTATGGTAAGAAGAGAGTATTGACATTAAATTTTGACTGAATCTAGTCAAGATGTCACTCTCTTCTTTTTTATCCCTTTCAGAGATTAATACAAAGTGAGTAAACCAGTAAGGAATTTTAATTTATTAGATTCGACATACTAAGACCGGTTTCTGCCTTTCGGCTTCATCAGTTACCATAGATGGTAGCACATCTAAAAATGTTATCTTATAGCAGATATAGCTATTGACTTGTACGAGTTTGGAATTTTATTTATTGGATTTGAAAAGCCTAACTGATGAAGCCGAAAGGCAGAAACCGGTCTTAGGATGTCGAATCTAATAAATTAAAATTCCTTACTGGTTTACTCACTTTGTATTAATCTCTGAAAGGGATAAAAAAGAAGAGAGTGACATCTTGACTAGATTCAGTCTTCTTACCATAGATGGTAGCACATCTAAAAACTACTACTTTTATCATTAATTTTTGTTCAGTTTCTCTAATTTTAAAAATCTCTTTTTTGAAAAACAAAACAAATTTGAGAGCCCTCTCATTCATAAACATTTGTTATTTAATCCATTTTCCAACTGCCAATAAAACTTGGTTACACTGGTGTAAGTGGAAAAATTTGGCTTAGCCAAAACAATACACAGTTATGCCATTCTAAGTTTCAGCAAAATTCGATCAAATATTTGAGATAATTAAAAAACCTTTGAATAATGAAGAATCCAAACAATTTAAAACGAAACTAGGGTTAATCAGGGATGCGTTCTGAGCCCTGTTTTGTTCTTAGGCGTAATAGATGATGCTATAAAAGAAACAAGGAGAAGAATGAGAAGAATAAAAGTTGGAAACTGGAAGATCTAGATAAAGTAAACATGAAAATAAACATCAAGAAATCTAAAACTTTAATAATTGCAAAGGAGTATAAAACACATATTATTTAAATTAAATGGACAAAATATAGAGCAAGTAGATAGTTTCAAATATTTGGGCATGATAATAGAGAAAAATGGAAAGCTGGATAAGGAGATAAATGAATGATTAAATAAAACTGGAAGAATATATAATATGATGAGAAACGCTTTTCTTGGAAAAAGGGAAATACAGAAGAATGTTAAAACAAAAGTAGTGAAAAGAATAGTCAGACCAACAATATTATATGGAAGTGAATCGTGGAAAATTTCAGATAAGTCAAGAATTAATGCAATGGAAATGAGATTCCTTAGGAAAATTGAAGGAAAGACAAGGAGAGACAGAATTAGGAATGAAATATTTAGACAACAGCTACAAATAAAACCAATACAAGACAAGATAGTAGAAGAACAATTAAGATGGTACGGAAAAAGGATATATGAATCTGTAACATCAGGAAAGAGTGTAAGGAAAAAATGGAATGATTGTTTAAAGCAGGAATTGGAAAAAAAAATTGGCTTTTTTCGAATGACGATGGCGACCTTATAAATTTTGAGGTTGGGATGTTAAGGACGTCATTCGACGCAGAATTTTATGCTCTTCAACTTTGGATATCGTGATATTTTCCGTACCATGCGTCGTTTGCAAGACATGAGCGGAAAACCGGAAAAATTCAGAAAATTTCGAAGTTTTTTGCGTTTTTGGGCATGTTCCGGTCCTGCTGAGAGGGAGCAAACTTCAGACTCGTTTCAGCAGCCCGAAAAACGTATAATTCTGTTGAAAAATTTTTCTCATGTTTTGGAAAAATTACCATTTGACTAGACTAATGGTGGTCATTCCATATTGGAAGTTGTATTGTACACTGATGTAATAGAAATGCAATGGCCCAAGGAGTTTGGGATTTCGATATATTTTTAGCATTTGTGCACATCTATTCTTGGTACCACGTATTCTATGTTTTTTCTCTCGATAACCAGTTAACAGTAAAACGAAGTTTTCTAATTTTATTGCAATAATCATAAATCGAACCAAATTTCTATTGCATACTATCTAGATTACAGAAAACTAACAATTTATAGCCAATTTTAGCTTGAAGCTTGTTTGTATTAGAAATGACATATTAGTTAAAAATATTTACATGCATTTTTAATAGGTCAGGTTATTTATAAACAAAAAAAAATTTATATCGAAACTACCAATGTACAGTAGTCCGAGTAAAATGCAGTTAGTTTTCTGTTTGTACATTTGTATATTATGTTAGCAGCATGTAAAATGTTATGTTTGGTAAAAAAATAAGTTGTTAACATATATAGATAATTTTATTTTTGCATTTTTATTAATTCTATAACTATTTGAGCAAATACAATTTCTACAAACGCAGAAGTCGCCGTAACTTGCACTGTTTCAAGAAATTTGTTTCTGTAAACCTTAAAATGTATCGAATTTTTATTTTAATTTAAAAGAAAAATTTTACAATAATTTAAAACCACTACATAGTCTAGTTTTGAGGATGTGTTTAACGGAACAGCTGTCAACACCAACAACTTACTCCACATTTCATGCTCTCATTTTCAATCTACTATTACCAACTTTTAAACCCCCACTTACCTGTATCTTAATCTTTATTCATTGTTTTTTTAATTACCAAACTATTGGCATTTGTAAAAATATTAAATAAGATTCTTAAATTTTGGTAAACGAATAATCATTAGTAATTTGGACAGAATTAATTCGTTTCGATAAATGGGGGACATGACAAAATTGAGTCATAAATTGCCATCGAATAGATTTGACTTTCAGATCTGTTATGTTTTTCCATAAAAAGTTTTCATTTTATTATTGATAATCTCTAAAATAGCACCCTGTATATCAGATTCTTTAAAATGTAATTGGATACCTATTTGAAAAAAGAAAAAAAAAGAAAAAGATGTGTTATTGCCAAAGCCTACTTGATAGTTAAATGAGTTAATTAATCCGAAAAATTAAATCTGTATTTTTTTTTGTAGAACGCTCTTGTTTCAACACATCTTTTTTTTTAAATAGGTATCATTTAAAAAAATCTGATATACAGGATGCTATTTTAGAGATTACCAACTTTTACAAATTTTTCTTAATCCGGATCTGAATTTTAACTTTAGTTCTTGTATTGTACGATTGGGCTATTTAAACAATCTACGTGTACCAAATAGGAAAGAAATCTACAGGGTGTTTCCAAAGTTATGGCTTATGAAAATGACAATAAGTATTGCATTAATTGAATTTTAACTTTAAAAGTTTAGTAATATGTAGAACGAGATGTGCATTTTTAGGAATATGTCAGAATATCTCAGTTTTTTCCATTAGTTTCGAATGTCTGATCCAATTTAAAAAATATCTGAGGTACAGCGTGTTGTTTTTGGGGATTTTCAAATTTTACAAATTTTTCTTAATCCGTATCTGGATTTTAACTGTAGTGTAGTCCTTACATTGTACGATTGGGCTACTAAAAAATGATACCTGTACCAAATATGAATGAAATCTACCAGGTATTTCGAAAGTTACTGCTTGTGAAAATGAAAATAATGCATTTGATGTAATTTGACGTGAAAACTCCAGTAGTAGAATGGGATCTGCATTAAAAAAAATTTCACTTTAACTCATTTTTTTCTGTTGTTTTCAAATATCCATCCCAATTTTAAAAATCTTATATACGACGTATGTTGTTTTGGGGATTTTCAAATTTTACAAATTTTTCTTAATCCGGATCTGGATTTTAATTGTATTTCTTACACTATAGGATTGTGCTATTGACACTATAATTGTACCAAGTATGAGAAAAATCTACGGGGTGGTTTAAAGTTCCCTAAAGTTACAGTTAACGTATGTAGGTTTAACTATGAAACACCCTGTATAAGGAATAATATTTATTTAACTTTGATTAACCCTAAACTTTGAGCTAGAGGTAATAAATATTCAATTGAGATTAGAAAAAGTATGCCGTGAATTTGAGTTATAGCAATTAATTGAGAGTTATAGCAATTAATTAAAAGTTTTTCCCGAATTTCTCACAATTAACAGTATATAAGATGGAGACAGCGAAGTAAAAAAAAACGGTTTACGTAAATCTAAAATTTAATTTTTTTATCAAGAAAATATTTATATTTTTCACTCTTGAACCTGCAGTTAAACTTTTGTCCATTACTTCTGAAACGCCTTGTATACAGAGTGACGTTAAAGATAAAGATAATTTTTCTACGAGCATGCGCAAAATAGTACTTTTCCGCATGCATTTCCGTGCGCAAAGATACACTTTTCCGCACATCATGCGCAAAGTATTCTAACTATAGTCTAACTGTATTTGCGTGCGGAAAAGTACCTCTTTGCGCACTTGCTAGGAAAATAACTATTACAGTATGTTAATTCACGTATTTTCAGTATCGTTTTATTCGATTGCATTGACAATTGTTAGTTCACGATGATTATTTATTAATAATGGTATTTTTTAACACCAAAAACAGTGTCTTGTTCTAGTCATTTTGTTTAACAAAATAGTGCAAAGTTTTGGTACGGAAAATTGACATATGATAGTCGACATATGACAGTTGACATATGACAGTTGACATATGACAGTTGACATATGACAGTTGACATATGACAGTTGACATATGACAGTTGACATATGACAGTTGACATATGACAGTTGACATATGACAGTTGACATATGACAGTTGACATATGGCAGTTGACATATGGCAGTTGACATATGACAGTTGACATGTGACAGTTGACAGATGGTAATTGACATATGAAGCTTTGATACGGAAAACAAATTTTTATTAATGTATTCCAGTAACGTCGAAAATGATAAAAAGTATAAAAATGCAAAAATGAAAAATTATCTAAGCAACTTTCCTATGAATTAACCATTTTTTCATAACACTTCAGCTTTTTTTAAATAGCTAAAAAAAATTATAAACAAAAATTTTCCGGTAAAAATAAAACCAAATTTAAATAAATCGAAACATTTTATTAGCCAATTAGTTAAAACAATTCTAATTATAATTTCAAACATAAACATCAGCCGTATTTACAAAAAGCGGGAGTATTATGTAGAAAAACTAGTTACTTGGAAACGTACCTGGAGCACAAGGATTGTATTGACAAGGATTTATTCTTGTACAAGTAACACCGTCGCCTTCATATCCGGATGGACAACGACCACACTTGAAACCTCGTGGTGTATCTTCGCAACGAACATTAGGATAACAAGGATTCTCGTCGCATCTGCGACCAGGTATGCATTGATAACCTAGAAAACGAATTTAAGTCATTTTTCTCAGTCCTGGTGAAGGTTTTATTAAAAATACTTTTGTACAAAGATTATCTCCCCTGTTCTTTTTATACCTTAAGTAACTGTAGAATTTGTACCCTTTCGTTGGGATACAAGTCTTACCAAGCCTATTATGAGCTAGCAAACTTAGTGGACTGTATTTTGGGGTGGCACTGACTTAAGAGGAGTATACACCCAGCCGTAATTTTCGCAGACTCGTATCTTTTAAACTACGTTATATTAAGGATTCAAATTTGGACACAATTATGTATACGTCTTATTCTAGTGCCTTCTGTATCCAGAAAGGTGAATCTTTTCTGGATACCAAGATACAACAGTAAAAATCTCTATAAAACAGTATTTTTCAAAATCAATACTATTAGCCCTCAAGAACTCTATAATCAATATGTCTGGCAAATTTCAGCTCTTAATCTTTAAAAATGTGCATTTAGGAATATTTTAAAAAAACATTATTTCCTCGCAACAAATTGCCCCATCTGGTGGAATGCGTCGATAAGCTCAAGACAGTACGTCCGATAAACAATTAAATCTGGCATAACTGAACAATTTCAAGGTCTGTAATTTAGTGGTCGATAAGGTCTATAAGAATTGGTTTTAGGTAGGTAGATGTATTTACCCGAACGGAAATTTAAATGTAAATTCATCCCCACTCCATGTCGTGTCGGTGTCGTGTCGCCAAGCGTGAAAGCGCCCGATCGCTTCATTCGCTGCATCGCACTAACAGCGACAATTCCAAGAGATGAGACGCGCCGATTCAATTTTCTCTTTAAAAAGGTATAAAGCCCAAACTAAACGTCGTATAAAAAAAAAGTTTAAGTAAAAAAGTTTCCTTGCTCTATTGGCAACATTTTTCTCGCTTATACTTGTTATCTATATCCAAAGATAAAAAAGTTTCTTCGACTCACCATTTTACGCTACAAATTGACGATATTTTGTGTATTCTAGCGAGACAAAAATTACGTAGCTTTTATGTGACGTCTTATATTTTTTATTGTTATGAAGCTGGGTCAAGAAAGTACTGAAAAATATCATATCCAAAATTCATAACGATCGGACATCAATTAACAAAGTTATGCACTAGCTTGCAAAAAATATTATTTTAATGAAAATTTTCAGTTTTTTCAAGAATGTCATATTTTGACACATTTCGCAATTTCGGAACAAAAAATTTCCATAGGATTTCATATTTCTTCGCGACTTGCATAGATCATCTTTAAAACGGAGGCGTCAGATACCCAACTATACTGATAACAATTGAAACAAAATTTTCGCAGTGAGTGTACCTTCTATATCGCAACAAATACGGTGGTTTGTCTGTCTCTTTTTTAACTTTGCTGTTTTCACCAACCAATATATTTGTTAAAGGGTATATAATCCTCTTAAGCCACGATTTGCATTTAAAGAATATAACGTCAATGAAATTAAAATCACACCTTCTATTGAATTTTGTATTAATTAACAAATAAAAAGCAGTAACAACAATGTTTAACCACACAAGAACTTGTAATGATTAGCTTACATTATATAAACTCGGTGGTAGGCATCTTCTAGCTCTGTCTGGTTGCTCAATTACTACGGAATTTAGAAGCGTTTCAATATTTGTTTCCCTCCCATCTCCACCTATTTGGCTTAAATTGAGATTTTATTCTAACAAGCTGGTGAATATATCTCTGTCTTTTTTTGTTTCCCTCCCTTAGGGTTGTCTGTGTAATAACCTGATCCAATCAGAAACTTTCCCGCCAAAATCAGTACCTCATTGTAGCTTGTTACGCAGTTGCTAACGCTTCGAGAACCAAGGGAGAAAGCCCAACGAACTAAGAGGGGCGGAGATCAGACCATCTAGGCATCACTCTGGACGATGTGGGAAGCTTCGGTAAACATATCTCTGGGGTGGTAGCAAAGGCAGAGGAGAGTGTGGGCATATTGTCGAGGATTACGACAAACGTGGGAGGTCGCGAGAGCCAGAAGAGGCTATTGTTGAGTGGAGTCGTCCACGGAGCACCAATATGGGCAGCGCCCTTTAGGGTGAAGACATATAGATGCAAAATGGAAAGAGCCCAAAGGAAAATAGCTATGGAGCGCCTATATGACGGTATCGTTGAGAGCGGTCCAATTAGTAGCCGGCATAATGCCCATCCACCTACTGGCGGAAGAACGAAGATACCTATATGGAGTAGAAAACGAAAATATGGAAGAAGAAAGAAAAAGAGCGAGAGAAAACAGTTTATGAGTGGGACGAAAACCAACAAACAGCCCAATGGACGATTCAACTAATACCGAGCGTGAGTAGCTGAATGAGGTGCGAACATAGAGCCGCGGACTACTGGCTGACGCAGATACTAACTGGACATGGATCTTTTAGAACTTACACTTACAAAATAGGCAAAGCAGACGATGAGAGGTGTATATACTGCGGGGAAACAGATACTCCACTGCATACAATTTTCGTATGTGAGAGGTTTCACCAGGAAATACTGGCGACTAGAATAGAGACGGGGGAAGATTTAACGGTGGAAAACTTCGAAGATATCATCATTAGAAAGAGAGGGAATAATTGCCAAGCGGTCCGGAGATTGGCAAAGCGTATAATTGAAATCAAGGAAAGGAGGAAAGAGATAGTAAAAAAAGAAAACAGACCGCCTGTTAACGCGACGAAGGTTGCATAAACGATACCACGTTGGCAGGAGTAGAGGAGGGGTTTTAGTGGGTAACCAGGTCTTACACTACTATAACGGGAGTCCCACACTATTCACATGCCGCTAGGCAAGCGTGTAATGTCCATAAAGGATTATTTATTAGTCTCTTATTTTCTTTGTGTATTAATATATTGGATTTTCAAACAGTAAGCCAAAAAAAATTGGACGTTTTGAAGAAGCTGAGGCTCGCTAGATCCCTCTAGATCGGATTGATTAAAGGATTATATATAAAACTAATACTCACCATCACCAATGGTACCCCTGGGACAAGGCCCACATCTAGGTCCTTCGGAAGTATCATAACATCTTACGCCTGATGCACAATTCGGAGGATGAGTCGCGCAACTGGGACGCTGAATAGGTTGAGCTTTGCACAATTCGCATTGTTCGATGAGGCGACGAAGTTGCTCGATAGCTTGTGCACTGGCTTCGCATCTTCTTACTTCTAGATTGACGACTTTAATCAAAGTGTTCAAAGCGTTCAAGATGCCAGCTAAAAATTTAAATGAAAAATTAATTCTAAGTAACTTCAGCGATGAATTAATTTACTTACAATCTTCCAATCTCGAAACCAAAGGAATATCTCCACGGTATGGATCTCCATCTCCTCCTCGATAACGATCGTAATCTGGTTGTTGTGCTTGAATGTTAGGATCATCGTTTAGGTTATTGTTGAAATCGTCGTAACTATCCCAAATTTTACTTTCGTTTGTGTGAAAGGAAAGAGGACACTCGTTTCTACTTAAGACCATTCTCAAGTCTCGGTGATGGCCATCAATCTCGATTTGATATTTTCTCTCGTGGAACTGAAACAAAAATATTTTTCTGTAAGCTGAACACGTTGAACTACTATGCAGGGTGAGTCACGGTGAACGAGACGCTCCATTGTGCCTAAACGGTTAATATTTTGAAAATTGTGTTTATTCATGGATATGTGGGTTGATAAAGGCTATATTTTCATTTTCAGACATCCTTTAACGATAGGATGTCGAGCCAGCCTGCTTCTTACTGATGAGGTACAATAATACCGAAACCGGTCTAAGAATGGCAAGCTCCTTTAATAACAAAATTATAAACTTACTACAGGTTTTTATAATTTTTTTTGAAAAACACGCATTTACGTTAATTTCCGTATCTGGCTTAGTTGTTAAGCTATTAATTTCAAATTTTATACAGAGATTGTGAGAATATGCTTCTAGCATGTGGTGAAACATCAAATGCGATATTTTATACGGGGTGTCTAGAATAGAGCGTCCAATGTTCATATTTTCAATTCTTAATAAGTATTTTATTATCACGCCTGAATCAGTTTTTTATTCTCTTTCGATCTATATTGGCATTCCCTATACCCAAAGTTACGTATTTCTGAGTTATTGGTAGATTTATTATAATTTGGAAATATTTTACATAAATTGGTGGGAAATATAATCTAGCATGCCATGAAAATTGAAATTTCCGAGTTTTAATTTTTTTAGGTTTATCTACTACTACAGATATAAAAAATGTTTGTTAAAAGAAATACATTTATTAACCTAAAAGTATATTTAAATCAATAACAAAGTTAAAAAAGTGAAGATTGATTCTTTCTGCCTGAAAAAGAAAATCCGGAAAATCTTGCTCTTTGGCCTCTCAATTGTTGTGCCTTCTTAAGTAAATTGACTGCAAATTTTATTAAATTAAATTCAAAAATCACACGACGAAAGAATATTTTTAAACACCTACACATCCTGAAAACGTATACCTGTAGACTTATTTATTGTTTTTAAAAATAGGTGAATTTTCTTAGGTATCTCTATCACTCCATCACATGTGTACACCTGACCTAAATAGTTAAAAATATATTTTTCTTTCATCGGTAATAATTAGTTCATCACTAACTAGTTTCCAGAATAACTTGAAATTTGGATGGTATGCCGTATTACACAATCGATGCAGTTCTTTAAATATATTTTAGGCCAATAAAAGTTTTTTTTATTTATATGTTTCCAAATGGAAGTAGTTCTATTTGTGTGAAGAAGATTTAACATTCAATTTTAACGATAATAAATGTTTCACGTAATCCAGGCTATAGGAGTGGATTTGTACGAGGAAAAGAAAAAGATCAGGTATAATGTTGAAGCCTTATAAGATTTAGGCCAGAATTACATTGTCAATGGATTTTGTGTTAGGAGGTATAGTAGGGAGCTACGCAATTTTTAAAAAACGCGTTTCATTGCATTTGTATACTGTAAGAAGTACTAAAGCAGAATCGCGGTTAATACCGCAAAAATCTAATGATGCGTATAAACAAGAATACGACAAGTTCATCAAATGGATGGAAGAGCAAAAGATAACAGATATAAATGAACGAGTTGTGCTTGCTTACCTTCAGAAAATGTCGGAGTAGTAGAAGGCGTCGACTATGTGGGCTATCCATTCGAAATTACAATGTTTGTTTGGACAAACAAAGGAGTCGATAAAAATCATTTGTAAAAGTGGCGTAGCCAAGAAGGCATATGTGTTCAATGAAGAAGATTTTTTTTGTCTTTATTTAATTAACAATCAGATTTACAAGATATCTATGGTGCTTGTACTGCTGACGTGGCGAAGTAGGATCCATTGATTCCACCTCAGTTTTCACTTAAATCTAATGGCCAAGATCTCTTTAGTCTTCGATAAGGGACAGGCTGTAGGAGTGAGTCTATGAGAGGATTTTGGTGAGCTTCTAACTTCTGACGTTGTTTAGTACATCTTTAAGATCTGCGTGTAGACTATGGTTAGAAACATACCACGTTTGTGCGTTTGTGCGTTTGTGATGGCTCGTAGAGTTTTAGTTTGTATAATGTCCAGATGGGATTTACTTGCGCAGCCCCAGAGTTCCACTCCATATGACCAGATCGGTTTTATAATAGCCTTATATATAAGTAGCTTGTTGTCTATTGATTTAGACTTACGCCCTATTAGCCAGTTCAGCTCTTTGGTTTTCAAATCAATCTGTTTCCTTTTTTCGGCTATGTGTTCTCTCCAGTTCAATTTATTATCTAAGTTTATTCCTAGGTATTTTATGACTTCTACTTGCGGTAGTGTTTCTTGATTCAGTCTGATTTCTGATGGGCAATATCCTTTCGTAGTGTGAATATTATGTGAGACGATTTTTGAATCCAATTTTCCAGATTTCTGAGATGTTCCTGTAGAATATGTGATGCCACGATAGGATCATCATCTGATGCCAAATATGCTGTATCATCTGCAAATGTTCCTGTGGTGACCTCTTGTGATGTTGGTAAGTCAGATGTATATAGGATATATAACAATGGACCGAGTATACTTCCCTGTGGTACTCCGGCATGAATTGTGTATCGATTGGAAGTTTCATCATTAAGTCTTATTTCAAACTCTCTTTGGCTTAAGTAGGATTTTAAAAGGTTATAATATTTATCTGGTACATTTCTTTTAATTTTGTACAGTAGTCCTGGACGCCAGACTTTGTCAAATGCCTTACTTACATCTAGAAATGCAGCTGTGCAGTACTGACGGTTTATTGATTACATCCACTAGGGGATGACATTGTTGAATCGTGGAGTGTGAATGACGAAATCCAAATTGATGGTCTGGTATCCAGTTCCGCTGCTCTAGGTCTTCATTTAGTCTGTTTAGTATTAACCTTTCCAGTAGTTTTGATATTGTAGGTAATAGACTTGGGGTCGATATGAGGATACATTTGTTTGATCTTTTCCTGGCTTTAATACCATTAGTATTTATGCAGTTTTCAGCGTCTTAGTATGTACATAAGGATCCTAACTCCTTTTCTGGTAGTTCTTTTAGCATTTTGTCTGTGATTATATCAAGTACAGGTGCTTTTGTAATGTTTAGCATACCGATCATTTTCCTTATTACTTTTAGCCCATGGTCCTGGTGGAGTTGTATATTTTCTGATAGGTGGTGATGTTGTTACAGGCTTATTGTTGTTTTTTATTGGTTTCCAAATGGAGATATCTCGTCACACACAGTTGGCTGGCATTTTTTATTGTTTACTATAGGCCAGTCCCGCATCGGCTCGCGCGACGCGAGCGCCGCTCTACCGGCCGGAAAAAACAATAATTGATCGTCGATTTAAATCGATCGCTTAAGTTTAATTGAAAAACTCGCTTATTTATTGTTATTAACCGTCCACAATGTCGGTTTTGCTAAGATGTAGGTTCAAGCCGGTAAATTTAACAATTTTTCGAAAGAAAAGCCTCACTAAAGGCAAAAAACTCGTCGAAAGCCATTATGTTTCCGGCGTCTACGAGTTAAAAACTGATGGATCATCTGGGATTATAGGAACTGTTTTGCGCTAAGCACTAAGCACCAACCTTGTTACAGAATATACTATTATAAATAAATCTCTACAGTATTATAATGTATGAATGAAAGATCTTTAATTCAACGAAAAATTTTAAAAACTAGTAAAAAAAGATTGAAGAAAATGGATACTTCTACAACATTTACAAATAATTATTACTTACCACTTCTAATTTATGATTCTCATTTGTATGGAACATTTCCTTAAGCGTTTTTGGAAGAGCTACCATACCATATGATATACAATCTAAATATAAAGTTGCATGTGCTCCTGGTTGAGTTTGATTTATTTCCAATATAAGTGATTTTATTGTAGTTTCTTCATCTACTACATCCACTACAAAATGCTGAGATCTTTTTCTGCCATCCTCCAACGTTTCAACAATCACTAAAGTAGATACAAATAAATGTTAAAAAAAACAGGTAAATTTTATAGCTATTAAGACAACTAGGGTTTTAAATTATAAAACACGTGTTGTCTTCAAGATTTTTTCTAATACTACTACAATGTTAAATGTGGAAGCGTATTTTAAATAGCTATAAAATACGTTACCATTGACAACGTATTTTATAAGGAATGATGGATTTCATTGACAACTTAAAGTGGACCATAGTATAAAGTGTCAAGTATTAGAAAAAAGAGTTTAAAATTATAACGTTAATTAAACAAGTAGAATGCTGCAAAAAAATCTTGCTAAATTTTGAGTTAATTTCGAAAAATACAGAATTTAAAAATAAGATATTAAAATGTGAATGCACTTTAATAAAAAAAATAGTAGACAGATGGTATAAGACGGCTAGGTCATATAAAATCGACATTGTTCTTTAAATAGATTGCATCAAATAAAAGAAAATAGGAGGAAACGCAAACTGCAACTCTATTTTTGAATTTACGGATGAAGTAATTGAATCCTCTAATTTATCAATTGTGAATTACGTTTTGTCTACCATGAATAGCGAAAATTACCTTCCGGATAAAACAAAATCGTTAATATCAGTTTATATAATTATAAATTTATATAATTTTCGCGATAAGTCTTAACGAAACTGAGTTGCTTGAGTCCCAGTCTTTCAGAATGAATGTTAGTCTTTTGTTGTTATTTTCTGGATCTAATTTATAGTTGCATTCCACATAAAACGTCATAAATTGTCTCCATAAAATAAAATAAAGTAAAAATTTCCGCTCTTTCACGTGGTGCTCTCAGTTTTTCGAATTTTTTTTTTTTTTTCGAGATATAATGAACACCAAATTTTTGATTTTGTTTTCGAAATTGTGAACTTAGCATACAATTTAGAATAAATAAAACATTTTTTCAGGGGATATTATAATGATATTATATGGGTTGGGTTTGATGTTGGGAAGGGTTGACATGACGTTTGGATTGGGAAGTTTGTTTGTTTGAAGAGAAAAGAAATTTGACAGTTGGTTTTTGATTGATATTGTGATAGATAAAAAAAATAATGTCAGAATTTTGAAAATAAATAAAACTAAAGTTAAACTTATACATTTATTAAATCATTACAGTACATTACAATTTACCGATCTTTAAATTAATTGTTAATCAAAAGTAACTGCAATAATTTTAATTATAATTATGAAAAATATCATTATTTATGTTTTTGAGATTGGTAAATATTTATTAAAGGCCGAAAATTGCAAATTTAGAAAGAGATGAACCAAAATAGTGGTTACAAACTTTGTAATCAGGTATAATTCATATAAAAAACGTTATATCATTTATGTGTCTCTAATATCGAGCACAAACTAGCAACTGATCAGATCGACTTGAAATTTTTTGTAAATTGCTAGGAAAGGTGTCAAGTTCAGAAGAAAAAAACTTTGGTTAGTAGCGTTTTGGGTGGGGAAAAAAAGAAAAAAACTTGCGCAATCGATAAATTATCCTTTTTTAATGAATTAATGTTAAATACAATTTTTCATGAAAATAAATCCCTCCCGAGTTATAGGGCGTAGAAAATTAGGATTTTTTAATTTGATTAAAAAAAATGTATTTTTTGCCCGTAACTTTTTTTGGCTGATAATATCGAGATGTACAATAAACCATTTTAACGCTTAGGATATCGCCGAAATATCACGTTATGGCAAACTTTTTCATTGGAATGGCCGTTTTTTCAATATTTGACCCGAAAAAATGACATTGATGGTTATAAATGCAATTGTATGCAAATTCAAACGGCCATATCTCGTCACAGACAAAAGACAAAAAAAAAGAAATTATTCGGAAGAACATTTGCTCAAAGTCTTGTCTCTTTAAATTTTTTTCAAAAATCAATACTTTTCACGCTATTGACCAAAAATTGAAAATGTCATAAAAAACAAAAATCTAGCTCAACTTTAAAAGATCAAAACTTAAAAATAATTATCCCATAGGGCTAAAAATTACTGAACAATTGTAGAAACATATGTTACGTCTTTCTACATTTTTTTGTGGAAGTGATATTTTTCCAGATGTTTATGCTAGAACGATCCAGTTTCTTTAAACACCCATTTTTGAATTGCCACATCTTCCTTCGTATTAATCGTAGAAAAATAAAAAATAATCATTTTAATTGTTAGCTCAAGGCCATAAAATTAGTTCCTATCAATTTTTACGTAATACTAACAGATTTTCGGTTATATTTAAAAAACTTTTAGAAATGTACGATTTTTGTGGTGAAAATCGTAATTTGCTACGCCCTATAACTCGGGAGGGGTTTATTTTCATGAAAAATTGTATTTAACATAATTCTTCTACAGTATAGTGGAGGGCGGAAAAGTAAAAACGTTAAAAAATAAAATATAGACATTTAAGTATGTAGTGTCAAAAACACATTCCAAAAGAGAAAATGATAATTCGATCACAGCCAACTTCGTTCGATCTATAAATATAACGGCACTCCATTTTACGTCGTTGAAAACACCAAGCCGGTAGAGCATTCAGAATTGAAAAATACTTGGTGTTTTCAGTAGTAATACCCCTAGGGCCATGATAATACCGAGATAATTTTGTCATAGAGAATGCTGAAAGCGTGTTGCTTGATAATGGCCCGAGGCCGAAGGCCGAGGGCTATTATCCTTAAGCAACACGCTTGAAGGATTCTCTATGACAAAATTTTGAGGATTTATCAAGGCCCGAGGGGTATTCGATAAGATAATTTTTTACTTTGTAGATTTAAACATTTTTAAACTAGTTGTCAGTTTGACGTTTAATTAATTTTTAATCAAAAACTTGACTTGCTGAAAACACCAAACTGAAAACACCACATGTAGGGTGTTATCGCTGTAATCCATAGCTGATTGGATGAAATTTGACACATGACTCTAAATTAAGTAATTTGATTGGTTACAATAGTTAGTAAAAAATTATCAGTAGTAATACCCCTAGGGCCTTGATAATACCGAGATAATTTTGTCATAGAGAATGCTGAAAGCGTGTTGCTTGATAATGGCCCGAGGCCGAAGGCCGAGGGCTATTATCCTTAAGCAACACGCTTGAAGGATTCTCTATGACAAAATTTTGAGGATTTATCAAGGCCCGAGGGGTATTCGATAAGATAATTTTTTACTTTGTAGATTTAAACATTTTTAAACTAGTTGTCAGTTTGACGTTTAATTAATTTTTAATCAAAAACTTGACTTGCTGAAAACACCAAACTGAAAACACCACATGTAGGGTGTTATCGCTGTAATCCATAGCTGATTGGATGAAATTTGACACATGACTCTAAATTAAGTAATTTGATTGGTTACAATAGTTAGTAAAAAATTATCGTGATAATACAAGCTATCATTGGTTTTTGATTGGTCAGATTATGCGAAAATTCTAAGATGATTAAAATAGTTCAAACAATTTTATATTACAGACTATTTTTCTTCAAAAATTTCTTGTTGTTTTAATCAAATATAGTATACACAAGGAAAATTCAAACGAAATTCGGTTCTTAATATTTGCCTATATTTATATATCAAATTATTTTAAAGAAAATTGACTTTCACCTTTCCAAAAGATATGGTGACGATACTTGTAACCCTAGTGAAGAGGTAATCAGATAAATAATAGAGGATTACCTTACCTTTTTTTACTTTTCTGTCGAGTAACAATGAAAATTTGTCATCACTTTTAGGAAAATCTACTGCAAACAGCGTTTCGACCAATCCCCTAGATCTTTTACGTGGCTTGATATGTCTCATAGAGACAATAAAAGTGTCATCTTTGATTACTGTTTCTAATTCTTTGGTTTTTCCTGAAACAAAAATAAAAATTATTCATTATATATTTATTGCATGTTTTATTGCTGAAAAATTAGACTTTAGAAAAGTATTTTTTGTATTTAAAGCATTTTCTTTTCGTTGTTCTAAGAATTTTTTAATCCTTCCATTACAGGTTCCTGCTTTCGCTATTTGTCTGTTTATGCTATTAGAGTGTAGATGGAGTTGTTCTCATAATTATTCTGTATCGAATATTTTCGTAAGACTTAAATACAACTCTGGAGAGTATGCATTCTTCTATATCCTTAAAGGCACCAAGCAAGCTGACGAGGGACAACAATGCAGAAACTGGTATAGAAATGGCAAGCGCTTTTAATGAGAGAATCAGATACGTTTTATAATATACTTACCAAGAATAATATATTTATTCTTTAAGTTTAAGTTTTCCATTTCAGATGTGCCGCACTTGCGTAAAAATTATAAAAATTAAAAATCTACTAGAAGTTAGAATGTTCCTGTGAATAATTAATGGGTTAACCGGAATCAGGGTACTAAAATGAAATTACTTCAATTTCATGATTGATTAAGCGACTTAAAGCAATTCAGAAAATAGCTAATAGTTATGACCTAGTTTTTAAACAGAAGATGAATCAAAATTTGGAACTTTTATTCAGATTTTAAGGTCATTTCAGGCCTTACGATAATTTACAAGTATTATATCGTAAATATATATTTTAAACTGCGGTTTTGTTTTTGAGAATTAGGTCTTGGATTAAAGAAAACAATATTTCTTGAACGCCAACGTTTCGTCAATTTATTTTAACATCTTCAGGGCACTGTAAGAGGTATAAATGAAAAGAAGGAAAAATACAATTTCAATATTCAATTTCTCTTCAATATTTTCAGAAACAAATACTGAACGTTTTTCTGAAAAAAATTAATACTAAGATTTTAAAAAAATGGATGAAATTGTTTTATACAGGGTGGTCCTTATGTAATTTTGTACATAGAAGTATGATAGGTTCCTCACTTTAAAATATTACGATTTGAATCAATTTGCTCTAATAAAATGTTACTAATAAGGAATATACAGGGTGTTAAAGGTTATATTTTAAGATTAAGATTAACTGGGGAGAAATCATGATCTGGTACCTACTTCTATGTAATTTGTAGAAGGCGCTAGTTAGGCCACATTTGTGGCATAAATGTGCAATAATTTTTTTGCTCTTGCTATTCTTGTAAAAGAATATTAAAGCCACGTTATTTTAGTAGAAAAAAGTATACTTATTAACCTTAAAACTTAACAGTTTACGAGATAATTGCAATTTAAGATTCAGCTGCATGATTAGACTTGTCGGCAAAAAAAAAATTTTTTCTGGCCTTGACACCATTCTTGCTGATTCTTATGTAAAATTCAGCAAGTCATTTTACATACAGGGTCAGGAAAAAAAAATTTTCCGACCAGAGTAATCATGCAGCTGATCCCTAAAATGCGATTATCTCGTAAACCGTTAAGTTTTAAGGTTAATAACAAGTATGCTTTTTACTACTAAAATAACGTGGCTTTAATATTATTTTGCAAGAATAGCGCTAACTTAAAGAGCAAAAAAGTTTAAGGCACATTTATGCTACAAATGTGGCCTAACTAGCGCCCTCTACAAATTACATCGAAGTACGTAGCAGATTATGATTTCTCGTACCCAAAAACCCCCAGTTCCAAATTTTTATGTATACATATCCAAAAACGCTAAAGTTATTGCAAAAATTAAATCTTAAAATTTAACTTTTAACACCCTGTATATTCCTGATTAGCAACATTTTATTAGAGCGAGTTGGTTCAAATCATAATATTTTAAAGTGAGGAATCTACTATACTTCTATGTACAATTATTTAAGGACCACCCTGTAAAAGTATTTTTCATTCTTTTTATTTATAAATTGTAACATCCCCTTCATCTTACAGTGCCCTAAAGATGTCGAAATAAATTAACGAAACGTTGGCTTTCAAGAAATATTGTTTTCTTTAATCTAAGACCTAATTTCCAAAAACAACACCGCGGTCATCATTCAAAATATCGTAAAAAAGATTTGATATAAATTTCATCATTATTTTGTTGTGTCCAAACTTTCCAACTTTCTTTTCCATAAACAGTCATTCAAATTTTTCATAAAACGTGGGATTTCCGAATAAGTATGTTACACCGAAAAGTAGAATAATATTTGTCTAATTTAGCCCAATAAAATCAGATAAAATTGAATAAAGTTACCAAACTTGGTTTGAATGGTTCCATACGGTACTTTTGAATCCATATAAAATTAAACTCTTCAAAAGTCGATCTCTCCTCATTGTTAGCCGAAACCACCTATTTGAATTAAATCTAATAACAATTTCTGGGAACGATTTTAAAATTTGCTTATTATAAGAGAATTTATACTTGGTCATAAATGAAGTTTTCATAATAATATTATAATAAGAAAAAACCCAGATAAAAAACTTATGATACTATCCCGATATAGAGGGTATCCTTTTTGCACTTAACTCTTTGTAAAATAGACATCCAAATTGTTAAAATATCGACCAAATAATTTAAGCATATCAGTGCCGCTTCTTTAACTTTGATCAAAATCTACATTGACAAATTCCAAATAAATTTGCAGTTTCAAAATTGGGATTAAAAACATAATAAAACATTTTTAAACGTCCAAACATCATTTGTGGCAAAAAAGTCAAAAAAAGTCAAAAAAGTCAAAAAAAGTCACAAAAGTCAAAAAAGTCGAAAAAAGTCGAAAAAGGTCGAAAAAAGTCGAAAAAGGTCGAAAAAAGTCGCAAAAGGTCGAAGAAGGTCGAAAAATGTCGAAAAAGGTCGAAAAAAAGTCAAAAAAAATTGAAAAAAGTCGAAAAAAATCGAAAAAAAGTCAATAAAAAGGCAAAAAAAAGTCAAAAAAAGTCAAAAAAAAAGTCAAAAAAAAAGTCAAAAAAGTCAAAAAAGTCAAAAAAAGTCAAAAAAGTCAAAAAAAAGTCAAAAAAGTCAAAAAAAGTCGAAAAAGGTCGAAAAAGGTCGAAAAAGGTTCGAAAAAAGTCGAAAAAGGTCGAAAAAAGTCGAAAAAGGTCGAAAAATGTAGAAAAATGTCGAAAAAGGTCGAAAAAAATTGAAAAAAGTCGAAAAATGTCAAAAGCTTTGCAATAACATTGATTCAGTGATTCAGTGATTTAGTGATGACTCTAGAACCTTATGCTTTGGTCCAATGCATAGCCTTAATACTTTTTGAGTTTTTATTTAAATTTATTTTTCGTATACTCGAAAATAGGTTTTTGAAATTTGTTATTAAAAAAAATGTCGTTTGTTAACATTTGACCGGAAAATCTTATTTAACTTTTTCTTGGCAGCACTTAGCAAGTATTTCCTGAATGAATTTGTGGACGCAAAATAAACTAGATGACTAATAGGTTCATTTGAATAAATCATAAATTAAAAATAATTTTTCTGAGAACTTAAACGATGCAGATTGAAATAAAACCTCTGACTTTGGATCTTGATTACTGGAATTCAGTTTTTTGCGTTAATTTAACTTTTTTGATTGGTTTCAAAGTGAGGAGGCAGCAATTTAACATAAAATATGATAAAAAATTTTAATCATATCTAAAATTTTACCCGGAAAATATTTTAAGACGTGTAATCCCATTATATTTCCAGTATTTCAAGAGCTGATAACTTTTAAATGAATAAAGACAGATACATGCGGTTTTCACTGAAATACTTCACACTGATACAAGTTGTGTTTAGACTCATAAAAGTTTTTTCTCACTTCCGGTTAACAAATAAACTGAATAGCCACTTCTTTCAGCTATCTACTGGTATACGGTTTTTTAAAACCGATGCAGAATTAACAGATCAATTAAAATTTGGTTTACGCAGAATGAATTTTTTATAAGAAACGATTAGCAATATCAAAATTACCGAAAAAAATGTTTGGGCCATTTTTGAGCGAAAAAGTGAGTTTTTTAGGATATAAATGGAACTAGAATCTACAAAAAAATTAAAAAAAATTAAAATTTTGTTTTCGCAGATATGAGAAATATCCTGTCATTGGCGGACTTTAGGGGGGGGATTCCTCCCACCCACTGCCCACCCCCGTGGATCCACCGTTCCCATCTAAATGGAACGGTCAACAAACACAATTGCCTCTCCCAGTCCTACTTTCCCCTTGCCTGGAAATTCGCCAACACTATCCTAATTCCAAAACCAGGCAAAGACCCCAAATCCGTACACTCCTACCGTTCCATCTCTCTCATATCAGTCCTCGAAAAACTCCTTGAACTTCAGCTCAAGGAGATAATATGGACCTATTGTGAAGAGAGAAACATCATCCCTCAGTCCCAACATGGATTCAGAAACCACCACTCCACTCAGGACGCAATCTCCTCACTCCATACAATTGCCGTCACGGCAGTTAACACAAATCAAATCTCCTCAAATCTCCTCAGCCTCAGATGTTCAAAAAGCCTTTGACCAAGTCTGGCATGCCAGATTAATCAAAAAGCTCATGAACATAGGTCTCTCCCTTAACATCTCCAAACTCATCCACTCTTATCTCTCGGACCGAACCATCAAAGTCAAAGTAGGCAACGCCATGTCCGAACCTTTCACTCCCCTTGCTGGAGTGCCCCAGGGCTCCGTCCTGGCCCCCCTCCTCTATCTCATCTACACCTGCGACCTCCCGCCACCAAACCACCCATCGTCAACCCGCCTTCTATACGTCGACGACACTGCTCTGATTTCGGTAGCCCAAAACTGTAACCAACTTAGCATCCGAACCCAAAACCTACTGAACCAGTTTACCAGCTGGAGCAATAGGTGAAGGGTCCCAATTCTCTCTCGTTTCCAACTCCTATGGAAAAAATACGTCTCTCGCACTCTGAATGGCTCAAACACCCATGCCCAAAATACCCTCCTCACCCCCTGGCGACCTCGTCGTCTCCCCCTCTTCAGGAAACCCAAAGCCAAACTCCCACAGCCCAACTTCAGACTCCTGGCCGACGCCCAAGACCTCCCCCCCCCCCCCCCCCGAACACCAAGATCTATAGGACTCCGCCCCCCTCACTATAAGGTAAACCCCCACAAACCCCAACCCCCTCAACATACAATACCACAATCAAACATAACATAAGAACCAGGGCGTCACCCTGAAAAGGAGGAAAACTCCTATAACAGGGAATTAGGAAAATGAAATGTCCTAGAAAATGTATTATATACCAAAAGATAATAAATAATAAACTAAAAAAAAACACACAATTGCAGGATTTGGAGTGAAGAAAATCCACATGAATTTCATAAAACTGAAAGAGAACGGTGCTAACTATACGGACATGTTGTAGTTACTTTTTTATCCCCAAATAGATCAGAATCAAAATGAAATCTATTTCCAACAAGATGGAAGTACTTCCACATTTTTCGTTAATTGTTACCAATAAATTTGGTAATAATTGAAACGGCAGAGGAGCACCAATCGTACGGGCTCCAAATTCGCCAGACTTAACGGTACCAGATTTTTTTTATGTATGTATGTTAAGTCTCTGGAGGATTTAAAAAAATCAACATACGTCGCGCTTTCCATTACACTCCTCATGCTAGAAAAAGCATTTTCAAATTTATCAATTCGCTTACACTGTGTGATTATTTGTTAAAATGTTCAAAGTCTTTGTAAACGTTGATAAATTGTCACATCAAAGATATTGTAAATTGTGTTAAAATTTGTTTTTATGAATTGATTATGTAGTCTTATGCTTAAACATGAATTGCTGTTAATTGTAAAATTCACGTCAAAAATATTCCAGGGGCTAGTAAATAATTATTGATAATTAATTGTTAACTGCAGGCGTATGCTTAAATATTAATTGATCAGTTAATTCTGCATCGATTTTAAAAAACCTTATACCAGCAGATAGTGAAAGAAGTGGCTTTCGTCTCACCGGAAAATATACAGGGTGTTACATTCGAAAAAGCAACAAACAAAAATTCAATCAACGCCATTTTGTGGCTTTAAACAAAACTTGTATCATCGTGAAGTATTTCACTGAAAACCGCATGTATTTGTCTTTATTCGTTTAAAAGTTATAAGCTTTTGAAATATCGGAAAATATAATGGTACATTAAGGGCGCGGTCTTGTACGTCAAATATCAGCCAAATTATGTCAAATAAGATGCTGCCCGGGAGGTGCTGGTATCTCGTGATAAATGCTTAAATTAAACAAAATAGTTACAGAAACCTTCCTTTGAAATTTTCTCGTTACAGAAATCATTCTAGAAATTCATTGTTTATTATATTTAATACAAGGGGAGAACAATATTTAGTATCATCAAAATGTATAATCTTAACTTTTTATTTTTCATTGTAGGTATATTTTATTTATACAGATCCTTTCAATGAAAACGATACTTCCATAAGATCTTTCTTTTAATTCTTAAAATTAAAATAATTTGTTACTGCGGCATTGATAATATCAAAATAACATTTTGTTTTCAGTTATTTGTTCCATAGGATTTTATACACAGGAAGACCCCGCCCTTAAAAAGAAGCTAATTGCGATAGCTTTTCGAACAAATCGTGTAAAAATTCATGGGAAACTTTTACATCGATTTTGGAACATATTTTGTAATTCCGTAAAATGCTACAAAAAAGTGAAAAAGTCGATTTTCAGAGGTGGCTCACTATAGAACAAAAATTCGAAATGAAATGAAATGAAAAACAAAAATTAAGGCCCAAAATAAAAATTCATAGTACCCAAAAAAATATAGTTGAAAAGCCTAGAAATTCACTATTTTCAGGCTGAAGAACCTCGCTCGATGGCCTATATTTTTTTTTACTGATGGGGCAATAAATAACCAAAGAATCCCCGAATTTTCTTAAAAATTGGAGAAAATATATATTTTTATGTCGGGAAGACATGGCAAAAATTAAAAAAAAAAAGTATTTGTCCAACCAATATCGGCATTTTTCGAAAAAAACTGAATTGGCCGCCATTTTTGGCAAAACAATAATAGAGAAAAAAAATTATCTTGGAAAGAAGGATTTTGTGTGTACTTTTGTCTAAGAAAATCCAACGTTTTATTTCTTTATTTAAAGTGGCCCATTTAGGGAATAATAATAAAAAAAAATCGATTTTCATTTTTTTCCAATTTTTTATGTTTATCGCGGTAATTTATGCTTGATTCTCTTAGAAAAACTATATTTCAGTCCAAAAAATGTTTAAAAAAATAAAAAAATATTTCAGGTTCTAAAGTAAGATTTTTGTGAGGGATCTAATCAATATAAACGAATCATTTTAAGATTTAAAACTCAGTCGGTAATCCTGTGTAAAATGGGTTAGGTTTAGGATGCCGTTAAAAATTACTTCTTGAAAATTACTCATTTCAAGGTATTTTTTCATTTACTATCTAAAAAGACAATTTCTGTATTACAGTTTTAAATTAAATTTTTAATATTTTTCAGGTAGTTTTGGTAATAATGGCCTCAAACACAGAACAAAGTGTAGATAATAAAAATTGCATATTTTGCAAAGATTTTATTTTGCCTGGTCAAAAATTACAAACAGTAAAAAAAAGTGGACCAGACAATATTAGAAAAAAAAGTAGAGACAAAATGATGGTATTAGACAGAAACTGCCACTTAGTGTAACCGAAATATTTTGCCATGAAAAATGTTATCGTATATTTACTGCTTTAAAAAGTCCAGCCCCTTCGCAAAAACAAAATGCAGAAGTTCCACCAACAAAGATTTTGTGATGCCTACTTTGCGATATGGATGCTTCAGAAGGAGTCATTGAAAAAGGAATAAAAAGCCTAAATCAAAACGTGTTAATATTCTACATATATCTAAACTAGAAACACAACACAAAATTTTCTTAGACAAAAGTACACGCAAAATCCTTCTTTTTACGATAAAAATTTTTTTTCTACTATTGTTTTTCCAAAAATGGCAGACAATTCAATTTTTTCGAAAAATGCCTATTTTGGCTGGACAAATATATATTTTTTTTTTTAATTTTTACCCTGTCTTCCCGACATAAAAATACGTATTTTCTCCAATTTTTAAGAATATTCGAGGATTCTTTGGTTATTTATTGCAAATTCAGTAAAAAAAAAATAATTTGCGTGAATCAAGAGCGGATGTAGCTTTTTTTTATGGGAGGGGTAAAACTTACCAAGTAGTCCAAGAAAGCTAGTAAATTCTTTTGTAATATCGAGCAGAAACTGGTGACTGATCAGATCGACTTAATTTTTTTTATAAATTGCTAGGAAAGGTGTCCAGAAGTAGAAAACTTTCGTTAGTTGCATTTTGAGTGGGGGCATGGGGAGTGTGAAAAAAGGAAAAAAAAATTTCGCAATTGATAAATTACCTTTTTTAATGAATTAATGTTCCCTCCCGAGTTATAGTGCGCAGAAAATTATGATTTTCTCCACAACAATCCTACATTTCTAAAAATGGCTGATAATATTAAATAATGTGCAATAATCCATTTTAAAGCTTAGGATATCGCCGAAATATCATGTTATGACAAAGTTTTTCATTGGAAAGACCGTTTTTTCAATATTTGACCCGAAAAAATGACATTGACGGTTATAAATGCAAAGATAAAAAAAATGGTAATTATTCGGAAGAACATTTGTTCTATAAATTTTTTTCAAAAATCAATACTTTTCACGGTATTGACCAAAAATTGAATAAAAAACACGTTTTTCTGCAAAAGGATTTTTTTTTCAAATACCACAGTCTAGATGGTGCTAAAAAAATGGCGTAAAAAGAATTAAAAAAACTTATTTTGTCCATAACTTTTTTCTGCTTAAGTTGAATGATTCTGGATGCTCTTAAAATGTTCCCAATGTTGTTCTCTCATTAAGATGTTATATACATTTTTTTGTGGAAGTTATATTTTTTCAGATATTTACGCTAGAACAGCGGTTCTCAAACTTTTCAAATTTTGTACCACATAAATATGAAACAAAAATATATGTACCACCATAAAAGCATTTCGCCGTTAAAAATCAATGTGTCGCGAAATTGTTCGAAGTTTTTGGAAAAGTCGTCATTTCAATATTAACGCTAGAGCCGTTAAAGTCAAAAACTTGAAGAAAAATATATGTGTTTCTGAAAACAAAATGTTAAATGTTAAATTGTACCACTAAAACATTGTAATGTACCACCAGTGGTACATGTACCACAGTTTGAGAACCCCTGCGCTAGAACGATCCAGTTTCTTAAAACACCCATTTTTCAATTGCCAGATCTTCCTTCGTATTAATCGTAGAAAAAAAAAATTATTTTAATTGTTAGCTCAAGGCCATAAAATTAGTTCATATAAATTTTTACGAGATAATATCAGATTTTCGGTTATATTTAAAAAACTAGAAGAAAATCGTAATTTTTACGCCCTATAACTCGGGATGGGTTTATTCTCATGAAAAATTGTATTTAACATTAATTCATTAACAAAGGATAATTTATCGATTGCGCAAGTTTATTTTCTTTTTTTCCCTCACTTTTTGATGAAAAAACGCCACTATCGAAAGTTTTCTACTTCTGAACTAAACACCTTGCAATAAATTTCAAGTCGATCTGTTTAAAAAAAAAACTTTATTAATACTAAATTATAATCACAAGGAGACTAGGAAAGTACTTAAGTACTTAGAAATGGTTAAAACAAAAAAAACACTTTTAAACTGCTACTATTAAAAGTCTAGTAAAATAAGGAAGCTGCATACATTTTTTTTATCGCGTTATAAGAAGCACCACCTTATTTATGACGTAAAACAGTTTTGTGTGTATTATGTTTTATAAATTTTTTTATAAATTACAATCATGGGGGGGGGGGGAATTACCCCCTGTACCCCCCGTAAATCCGCCCTTGACCCTGTATAGTCCAAAACAGCGTTTTAGGCTGCTCTAATTTTAAATTTTCCCTGACCTCCCCCGTATTACGCCCCCCAAGCTACGCCACTATTATGAGAGGCGCCAGTGAATTGTTCGCATCCACTAGAAAAATGTCTAGGACCGGCACTGGTTCGATTGCAAATGTGTCGCCTCCCTTTTTTTTGTTAAATTTTAACGAACAACTTTCTTTTTTTTGTACTTAAATAAATTGTAATAACAAAGAAAGATATTAAAAAACGTAAATGTGGTCTAGGAACAATTCTCTATTCCCTATACATTTTCAAAATGATTTTCCTGTATTTCTAAAACAAACGAATTTAAACATTAATAACTAATAGTTTCTTCTCGAAAAAAAAACCAGATATGAATAAGGGACATTATCTTTAAAAAGAGGAGACACTCGCTCCCTTTGACAATTTAAGAAAAAAAAATTACTGAAAATTATATTTATGTATAAATTCGAAAAATTAATAAAATTTGACTTAGCTCTTACATCCATATAAAATTCTAATTTCACTCCACTATAAATACCTTTGTCAATAATATTTTAGTTATAGGCTAGATTTCTAAAAAAAAATTCATATTTAAAAAGAATTGTTGTTATGGTGGTAAAATTTTTTCCTCATAACAAATTGCGAAAATTATTAACCTTTTTTTTATAAAATAAAATTTTCTAAAATTGTTTTGCTCGACTTGACCTCTTACCTATATCCAGTAATACGGAATCCGCTAAAATAATAACACTGGTTATAACCAAAAGCGCCGTACCAGTCCCGCACCCCATGGTTTCATACGCACTCGGACTAGAACACTACTCACCGTTACCGAACGCTAATATTACTCTCTGCGAGTGTCAATCGAGTCGGCATGTACAGGCAACTGGACATCGACATTCACGGACTGCTTCGATGAGATCTCTATTGGGACATGTACAAGATATGTGGGCTACATATATATATGTTAACCTTTTCCTTATTTGTCAAGTAGGAACGATTTCTGCCACCTTCTTGTAAAATCTATGAGGTACTGTTTAGGACATAAGCCGAATTCGGGAAAAGCGTTTTCGTTATGTAAAAATATTTCGTAAATATACATAAATATACATCGTTGTTTGATTCACATTTGAATACAGGGAATAATTATTCCAAACAGAAAGTTGATAGAAAAAAATACTTTACTACAAAGACCAAGGGCGCCCATACATATGGGCAAGGTAGGGCATTTGCCCACACCTGGATTTTTCCTATGCATACTGAAATTAGATTCCCATCCCAACCCTGGTAAATAAGCACGCGCATCCAAAGCACATCCTAGTGCGCCTACTGCATTGTAAACAAACTCGACCTTCTAACGACTCGCTTTTACGACTGATTGTATATTTTCCTTCTTCGGAAAACCCTTTTACGTAAAAAAAAACGCTCAAAAATCCGTTGGCACCCCCCCCCGAAAATTTTCGCGGGGCTACGCACCCCCTCTACCAATTCTTCCCTACCACCCCAAACCCCACCAACTCTCTGCTTACACCTACATATTCTACTTTATAAATGTATACTTGCCCAGTCCTAGATTTTTACAGATGGGCGCCCTTGACAAAGACAACCAGCATCAGATACTCTTCTTTATGGATAGTGGAAAGTGGTTTTACTATCCATTAAGAAGAGTATTTGAAGTACCAAGCCACTATAACACGGTACATCATGATATCTTGCTGCGAAAACTTGATAGATATGGAGTCAGGTGCATCCCTCTGAAACTCATCTGTTCTTACTTGACCAACAGGAAACAGTATGTATGTCATAATGGCCAGAATTCGGAAACGCACTCTGTTCCTTATGGGGTACCGCAAGGATCAGTGCTTGGCCCTCTTTTCTTCATCATTTACTTTAATGATTTAGCAACTAATCTTGGTCAGAAAGTCAAATCTGTTTTCTATGCTGACGGTACAACCTATTTAGTTACAAATAAAAATTATCTTGATGCTAATATGCTGTTAAGTCAATCAGATGATATTTCAAGGGACTGGTTCAGTAGTAACTATATGACTCTGAATGATACCAAGACTCAAACTATATGCTTTTCAACCACTGCTTCTAGGGAAATTAAATTTTAATTTTCACTGCCAAGATCTGTGTAAGCGTTTAGCAAAAGCAACTTTTGACATCAGACAACTAAGATTCCAGCTTGACATTCAGTACTTAAAGATAGCATATTTCTCAATATTCCATAGTATACTAACCTATGGCTTAATAGTTTGGGGTGGTAGTAGTTATATAGAAAAAGTGTTTATTGCACAAAAAAAGGTGATTCGAATAATGACTTTTGCTTCCTTGTTGCTATATTAAGGAGTGTTTGATGCATATTAACAACAAAGTTGCAAATAATGATATTATTAAGCTGAATAATATTCATACCTACGAGACAAGAAATAACGCCAGCATCTATTTGCCTCGATGCAGGCTAACAAAAACGCGGAATTCATACACCTATGTGGGTATGAATCTATATAATGCATTACCACATACATACAAAAACCTACCGGTCACCACTTTCAAGAAGAAAATACACATGCTTCTATTAAAACATAATTTTTATTCAGTAAATGAGTTTTTTATACACATGCCTACTTGTGTTTGTGAATAATTGCAATGTGAAAATTGTGCCTCATAATGGTTTATTTCACTTTCATTATTGATGTTTACTATTTATCTCTTTTAAATTTGTTTGTAATTGTACTATTTATCTCTTTTTAATTTGTTGTAATTGTACTTGTTTTGTATTTTTTATTTTGTATTTCATAATTTTTATATTTACATTTAATAACTGACGATCGTACTGCTACTGTGATATTACATGAATAAATTATCTATCTATCTATAAAGATGAACCAGCATCAGGATGTAGTTCAAGATCCACTTTTTCTGAAGCTGTAAGCTTATTATTGTACACATAACATTGTTCTACATCATCAGATTTGGTTCTTTGATGAAACCAAAGATCTAATGGGAGCTCTCGTAGCTAAGAAGCAATGTGCTTCCTAAATTTATCACATTTAGGGACTCACCAAGCCAAGTAGTTTGGCTTGGGCTTGAAAATCAAGCTTTTTAAACAGGAAAGCTTGGCTTACGGATACAGGGTTGGCTTGGTTTTCAAGCTTTTCCAAACGTTATCAAGCTTTACCAAGCTTTCAGCTATGATGGCCGTGGAACACGTACCCTGTTACGTGCTTGGTGACACAGCATAAACAATTGCCCAACTGCCGCCGTCTATCTACTGTCTACTTTTGGTTACCGTTGATTGTTTAATGAGGTTATAGTTAGAGAGATGACAACCAAGATTTTTGCCTCATAGCAACCACATGGAATCGATAGATTATATGACCCTGTACACGGAAATGCGATTTTCAGATATTTTGAGCGCATTTTCAAAAATGTCAACAAAGACCTAAGTGTTTTATAGCAACACTTCTGATTTCCGGAATGTAGTTAGATAATAACCCTGAGATACCGAGAACACTGTTTTCAGAAACCGAGATTGTAGCGTTTACCCAGGAGACAATTTTCAAAAAAAAAATGAGACAAAAAAAAACTTACAGCAGCCCGTCTGAATGTCACTTTTATAGATAAAATCGGGTCAGTTGATGTGAAAAAATCAATTTTCAGACAAAGATCCTGTCGCCTTACATTTTTATAGCATTTCGAACATGTCAACAAATCTGACGTCACTGACCCATAGCAATCTGTCTGAAATTGGTCAAAAATGATGTCGAAAAAAATGATATCAGACAAATTGAATGTAGCATGTAATTAATCAGACAACTTTTCGATACAGCTATGCTCATTATTTGGCCAAAAACCACCCCCAAAATGGGGAAACGTGAATTCCGCGTCTTCCTCCTGCAAAATGTATCTTCCCCCGATTTCGAGGATGCTGAACACGATGGCGTTATCCAAAACTATTTTTGACTCTAAAACGGCCAAAAACCACACCCAGCGCAGATTGAAGAATTGAACAGCATCTTACTTACTACAAAAAACACACCGTGCGACTATTGTTTATTTAAAAATGCAATAATCTGAAAATTAGAACTTTATTGATCATAACCAACTTAAACATTATTTATCATACATATATATCCACTTTTTGGCCGTTCTTGACACAGGAGCGTAACAAGAGCCGGGGTATTTGCCGGCCGACTCCGGCACATATTTTCGTTATAGGCGACACTCAAAATATTTTTGAAAATACACTCAGGTCACAAAATGTCTGAAATCGCAAATTTTAGTGATGAAATGACAATATCAGACGGGATCCTACACTTCTGGAAGTTACTACTCACCAGTCGGCTCTAGGGTTATCTAATCATTCTAATCTATAGATTTTACATGGTTTTGGTTGTCATCTCTCTAACTATTAGCATAAATATGAGCCAGGCAAAAGTCTCCGATTCCGAGGAACCGATCACTTTACCGAAACTCAACTTACTGTTTCAAACATTTTTAAATTAACTAAATCTAAGATATCTTTTACAATTGACGGTTGATCATCGAATACAACACGAGGGTTTTATAACATTACACCCGCCCTACTCCAACGCGGGCAAGAAGAAATTCTACCACACCTAGTGAGTATGTCGTAGCACTCTATAACTGGGATATATTCGAGAATACCCTCTGCGATATAGTTCAAAGAGGGCTTGACTATACTAAAGAATGGTGTCAATCGATGGGACAGCGTCAACCCCACCAAGACTACCTTAGTTGCCTTTACACGGAAAAGAAACATTAACCTCAAAACCATCGAATTGGACGGGAAAGTTATTGAATGAAAGCCAGATGTCAAATATCTGGGACTAATACTAGATAATAAACTCATCTGGAATAAGCACGAAAAAGAAGTAACCAGCAAAGCCACGAGAGCTCTAATGGTGTGCAGAAATTTTGCCTAAAAAAACTGGGGATGTAACCCAAAGATCCTGCAGTGTATGTACACGTCAATAGTGGGACCGGCCATCACTTATGGAGCAGTAGTCTGCGGCAGCAGAACTAAGCTGACCAGTACAAAGGCAAATCTAGCGAAAATCCAAAACTAGCCTGCGTATGCATAACAGGTGCAATGAGAACGTGCCCAACGGCCGCAATTGAGGTAATCATAAGCCTTACACCCCTCCATATAGTAGTGGAGAGTATAGCGATAAGAACAACCTACAGAATGACCAGAGAAGGATCAACCAAACGCAATGATCAAACCTGGGACATGCCCCAAGATAAGATGACAAAGAAGTTTAGCTTTGTGAAAGAATTCAACACAAAGCTAAGTAACAAAAGCGAATGGGACAAGGATACCATCCCAAAACTCAAGAGAAGTGTCATTAAATGGTACACAGATGGTTCTAGAACAACAGACGGAACAGGAATAGGAGTATATAGGCCTGGAACCAAATATTCTTAAAGTTTAGGCAAATCTCCGAGCATTTTCCAAGCTGAAATATACGCCATCGGAAAATGTGTCCAGTTCAACATAGAAAGAAATTTTCGCAGACAAGAGATCCTCATCATGTCAGACAGCCAAGCAGCTCTTAATGCCTTGAACTCCCATGTAATCAACTCCCAGATGGTTTGGGAGTGCCTAGAGAATCTAAAAGAACTAGGCCTATGGGTTCCCGGGACACACTGGAGTGGAGGGTAATGAAATAGCAGACGTACTCGCAAAAAAAGGGGCTGAAACACCATTTCTGGGACCTGAACCCTTCTGCGGAATAAGCACCGGTACAATCCTTGATGAACTTGGAAAAGAAATAAATGACAAAAGATCCCAATACTGGATAGGACTACAAGTAATGAGGCAGGCCAAGACACTACTGGGAAACTATAACCAGAAGAGATCTGACGACTGCGTCAGTAAAAGTAAAAATAAGCTCAGAATACTAACGGGCACTGCCGGCTGAGAGGCCACCTAAAGAAACTCGGATTAGTAGACAAAGAAGAATGCAAATTCTGCGAGGAAGAGGAGGAAACCTCTATCCACATTCTCTCAGAATGCATTACCCTGCAAAATCCAAGGGTACGATACCTCAGAGAATATCAAATAGAAAAGGAAGATCTACCTAACCTGAAGCCTACCGACATCCTGAACTTTTAGAGCAGTTCCTCCAGTCCTAGCGATTGGGCAGCAGTAGGGGACACAATAGATCTTATAGGTCGCAGTGTATCGACATCCCCATCACAGCTCATTTTATTGATCAAAATAGGAAAATGCATGCAATTTAATTAGATTTTGTCCCTGCAAAAGGATCACATAAAGGACACTGGTAAATCTATTGCTCAAATATTTCAGAGCACATTACAGTTTTATGATCTACACAACAGTCAGTATTTGAAGTGTAACAACAGACAATTCCAACAGCAATTTTGCTTTTGCCACAGAGTTAGCAAACTTAAATGAAAATTTTCATTCGCCAGACAATGTTGACGAAACGTCACTTCAAGCATCATGTGATAAAATATTAAAACATTATGATTAGACAAACAAACAAACAAATAAATTCAAATGGTACTTTTCCAGCTTTAATCCATAAAATCATCAACTATTTCTTCTTCTCCTAATTTCTGGATCCCAACCTTATTGAAAAACGAGAAGACAGGTCTGTATTTGGGACAAATTATTATTATCATCATTGGATAGGCAGAGGAGGAACTCACAACTGGCCTGCAAGGGGGAGAATTGAGGACGCATGCGATGAAGTGATGAGAAATGACCAAGCTATGATTACAAAGTCAATTACAATTCTTACTTCAAGAGCACAGAAATGTATTGAGCAAAATAGAGGCCACTTTGAACAACTGTTATAAGTTACGTTGTTTACATTTGTTTGTGTCTAATTCTTTTCGTTTAACTTAATACAATTTGTTGCTACATTATTTTTGTTTAAAATAAAGTTATGCTTTTTTTCGGAATGGGAACTTTTCCTCATTTTTATAATTTTTTTACGCATACAGGGTGTTCAAAAGTTAGTCATTGATAATAATAATTTGTCCCAAATACGGACCTGTCCTCTCGTTTTTCAATAAGGTTGGGACCCAGAAATTAGGAGAAGAAGAAATAGTTGCTATATGCACATTTCCCAATGAATCACCCTGTATAAGGTCCAGTGAAGATCGGAGAGCAGGAATATAGAAGTAGAACGAATCTAGAAATATTAGAAGAACTGAATAGAGAAGATATAAAGAAAATTAAAGCTCAAAGAATCAAGTGGCTGGGGCATATATGGATGCAAGGATCAGAAGTAGTATCAAAGGCTACAACGGTAGCCAAGAGGAAAAAGAAGTCCCAGATCGAAATGGTCCGCAGAGGTAGAAGAGGACTTAAGCAAGGCAAGAGTTACAAGATGGAAAGAGAAAACAAGAGACTAGAAGACATGGCGGCATATCAGCGAACAAGTACAATGATGAACCGAGGATGGGGACTGATCCGTTCCATTAAATGGATAACACATTTGAACCAAAGTGACAGTTCTTTTTAGAATTCCAGCATTACATGTATCAATAACTTTCTTATTAAATTATTTCTTAAACCACACCTATCGATATAACAATGAATTATGCGAAGTAGATCCAATTTTCTCTTATAAACTGTATCAAAGAAATTTTTCCTACCTACTTGTATTTACTTTTAAACGTAATTTAATAAAAGGCAATGAAAACTACGAGCTAAATAAACGAGACTTTTTCTTTCTCGAATTCTTTGCATCAATTACACTTCAATATAATTTAGTCCAGTCAATATGAATTTTTGACAAAGTTTTATATATATATACGATTGTTCCGTGAAATATTTTTTTTATATATGACGTCATCTTTGTGAGCTGAACGACGTCATCGATGATTTTTTAAACAACATGGGTCATGCAATACCTCTTTTGAATGGTATTTTAATTGTCTATCCAACCATATTAATAAGGCTAGGTAATTGAGTTTGGTGCACTGTCAAAAAATGTATTTATGAAATTACAAAAAAATTTAATGGGATTCCCCGTATATCCCTGCATCATCTAAGACGTCTAATAGCTGTAAGTGATTCACAGTATCAAACGCCTTAGCTAAGTCTAGGAACAGTACAGTTTTATCAATCGAGTTATAGATTGAGGAAACCAAGATCTTAATTGCATCATTCGTTGATAACCCTTCCTGAAATCCAAATTGTCGCTCTGACAATAATTGATGCTTGTCTATGAATTCCATCAGTCTTTGCTTTACAGCTTTCTTCGTTATTTTTGACAAAGTTGTGATTAGGGATATTGGTCTATAATTGGACATTTGGTCTTGTTTATCTTTGGTGTAACAACAGTGGTTTTAAATATAGGACAAACACCACTAGCAAAGATTGGCTCTATCTGCAATTTTTTAAATAACTCGGGTTTTAAGTTATCTATTCCCGGTGCTTTGTTTGGTTGCGGAGACAATATTAAGCACCTGATCTCTTCCTCAGACACCGGTAACCAATAAAAAGTATTAGAATTTGTTTTTCTTTTTGGAGGAGGACTTGTCGGGACTGATATGTTTTAAGATAGACTATCTCTTACCGATACAAAGTAATTGTTGAATTATTCTGCGATCTCTTTTTTGCAATTATTTCGTTAATACTCTTGCTTGCTTTATATTTTTTGCTAACCAGATTCCATAGATATTTTGAATTATTTAACCATCTGTGTACCATTTGATGGCACTTCTCTTAAGTTTTGGGATGGTGTCTTTGTCCCATTCGCTTTTGTTACTTCGCTTTGTGTTGAATTCTTTCACAAAGCTAAACTTCTTTGTCATTTCATCCTGTGGCATGTCCCAGGTTGTCTTGTCTCATTCAATTACTTACTGCTTTATATGGAGATTTTTAACCCAAATTTTTCACTTTTCCGTAGAATTTTTCAAACATTTTCTTTCATACAAACATTACGACCCCACCAAGAAAATAATTAGCCAAATAGGTGAAAAAAATGATGATTTTCCGATGGAATTTTATATCGCTGTTTAAAATTTGCCATCTAACCTACACGGAAATTAAAAATTTAATCATTAATAAAACTTAACACTTTATTCTCTATCGACTGGATTAAATGCGGAGTTGCGTAAAACAATGTGACAACCATATGGTGCTAGGCGCTATAATTGGTAATGTGGGACAGATTCGGGTAGGATTTATCGGCTACACTAGAAGGCTATGGGAAAAATCTGTTTAATACAATATAAATACGTCTCACAATAATTACTAAAATAAGATAATAAATTTTGAATCTGACAACTTATTTGAATAACGTTAGTTTGGGTATAGTTTTTTACATCTCGTTTCATACTCAGCATGAGAATATTTTTTTATAAGTTAAATACCGGGTGTAACTATTCCTGTATCAAATTTTATCAATTTACAAGTGCTCTCAAGTGTCGGTCGAATATCGCAACACCCTGTATAAGGGGATGAACCGTCAAGCCCCTAAAATTACTATTGTTTGATTAATAAGCATAACTTATATTAATTTTTGATATACAAATTTCTGTATGCCAAACCATAGTTAAAAGAAGCATTTAAATAATATATTTTTAAACAAAAAATGTAATTCATTTCGGAAGCTCATAGTAGTGGTTTGCTAGTTGGATTTCTCTTTTTCTTATGGAATAAAACCACTTATTTTCTTGAAAAAGTTTTAATTTTTTGACGTTTCGACTTCTAAGTCAGAAGTCGTTTTCAAAATGACATAACAAAATATATAATAAAAAATTTACTATAGAAACAGAACACAAAAATATGACATCAACATAGAACAAAAGATTTTTAGATTGAAGATGTCAAAATCTGTTTCAATCATATTTTTGTGACGTTTCTGGGAACGAATTTTGAAAGGATAGTGCATTTGCATATTATAAGAGAATTTATACTTCGTCATAAATGAAGTATCCTTTTTGCAAATTAACTCTTTTTTGAGATATCGACCGAACAATTAGAAACGCATTCGTTATTATTTAAGCATATCAATGCTGCTTCTTTAACTTTGCGGTTATAATTATTAGATTCTTTTAATAATCGAGTTAAGAATTCCATTGTATTTTATGACCAAAATCCCATGCATGTTCACATATTTTGGATTTTTCGAATTGTTTATTTTTAATGTATGATTGGTGTTCATTAAGTCTAATATGAAAAGGTCTCGATGTTTCTCCTATATAAAATTTATTACATTCGCATGGAATTTTGTAAATACAATTTTTTGTGTTTAGAATTTCATTAAAAGGGTTTGAATTTACTATTATTAGTTTCAAAAACTGTTTTTAAATTAAATTTATTGCCAATCCTTCTAATTTTTTCGGATAATTTTGGAATATAAGGGATTTTTACTATATTTGAATGAATTATTGGAGGATTTAAATTTTGATCTTTATTTTTGATATCTCGGGAAAGTTCACGATTTATAAATTTACTTGGGTAGTTGTTCTTAATCAAGGCAGATTTAACAAGTGATAATTCATTATTTAAGATATTGTCATTTGAACAAATTGTTTTTGCTCTATCGGAAAGAGATTTGACAATACCTCGTTTAACACAAGTAAAAATCTAATATTTTTATTTTTGTGGACCAGTTTGCTCAAAGTAAATTGTCAACAAAATCAACACAATGAGAAATTTTTGTTTTTTCTAGTTTTGAAAATATGAGAAGACGTTGAAGACCTGCGAGAAACCACAAATACCCAGATCAGGGCTCTACATCGCTAGGGTGGGTTTCTTGCTTCTTGGGCGTCTGTTTCTGGGGAATCTGGGGGTGAGGGTGTTATGGGTCATCGTCTATTAGGTCTTGTAGCTCGTCGGGAAAGTTGGTGGCGTCTCTTTCATTTGTCAGTTTGGTTGCGTTTATAATCATTTAGTTTAAAGTTATACTACTAGCCTATATCTAATCATTTGCGAATTTGAAACGACCTACAAATATTGTTGCGTCTTAAATGATTTTTAATGTAATAACTCTGTAGAATACTTTTACTTTGTTTTTACAACGCCCGGCGCCAATCCTACACAATATGGTAATGATACTAAATATTTCTACTGTTTATATTTTTACATAAATATTATAAGGTAGCACCTACAAGATACGCCAGCCATATTTAGAAGTTCAACATATTGTACGGGGTGTCATATAATAAAGTAAATTTTAACTCATAGCATTGAATATTGGATACACAAAAATGTGCGTTGATATGATTCCAGTGAGATATTTATGATTGCGTACAAAGAAACCGCAAAAAATATCTGCCAATGTTCATCGAGCACTGTTAGTTGACACATATTCATGGAATATCAGAGGTGAACCTGTCGGACATGCCTACTCTAAACGGCTCTTCGTCCATTACAACTAAAAGATTCTCGGTGAACTATTTTTTTAACTCCTAATCCCTTCATTTTCTTTCTATATTCTAAATTTTTTACACAAATTATATCTGTTTTTGAATGGGGTACCTGGTAAAGAAAATGTAGATATGGGGGATACATACCTACACGTTTATATTCAAATATTGAAAACGATATAGCAAAGATTTATAGTGAGCAATCTGATTGAGCTTTTTGGTTCAAAATCGATCAAATAATAACTCCCGTTTCGGATAAAAACCGACAAGAATGGTTGTAAATAATATAGCCTACCTTATACCTCCGGTAGAAAGTTTCAGTACTGTCTCGAAATTTAGTCAGGTCAATTATCTCATTTCATTACATTATAAATGGGCTGGAGATCTCAAACGATGAGCTAGCCTTAATCATGCAAATATAAAAAATGTATATTCTAATAAAAAAAGCCAAATATTAAACACTACATGTATTAAAAAAACAGCTTTTAATAAAGTAAATTAGTTAAACAGTTTCTTCATGACCTTTGAAAACCATATGTGTTTGATTTATATGACCGAAATATAATCTGGAATGAAGCGAATGTACACATAATTTAATTCTAATACCGGATGGCAATGTATGGTTTTATTTCTTTTAAATTTTAGCTTTAAATTAATAGTATTTTAATACAAATAGATAATTCACTATCTCTGCTGATCTTGAAATCTGAAAACAGCAGTTAATTGAGAAAGTTTTTGCAGGAAGGTGGATTTAATATTCTTTTATAAAAATAGCACTAACTTATAGAGCAAAGAAGTTTATCGCACATTTTTGCCACCAATGTGGCCTATCTAGCACCCTCTACAAATTACATCGAAGTAGGTACCAGATTCTGATTTCTCGTACCCAAAAACCCCCAGTTCCAAATTTTTATGTATACCTATCCAAAAACGCTAAAGTTATTGCAAAAAATAAATCTTAAAATTTAACCTTTAACACCCTGTATATTCCTTATTAGCAACATTTTATTAGAGCAAATTGTCTCAAATCGTAATATTTTAAAGTGAGGAATCTACCTACTTCTATGTACAATTACTTAAGGACCACCCTGTATATAAAAGTTTAATATTTTGGGTTTGTTGATACAAATGGACCTAGAATCTATAAAGAAAATTCAAAAAAATTAAAATTTGGATTACGCAGAATGAATTTTGTATAAGAAACGATTATCAATATCAAAATTACCGAAAAAAATGTTTGGGCCATTTTTTAGGTAAAAAGTGAGTTTTTTAGGATATAAATATACCTAGAATCTACAAAAAAAAATTAAAAAAAATTCAAATTTGGTTTACGCAGAATGAATTTTGTATAAGAAACGATTGGCAATATCAAAATTACCTAAAAAAATGTTTGGGCCATTTTTGAGCGAAAAAATGAGTTTTTTAGGATATAAATAGACCTAGAATCTACAAAAAAAATTCAAAAAAATTAAAATTTAGATTACGCCAAATGAATTTTGTCTAAGAAACGATTGGCAATGTCAAAATTACCGAAAAAAAATGTTTGGGCAATTTTTGAGGGAAAAAATTAGTTTTTGGGATATAAGTGGACCTAGAATCTACAAAAAAAAACAAAAAAATTAAAATTTGGTTTATGCGGGATGAATTTTGTATAAGAAACGATTGGTAATGTCAAAATTACCGAAAAAAAGTGAGTTTTTAGGATTTAAAGGGACCTAGAAAAAAGTGTTTGGGCCATTTTTGGGAGAAATAGTGAGTTTTTTAGGATATCCTCCCATTGCCGGACTTTGGAAGGGGGGGCGGGGGCAATTGCCCCTACTGCCCCCTCCTTGGAGCCGCCGTTGGTGTGTGTGTTAATTCTTTGTGTTTATGAATTTTAAAATTCTGACTTCTGAGTATACGGTGGCTGTGTTGATTAGAATGAGAACTGTCAATCTAAAATTTTATTAATACTTTCATTACATTTTATTTCTAATTTTACCCGCTCTTCTTTTATCGTAATACGAAAAACCGAATGAAATCCATGAATTTTTTTAAATGTGTATTAACTTTCGGAACGCACTCGATTTTGATATAATTGAAGAATTTGAACGCATACATCGAAAATGGTTGACTGACATTCATGACAACTGACACTGACATTAACTTGTATTTGTATGATGAGGTTAAATGATTAAAATTTTTATATTTAAGAATTGTTCAAGTAAATCGTTTTAAAATGCCCAAAGTACGAAGAAGTAAAAAACCACCACCAGAAGGATGGGAACTTATTGAACCAACCTTAGATGAACTTGAACAAAAAATGAGAGAAGGTAAGTTTTTTGCATATTTCTAAAAAAATTTAGTATAAATTACTTAAAAATCTTAGCTCTAAGTAATCGTTTTCATTTTAGCTGAAACAGAATCTCACGAGGGAAAGAGAAAAAATGAATCATTGTGGCCCATCTTTAAAATCCACCATCAAAAATCAAGATACATTTTTGATCTCTTTTACAGAAGAAAAGCAATTAGCAGAGAATTGTATGAATATTGTTTAATGGAAAATATTGCTGATAAAAATTTAATTGCTAAATGGAAAAAACAGGGCTATGAAAGTCTGTGTTGTTTAAGATGTATTCAAACAAGAGATACCAATTTTGGAACAAATTGCATTTGCCGTGTACCTAAAGCTAAACTGGAAGAAGGAAGAATTGTGGAATGTGTCCACTGTGGTTGCAGAGGTTGCTCTGGTTAGAAATGTAAAAACTAGTTAGATCATTATGAATAAAAGTTGTTTAATTATTTAATATGACTCAAATAATTTTTGACAGAGGTATGTAGTTTTTCTTTTATTCAGTAAATTAAAAAACATTTCTTTCATGTGCATATTAGATATATAAGATTGGACAGAAATTATGAGTTTTTCTAGCTTTGGCACAAATTAATATACAAATATGATTAAACTGGATACTGTAAATTACCGTGGCTGTCAATGTGTTAATATTAATAATTTATGGTATAATCAACATCAACGCTTGAACATTTTTTTTATTTCAAAGTAATTTTAAAGCTTAGGGAAGATTAATTTTAGTGGAGAAAAAATAAAACTCAATTTGTATGTTAGTATAATTTTTTTTAATAAATAAGGTAAGTGAGGTTCTTTTATTTATTTTGCTTTTTATTAATCCTTCATTCCACTCTTAGGATGTCTCCTTAAATTAAATTCCTCGTACTCCTTAACATAATTGATTTGACAGTACCTACACTGTTGCTTTAACCACTACTAATTGACCAGAGAAAAAGTTACCAGAACAAAATGCATTATTTATTTTATTAATATATTATATTTTTCAAAAATTCATGCAAAAAAGTTTAACCAGGATGTGAAAATATATTTTTAGTTAGTAAATGATACCAAGAAATTGAAAAATTTGTTCTATACATAATAACTATCTTCGTAATTTTCTCTTAGAGTAAATAAATTGTCGAGACAATCTTCGTAGTCATCCTTGTCTATATCACTATTTGAAAATTGATGAAACCTATTTATTTTAAGTTTTCTAGCTTCGGTGTGAAGAGATTCTAACATTTCTCCGATTTCAGCGCCACTATGTAAACCTGCCATAAGTGGGACACTTTCAACCCCTGGAAGAAAAAAAATCAGTTTAGAAAAGAACACAAGTTTGGTATAGAATGGTTCATCCATTTTCAATTTCAGAAATATAAAAACGAAATTCCCAGCTGTGCCGACAAGTTGATTTGTCGGCATTAGCGGGATTATTTTGTTCTGCAATTGAAAGTAGAGAAACTAGAACTAACTCTCGAAAAATTTGAGAAAAAACCACTTACCGTTTTCGCTCAATCGAGGTTCGTCTGAAATAAATCCATCGGTGCCAATGTTATTCCCAAATATTTGTGGGAATGGGCTCTTCACGTTTAAAGGTGCACCTACCACTGTTACATGACTTGCTGTAGCTTCTGTTGAGTAAGCTAGATATAATGTCATCATTTCTTTAATCGTATTCGACCTATAAGCGGGTAATTCTCTTTGTGTTTGTGCCTTATTTAATGGTTTTTTCAATTTTTCTTCTGGAATGCCTCTCAATGTGATGTGTTGCATTACGCGCCGGGTTCCTAGTGATAAAAAAATATACAATGTGTCCCACCGAGTTACAAAAAAATGTTTAATACACAAAAAAATTGCAATTTTGATTGTTATTAACGTATAAATGGCGACTTATAGCCGGGCCAAATCGCGAATTCCTGGCAAACAGTCAAAAACAATGTTTCTATTTTTTCACCAATTATGGTTTTATTGTGTTTGGGGATAGTCCTGGGATGATATTGTATCTTGTGTATTTATTTTAAATTAATTATTACTATTGTTCATATAAAATTAAATAACAATTAGTATTAATGATTTTCGATTGTGAAATGAATAAATTAAAGTTAATATATGAATGTGAGTAATAAATTAATTCATTTAAGTAGTTTTAAATTATCAATTTTTTTAATATAAGAATACAAGATATTCTTCGTGCTCTGTACTTATCTTAATTATTAATTTTATTTTTAATTATTAATTTTATTGACCCCCCGGAAACACCTGTGGACATGGAGGACAATTCCTCTGGTTTAGGATCAGAAACATCACATTTGTACGATTCGGATGATTATGATAAATTTTAATAAATGATTTTTGTGAGATTATTCTAAAATCATGTTATTGTCTTGTTGAAACCTGACTTTAAATACTCCATTTCGGTCCGCCATATTGATGCCGTCATTTCAAATTCCAAAATTCTGACATCAGATTTGTAATCAGCGACACCCCGGTATACGGAATTTAGAACAATTTGCACCTTTTTTTGAATCAACGTCCGCCATATTGAAACCGCCATTTTGAATTTTGAAATTGTGACATCAGATTTGTAATCAGCGACCTAGAAACCCCCGGTATACGGAATTTAGAACAATTTGCACCTTTTTTCGAATTTTCGTCCGCCATTTTGAGTTTTGAAATTCTGACATCACATTTGTAATCAGCGACCTAGAAAACCCCGGGATACAGAATTTAGAACAATTTGCACATTTTTTCGAATCTTCGTCCGCCATTTTGAATTTTGACATTCAGACATCAGATTTGTAATCAGCGACCTAGAACACCCCGGTATACGGAATTTAGAACAATTTGCACCTTTTTTAGAATCTACGTCCGCCATATTGAAGCCGCCATTTTGAATTTTGAAATTCTGACATCAGATTCGTGATCGGCGAATCCCAAAACCCCCGAGTTAAGATTTTAAAGTCAATACGTTAAATTCTTTACTGCTTGCCAGAAATTTGGGATTCGGGCCCCACTTGCGTCTGAACCGAAATAATTCAGTACCTGTGGAGGCCAAGGAGTAGTTGTTTTAGGTTCAGATGCGTTGAAAACCTTTTCGATATATTTCGAAATTGGGAGAAAACAAATTGATTAGTTTAATACTGCCAAGAAACGCTGGATTTTTCCATTTCTACTTTGACGCTTTTATTTTGATAATCAAATTTTTCAAAATTACCTATATCACAATTAGGAGTAATACTGCGAAAAAGAGGTTCCTGATAGTTATCCAAACATTCGAGAAGATCACTGTTTTCTCGCATTGGAAACGGCATATTAATACTGGCTGATACAGCTTTCCTTCCAGAATGAGTTAAATCTGCTCCAAGATCACTTAATGTAAACGATGAGGATTTTAATCGATGATTTAACGTAACTGTATCTAAAGATGCTGCTAATATTGCACTACTGTGGTAAGCAAGTGTATTCTAGAAAAGATTATGTATTGTAAGAGAGAAAAATAAAATACGATAGTAAAAAAAACCTAATTCACTTGAAAGGTACATTTTTAGGTGCATCAAATAAGGGAAATTTAAAAGTACCTTTCAAGTAACTCAATGGTCGAAATAAATACTTACATCATATTCTAAATTTTTGAAAATCCTTTTAGGACCAGGTTGCCGCCAACCTTTACTACCAAGACATAATGGCACAAAAAGCGATGAGTTATTTCTGAATTCATTAAAACTCAATGCTAAATTAATCACTCTTACAGAATCGTTTATAATAGACTGCGCTTTCTCAGTTTCTGATTTAACATCATTGTCAGAGAAGTAAGAAGGTATGACTGGTAATACTAGAATCGATTTACTGTCATATTCATCCCTAAGATGTTCTAAACAAGATGAAGACAGTCCGGAAAAAGCGTTGGTGCAATCTGTAAGAAAATGGAAGCCCTGAAAATAAAATTAAGATTGTTTGTTCTGGTATAAAAATAATAGTTTTCAAATGCACTACTTTTTCTTAGAACTTCTTAAAAACTTGGAAGTAGCTATATTCTTACTAATCTTTTCACTTATAAATCCTGGAAATCCTGTAAAACCATGGCTTAAAAATCAGCTGTTTAAAGAAATTACAGAACCTAAAATAACCATCTAAAATCTTTAATAAGTGAAGCCAGGAAAGCATATGAGAATGGTTTTGTAACAGCTGGTGATAGGAAATTTTATGCATATATTAAAGGATCTTTATGTTCAAACTGTTGGTTTTAAGTGACAAAAACTGTATTAACTTTTAAACGTTCTTAGACTAAACAAATAATGAATTATGTATCCGTTATTCTTTCTGATGGCGTTTTGGTTATGCTTAGAAATCATAACAATTTTATGTATAGTTTAAACACCACACCACACCCAAAAGATTATTAGTCTTATAAGAGCTCTTGTATTATAAAGAGATTAGTTACGTATATTAATAAATAGAAGAACTAATATTCACTGTGTTTAATTAATCCATACCTGCTAAAAGGTTATGGACCCAGTCACCGTGTGTGATCAAAAGTGAATTGTGAATTAGTAATTTGAGACAGTATTATAAAAATACAGTGAAAATAACGATGGCTAGTGGTGGCGTGTTAACTGCACAAAAACGAAATTTAAAACTATTTAATGGTGAAAACTATTTACTGTGGAAATTTAGACTATTAGAAATTCTTGAACAAGAAGGTGTTAGTAACGTGCTATCTGAAGATCCACCAACACCAACTACTGAAGAGTGGATGAAATGGGAACGATTTGCCAGAGGCACATTAATCGAATACCTAGACGATACAATAATATCGCAAATACCGACAGGTCCTGCGACAGCGCGACAAATTTTGGAGAAATTTGATGGTCTTTACGCTTGTAAAAAGGTATCAACACAGCTATGTCTCCAGGATAGATTGTTTAATTGCAAACTTAAGCCAGGTATGTCACTGAAAAAGCACATGATACAAATTGATGAAATGGTGCGTGATATGATTGCCAGTGGCGGGGAAGTAAATGAAACAACTAAAGTGTGGTACACACTGAACTCTTTGCCACCGAGTTATGCGTCAATAAAAGCTGCAATTAAAACTAGTGATGACAGACTTACGCTAGGATTTGTCAAAATAATGCTATTAGAACATGAAGAGCATTTAATACGAGAAAATGCTGATACAAGTATGAAAGCTCTTCATTTTCACACCACAAATATATCTGAAAATAAAAAGAAAAAGTTCACGAAACGAAATATACCTATATTTAAAAATAAGCATGTGAAAAAGTGTTTTCATTGTGGGAGAACAAATCATATTAAACGTGATTGTTATTTTTATAAGCAAAGTTTAAAAACACAAGAAAAATTTAAGAAAAGAAACAATCATGAAGCCAGTGCATCGACAGCAGTAGTTGATAAATCGTTTGCTTTTATGATTTGCAATGAAAATGAGTACGATGAAGACGAAAACAATGCATCAAAGCATTTTGTGTTGGACTCTGGTGCAACAGAACACATAATAAAGGATTTCAATCTTTTTACCGAATACGAAGAGCTGGAGGAGCCAATTCGTATAACTGTAGCTAAAATAGGGACAGTTATTGAAGCAACACATATCGGCCTAATAAAAGTAAAAACTTCACTTGGCTACAATGGCGAGCTGAAGAATGTCCTCTACAGCAAAAGTGTACCAACCAACCTCATCTCCGTAAGGCGCATCCAGGAAGCTGGAATGTCCGTATTATTTACGGAAAATGGACATGTGGAGATCAGAAAAGGAGGTACAACAGTAATTCAAGGTAAGCGCATAAATAATTTGTATATTATAGAATTAATAATACAAAATGCGCATAATACAGCACGGGCTATGGGCCACGTGGCTGAGGCAAATATTATTGATAAAAATAAAATGTGGCATGAGCGATTGGGTCACATAAGTAAAGAAAAATTGACAAAAATTAAAGTAAATGAATTAGCCTCTGATAATGTTTGTTTAAAGAATATTAATCCAATTGATTCGTTATGCGAAGCTTGTATTAGCGGAAAACAAGTACGTCTTCCTTTCGCCAAATTAAAAGATAAAGAGTATATACAACGGCCTTTATTTGTTGTGCATTCAGATGTATGTGGGCGGGATTACACCATCTACGATAGATGAAAAGAATTATTTTGTGAATTTTATTGATGATTATACTCATTATACAGTAACTTATTTAATGCATAATAAATCAGAAGTATTCACTTGTTTTAAAGATTATGTTGCAAAAAGTGAAGCTCAATTTAATACAAAATTAGTCACTTTGTATAGTGATAACGGGAGTGAATATTTATCTGGCGAAATGAAGGAATACTGTAAACAAAAAGGTATAACGTATCATCTTACGGTGCCATACACTCCACAACAAAACGGAGTGGCAGAAAGAATGAACCGAACTTTACTAGAAAAGGCGCGTGCAATGTTGCATAGTGCGTGTTTAGATAAACGCTTCTGGGGTGAGGCACTCTTAACTGCAACATATTTGGTAAACAGGTCCCCAACAAAAGCAATTAGGTTCAAAAAGACACCATATGAGATGTGGCATAATAAAAGGCCACAACTAGGTCATTTAAAAATATTTGGATGCACGGCTTATGTGCACAATAAAACGAGTAAAAGTAAATTCGATAGTAAATCGTCTAAAGGGATTCTCGTGGGTTATGTGCCAAATGGATATAAGATTTTTAATTCGGAATCAGAAAAATTCATAGTTGCACGTGATGTAATTTTTGATGAAATTACATATAAAACATCAAGACAAGAACTTGATGACGTAGATCAAATTGTTAGCAAAATAAATACAGATAAAAATGTACAAATAAGTACAAATAATATTTCAGCAGGGGGTGCTGTTGATTGTGAATCTGTAGGTAATATCACACCTGGCCAAACGGATGAAACAAGGTGCAAACAAACCCTTAATGAAAAAGGTGTCCCTGAAAATTGCACTCAAGGTCAAACATCCTCATTAAAGGATGTCCCTGAACCAACAGATATGAGCTCAGATAGTGATAGTGAAAGTCCGTGTACCTCTAATAAAAAATTGAGGAAATTAAATAATGTGCAGGATGTGAGAAGAAGCGAAAGGTTGAAAAATAAACCAATAATATCATATAAAGATGATGATTTCGATATTAATAATTATTTGTTAGTTGATCAAATGTTTGAAAATAATATTCCCACATGTTATCAAGACGTTTTTAAAAATGCGTTTAGAACAAAATGGGAAAAAGCTATAAAAGATGAGTTAAAATCATTAGAACAGAATAAAACTTGGACATTTATACAAAAACCGAGTAATGTAAATATTGTCGACTGTAAGTGGATATTTACAATAAAGGCAGACGGGAACGGAAATTTAGAAAGATATAAAGCCCGTTTGGTAGCGCGCGGTTTTAGCCAAAGAAAAACGTTAGATTATAATGAAACGTTCGCACCAGTTGCGCGAATTGGTACGTTTAGGTGCGTGCTTGCATTAGCAAATCAAAATGAACTGTTAATTCATCAAATGGATGTAAAAACAGCATTTCTTTCATTTCAAGAAAATATTTATATGAGGGTGTCTGACGGTGTTGAAGTTCAAACAAACAATATTGTATGTAAACTAAATAAATCTTTATACGGTCTAAACCAATCAGCACGATGCTGGTATGAATGTTTTAAAAACATAATGCTTGAAAAGGGATTTGTAAATTCCTCAGCAGATAATTGTTTGTATTTCTTAGACAAAGGCCATATTCATAAAAATATTTATGTAATATTATATGTGGATGATTTAGTGATCGCTACTAAAGAAATAAATACACTAAATAATTTTAAGAAGTTTTTAATGAACCAATTTGAAATGGTAGATTTAAAGGAACTTAAGTATTTTCTTGGAATTAAAATAAGCAGGTCAGGCTCTGAGATTTCACTCGATCAAACCACATATTTAAAATCAATATTAATAAAATTTAAAATGGATGAATGCAACCCGGTCAGTACACCGTTGCCAATTAAATTAGACTATTCAGCATTAAATTCAGAGTTATGATGCACCTTGCAAAAATTTAATAGGTTGTTTAATGTACGCAATGCTTTGTACGCGGCCAGATTTATGTACTGCAGTAAATCTACTAAGTAGATATCAAAATAAATGTAATAAAGAACTATGGCAATGTTTAAAGCGAGTATTAAGATATGTAAAAGGAACAATTAACATGAAATTAATATATAAGCGTAACGATAATAACAAAGATAATTTAATAGGATATGTTGATGCGGACTGGGCAAATAAGATCGTCGAAGTACAACAGGTTGTTTATTTAAATTATTTAAAAATTGTACAGTAACATGAATTACACGACGACAAAATTCAGTTGCCACGTCCTCAACTGAGGCAGAATATGTTTGAGGCAGTAAAAGAGGCCTTATGGATTAAATCTTTGTTAGTTAGTATTAATGTCAATATGTCAGAACCAATAACATTGTATGAAGACAACCAAAGTTGTATAGCAATGGCAAATAATCCTGTTAGTCATAAACGTTCAAAACATATCGACATTAAATACCATTTTATACGAGAGCAAGTAGAGAACAACACTGTCTGTTTGAAATATTTGCCTACAGGTCATCAGGAGGCTGATCTACTGACAAAATCGTTACCACCACAGCAGTTCAAAGATCTGAGAGAGAAGATGGGAGTACAAGAAAAGAACATTGGTGTTCAAGAACAGTAAATGGTCTGGTTAGGTTTTTGAAGGGGTTTTTTCCTAAACCCTTGCAACAAATGTTGGACCATCATCATCAGTTGTTAAGTTCCCCGTAAACCGTAAAACGTAAACCGTAAACAGTGAAACCGTAAAACGTAAACCGTAAACAGTGAAACCGTAAAGCGTAAACAGTGAACGTAAACCGTAAATCGCAATCACAGTTAACCGTAAAGTACTAAATATAAGTTTATACATTTTTGAGGGGGTGTGTTGGTTTTAAGTGACAAAAACTGTATTAACTTTTAAACGTTCTTAGACTAAACAAATAATGAATTATGTATCCGTTATTCTTTCTGATGGCGTTTTGGTTATGCTTAGAAATCATAACAATTTTATGTATAGTTTAAACACCACACCACACCCAAAAGATTATTAGTCTTATAAGAGCTCTTGTATTATAAAGAGATTAGTTACGTATATTAATAAATAGAAGAACTAATATTCACTGTGTTTAATTAATCCATACCTGCTAAAACAAACAGCACTTCTATCAATCTAAAAGATGCAGTTTTTGGAAATGTAATTACAGATCCCATAGAGATAGCTGAAAGGTTTGCTAATCAGTTTAAGAGCATATTCAATCTAAATCCAGGCAACATCCATGCAACACTAACAACTCCTAAGAGAAATACAGACATATGAACAGTATTTTTTACACCAGAAAAAGTTAGTGAAGCGATCCACTGTTTGAAAACCCATTCAAGTCCTGGAAGCGATATGAAATACCTGCAATTTTCTTACAAAAATGTGTTGATTCACTAAAAGTACCTTTAACTGAGATAATGAACCATTCTATGGATACTGGAGTAGTACCAAGCACCTAGAAACATGTCATTGTGACACCACTGTTCAAGAAAGGAAGCAAACATGATCCAGAAAATTATAGACCGGTAAGTCTTACTAGCAATATCTGCAAAGTAATGGAGAAAATAATAACCAGACACTGATTTTTGTTTGAGTAATAGATTAATACCCCAACACAACATGGCTTCCTACGAAAATGATCAGTAGTAACAAATTTGCTGTCATCTTTGAATCAGTGGATAACTTGGCATAATAATGGTGAACCAACATATGTCATCTACTTAGACCATTCAAAAGCCTTTGACAAAGTACATAGGAGCCTACTCTTAAAATTGGAACACCTAGGAGTTAGAGGAAACTTACTTAAGTGGATTGAAAGTTTTTTATTAAATAGGCAGTTCTGTGTCAGAGTTAATGGTCAAGTATCAAAAAATCATCCTGTTATCAGTGGAGTGCCACAGGGTTCCGTGCTGGGACCACTGTTATTCATCCTATATACTAGTGACTTGGCCAGTACCATAATTTCACCTGTAGAATACTTTGCAGATGATGCGAAATATTATTGCAATCCACTTGAAAGTAAAGAAGTCTTACAAAGAGATATTGAGACAATTAGCAGCTGGTCAGATGAATGGTTACTCCCCTTGAATCATAATCAATGTACGGTTCTACACATAGGCCCAAATAACCCAGAGAATGTATATTACATCAAAGGAGAAAGCCTTCAAGCAGTTACAGCCCAGAAAGATCTTGGCATTTTTATATCTTCAGATTTAAAATGGGAAACATTTCTAAAATCACAAAAAGGGCGAACACAATGATTTATCTTATCAGAATTGCATTCAGAGACCATTCGAAGGAAATGATCTCCAAACTATACAAAACTTATATAAGACCCAAAATAGAATTCGCAATGCCAGTTTGGAAAACGTACAAAGAAAGGTAACTAAAATTCCTCCGGAAGTTCAGGGTTATAATTATTGGGAAAGACTTTCCATTTTATAACTACAAACACATAAAAATCGTAGACTTAGACGTGACCTGATTGAACCGTATAAATGGGCTAGTGGGAATTACTTTTGTAAGAATATTCTCAATGTTTATCAGAACAGGACACACAGAGGTCATTCCAAAAAACTGGAAAAAGAAAAATGTAATAAACTTCCAAGAAGAAACTACTTAAACGACCGAGTGGTGTATACTTGGAACAACCTGCAAGAGGACACTGTCTTAGCAACATCGGTGAACCAGTTTAAGAATCGCTTAGACAAGGAATTGGAAAATGCTGCAAACATTATTGTCCATTATACTAATTAACATAATTGATAAATTGTGATAGACTTTAACATACTGTGATAATAATTGTTTTTTTGTGATATTCTGTTTTGTATTCTATAATGTGGTTTAGTTATTTAATGTGACTTTACAATTGTAAATCAGTCTCATCGGTTTTCCGTTTACTGATCTTGTTAATAATAATAATAAATGGATGTAATTAAGCAACAAACGTCCATATATAAGCTGTTAAGTTGGATGCTTTTTGTTTAATTTTCTTTATTTTGGATCAGTATACTTATATATAAAAAAATGTTTTATTTTCAATTATAGTAAAATATAAGCTGTCAAATTAAAGTACCTGAGAAGGGTAAAAGGTGTCACAAATCTAGAAAAAGGTGGCCTTATATCTTGAAACTAAAATTTGGCGTTTCGTTCCCCATTAATATGCATATGGACTGCTAATGTACTTACCTGGAAATGATCACATTCTTCTATATAATTCCTAATTTTATCACTGAAATTATCAATAAACTGGGGAGTCTTCCAAAGAGCGCGACCTAGAGGAAATGTATCAAACGGTGTATTTTCATTACAATGTTGGTATTGTTTTACAGTTTCAATGGTTCTAGGATGAAATCTACTATATAAAAAATCAGACCATACTTTAGTTGTTCGTTCAAAATTATAGTTTTTATTAAATACACTTTTTAAATTGTTAGGATCATCCAAGTCTCGTTGAAATTGGTTTTTAGAATGGCTTGGTCCAACTGGCTGAACTTCTACTCGACTGTTATGCCAGTCAGTTTGCACTCTAGAAGGATCGACTTTAGGATTATATAAATCTCCTTCTTCAGGTAAAGAACCTAAACTACCTTTCAGATCAACCAATAGAAGTCTAGGAGTATAAGTAACTTCCCCCTGAAAGAGTATATAAGTTAATAATATCCGATTAATAAAGACTTAAATTATTTGTATTTGACTGGAGAAGCTAATTTTGCGAGAATATCAACTATTAGTTTCAAATACACTTACTTTAGTAGTACGTCCTTCACGATATAAAACGTCGTGATTAATTTGAGATGTAGAGGAAGAATTGTATTGGAAGCTTAATTCTTGCAAATTCCACCAATGAGTTCCAACAAAATTTGAATAATGACCAAGTTGTAACGTAAGTATTTCTCTACTGCCCATATTTATTTATATATAGTTTCAACTTTATATCGTAAATATTATTACCCTGACAACTACCCGAATAAAAACAAATATAAACAAACTTAACAGACCAGGTTATCCGGCCGGAATTGTAGGTTAATTGACCATCGAAAGTTTATTAAATCATCAGATAGAATCGATTGTGAAATAATCGTATTTTTCTATACCCTGATTGTCACTTGATGGTTATATCAGCCTGGCCAATCAGAGAATAACACTATTTAAAATGAGTCCTAAAATAAATTTGCAAAGCATTCAAATCTGATAATTTTTGTATTTCACTTTTATATTATAATTATTACGTCAATTAAAATGAACCACAGCTGCAGTTTCCGGCAAAACCGCGTGAAACATTCTACTGATGATTTTTTTCATCTTAATTTAAGAAATAATATTTGACTTTCGAATGTACATTAGAAAACAAAAAATGATTTAATTTTATTATTGAATTTATAAACATGTTTACAGGCCAAAATACTCCAACATTGATCGTGCCGTTTTTGAAAAGGATCGATTATTTTGACCTTTTAAGGTTGGTACGTGCAGGAAATCTGTCAAACCTCCCTCCTTGAAACAAAACTCAAAACTAACCTCTAAAGTCTTTTGAATTTACTGAGTACACGTTTTTATAGACGCCTTCGAATTCTTACATTATTTTGGTAAGTTTTACAAATTTTAACAAAAAATAAAGTCTCATTTTAATTAACTAACTTACGTCTACCTTTTCTTTAATCTATTTTTGGAAAATGCGCTTAATTTTTTTTAACATACATTGAACACACGCTGCAACATTTTCATAATGGAGGTTTTGATGAAAAAATTTATTAAATATAAAACGTAGAACGTGAAATTGTTTATTGAGTTTACCTGGACTTATTACATTTCATCAAATTCCAGTAATTCTTCGAATTAAAATATAACTTAAAATTATTCGTTTTTGAAAGTATGTAAATGATGCTATAAAAGGCACGTTGACGTTATGCTGAGTAGGGCCAGTTATTATAAGCATAGTGATACTATACTGACGCTAGTTACCGTTTACAATGTTTGAAAATCAACTAGTAACCAATCAGCTATTATAATCATGTAATCTAAGATATGTATGTTAAATAACCTTCGACCTAACAATGTCCTCAGAAGAATTGTTAATTTTCTCTTGATTTTGGTGTAGCTCATTCTAATTACTGATACCAACTTCTAACACGCTTTTACAGTAAATAGTTAAAGAAAACCCTCATTTGTAAAATTAACCATCCTGCAGTTTCAGTTATATTAGCCGAATTGTTAGTTTCATGTAAACCTTTTTTTCAGAAATGACTGACGTTGCACCAAAAACTCCCAATAAAAGAAAAAGTTTTGGAGGTAAACCTGGTTCCCCCAAAAAATCAAAACTAGAAAATGGTCAGACACCTCAACAAGTAGGTTCTGCTAAAAAGCAGCAAAATAAACAAACACCCAACCCACAAAAAAATCAGCAGCAGAATAAGCAAACGCCCAACCCACAAAAAAATCAGCAGACTCCTAAACAGAAAAATCTGCAAACACCCAAACAGAAAAATCAGCAGACTCCCAAACAAAAGAATCAGCAAACCCCAAAACAGATTCCGAATAATCAAGGTACTCCCAAGAATGATGTAAATAATACAAACAAAAAAAATAAACAAAACAAAGGACCAAAAGTTGCCCCCTTTAAAGGTACTTCAAAAATAGAAAGTCCTGTTAAGAAAGAAAAAAAACCACAGAATGAGTCCAATAAACAAAATACAGACGGTAAAACAAAGAAACCCAGAAGGAATCCATTCATTAGTATTAAAGAAAAAGTCTCGTCTACAGATAGTAATGCAAAGAAAGAAGCAATTTCGATATTAGAAGGTAAGATTAAAGCCATCGAAAGTAGGGGACAGCTAACTAAAACTGCAAATCGTAAACTTAAAATTCTCAAAAAATTTAAGAGAATAGCCGAAGGTATTGCCCCTCCTCCACCACTGGCAAAGGCTCCAAATTCCAAATCTGAATCCTCAAAAAGGCGAGACAGAAGAAATAAAGCTAAAAATGATGAAACCCCAGCTCAAGGCACTCAAAATGCTAAAAAGTTAAAGAAAAAAGTTGTTCAAGTCAAAGAAGAGCCCGAATCAGATGAAAGTGAAGATGATGATGACGAAGAAGGCGATGATAAATTACTTATTAAACAAGAGGCTGCTTCTGATGATGAAGATGACGATTCTGGTGAAGAGGAAGAAGAGTCTGGAGAAGAAGAAGAGGACGATGATGAAGAAGATGAATCAGAAGAAGAATCTGATTAATAGTTTAATCAATTGTATTGTATGTTAAGTTACAATTCAAAAATTTAAATGTTTTGTCATATTTTATAGTTGACTTATATTTAATCAGTTTAAGTAAATTTTTATTAAGTTACTTACTTTGTTTTACTTTTTTGTTTGGAGTCGACCAGCACTGAAACCGAAAATGATGAAAAAAAACCCAAAAGTTAGAAAAATATTTTCAAACAATGATCTGGTGAGCTCTGCTAACTTAATATTAAGTTAGCAGTGCCACTCAAAAATAAATATCATAATTGTTATGGATATTTGTCGAAGTCCATCTGACGTAAAAAAATCATTCCTTATGGCATATTTTCTTGGGATTTCTGGGGAAAATTCACATTTTTGGCAACAGCGCATTTGTATAATGATCTTTTACCTATTGGATAATTTACTAACAATTTATTAGAAATTTACTCAACAAAAAAAATTATTAATCTTTCCTGTCAAAAGTTATTAATTATTTTGCCACCTTCAACTTGAACCTGCACCGGACCTTGTTAAAACCTTATAGAACATTTACTAAATTTTAATCAGAATTTACTAACAATTTATTAGAAATGTACTCCCCAAAAATTTTTTTATTAACCTTGCCTTTCAAAAGTTATTAATTATTTTCCTAACAAGGTCAGGTTCAAGTTGAAGGTGGCAAAATAATTAATAACTTTTGAAAGGCAAGGTTAATAAAAAAAATTTTTGGGGAGTAAATTTCTAATAAATGTTTAGTAAATTCTAATTAAAATGTAGTAAATGTTCTATAAGGTTTTAACAAGGCCCGGTGCAGGTTCAACTTGAAGGTGGCAAAATAATTAATAACTTTTGACAGGAAAGGTTAATAAATTATTTTTTGTGGAGTAAAGGACTATGTTTCCATCTTATGGAAAATAAAAGACCACTCAAATGCGGATATTTTGATACCAACAGAATCATCTTGAAAAATAGAACATTTTATGGCATTGCGCCAATGTTGTGAGTTGTATAATTAAGTCACACTTAATTGTATGAGTAAGAGAGAGACGAAATACATAAATGAAGATTTATTATTAGAGATAAATAACTAACACCAGACAGGGTCGAGCTGATCTAATGCACAACATACAACATGAGTTATTGATCTAGGACCTACATTGTCGGAAACGAATCTTTGAGAAAAACATAATCTGACAGCTTTTATTGCTATGCTAACAGTTGATCTGCAGTTGTAAGTAGTTTTATTAAAAATGTAATAAGATCCCTTTTCCAAATGATTTTAGTTTTTCCATATACAACAATGTCACTGCAATATGTAAACATGTCCTCAAAGTTATTTTTACTCAAGTTTGTCATAAGTTTAAAGTCCTCATCATCAAAATTCTCTTCAGAGTCAAAATGATCTTTTACAGCATCAACATAAGCATTTCTTAATGCTCGATACCATTATGATATCTCTCTAGGAGATATGACTACGTCTATTTAAAAACTATTTATTGTTATCATACCCTCTATCTAATACACAAGTCATTAAGTAGGTGTAAAAACAATTATCAAGAAATCATTATTTACAAACAAACTTTATTAACCTAATTAAAAAGTAATTTCAAATATGATTTCCAAATAACCATTTTGTCAGATAATGATTTATTGCACTAAGCCGACGAAATTGATAATTTGTATGAATATAGTTAAAACTTATTAGTTCTATTATCAACTGTCAGGTTTGTTGTTTATACATAATGCTAATTAATATGTGTCAAGTCCGACTCTGTTTTAGCGCAGCGGGTGGCTGGAATTAAATGGCAAGATTTTGTAAATCGAATGGAAAATTTCTGATAAATGAACTGATTTTTTGGGTTTATTAATTAAATTATCACTTTGGCGACAATGATAGGAAATGTTCTATTTTTCAAGACGAACCTGTTGGTATCAAAATATCCGCATTTGAGTGATCTTTTATTTTCCATAAGATGGAAACATAGTCCTTTCTAATAAATTGTTAGTAAATTATCCAATAGGTATTTTTGGGCCGGGCTGAAATGGCTGGGCCAGCTTCAAGGTACTGAATTTTCCCCAGAAACCAGGAAATCCCAAGAAAAAGGTGCCATAAGGAATGGATTTTTTTACGTCAGATGGACTTCGACAATTATTCATAACAATTATGATATTTATTTTTGAGTGGCATTGGTAACTTAATATTAAGGTAGCAGAGCCACTCCATAGGAAAAAAACTAAGAGCGCGACAAATTTTTTTCGTTCACGACAAATTCTCGAACATTATTAGAATAGGTTTCATCGATTTTTTTTTTAAGTGGATCTGCTATCTTTATTTCTGTATATTATATTTTCAAGTTTTTGTCAATAAATTTTAAGAAAAATGGTATGATTTGAGGGTGGGATTTTCTAAAAAATAAAAAACTATCAATATGATGCGATTTATTTTACAAATAGAAATTTGTACATTTTCAATGTGAATTGTACCTAATCGATTTTATTTCTTAAAATAGTGATTTTTTGATAGATCAAACTACTCTTCTCTATAACAATTAATTATTCAATTTTCGCATTTTATAAAAAAGTTTACTCACTTTTCTAAGAAACAAAATTTATAAAAACAAAACATCTACCGAAAATAAAAAACAATCTGAAATACACTAAGTCTATTGTTGAGTTATCCTATATGTACAAATTTAAAGAATTTTGTTTTAGAATAATCTTATGTTAACATTAAACATATCACACAATACAGAATAGCCAGGAAAGTTTTGGGGAACATTCATTCATACAAAAAGTAGAAGTCTCGAATTTTAGGTGCGAAAACGATTATTTTCATCCTTAAAACTTCAAAAATAAAATAGATCAATTTCAAATTTTTTCTCAGCTCACTAGTTTTTAAAATATTTCATTCACTCATTCACAACTTTTAACTAAATAAAAATATCTTGCTTACATTCAATTGAAAAAATATAATAATAATTTTAATAAGATGTGACTTAAAACTTGCAAAAAGTCATTAAAAATAAAAAAGTGCGCAGAAATTTGTATTTTGAGATATATCAAATTCTAGTTGAAGTAAATCGTTATTTACACCTAAAATTCCAAACTTCCATATTTTGTAAAGAATATTCCGGTGGCAATACTTTCATGGCCACTCGGTATAAAAAAATGCCTAGGGTTTTAGATTTCTTGTAAATGGCTTTACAAAAATTCAATAGTTCAACTATTATACACATAAAACACTACCTTTATCAGAAACCACCCCTTTGAAAATTTCCTCTGAAATTGCCCCTAAAGAAACCTCGATTGCCGCCTCTGTTTCCTCCTCTTCCGCCCCTAAAATTACCGTTACCACGAAAATTGCCTCCTTGAGTAAAGTTAGGTCCTTGATTTTTAAAATTGCCTCCTCGGCCTCTTCCTGTAAAAATCCATTTTTAATAATGTAAAAATCCATTTTTAATAATGTAAAAACCATTTTTAATAATGTAAAAACCATTTTTAATAATATAAAACCCATTTTTAATGTAAAAACCCATTTTTAATAATTAACTGATATTAAACTTTACATTCGAGAGCTCTAACTGCAAAAGTCACCATTTCCATTTATTTAAATTAAATGGTTTAAACTTTAATAATTGTTTGAAAAAATTGTTTTTGTAATGTAAAAACCCATTTTTAATAATGTGAACCACATTTTTAATAATGTAAAAACCATTTTTAATAATTTAAAACCCATTTTTAATCATGTAAAAACCCATTTTTAATCATGTAAAAAACCATTTTTAATGATTAACTGATATTAAACTTTACATTTGCAACATCTGCAAAAGTCATCATTTCCATTTATTTAAATTAAATGGTTTAAACTTTAGTAATTGTTTGAAAAAATTGTTTTTGTAATGTAAAAACCCATTTTTAATAATGTAAAAACCCATTTTTAATAATGTAAAAACCCATTTTTAATAATTAACTGATATTAAACTTTACATTTGAGAGCTCTAACTGCAAAAGTCACCATTTCCATTTATTTAAATTAAATGGTTTAAACTTTAATAATTGTTTGAAAAAATTATTTTTGTAATGTAAAAACCCATTTCTAATACTGTAAAACCCATTTTTAATAATGTAAAAACCATTTTTAATAATTTAAAACCCATTTTTAATCATGTAAAAACCCATTTTTAATGATTAACTGATATTAAACTTTACATTTGCAACATCTGCAAAAGTCAGCATTTCCATTTATTTAAATTAAATGGTTTAAACTTTAGTAATTGTTTGAAAAAATTGTTTTTGTAATGTAAAAACCCATTTTTAATAATGTAAAACATATTTAATAATGTAGAAACCATTTTTAATCATGTAAAAATCCATTTTTATTATGTAAAAACCCATTTTTAATAATTAACTGATATTAAACTTTACATTTGAGAGCTCTAACTGCAAAAGTCATTGTTTCCATTTATTTAAATGAAATGGTTTAAACTTTAATAATTGTTTGAAAAAATTGTTTTTGTAACGTAAAACCCCATTTTGAATACTGTAAAACCCATTTTTAATAATGTAAAAACCCATCTTTTTATGTATAACCCATTTTTAATAATTAACTGATATTAAACTTTACATTTGAGGGCTCTAACTGCAAAAGTCACCATTTCCATTTATTTAAATTAACTGGTTTAATCTTTAATAATTGTTTGAAAAAATTGTTTTTGTAATGTAAAAACCCATTTTTAATAATGTAAAAACCCATTTAATAAGGTAAAAACCATTTTTAATCATGTAAAACCCATTTTTAATAATGTAAAAACTATTTTTAATCATGTAAAAACCCATTTTTAATAATGTAAAAACCCATTTTTAAGAATTAACTGATATTAAACTTTGCATTTGAGAGCTCTAACTGCAAAAGTCACAATTTCCACTTATTTAAATTAAATGATTAAACTTTAATAATTGTTTGAAAAAATTGTTTTTGTAATGTAAAAACCCATTTTTAATAATGTAAAAACCCATTTAATAAGGTAAAAACCATTTTTAATCATATAAAACCCATTTTTAATGTAAAAACCCATTTTTAAGAATTAACTGATATTAAACTTTGCATTTGAGAGCTCTAACTGCAAAAGTCACAATTTCCACTTATTTAAATTAAATGATTAAACTTTAATAATTGTTTGAAAAAATTGTTTTTCTCTGCTACAATTTTACAAAGTTAAATTACGCGTTAAACAAAACCCAACAAACTAATTATTCGGCGATTCAGAACGAACTAAAGATCATATTAACTCACCTCTTTTAACGAAATTTCCTCGATTGTTACCCCTACCCCGAAAACCGCCGAATTCTGACGGCGGTATAGGCGGAGGTGGTCCCATCCAGTTGTTTTGTGGCGGTTCCATATCAGGAAACGAATCTTCCACCCATTGATTATCATCATTATTTACAAATTCCCCTTCGTCTTCATTCATCCAAGCATTAGGAGGAGGTCCTAATGACATACCCGCCATCATCGGTGGCGGTTGAAGGGGAGGAGGTGGTGGCATCGAAGTATTCATATGAGGCATCAAAGGCGGACCGACCAAATTGTTGAAATTCATTAAAGGTGGTGGTGGCAGAAGTAAAGGACTGTTGTCGTTTTTGTCTAAAACATAATTTTGACAAAACTAAAACGATTTACTCTGACATAAGAGTAAAAGATCATTAAGTTTATCAGTTTCAAAGAATCAATATTAACCCACAGAAAGAAATTAGAGCACAGTTTTAGAGCGGAAAATGTTCCGGTAAAGAGGGAGGTAATTGCGTCATCTTTCGCGCCCAACCTTACTAAGCCGCATTCCAACGGTTCACACTTCTGTTTATATATAAAGTTTGCCTACCCCTGACAAAAATATACAAATCTGACATAGTCACAGGTAAAAATAGTGAATTTTCTAAATATTACTGAAATTCGGAACGATAAAATTGATAAACGAGCTTCAATTACTATCAAGTCTGATATCATTATTGATAGAATTCACCAATTATATTAAATAAGTATTTGTGAATGGCTTACCGTCCTCCTTATCAAACTCATTGAGTTCGTTGCTGAGATCATCAAGAAAATTATTGGCATCGACGTCCTCAGGAAGCTCCGGAAGAGGAGGAGGTGGTTCCAACATAAATTGCGATTGTTCTTCATTATTATGTCCGTCAATTATTACCTGTTTTATAAAAGTAAAATTTAAATATTATAATTTATAAACTCAAAACGAAATTGTACCTTAAGATTGTCGTGTTTGAGCTGCCTGCCTTCGTCGTCGCTCATATCCATATCATCGTGTTCGGGAGAATCGGGGGGCGGTGGCTCGTGAGGTTGTTCCTGTTCTTCGTGGAACTTTGGAGGGGGAGGAGGTGGAGGGGGAAGCTTGAGCTGATCAAGATTGAAACCGAGTCTGTAATCTTGATCCATTGTTGCGACCGGTGGTGTTGTAATATTTGAAGGGGGAACAGCTTGGGGGGGTATCCTGTAATCCTGTTAGAAAATAATAAACTATTTGTAAGCGAAAAAAATAGGGTCAATTAAATTGCAGAAGCATTTTCAAAAGAAATAAAATTTTAATTATTTTTGTATTTAATAAGACTACTTAAATGACCTTGTGTAAAATTTGTAAAAAATCTGTAAGATTTCTAAAAATTTGTAAAATTTGTAGTTTCCAAAATTTTTAAAATTTGTAAGATTTCTAAAAAATTGTAAAATTTGTAAAAGTTCGTAAAATTTGTAAGATTTATAAAATTTGTCAAATTTGTAGGTTTATAAAAATGTGTAAAAGTTTGTAAGATCCTAAAAAATTGTAAAATTTGTAAAAGTTCGTAAAATTTGTAAGATTTATAAAAATTTGTAAACTTTGTGAAATTTGTAAAAGTTTGTAAAATTTGAAAGATTTCTAAAAATTTGTAAAATTTATAAAATTTGTCTTTGTAAGGTTTATAAAAATTTGTAAAAGTTTGTAAAATTTGTCAGATTTCTAAAAATTTGTAAAATTTGTAAGATTTCTAAAAATTTGTAGTTTGTAAAATTTGTAAGATTTCTAAAAATTTGTAAAAGTTTGTAAAATTTGTAAGATCTATAAAAATTTGTAAAATTTGTCTTTGTAAGGTTTATACAAATTTGTAGTTTGTAAAATTTGTCAGATTTATAAAAATTTGCAAAAGTGTGTAAAATTTGTAAGATTTCTAAAAATTTGTAAGATTTCTAAAAATTTGTAAAATTTTTAAGATCAATAAAAAATTGTAAAGTTTCTAAAATTTGTAAGATTTCTAAAACTTTGTAAAATTTGTAAGGTTCATAAAAATTTATAAGTTTCTAAAATTTGTAAAAGTTTGTAAGATTTCTAAAAATTTGTAGTTTGTAAAAGTAAAATTTCTAAAAATTTGTCAAATTTGTAAGTTTATAAAAATTTGTAAACGTTTCTAAAATTTGTAAAATTTCTAAAAATTTGTAAAGTTTATAAAAGTTTGTAAAAGTAAGATTTCTAACAATTTGTAAAATTTGTAAGATTCCTAAAAATTTGTAAAATTTGAAAGATTTCTAAAAAATTTGTAAATATTTCTTTTCTGTTTGACGATATTTCACTCTAAATGTATATGTAATCCCTTTATGTATATGTGATTTCGAAATAAATAAAATATTATTATTATTAAATAGTTTCTATAATTTAACTATTTTCAATTGCAGAACAAAATTTATCCTGCGTTATACAATGATTATTTAAAAAAAAATTAGTGGAGAGGCATTCGACCGGCTAAGAAATTTCGACTAATAAATCATTTTTTTTATCTCTGTGGTTAATCTGTCGCTTCGATACAGTACATTAACGAGTCGAGCGAGGATTTTGGTAGGACAGGTATGAACACTTACCTGATCCGTTTGATTCCAAAGCGTATCAGAAACAGAACTTTGTGAATTCGAATGACCAGGGGATCCTGTTAAACTGATGAGATTCCTATGGTCAACATCTTTCGCTCCCAGGCTGCTGTTCATGGAATCTTCTACAAAAAGAGATGTTGAAAAAAATCATTTGAAATATGTGAAGTGTTTTTAGACATTAAATGTGCATTTTAGAGTAAACAAAAGTCATATTCAAGATTTTTAAATGAGTTTAAATGTTTTTTTACACTACACAATAGATAATGTAATTAGTTTCTTTAAAAATCTCAAATCAAACAAATTTTTTATAAACCCCTGAAAGAGTATATATAAAATTTAATTTTAAGATAGTTACAGAAATACCCGGATGACAATATCTTCGAATGGAGGCACCCTCAGGGGTCTAAATAATTCCGAACATGACGAAAAATATTTGAGAGGACCTTTTCGAGATGAAAGATTAATAAAATATATTAAAATAAAAAGTCAGGTCCCCTAAAACATACAGTACAAGCAATTTTATGCGGTTCTAAAAAGTTTTAAATATATCAAACAAGAGCTGTTAGAACCATTGTTTTTTTATAGTAAAATACATGCAACCATCGTGTCCATATCACCGTCTACATGGATCCAATGAGTTCAACTTATTTTATAGCATATGAAAGATGAATAATCCCTACAAGGAACATAGTGTTACTGTTCTGAACAGTAGATAGAGAGGAAAGTATAGCTTTGCCGTATCTCTGTATCTGTAAAGATAGAAGCATTTGGCCCATTGTGCGTCCTGCTGAGGTTGAGCCTTCCTTCTAGCTCGTCAGACAGCCTACTTGTTTAAAGTAAGATGAAGAATCTTAAGAGTCCGCACCCTGACCAAAAATTTGTATACACATATATTTCATCCTAAAAAACCAGCAATAGTTTATACGCATGCCCAACTTTAAATGGTCATTCAATAATCGTGAAATCTGTTGAATACGTTCTACAAAATTTGGCGAAGTGGGGATCGCTTGATATCTACCCACCACGCTACCCCTTTTGACGGCGACCCCGGACAGATCACGAGGAATGTGCAGGTGACGGACTCTTAACGTAAACTACTGTGTGTTATATTCCAACGAGAGCAAGTAAAATCCAACATTATCTCCCAAATTTTTCAATGTTTTTAAATTGTTGGACTAACTCTTTATTGCCACACATGCTCATAACTCTTGAAATTTAATATACTCTCATTTGATACAACAATACCCATTGAGACCACGTAAAATTTCTTGTACATTTTGTGGAAAAACATTTTACAACCGAATCCGATACATAAAAAATATTTTTCCACTTGCTACTGACCCTTAGTAACGATAATTAACATACCCATGTCATTTAACACACCGGGAATAACTCTATGATCTACGTCTACGGCTCCAGTTGATAAGAGATTGTCGTGATATTCTACAGGGTCACTGTAACCTTCCTTTTCAAACATTGGAGGACTTTCAGGGGTATCTAATAAACATAATAATGAAAGAGTATACAGGGTGCTCTACCAAGGCTCATAATTGGGGTTTCCGAAATTTATAATCATATAATATATACATTCAATTCACCCGCTGACGAGTAATCCCTAAAGCGAACTTTGTACGAGGTAGGGGTGGCAAGATTTATTTGCCGGTGGCCGCGATGGATAAAAATCGGACAAATAAAAAAATCAAGAATTGTCAATAAAAAAATACCGAAGAATGGACGATTAATACTGATTAGGAGCAATCTGTTCTGCGGTTCACATCAAAACTAGAGTATATTAGTTTTGACTTAAAATACATATGCTTACATGTCAATTTTATCAATTTCGATTGTTACATGCTGTTTGACAGTTATTTGACAGCTGTCAACTGTCAATATCGATTTTTTAACATCAGTTTTGAACTCAGCAACCTCAAAAACATATATTTACAAGGGAATTTTATCAATTTTGATTATTGCTTGTTGTTTGACAGCTGTCACCTGCCAATATCGTCTTTTTGACAACAGATTTGAATTGAGCAACCTTAAAAACATATGTTTACATATTAATTTTATCAATTTTGATTGTTACATGCTGTTTGACAGTTAGTTAGACAGCTGTCAACTGTCAATATTATTATATTGGCATTAGATTTGAATGCAGCAATCTCGAAAACATAAGAGGGTACTTTTTTTAACGTAGCAAATACTAAACTTTTGAAAAGATTACCTTTTTAAGTAGTAAATAATGTTAAATCCGTGGAGCTTTGCAGCTCCGTAGGCGCAAAATTGAGCTTTGTGCCCATTGAGAATTTTGCAAATTTCAGCCAATTTGACCGGGAGCCAATTCCCATAACATTTGTGTTCTTTGCTGTAAACTAGCCCTTATAATTTAATTTAAAGTTTTCGTTTTGGCACCACATAGGGAATACTAAAAATGGCTAAAGAAATTTTGCATCAATAAATACTACACGTGTATGTAATATTTTTTCAAAATTTTTTTACTATGAAATAGAGCAACTTTGAGAATCTTTTTTATAAAATTTGGCAAATAAATTTTAAAAAATATTACAAGACGAACTTGACTCGAACATTTATCTTTCATTTGACACTCAGTTTAAAAAGATTGAACAAAAATTACTCCAGCAATAGTTTATACCCAACTTTAAATAGATATTCGAATACTTCCTACAAAATTTAACGAAGTGGGGATCGCTTGAGATCCGCCAACCACGCTACCCTCCCTCACGGCGACCCCAGACAGATCCCCGAGGAGTGTGCAGGTGACGGATTCTTAAATATAATGTACTTGTTATATTTCAGTGTAAGGAACAAACGGAGCAAGTAAAAGTTATAAATATCTAATATCAAAGTGGTAGGTTGGTAAAAAAGCAGCGATGTTTAAAATGATTGGGAAGACAAGAAATTCCAAAGGATATATAAACATAAATGGTTAAAAAATAAATAAGACCAACAACAATAATACTCAGAAAAGAAACCAGGGAATTAAAAGACAAGAATGAATGCGAGCACTATCAAAGAATAAGAAAAAGCGCATCCCAAGAGAAATTACAATACAATACAGCTTTCTACTAACACTAAAAATGCATTGAAATAAAGAAAAATAAGGGGTTACACCTACTTAGGCAGAGCAGCCACTTATACCGTAGACATTTGAGCTTGCATACAATTTCTATATTATATTTCTAATAGACTGAAATTAGGCAACATGAAATTTCCCGTTAGTGAAGAATCCATTTAAAAAAATAAAAAGTTTTTACAGAAACAAACCTGTATCTGGAACAACAGGAGGCACACCATTCCAGCTAGCATCCGGCTCCCACGTCGTCACGTCATCCTCCGGATTGTAGTCTTCGCTAGGCGGATAAGGATTCGCACCCAAGGGAGGCTCAAAGGAATCTTCTCGGAAAGGTATGTTGCTTGGGGCGTAATTCTCATTTGGTTCGTAAGAAGATGTTGTGTATGTGTTATCTAATAAAAACAATATTTTTGTGTAATAATAAGTTGATATTTTAAAGTAAGCAAACGAGTTAAGGATAAATTAAATCCCTATCTCGTTTGCTTACTTTGTATTTTTTCCTTAAAGGGATATGAAGAAGACCAGAATCGGTCAAAAACATTTGCAACCCCAATGCAAGTTGGTAATTTGTTGCTTTTAGACCAATTATGATGAAAATCAGAGCAAATGATCAACTCACTTCAGCTCAAAATCCAACAAAAGCTGTATGGCAGGTTATTAAAAGTAATGAAAACGTCAAAAACAAATGATTCTAATAAATGTAACATAAGTGCAGATAATTTTAATAACTTCTTTATTTGTGTTCGAAATAGAACATCTACGCCCATGATAAAAAGGGGAATAAAAATAATATTCAAATAAAATACAAATAAAAGAAACAACAAGCACGCTTATGTGTTTGGTAGCCTTGAAACAAACTCAACAGTTATCCACATCTCGCATAGAAACAGTATAATAATATACGCCCTGCAATTCACTCCCTTACGAGTGAACCCCAGAAGCTCTGCAGCTTGTGCGGGGAAGGGACGGCTATTATTATTATTATTTGCCGTGGCGCTCTGGGGCGACTTACTGATGCTTGATGGCGCATTTGCTTTACAGTTGTGGGAAAACCCAGAAAAACCATACAACACCATCAATGACGTAATAAAACCGTTACAACACGTGTTAATTAAGAACGCAGCGAACTTCAATCACAAAAAACGCCCACGTTAGGCGACTTCAGTATTTTAAGCGGCACTTTCGTTTCCACCATAAAACACTCATAATTCATAAATGCATACATTTTAATTGCACCACATTTACAACCTGTTGTTAGTCTTTTACCATTGTTACAAGAATTGTTGTTAATAGAAATTTAGAAATAAAACAGTGCAGTCTTTCATTATACTTCATCGTACATTTTAAAACCAAAAGAAATTACAGTCCACATCATCATCATTGCCAGCTTAAGTTACGCTTAAGTTACGCTAAGTTGGAACAGAGGCATCTACGGGGTGTCGCCTAAAAAGTTTGGGTCTCCAAATATACAGGGGATTTGGAATCTCCCAAAACAATTTGTATTTAGTACTTTAATGTATTTAATGTATCTGTGTCAATGACCTTAGAAGTCGAGACACATTAATTCTAAATAAAAAAAATTATATTTATTTTTTAGTAAGTACTATAAATAACTAATTATCTACATTATAAATCAAATGTTGCAAATCATTCCAATTATGATTATTTAAATAATATTTTCACTAAAAAATTAATTTTTTGAATGCAACAATTATGCATATGATGCGAGATAAATATATAGGGAAAACCTAAAGTAATGATTTGCCCTCCACTACAGTTTGTACTGTAGAGGAGGGCAAAATGTTCATTGAAATTGTGAATAAGTAGCAAAAAATTATGAAAAATTGTAGATTATTGTTATTCCCATATAAAAAAAGACAATAAACAAGTCAGCAATTGTTAAATTAATGAGCAGTTCGAAATTTTACTATTATCATTTAAAATAAAAAACTTTTATATATCCATAATATACAATTGTTCATAATTTTTTGTTACTTATTCACAATTTCAATGAACATTTTGCCCTCCACTACAGTAGTGGAGGGCAAATCATTACTTTAGGTTTTCCCTATATTCCATACAATGTTTTAAATATTTTGTACCTGATTATGGATCAACAAGTCATGCAGAGCTTTTTATCAAGAATAATTTTTTTTGTGAAATGAAAGATAAACTTTTTCTCCATTTGTATAAAACTTTTTGGGACACACTGTATCTCTGCCCCAAATGGTCGTAGAACAACTTTTTTTAAATTTGTCAAAAAATGCCAGCAATGGAGTTCTGACCAAGAAATAATCGCAAAACAAAAAGTTAAAAAGATACTTGAGAAAAACATAACCTAAAAAAACGTTTTTTTCAACGCCATTTTATGGTAATTAAAATATAAGAAATCGTTACGAATTTTTTTATAGCATTAAATTACAGTTCTTTACGAACAAAATGCGCCCCCGAACGTTTTTCTACGTCCACTCCACTAGCAAGAGTAAACGATTTTCAAAAACGTCTTTTTTTCGAAAAATCGATATAACTCAAAAAACAAAAAATATTTTACAATTTTTCAAAAATGTATGTTTTTGGATTGCCAAGAGCTGTATTTACTGTAAATATCAAAACATTATATCAAAAATTGAAAAAGTTATAGCAAAATCAAAAAATGACGATTTTGGACGGTTTTTTCGATATATCTCGAAAAGCAATTCGACAATCGATACTTTCAAGTCGGTCAATCGAAAGATCGTTTTATTATCTACAACTTCCTCATTTACTATTTTTCGATTCAACGAAAAGTTTCTTTTTTATTTACAAAAAACCGATTTTTTTCAACTTTACGAATTTTTTAGGTTATGTTCGCCTCTGAAATCTTTTCTTTCTTTCTTATTGACACTATCGTTCTTAAAAAAAAATTTCCTACATCAATTTGCAAAAAATTATAAACTAATAACATCAACTTACTGAACGGAGCTGTAGATTCGGCCCTAGTTGTATAACTAGTCTCGTAACCCGCCGCATTTCCAAAATCTTCGGATTTCGAGAAAGGAGGCATCGGGGGAGGCAACAGCGGTACGTGACTAGAATTATAGGAAGCGTAAGAAGGTTGTGTCGATGGAGCCTCAACGGGTAAGGGAGGATTTTGAGTGGTCGCCTTTGGTGGTGGTGTGTAAGTGTTTTCTACAGTAGAATCGTTCGAATTCGTAAAATTACTGATATTGCTAAACAAGCTGCTATTGAAATTCTAAAACATAAATCAGAATTTAATAAAGAGAAATTAACTACTTAATAATAAATTATGTACCTCTAAATTAAAAGTCTCTGATCCCATAAAACTAGAAAAACCGTTGGCACTCAAAAACGTATTGCCAAGATCGGTACTCGTGTCGCTCATAGCTGGTGTATAATATCCTGAACTATAAAGTTCAGCCTTCGGGTTGTAGTCTGCTGTTGGAACTAAAATCAAAAGGAAAAAGTCAACCGTGTAAAGGAATAAAATATTTGAAGCAAACGGATTTTCCATATCTCAAATGTGGCCCTATTTTTCAAAATTAAATATCGAAAAAATTCGAAAAAATCTCAAAGTCGGTACCAACAAATAATATAATAAAATTATATTGTAATGCAATCACGTCCAAATCGACTACTCCTGGGACAAAAGCCCCCACAGGCGTTGGATTACATCGATTTTGATATACAGTGTGTTGTTTAAGAGCAAAATCATTTCGATAATTTTTTTTGATAGCCCAGTTGTCAGAGAAGGATACTGACCAAAAACTCGCACAAAATGTGATCTCGATGAGACTTGGCATTTAAGTACTTGAAAGGGTGTAGAAAATTAAAAAATTGGTTTTTCCATTATATTTCGAAAAAAGAAATCGAAAAACTAATAGCACCACGTGAAAGAGCGGAAAATTTTACTAAAAAATAACATTATAAGTTATTTTATTACTATAAAAAATTATTAAAAATAAGAAAACAAATTCGAAAACTCTACGCGCGCCACTGTGCCACCCAAATTGACGTACGCCCCTTAGGGCTGGACCGTTTGAGGTGATTTTTTTTTTAAAAATGTTCGTCATAAAATTCCCTATCGATCCCTCTTTCTCGATTTTTGCTTCGGGTCTTCATTTTCGCGGAATTTGACCCTAAGAAACACGAGATTGAGATTTTATCGTACTTTTTTATGTCCAAATATCCAACCTTCAAGTTGTATATTTTGCTACCCCCACCCCCTTCCCGGAACTTTTAATTTGTCCAATTTTTTTTTTTAATTTACCTATAATTACCCCAAAATTTTCCGACCATCCACAGACTGCTAAGAATTTTTTATGAATTCGGGTATTTAAAATCGCCCTGGTCTAATAGTGATTATTTATATTATAAATTTTATAACACTATTTTTGAAAATTGATAAGGAGAAATCTCCGAAAATCTCACATAACTCTCCACACAAAATCCATCATATCTGCACCCAAAGTTACTCGACTTTAAATTGTTACATTCTGGACGACTTATTACTTCTATTAACAACATTTTGGCACACGGAAATAATTATTAAAGAAAAATTTAATGGAAGTTGTAATAGTTTTGGGCGACTTTGAGCTGTAATATTTCAGCTTCCCATGGAGCGAACATCAACTATGATTAAAATTATTATAGATGATAGAAAAAACAGCAAGAATAGCTTCTCAAGACCTCACAAAATTTATAAATCACATTGAAACAATACAATTACTAATATTCAACAGCCTTTTACACTTACCTTCTTTGACTACTGAAATTAAGTCATTGATTGGTTCCTCGGGCAAATCTATATCAGAATCCGGGCTGGGCGAAGGTGCATTTATATCAGGAGAAGGTATAGGACTACTTAATGTTTGCCTGTGTTCCTCCAACTTTCTTTGAAAAGTCTTTACTCTGGTTCCAAACATTTTATATGCCTAAAAAAGTTGACGCACTAATAAATTTACCCTTTTTTAATTTAATGAGTAAAAACAAGAATAACTGTGGGAATGGACTATGTATATGCTTAATTATATTGATAAACTTACATTTGCGACAACTTTCACATCTTTTCGATCAGCTTCGAGTTGTGTTTCTGCTTGTTTTAGGACACTTATAACTGTAATTCTGTTTTTTATTTCTAATTTTAGAGCGTTTATGTAGTCTTCCATATGTTTAATATAAACGTCTATCTCTTTCTCTACATCATCCACATGAGCTCGATCTTAACAGAACAACATATGAAAAACATATTAATTTTCAATTAAATCTGTATTGGTAAATAATTTAACATCAAATTTCAAATACATGCAAAAGTAATAATACAAAAGAACCACAACATTTTTCACAAAACTAAATATTTTTGAGAACAAAACTCAAATAAAAATTACCTTTTAAAGACGCTATGAGCCCATCGTCAATCTGTATTTTCGGATTATGTTCTTTGAGAAGTTTTAATTTGATGTCTGTATCTGTTTCCAGTTTAGTACATGTTTTAATTTTGTTTATCACATAATTTGGCTAAAAAACGTAAATGTATAATAAATATTAACATTTTCACAAAATTCTTACCTGAAATTCATGTGGTTCATCATTTTTTGGAGCACTTGGTAATACACTTAAAAGTCCACATAAATCTGATATAAATTCTTCATTATACACACTTCTCTGTTCCCAAATTTTGAATATCCTAAGTATCTTGTGTTTAACTTTCTCATCTCTTAAAAAAAGTCTGTTAATATTAATACATTCACCTCATTCATGGGTCAGTGTGTTAAAATTAGTCTTGTTAGTCCATATTAAACACAATAGTAACAGATTTAAATTTATGAAAGCTGTTTATACATATTAAAATAACTTGAAAACTAGCAATACCAGTACAGCATAAATAAAAATATTGTACTAAAATATATTGAATTGTTTATAAAAGTAAATTTCCTCTATTTTCAAATTCTCTGATATAAAGGTGTTCCCAACAATTCCAACCGTAATGTCCCCACTAGTGTAAGAAAAATGGTTTTAAAATGTTGGTTTACAGAAAAAGAAATGAGGCTAATGTAGGTAATGTTCTTACCTAACCATAGTAGTAGCTTTCTGTAAAGCAATACCCCAACTCTCAACATAGTCAAAATTTCTTCTTTTGGAATACTGAACGACATCATTGGCTAAGTAAAATAACACAAGTCTCTGTTCAACTTTTACTCGCTTCAAAACATTAAGCCAAGAATTGACAATTTTCTTGTGATGAACTCTATTTTGTAAGCACCATTGGCAACAATTGTTAATTGCTTCCTGAGAATCTTTTAAATTAAGAAGTTGTTTCTCAAATTGCAAAACGTTAAAATCTCCATCAGACACTTTTTGAGTCCCCCCCATGAGGAATCTTTTCTTCTTCTATTGCAGATATTTATTACACTTTACCTAATAATATTTTTCATTATAATGTAAATAGTTGTATTAAGTGTTAATAGCTGGTTGCATTGGATATACTGAAATTGCAAACATCTCTCCTTAGTCCTTAAATCACACGTTACAACTGTTTTGTATGGACGCCGATTACCAATAAAAATATATTAATTAATTTGCTGAAATTGGGAAACTTTTCTCGGTAAATGGTAAATATTTCAGGCTTATTTCTGCTTTAAAAAAAGTTGTAAACTATTCATAATACTTTCGTTTTTTGTTAAATCAACTTTTAACAAAACTTTTATTCTTGTCAAAATAATCAAACTGGAGCCATTGAAAAGCATTTTTTCGTGAGCATTGTTTACAGTTGGTGGAACTGAAATATGAACGTCATTACTCCTTTAAAACGTTACGTAATCGGTCGATTCTTTTATTCAACGTTTAAAATTAATACTCGTCGTATTTATTATTTTTAAAGTATAAATTTTCAATCTACAGGAAAAAGAACTTAAAAAAAATTCACAGGGTAGAGACGATAGTTTAATTAGTTTATTGTAAAAAGAGATTTTTATGACAGTTGACAAAGTGTACATCTTTTTGCAACAAATTTAAATATAAAATGTATTGTTAGTAAGAACAAACAAATTTTTTAGAAAGAGAATAGCAAAATGTGTAAAAAATAGAATTACTTTCTAAAACAGCTGCAAATTTTCAGCTTTTTCCTAGGTCAAAAATGGAAGTTGATAACATGAACAATCGCAAACTAAAACAGTACCTTTTAGAAAGGAATAAGTCCAAGATAAAATTTAAATACAACAAAATAGAATTATTAAATAAAATATGCCAATTTTGGCGCTTTGACCACGACAAAATGGCTAATTTTTAGACAAATCAAAATCTTCTATCTTTAAATGGCCTCTATTGTTATAGGGTTTTTGGCGACTTTGTGCATATTTATAAAATTAAAAACATTAATTTAACGCTGCTATGTAATGTGCTATGAGAGGATATAGAAATTAAAATATTCGCTTTGCAGCCTCTGATTTGCTTAGTTTAAAAGAAACATTAACACGTTAACTGCCACGGTAATTTATAGTAGTCCTGTCTAAAAATAAGAAATTCTTAAACTGCCCAAACATAACTTAAGTATCGGGTTGTTTTTTCTTTAAAAACGATGTACTTTTAACCCTCCAGCGGCAATCTGCCGCAACTTTTTGTTTTTGTGTTATAATTAAAATGTGACGAGCCCTTCGAAACTGGGGATTTAGGTACTCCTCGTTTATGTTATTGACTCCGCCTATCGACACATCTGGTGCATTATATTTCTGTTCAGTTGTTATAAGCGAAAGATCCAAAGCAGGTAGAATTTGCAACGAACAATATTTACCATGAGAGGATATAGAAATTAAAATATTCGCTTTGGAGCCTCTGATTTGCTTAGTTTTAAAAAAACATTAACACGTTAACTGCCACGGTAATTTACAGTAGTCCTGTCTAAAAATAAAAAATTCTTAAACTGTCCAAACATAACTTAAGTATCGAGTTGTTTTTTCTTTCAAAACGATGTACTTTTAACCGTCCGGCGGGCGCGCCAGCGGCAATCTGCCGCAACTTTTTGTTATAATTAAAATGTGACGAGCCCTTCGAAACTGGGCATTTAGGTATTCCTTGTTTATGTCATTGACTTCTCCTATCGACACATCTGGTGCAATATATTTCTGTTCAGTTGTTACTAGCGAAAGATCCAAAGCAGGTAGAATTTGCAACGAACAATATTTGCCATGTAATGTGCTTTGAGAGGATATAGAAATTAAAATATTCGCTTTGCAGCCTCCGATTTGCTTAGTTTAAAAAAACATTAACACTTTACCTGCCACGGTAATTTATAGTAGTCCTGTCTAAAAATAACAAATTCTTAAACTGCCCAAACATTACTTAAGTATCGGGTTGTTTTTTCTTTCAAAACGATGTACTTTTAAAATGACATGAAAATAACACAATAAAAACTGTATTTGTACATTTTGTTAAATAAAAATAAAAAAAAGTTTTTATTATTTTATTGTACTTATTTACACTGGAGTCTTATATACTGCCGTAACAAATTAAAGAATATTCAAGAAAAAAGATTCTCAATAAGCTCACATTGTGAGCTCCATAATGGCATTTACTATGTCATTCGTATTATTTTTAAGCGCTTTTATGGCTTTAGTCCGACTCACATTCGCCTGTGACATCACCAATTCAACGTCTTTTTCTTCTACTCCAGATTCATCGACCTATAACAAACGAAAAATACATGATTTCAATATATGCAATGAGAAGTCAAATCTTTTTGTTTTGCGTTTATCAAAACCGTTACGAGCATTTACCTCTTCATCTTCAGACTCTTCAGCAATAGGAGCCACTGAAGTCGTTGTGGTTCCTGCAGCAGCATCTCCAGCTGGATTAACTTCCTTGAATTTCTCGGCGGCTGCGACTTGAGCTTGCTGTGAAAGATCTTCAATTTTGGCTTCGCCAAATACTATGTAGGTATCACTTACAGGGTTTTTGTATACGTCGGGTTTGTTAATAACAAAGAGAATATTTTTGGATTTGCGAATTGTTACTCTGTTTACACCTTGGACCTAGAAAAATGAAAATACAATGTTCCAGGATTATAAATATTTTAAATCTTCAAATTGACAAAACCATTAAAGCTGTAACTAGAACTTTTTTATTCTCTAAAACGTTGACATTAGACAAGGGAGTAAACAATTTAAGTTTTCCAAATTTTACCCACGTTATGCTCTGTTTGAAAATGATTGATAGTAAAATTTTTATGACCCAGAAGATAAACCCAAATATAACATAAATAAGTGGCGGATAATTTCTAAAATAAAATGTTTAGCATTATTTGTTCCAAAATGAAATCTCTACAGGTAGAAAATATTTACAATTCAAGATCAATTTAAGCAGCGCTCAACTTTCTTAAAAAGGATTAAAATTTCTAATGGGCAGAAAGTGTTCTGCAGATTGTAAATCATTTTAGTTAAAATTTACATTTCTGTTTGTGTAGTCCTGTGATTGTAACACGCAGAATTGTTAGTTCTGTAATAATAGGCGATAAAAAGCAATATTGATCAAGTGAATTTGTGCAATAAAAATGGCACAAACGTCTAATTACACTCCTGTGAAATTAAAGTGTTCACATATGACCATTGATGATGCATTGAACAATCCGGTATAAAGACCTTTGCTATAAAAACTGTGCTATCATGCATTTTCAAACGGAATATAGTTTTACACTTAAAAATTGAACTTTTACAAAACTTAGTAATTAACACTAGTAAATTAATAAACATGGAGAATATGACTATGGTTTTCAATAAAGGGGGAAAACGAATCAAGCAATTTAGTGCTACACAAAGTTAACAAACATAATTTTTTTAAAAACCTTTAGATATACTTCTATTCTTTTATATTAATGAAAAAACTTTACTTACAGGCTTCAACCCAAGTTTAGACATGATTTTTCTAGCCTTTTTTTCTCCCCTCGACTGTTTAGCTTTTGAAAGACCTGGATCGACGGGTAAACCAGCAGCAGCAGCACCGGGAAAGGCTGCTGAGGCGGCATTTGTGGTTCCAGCATCTTCTAATTCTGGAATTTCTTCATCAGAATCACTGTCTGTTGAAGATTCACTCTGTTCGGGTTTTGGTTCAGCAACTACGGGTTTGTCGACTTCTGTCATTTCTGGCATATTTTGTATCTAAAAAAAATGTTATATTAATAGCACCTATAATACACACAGTCAAAGAAGTTATGTCAAGTATTAATAAGTCAGACTGCCAAGATTTTGATTCATATATAATCATCAAATATTTTGCGAAACCATTGGAGGTGTATCATCATAAAAATAACGTAATAAAATAAAAACAAATTAATATAACTTTGAAGAGATGCATTTTCATTGCGGTATCTAAATTTGTCTGCATCTTGTATTAAATTAAAATAAATACAACAGTAATATAGAAAATTTGTATACTTCTTAAATTTATTATGTCTTTCTGGTCGATTATAATTATTTAAACGCAAAAACACGTTAAGATGATATAAATAAATACCTTTTTAGATTTTTCTCTTTAGATTCTATTATTCTTATGAAAACCAAAGACCGAAAAGGTGGGGATGGAGGAAGTATTTGTTTTGTTCGCAGTTCCGCAAATATTCTATCAGAACTTAATAAAAAGAGAAACACTTAACAATACATAAAATAAACAGAGATGACCGAATAGTCATCTGTCAATTAGATTCCCGGTGTTCTGTTAAGAGCAATTTTAAACTTGACATGGGTAAGAAAGAGAGAAAAAATTTGCCGAAAATTTTGAATTAACATTAATGTTAGATTACATAAAAAAGAGAAGCCAAATTTGTTTTTTTAGAGAGAAATTTTTGTATTCAATTTCTTTGACAATTACACATCCAATGACAGTACTATTTACACTGATATGTGAAACGTACATGCTTTCTTAGTCCTAGGTCCTAGTGAAAGCGATACATGGCGAATTTTTGGTTTTTGATGTCAACTTTGCAGGCTGTGTATTGCACATTTTGAGAGACCACTCCCACTAAATTGACATTTTCCGGAATTCTAGGAACTGTACCGACTGTACGTCAGTTTTGTTTTTATCGAAGTAATTGTGTATTGTTAAAATTACGCTATTATTAGACGCTAAACCAATAAAAACCCGCATCATGTTCTCAACTTCAGCAGGTATTTTTAATAACTATGCTAATTTCTGTCACTCTCAAAATAATGTACAAGATGATACAATTTATTTGTTTATTGTTCCGATTCTGATCTATCTATAACAAATTGTTTAAAAAGGTGAAATATCCAAAATATTTGAGTAGGTATAATTTGTTATTGAAATTTTTTAATATATTTAATAACAAATAATCTCCTACTAAATTCCTCAAAATAGGGGTTTGGATGTTGCATCTTTTAGATTTTCTTTCATTTTCATTTAAATATCGATTTTTGTTTACAGAGATAATGGATGTGTATTTAATTCCATTATTATAAGGAATATATGATTAATATATAAAAAAGAAATGTACATTCATAGAATTGCAACAATTACATTTAGGGTGATAAATTATTATTACTAAAAAATATTTTAGAGATTTCTGGAGCTTAAAACTTATTATCATTCAAATAATGGTACTTAGAAAATCTTTTGCATAAAAGCAACTTTTAAGATTTGAGGTTTGTTTAAATTTATAAAAAATAATCTTGTTAAATAAAAGTATAAACCTTGACGTTATATTTCAAATGTGTTATTCCAATAGGTTTAAATAAAAACAGTCTATTTCAAACAATCAATTTGTTTTTTAATGTTCTATTTGTAAACAACAAACATTCTTTAAATATTTACGATAAAATTGAAATATTTTTCCGGAATTTGGTTATCAGAAAGTACAGAACAACTTTATGTGGTAGGAATTACCCATTTGACGTAATCAACTACCTCTACCACTCTCACAGACAGATAAAAAATTATTTATAAATCACCATTTCTTCTATTAAGGCTTACAGGTGGAATAGAGGGGATATGGAGGGGTTAATGATTTATTAAATTTGGTATACATACCTATACAAAAGAATTATTTTTTTAAATTGTGTAGGTGTAGTTACAAACCTATATTTAATTTAGATAATGATAATTTTAGAGTGTGGTAAATATAAAAGTGAGAATGATTAATTTCGCAAATTTCAATAAGAAAATTTATTTACAAGGTATGTTTAGAGATAATTTTAGCACAAAATAAAATATACTTAGTTCACTTTTATGTTTCATTTCGGTATTCACCAACAAGTTAACATACTTTCAAGATAAGGATAATAGACTGATAAAACTTGGTTTTTACCATTATTCTTCTATTTTTTCTAGAATTTTCAAATTTTTTTTCAGCTGTTTAGAGTGTGTGTAGAATATTTCAATTTATTTTTTTAAATAATGTTTTCATCAAGTTTTAATTTCAAAATCCTATTAAATTTTCTATATATAAAATTGAACCCCTTTAGAAGTCGAATTTTTAAAATTTTCTTAGTGGTTCAAACTCCAACAGTTTGTGCTTAAAATAAAAACGCGACTAACTTGAAATGGAGCAGATCCACAGAGATTTATGAATCATATTTGTTTTTTTTTGTTTTTGAATAAATTACAATTAATGTAAGGATCTTTTAGTTTTTTGTAAAATACTCTATTAAAATGGTTAAGGTCTTAAAAATTTGGAAATTTTTAGTTTTTGGTAAGTGTTTATGTTACTAATTATTTGTAATTGTTTCAGCTATTCTCGTACTTGCCATTGTCAATATTATAGACGCTCAGGTAATTGATAATTATTTACTAAACAATAAAAATAAAATAAAGTCGCAAAAGGATAAACGCTAATATTTGTTACTAACACTAGATTAATTTAATGAAATAAAGTTTCTATTATAATTTCATAGTTTTTTAAATTTGTAAATAACTTTTTTACCTCACTAAAAGAATTCTATTATTATAGTCTAAAATTTAGACCCATTACTATACTGTCGGGGAATTCCCGATAGTCGTTGTGAACATGTTTCCGGGGAATCTCGGATTTAGTCCACAGGTACAACTTAAAAATTCTTATTATGATGGAACTACTCTTCATGTTTTATTTTATCTTTATTTTTTTCATAAAAGTTGTATTATTATTATATATTAACATACTAACAAGTTTTTTTTCAATTCGTGTATAAAATTAGATCAAAATATTTAATTCCTCCAAAATAAATAACTACTCAACTGAATTTTTAGAGTTACACGGCAGGAGTGGTTGTGTACAAACCAGTAGATTTTACTGCAGATCTAACTGCGGCTGAACGTGTTAGAAATAATACACTGACTTATGTCGAAGTTATTAAACAAAACAAAGATGTAAGTATTTAACCAAACCAATTTCTTATTAGTATGTCTCAAGCCTCCATCGTAGGCAAGCTGCTCCGATGTTTTAATAAAATAATTAATTCTCTGACAAATTCTCAAAGTGCTCCTAACTGCGGCAAAAATAAAGTAAGTGTTTAACTTTCAATCAGTTCATACCTCCGTCAGTGCGACGTATTTTACAAGTTGTCCTTCGAATAAGGCTCTTGTTTCGGGATTAGTTATGCCCAAATTTCTCTGACAAACTTCTACAAGTTGTCCTTCGAATAAGGCTCTTGTTTCGGGATTAGTTATGCCCAAATTTCTCTGATAAACTTCTACTTTATATCTTTAAACATAAGATAATGTTGTTACTATTTTGTATATTTTTTGAGACAACATATTTTGATATATATCTTCATCTCCACCAGATTGATTTATACGAAGGACATTTTTTATTGTTGATTTTTTTCAGGTGGATATTTTAGTGTTTCCAGAGTATGGGATAGCTGATATACGCTCTAATGACAAAGCAAAAGAACATTTAGATCAGTACAGTACAGTAATAGGCAACGTGAGCGATGCCATGTGCATAAAGAATAGATCAGAGGTAAGGGGTTACAGGGATTTTTAAGGAGGATTCCAAATTTACAAATTCAATATGGTGTACGAAATACCTCTATTTTTAAAGTCGGAATTTTCTATATTTTAATTTTTTTGTTTCTATGTTCAGCAAACATTAGTGAAACTAAGTTGTGCAGCAAACGAAGCTGGTATTTATGTTATTGCTAACTTAGTAGAAAAGGAGGGAGATAAACATTTCGTCACTACCATAGGAATAGATCCAAGGGGCACTCTTTGCTTAAAGTAAGAATATGTAACTTTAGTGCTTTCTATATAATAATAATAATAATAATGTCTTTATTAAATAAATTAATGTATTACACATTTGTACCAAGAAGGCGAAGATTAGCTGAAGCTACTCTTTAACTCTTAACCTTCTTGGTTTACAGAGATAGAAAAAGAAAAAAATAATAAAATAATTTGAAATAGACAAACATTACATCACAAAAATTAACATAGATGTCAGGCAATAGAATTTAAATCAAGAATATAAATTACATGAAGAGTTCAAAAATTCAAAAATTTATATCGCCTCACAACTTCATACGATATCTGCCCCGTTCCCCGCGCCCCAGGAGGCGTGGTTCAATATAACTCTGTTCCAAGTATTGGCAACACGTTTACACTGATAGATGTGGTGTGGAGAACCTAAAAAACAAACACACGTGCCAATCATTGGCGTAACATCTTGGAGGTTACACCAGATGACAATCTTTATTAAAGAAAAATAATTGGGAAGCATTTGAGATAAAATCACTCGTCCTGCGGACTCGTGATTTTATCAATCAGTTTGTTTTCGTGGTTTTTCCAAATAAAGCCGTTGTCGTGAAAACCAAAAATTTAATCGATAAAATTTGGAGGATTCGTGGTATTACCTTTGATAAAACCGCATTTTCGTTTTTGTTTTTTGATAAAACTTTGTTCACGTTTTATGAAATGTCAAGTGTAAACACTTAACAACTTTTATTTAGCATAAATGTTTCAAAAAATAATCTTTCCAAATACAACTCGTCCTCTGAAATTTTATAGTTTTAAAGTTTGGAGGACTCGTAATACCAACCTTTGATTAAAACAGATAAACGTAAATAAATAAATAAATAAATGATTATTTTCAATAAAAAATATTATTTAAACTCTACAAGGGTGTACTTACGGCTTTGCAGCATTTCTCCTTGGTACTTATTGTAGTGGAACTTTATAAATTCTGTTGTTAGAAAAACATTTTTTTTATACAGATGCAGGAAGCATTATATAACTACCGGAACACATTTTGAAGTAAGTCCAGATGAAAAGTCCTGCACGTTCACGGCTACATTTAAAGATAAAACTTCCGTGCCATTTTTGGTTTTGTTCGGTACTGATCTCGTTCATGAAATTCCAAAAGGTACCGAACATGTAATCATGAGTTCATCAATTAAAAATACCCTTCCATTGAATGTTGGTAAGTTTTTACTTTTCATTCGTTAAGTAGTTTTCAAAAAAAAAATTATTTTAATAAATTGTCTCTGCATCCTCATCAATTTTTTCCGATATACAGATTCGGAAAAAAATATATTTGTGGGTTTAGAGAGCACAAAGACTCGGCCAAAAAACTTTGCAAGTTGGGAATTCGTCGTAGTAGAAAATTTAACGAGTCTCAAGCGCGCTTACGTGTTATTGCTTAATCCGTCTCTGGAACGATTTATCGGATTCGAAAGCCCAACTGATGAAGCCGAATTCCTAATTCTTAGTTATTAAAATATTTGGAATTAATAAATGGTTATTTTTCTTGAGAATGTTCTGCACAGCATATTTTTTTTTAGGTTTTAGTCTCTATCAGGGATTCGCAATTTCTAAAGCAGTGAATTTATTGGTTTCGGGTTACTACGAAAAGAACACTAATTCTGGGTATGACAATTATGGAGGATCAGGAATTTATTTCGGCAATGGGACTAGCGTGTCTGCCTACAAGCCCGCCGGCCCGGAAAAGGAAGCTGGCAGTGGTATGACCATAAAAGCAGTCGTTCCACTAAAAAGTTATCCACCAACTACAGTTCAAGTATGTACAAATATTAATCAGTAACCACCGTTGTTATTTTAATATTCGGAAAAACCTTCGTTTTAGAACAAAACAACGTTTTTATCAAGTCTCATTTTGATTTTTTTGCTCTTTTGTGCCAACATTTTAACTGTCATAATTTGGGTTCTTGGGTTATAAGAACGTTTAAGAGGAAGTGATACTTTACAAACTGAAACACCAGGGGAGCAACGGGTAGATGTAGATGTAAAAAGGGGTGACCCTACGGCGTATTTCCACTGCGACTTTTGCAGATCTATTAGATTAGATAACTTGCGCGACCTTCGTCCTTTTAAGTATGGATAGGATCCCTGACAGTGGCTTTTCAACGTAGCTCTCTGCCTCTGGGTATTCCGTTTCCCTCTGTGAAAACCTTCTCTTTGCTATTCCATCGCATTCGCATAGAATATGGATTGAGGTTTCTTCTTCTGTCTAGCAAAACCTGCATGTGGTTTCTTCTGCCCGACCTATGTTTTTCATATGCTTGTTGAGTTTACAGTGTCCTGTAAGCATGCTTACTATTGCTTTTCCGGACCTTCTGTCCTTGCTTAGTAGGTCTGCCGTGAGTGTAGGCGATGGTTTCTTGAGAAACCTTTTTGCCTGCCTCTGTCCTGGGGATTGTTCCCACCAGCTTTGGGCTTGTTTTCCCACCCATTTGCTGTACCGCAGAAGGGTTCTGGACCATAGAATGCCATTGACGAGCCTTGTCTGGCCAGTTCGTCGGCTTTTTCATTTCCTCGATGCCCTTTGTGTCCTGGAACCCATGCCAGGGTCACTTTCTTGCGGTCAGGGCACAGGCATAGTCTTACACAAGTTTGGAGTTTACTTGGATGGCCTTTAGTGCTTTTAGTGTTGCCTGACTGTCGGAGAATATAACAACGGACTGACCTATGCCGTCTTGTCTATTTATTTCTCCTATACAGAGGGGGATTGTTGCTACTTCTGCTTGAAATACTGTGGTGTCTTTTGACAGGCTCACCGGGATCATTATCCTTGGTTTTTGCCCGTATATTTCGGCTCCGACTCCTTCTTCCGTCTTCCAGATTGTTGCTGCACTGATGGGTGCTCCTCCCTCCCAGTGTTCTCTCTCCAGTACTTTTACTTCGTATTTCCTGTTAAAATTGGCATTCCTGTAATTGGATCCGCCCTTAGCTCTTCTTCTAACCTCTCCCTCTATGTATATGTGTAATGGTGGTAGGTTCAAGATGACCTCCATCGCGGCAATGAAAGCCTTCTTGGATAAGTCTTTGTAAGAGATCGTCCATTAGGGTTGCCCACAGTAGCGGTGACAGGACTCCTCCTTGTGGGCAGCCTCCGCCTGCTTTTGCCATGATGGTAGCCTCTCCTAGAGTGGATATAATTGTCCTTCTGTCTAGACTGCCCCTTATCCATCTGCATAGGCTTGGCCCGTAAGGCGGATGTATAAATTTCGGTACTGGTGGGTGGAGCCTAAATACTACGCAAACATTATTTCTCGTTTGTAATTCCGTTCCAAGATCGATTTCGAACATTTAAGAGGGGGAGTCTAAATTTTGCAAACTCTTTTTTTTCAAATCTTCATGTACGCGCTTGGTTTTCAGTATTTTTCAGTTTTACACCCTTATAAAGCTGTTCTTTTTGTGTTCTGACGATGTTAATTTCATGTCGAATTATAATTTAACAAATGCAACATAATTTGTTAAACAAAGCGTACAAGATAATTTTGAGGTTGTATTTATTATAAATTAATTATAACCAATGTGTTCGAGACTATTCATAAATGATTATTTAATTTGAATTCTGAGAGCGGCGCCACTCTCCGGATGCAAAATATTGCCATGCAAGGGTTTCTTAGTCACTAACTTTTAAGGTTTATTTTTCATTATTAGTGGATGAAAAAAATTTATACTTATTGGTAAAGATCTGATCTATGTTCTCACTTTTTCAAAATTTGCTTCGGTTCTTTTCTAAAAAAAAAAAGGGAAAATTATGAAAAAACGTTGAATTTTGCGATTTTTTTAAGGAAAAACTAAATCGAATTTTGAAAAAGTGAGAACACAGAAACATAGATTAGACCCTTACCAATATGTACTCATTTTCTCATTCTCTAAAAATGAAAAATTAACCTAAAAAGTTAGGGACAACGAAACACTTGCATACACTGTTTTATAGTATAGTACAACTTCCTTTTTAGAAAGAAAGGGATTATTGATGAGTTTATTTGATTTTTTAATTTTATTGAATTTCATTAAAAAAATATTTTAGGTACAGTCTCAATTAATGGGAGATATCCCGAAAATGAATCTGCAATATATGAATATTCCTGGTATAAATGATTTAAATAAAACTGTAACAAATTGTACAGATTCCAAGAAATGTTGTACATTTAAAGCCGAACTAACAGAAGATATATCACCATACAAGTGAGTAATCAAAATAACATTAAAATAAGTTGTTTTTTAATCTCCTGCGCAACAGAAGCAGTTTGACACCTCTTTGTATGTGTGTTTGTTCGTACTTCCATAGCAAAAAGTCATAGTTGGTGCATCTCTATTTTTTAGAATACACTTTCATAAAACAATATCAATTGGCGCAGCACCGAAATTTCCTATTACGAAAATTCTGTTTCTGTTTTAATCTACTACGAATATGACGTTAAATTTTTGGATAAAACATCTAGAAGTCTCGAAAACAGACTGATGAAATCGAGAAGTTTTTTCCCCCAATCGATGAAGTCAGATCCCCCATCATTCCTGCATAAAATGTTCGACCGCTACGGCAGTGGGAGAGGGGAAAATCCGCTATCTAAAGAACTTGAAAACGGTTTTTCCGACAAATCTCAGCCGGGTTGATCCCACAAAAAAATATTCTTACTAAGAGCTTGACAAAACACGTAAACTAGTTCCAGCTGCTTGGCTGTCGTTATCCTCCGTTTTTCCATTTGTAAATCGCCCGGGCGGGCAAGATACGGACGTGGCAAAATAATAAAATGAATAAATAGTTAGGACATTTTCTCGTCTTTTTTCGTTCTCTGTAAATGTCGTAGGGTAGTTTAGTGAAGGGAGAGAAATCAAACTCTACCTTAACAATAACAATAACTATATTCGGGATTAACCCGTAACAATAATACAATTACTGGATCTAACATTTAGTCTTACATCTAGGATGTTAGAGATATGACTACCTAATGCGTAATTCAGGTCTATCTTAATCTATCTAATAATCATCAGTAAGTCGCCCCAGAGCGCCACGGAAAATAATAATAATAGCCGTCCCTCTCCCGCACAAGCTGCAAAGCTTCTGGGGTTCACTCGTAAGGGAGTGAATTGCAGGGCGTATATTATTATTATTATATAGTAGGCATCGACCTTATACTCGAGTGAACTTGACAGTTCACTCGCCGTTCATGGACGCCCGACCTTGCCGGTTTGTTATACAATAACAATACCGGCACAACCTTATCTAAACAATAACATTCATACGATATTTCGCGAACTAATTGAGTTATCGGGTACTGGTTGGAACTAACTCACGTGTTTTGTCAGGCTCTTTCAATGGTATCAATATTTTTTTGTGGGATCAAACCTGGCTAAGATTTGTCTGAAAAAACGGTTTTAAATTCTTTAGATAAAGAATTTCCCTCTCTCCTACCGCCGCCGCGGTCATGAAGGAATGATGGGGGAGGAAAAAATTCTCGATTTTATCAGTCTGTTTTCGAAAGCCAGATCTACTCCACTTGTTGTAATATTAAATGAATTATTTTTGTTGTTTCCTTTATATTTGTTAGCAATCAGAATAGATTGTTCTAATCCGGTGTTATGGGGCTTCCTCCATTGATGAAGCCTCCTTAGCCTCCTTTTAGGTCAAACGATCAATTTCTTTTGAACCTCCTGTAGTGTACCGGTGTCTAGTGTTTTTTCTGCTGTTTCATTTTATATCTTTTATGTAGTGGATTCTCAGTATTTGGTTATCATATGCAATATATATTTGATTCACTAGCGCATCTGCAGATTTCAATCCCATATGTTTAGATGAGGTTTTAGAAAAAGAAACTCATCGATTTTAAATATTAGACCAGAATGAAAGGCTTGTGTTGAACAATTCCGGACCGATCTTGATCTTATGGTCACTGTGCATTGTTTGTTTGATTTACAAACGACCATGGGCGTGCGTAATGTTTTTATCTTTATTAGAAATTTAATTATTTTACTTTACTCTGTTCGATTTGATTTTTATTTAGTGTAGTTAAAAATGTAGGACATTAGATTAGATTAGTTTAATATGTAGGACATTTCGAACAAATTTAAAGGTTCCTTTTTACATTTATAGGTGGATTGTATTATCAAATAAGACTGTCGTCGTGGACCAAGTAGTGCATATATTTCTGTGTGCTCTAGTAGCACCATCCACTAACGCCGCACCGAAAACTTTCAAACAAATATCTATTTCTTCGAACGTGGACAATTCAAAAATTAGTCAGAATTTACCTATAGCCTTAGACAAAAATCTTTTACCGGTCGATTATATTTTTAACAAAGACACGAATCTCGTAACATTAAGTAGAGGTGGGGATATTGTGGTCTTTGGTCTGTTACAAGTTTTGAATTCGTCAGCCGATGAACCTGCCACCAACGTGGCATTGATAGTAGTTGTCACTTCGCTTTGTATAGCTGTGGCTGTTTTACTCGGTGGATATTTGATTTGGAGGAAAAGACAAAGGAAGGATCATCAAGCTCTCTAAATTATTCCGATTGATCTTTGGCTAGCGTAAAATCGAATGCATTTATATTAGTAATTTATCGTAATTTTTTGTATTGAAGCTTTATTTTTCACACAGTTACATACAAACTACCTTACTGTATTTAACTCTATGAAAATGAACATAAATCGCCTTTCAAACATGACAAAACGTCGCAAGACTGAACAAGTTGCTTTAAAGTATAATGTGAAAATAAATTTACATTCCATCACTAACATCTGATACAAAGCTTCATTAGTAGCAATACCGTCGGTTGGGAGAACCCCCTCCACTCTACCTTTAAGCCACGCCCCTTCTGTCACTTGTCAACAGGGTTGCCATCAGTCTGTCAAACAGGGTTGCCAATAATCTAACAACAGGGTTACATAAATGGGGCAAATCCAATGAGTATCGGAATCTATAATCAGCGCCACGAGTATACTTAGGAGAAAAAGAACGAGATCGGCTAATGACGCAAGGGGGAAAAAGTAACGGGACCAAAAGGGCGTTGGCAACCCTGTTGACAGCTGTCATCTGTCAAATGTGGATAAAAAAAATGGCAACCCACATTAGCTGCGCGTGACGCGCCCATCTTGAAAAAGGGGCTGGGCTTGCCATAAGAGCTGTTAACAAAATTTTCCCTCAAGTGGTCCATACTCTACTGTCATTTATTGTTTAAAACAACACTACTTTAGAAGAGGACATCATTAAGGTCCCTACTCACGAATAATGCTGAATTGTTTAGTCGCTAAAATTTTTTATTTTATTTATTTGTGTCCGGATCACACTATGTCCTTCCAAAAATTTGCAGCTCTGTTGGCGTCCCATGTCGGTGCAGGTGTGGAGGGTTCTGGATTTCTCCGCAGGAGAACACCGGGGTTTTCGTCCTCGGGTAGTATTCCCCATTTTTGCAGGTTTTCTCTGCACCTCGAGACTCCTGTGCGAAGTCTGTTGAGCGTTTTCCAGATTGGGTATGGGAGGAAATGTCCCGGTGCCAGCTCCTGTTTTTGTTGGGTGAATGGGCCTTGGACCTCTGCGCGCCATTTCTGGAGCCTTCTGGCTTCCTGAGAGACTTGCAAAGGTGCTATCCTGGCCAAAAAGCTGTGGAGGGATCGGAGTTTGGGTCTAGCTGGTTGGTGGCCATAGAGCGGGTGCCTTGGGTCGGTCTCTTGGGCTGTTAGCGCTGTGTCGTCAGCATATATAAACTGCCTTATCTCCCGCCGTATGGGTTGGTCGTTGGTATAGATATTGTACAGTAAATGTATCTAATTGTCTCGAAATTCAAGAATTCCTATTTTGTCACCTTGATGTAAATGCAACCGATACTATTCTTTCTTTTAAAAGAATTAAAATGAAAGTAAAAATATAAAAGGTTAATTTCAGTAGTCTTTCACTTATTCAACTTATTCAACTATGTAAAAAGTAACTTACGATGATTATAAATCACGTCTTCTTTATATTTCCAGGTGGATTGTACTTTCGAATAAAACTACAGTCGTCGACCAAGAAGTGGACATCTTTCTATGCGCTCTAATAGCACCGTCCGCTAACGCTGCGCCAAAAACTTTTAAAAATATATCTATATCTTCGAACGTTGACAAATCAAAAATAACTCAAAGTTTACCTATCGCATTGGACCAAAATCTTTCGCTAGTCGATTTTATATTTAACAAAGACGCAAATCTGATAACTTTAGGTAAAGGTGGAAATATTGTGGTCTTCGGAATTTTACAAGTTTTGAATTCGTCAGGCGTCGAACCGAGTGCTAACGTAGCATTAATTGTAGTCATCACGCTACTTTGTATAACTTTAGTAGCTTTACTCGTCGGATATCTAATTTGGAGGAAAAGACAAAGGAAGAATCGTCGTGCTATCTAAATTATTACTTTTATTTTTTTTTTTTCAAGCTTTATTTTTCGTAAAGTTACATACATCAGTAACGATGGTTGCAATGTCATGTATGTCTCGACTTATACCAACGGTTTAAGGTTTGTGTATGTAACCTTACGGAATCTTCCTTTTAAGCATGATATTGGGATCTGACATGGGGGCGTGGCCTATCCAAGATTGCGTCAATTAGGGTGAAGATTTGAATGTGACATAAGTGCTGGTCACGATTGACTAAATTTGCTAATGGGCCACAACAGACTCTGGCAAACTACATTTTAAACATGCTGAACGCATTTTATACGCTAGATACTTGGTTAAATGCGGGGGGAAAATAATGAAAGTGACAATGGCTGTGTGGACGTAGTGACTTTCTGTTTTATCACCATTCTGGTCATCCCCATCAAATGAATTTTCTCCCACTCCCTTCCAATCCTCTTGAATTGATTTAATTTTTAAATGGAATTAGGAGAGATGTGATATTTCGTTTCAAAGGATTTTTATTCTCCCACCAGAAATATGGGGCTTTTCAATTTATATTATATTATTAAAATTGCAAATTTTAAAATATAAAAAAAACAAAAATAGGTTTAAAATAAATGATCAAACTGGGTGCCGTTTGCTTTGACAATAATTAGAGGCGATGCTGAAATTTTTATAAAACTTTTTGTATCGGTTTCCGGTATGATTTGATTGATTTTTTGCCTTAACCTGTTTTTAAATCATCGAAGTTTTCTGGCCTTTTCAAATAGGTTTGAATAACCCCAATAATAATAATCGAGCGGTTCAAATCTGGATAAATGACTGACAAAACTCAATAAATTGTCGGATAAAGAATTTAAAAGCCCTTTAAATTGAGGTATCACATACCCCCTTATACAATTTTATTTTATTAGAGTGGTGGGTGATATTCCAGGGGGTTGAAGGAGGAAATATAAAAGTGATCTATTGGTTACTTTTGGTTTTATTAAACTTTAAAGGATCTTGTTCTGTTTTGATTGAGTATTTGAATGTATCATTTACACAACAAGAATTAATTTATCATTTTCGATTATTATAAAAGAAGTTAAAAAAATATTTTTCTTAGAAGCAAAGAATTTATACTATTTTTTAAGTAAATCGAATTTTATTTATCTTCAAACTTATTTTTTCTTTATTAGTACTTACATGGAAGAATAAATTTTTTTTATGGATAAATCGGAATTGTGTTGTATATACTTTGAATTTTCGTAATTGATTGATATTTTTATCGAATTTTATTTAAATAATAATTATTATTTCCGTTTGTTTTAGAGTAGATTTGTATTATTTTTAAAGGGGGCGTAAAAACGTGCATACATTTTTGTTTCAAAATCACTAACAATTATTATGAAAATATGAAATAAAAATGTTTGCGGTACTTTTACTTTTCTGATAATTTCGAATATTAAAAAAAAATAGTTTTTAGATATTAAAAACTGTTATAAAAATATATATATAAACTAGAATTTGTCTTGAAGAATGGTTACTTAAACAGATTTTTGTATTCAGAAAATAATGTGCCTTGTAATTGCTACTTAAATATTTTGAACGACAAAGTAGAAAGTTAAAAAAAAGGACTATTTTATATATTTGCTATTTGTACTTTAATATAAATATTTAACCGATGGTGATTTTAAATTTGTACTTTACAGAGATATTTTATGAAATGTATTTGATATGCATATTTTTTTTGTTTAGTTTTATATAAAAATATATATTGTAGTGGCCTTAGATGAGTCGTAGAAAAATTTATTATAAAAACGGGTCATTCTTCAAAATATTTAACTTAAACAATTTATTCTGAACATGAGACTTCTGTAAAGAGCTTAAACTGTTTTTATATATTAAAGTCGTAAAAAACTAACTTATGAGAGAGGTGTAACTTAATTATTATTATAAAGGCGATTAAAATTTCAATTATTTATTTTTATTATATACAGGGTGGCGCAAATTTAATTGAACACTATTGAAATTTCGGAAATAATACAAAGTTTGTTAAATGGGAAAAAAGATGCGTATTTTCAAGACAAGTTGATTGGTTTTTTCAAAATTAAAATATCCGGACCGGTTTCTGAGATATTTGGGAAAAACCGAAATTGACAATTTTCGTTTTATTTAATTAACACCTTAATTTTGAAAGATAAAAAAAAAGTTATAAAGCTTTTTTATTGAAGGACAAATACAACATAACATAGCGTATCCAATTTTTTAAAACAACGTTTCGTCTTTGAAGTACAGGTCCGTATTAAAAAAATAGTTGAGGATAGCCCTTCAAAGACGAAACGTTGTTTTAAAAAATTGGATACGCTATGTTAAGCGATATTTGGCCTTCAATAAAAAAGCTTCATAAACTTTTTTTCTATCTTAAAAAATGGGGTGTTAATTAAATAAAACGAAAATCGTCAATTTCGGTTTTTCCCAAATATCTCAGAAACCGGACCTGATATTTTGATTTTGAAAAAACCAATAAATTCGTCTTGAAAATGCACATGTTTTCCCCATTTTGAATTAAATTTGCGCCACCCTGTATATGTTGATTTAATTTTTGATAACTTTAGTTTGTATGTTTCTCCAATCACCATATGAACTACTAATTTAACGTATATTTTATCATTTTATTAAAAATGTGATTTAATTAATTAATTTTCTTCTAAATGATCTGTAATATTTGTACTGATATTTATGTAGAGATTTTGTAAATTGTTATTATTTGTATAATTTTTTTTGTAATTGTGCTATAGCCTAGAGTGGGTTTGTACAGCAACTAAAATAATGTTTAGAGGATAAAATTACCATGAGATAAAAAAAATGATTAATGAGTCGAAATTTCTTAGCCAGTCGAATGCCTCTCGACGCCGCAAGATTTGTTCAAGATGTTAAGCAATTTCTGACTAACTAGCTGCTAAAAAATTACGTCATTTTATTTGCTGACAAAGTCACTTGTAATTGTAACCCAATCAAAATCTTATTGATTCTATCTTTAAATCTGCTTTCTAGTAATGATGCAAAGTGTCCCAAGAAATATAATCGATTTATTTTTAGAATTCGCCAAACCAACTTTGCTGCGCCTTATTTATAAACTTTAGTTTCTAACAAAAGATTCAAGATCATCAACGATATCATTTACAAAATGATAAAACAATAAAGGACCCAAAACAGAACCTTGAGGGACTTAAAATTTTTAGATTTATGTCCTAAACATTGAACTGTCAGATGTTTCAGTAGAGCAAAGTTTAAGTGAAACTTTATACATAAATTTAGGAGTATAATGGTCAATTTTGTGCTTTAAACTTAACAATTCTTCACGTCACAATTCTCCGAGCTAAATTTATATATTTTTGTAGCCGCCCTCATTTTGTCTATCTGAAAAAATACAAAGTTGGTTTCGGAGAATTTCTTTAAATTAAACGTCCTTTGGGACACTTTGTATTTTGATAGCTGTAACGTTGAATTTATTAAAGTAATGACATTAGATATTAATTCTAGCTTTAATAACTTTTTTTTGAGATGCCTGTGTCGTTATGAAGATTTATATGAGTTTGAGAGGTGCTGAGTATATTTTGAAACCCTCAAACTGATATTCTTACCGCCACTTGACTGTAAGTTTCATCTATATATTCGAAACTTTCGAATTTAATTTAATATATAAAAGTATATGAATATTTTACACGTAGTATTATGAGTCAGTTAACAGAACGTTCATTAAATCTAAAGTAGAACCAGAAATCTAAGAAGGTCATAAATCACCATAAACGACTGTTTTTTACAATAAAATTTCAAAGGACTCCACACAAAAAGATATGAAATGGCCGCTCGGTCTAATTGTCTGAATTTTTTGATATGTTGGGCGCCATTTGAAACGATTTAAAAAATGGTTACTAGGCACGTTGGGCGCCAAATGTAACGTTTTTAAACGTTGTTAATAGTTATCCTGGCTAGCTCAATACCAAAAACAAAATAAGCTTGGGCCGTAGATTTGACTTAGAACCTAACTAGGAAGTTAGTGGCATGTATTCAAGCTAACCTCGTGGCGCCCAGAATTGGCTTAATGAAAACTTTTAAAGGTCTTTTTAATTAAAGGATATGCCACTAACTCACTAGTAAGGTTCTAAGTCAAATCTACGGCCCAAGCTTATTTTGTTTTTGGTATTGAGATAGCCAGGATATATTCAAACAACGTTTTAAAAAACGTTACATTTGGCGCCCAACGGCCCTAGTAACACATTATTTTTTATATCGTTACATTCTGACCAAAAGTCTCAATGGGCACTAAGCTCCAAAGTCCATGGTTTGGCTGCTATGGAACTCCACCATAGTATAGAAACCTTTAAAACGCATATCACCTTTTTAAAAATCATATTTTAATTATTTTAATGTATGCCCTTAAGTTTGAGAGGATGCTGAATTTAAATATGATGTCAAATTCATAATATTGACAGTTTACAGCTGTCAAATGCTTTAAAGAAAAGAGTAATCTTATATAAAAGAATGTTATCATATGTTTTTGAGGACGCTGATGTCAAATCGATAATGTTGACTACTGTTAAATAGTTGTAAAATGCTCTTAAAAAAAATAGTATTTGGGCTTAAAAATTCATATATAATGTGATACTGAAAAATTGTCAATTGGAAAAAATCATTTGACTGTAAGGTGACAGCTGCCAACTGTCAATTTCATTGGTATCAACAAACGTATTTTAAAATCGTGTTTGAATTCAGCGTCTTTAAAAACATAAGTTCCTATTCCTTAATATAAGATTTATTTTTTTAAGAGCATTTGACAGCTGTCAACTGTCAATATTATCGATTGACATCACATTTGAATTCAGCGTCATCAAAAACATACAGTTCTTATTCCTTAATGTAAGATTTATTTTTTAAGAGCATTTGACAGCTGTCAACTGTCAATATTTCCTATCTTTTTGTGCGGGGTCCTTTACTTTTAACTAAAAACTCTAATGGTTATGTGATGATTTTGAACTTTAATGAACTTTCTTGAAATTGACTGTATTGTTAATTAGCACTAATTTAAGAAAAATGCAGGGTGGTTCCTAATCGAATGCCGATATTTCACGCGGGGAGATTCTTGGGACATTTTTTAGATAAAATTGTCATATGAACGTAGGTCGGCAAAAGTTTCCTGTTGAAAATACAGGCCGTTAAAAAAAAATTATTTATATTTTTGTTTCATTACCATAATACCATTTTATTTTTTTACTCGAAAACAATGCGTAAGACGAAAAAAAGACAAGGGACCTTTTTTACTTAGAAATGACTACTTGTAAAGAAAAAAACCAGTGGCTTACCACGTTTCCTTTTCAAAATTTGTCATAAAAAAATGGCCAGTTATGCCATTCAGACGTTCAGCAAAATTCGGTCAAATATTTGAACGCGTTTTTGAGATAATTTAAAAAACGTTACTTATACATATTTTTTCAACTTCCTGTATCTTCAAGAGGAAACCTTTGTGGAATTTCGTTCATATGTCAATTTTATCTTAAAAGTGTCCCAAAAATCTCACCGTAAAATATCTGCATTCAATTAAGAACCACCCTGTATATGCTTATGACACAAGGATGACATATGAGGTAAATATTAAAGCCAAAGCGTTTTTATCTCTATTGTAAATAAAAGACTGTTAAATACACGAGCATAAAATCCAGAAAAAAAGAATTTTTTCACAAAAAAAAACCAAGCAACTACCAATAATTTTAAATAAATATTTTACACAATTTTAATGCAAATTTAAAATTAACAGTAAAGGTGGGACATCCGGTATATCAAATATAAATATTTGACACACATGAAGATTTTTTGGGTAATGATACATTTATATTCTAAATTATAATCTTAAATGAAATTAATACAAATTACCAAAATAATTATTTTTTATTTGATTTAATTTTTATTAATCATTTTCATTTATTGCTTTAAATTGTTGCGCTTAAAACAATATTTTTCAATGGTTCTTCGACATAAAAAAAGAATGTTTTATTCAAGTTAAAGCACAACAATTGAACCATTTTGTAATATTTTTATTTAGTAATTATTAAATATAACTAATAAAAAGTCATTCCCTTAAAAATGTTTGGCAACGTGGGATGAAATCTCTTGTGACATACAGATTCGGCAAAAATATATTTGTGATTTTACGGTTTAGCGTGAGCATAAAGGAAAGCTTGTTGAGAGAGCATTACGAAGGGATATCATAGCAATCACAATCGTTCGATGCAGCATTGTCACCTCTACTTTTTTAGTAGATTTTGGCTTTCCTGGAAGAAATTTTAGTAGGTTACTTTTTCTTGGTAGATTTTAATATGAAAATATTTCTAATTTTGCAAAACTAATGCTCTGACGCAAAATGTGGACGGATTTTCTCCCAGTTTAATTTAATTAAAACTACTGACCGAAACAAATTTCATAATAAAAATGTCTCTTTACTTTTACACACAAAACGAGGCTTAAAGGAATTTTTCAGGAAATCTACAAAAAAAGTGGCAACACTGGTTCGCATTTTGCGTTCGATACAGGGAGGCAAATCATTTGTTGTGCAAAATTTTTAGTATGATCATGTAACTTGCATACTTTATCCCAAAAATTAACTACCCGTTAAAATCTACCAAAAATCTATTAAAAAAAGTAACATACTAAGGTGCAACGCTGTCATAGTTGTCAGTTGTCTAAATTTAAATGTGTATTTTGTTTATAGTTTGTGGCGTGGCTTCGGGTTTGTGTTAATTGTGTGTCGTTGATAGTGAAATAGTACATTTTTTTTATAAATCTGGTGATGTGTTGGGTACCAGATTGCAAACATTATAGGGAGAAAAATAGTATTCCCAAGGACAAAAATTTGGCAGAGAAGTGGGTAGTTTTAGTGGGGTAATATTCGTTAGTGAATAACAACAATCATGACAGATAAGTGACATCGTTGCCATGGTAACTTTGTTTTGTGTAGAACCATTTACATGTTACCAACTTCGTTGTGACGTCACGTCTATCGCGGTCCATTTAAGAGCCGAGTAGGGTCAACAGATGGGATTACAGCATTGCGTCTCTCTCTCTCCATTATATGGCCATATATTATTACTGCTTTCCTTTTTACTCTTATAGATTTCGGTCCATACCCAAAATATATTTTTTCCGAATCTGTATAAAAACGTCAGCGTGTAATTCGCCAGGTTGCAGGTTCTACCCGGATTTCCAAAATTCATAGGAAAATGTAACCACATATAGAAGGTCTTGTTTGTCACAAGGAATTTCCTTCAACGTTGCCAAACATTTTAACAGAACGAGTTTCGCAAAGTTTAAATTTAAGTTTCGTTCTAAATAGAAACATTATTATGGTATTCTGAACCGCTTTGATATGGACAACATTGTAATTCTCTTTGATAATCTCTGTATGTTTTTGTGTGTTTAAAATTATTGTAGAGAGTGAGCACTTTTCACGAAATTATTAATGTCTGTTGTTAAAAAAATCTATATGTCTGCGTATATACTCTGTTCACGTTTAAAATGCAGTTGGATGTACTTTATTAAGTTTTGGAAATTTTTTCTGACACAAAAAATGTCTACAATTGACTTTTACCGTCATCCTGGCATCCCGGCATCTACGAGCAACCCTCAAAAGGCCACAGGATATTTATCGCCAGATTTACCTGTGTAAAGGTGAAAGTGGCAACACCACGTTGATTAGAACTATTACTGCAATTTAAATGTTGACGAGTTATTTAAATACAAATAATTAGTAATCTAATGAAATGTTGAATGTCTGTGTATTTATAAGATTTATACCAAAGGAACATATTTTTACAAATATCTTGTATCATACTTAGTGCAGGCGAGATAGGAAATTTATTTGCAAAAACGTAAAATAATTTTCTGCAGGGTTTTTATGATTGAAAGTGGTACATGAACGTAAAAAAAATTCGTGCAACAAAAGGGGTTAAAGGGTTAATTTGAGGGAGTTAAAATGGGGGCCAAATTGTATTTTGCGATTTTTCGCGAAACTTGACGTCTTATCAAAAAATATCCAATGGCAAAGTTGTAGATCTGGAAAAAATGTACAACTTCTATGTGAGTCATTTTTTACCATAACCTCAAAATTTTCGCGGAAAATGCAAAAAATTATTAAAAAAACTTTTTTTATTTTTAATTTCCGCAAAAATAATTTAATTTTGATGAAATTTTGTGGAAGTATACCTTTTTAGGTCTTAAATAACTACAAATTTTTTCAGATGAAAAAATCTAACAGTTTTCAAGATATTAAAAGTTTTTTAAGCCCCTCTACCACTTCCAATCATAAAAACCCTGCAGAAAATTATTATTGACTCTAAATCTAATTTGTTGTTGAACAAGTTTTGTCGCCATTCCCTAATTTGATACAAGTTTAAATAACCAAGTTTTCAAAATTTTACACATATAATATTGCATTTTGATCTGATTTAATTCCGAAATTTTTCGTTACGTTTTTTTTATTACTTATTTACTGCATTTTTCATAGATTTGAAAATGTTTATACAATTTGTGTATCTACCATGTAAAATTTAAGTATTTAAAAATGTATTGCTAATCTGCATAAATAAATATTTAATGAAAATTTTGGTTTTCTTTTTTAATCACCCACTTACAGGCAATTCAATCGGTGCTAAAAACTCTTACCCTTGCAATTTATTCTTCTAATTTTGTAAAATTTACAAGAAAAAAAACTATTGTCTCCGATTGTAAAATAAAACAAGAAATGTTGAAGTTCATAAATCACCAACCGCTTGAGTTATCAGCAAGCGGTCTACGCAGAGACGTACCTACTCTAGCCATTAAGGGGTTTCATTAACGCGTCATAACTTCATACGATATTTCCCCTTGACCCGCACAGCAAAAGGAGGCGTGAATAAATATAAATCTCAATAATACATTTACCAAAAGATATTGCCACCGAATAAATAAATCATTTATGCATTCTTAGTAGCCAGTGGCGTGCAGAACATAAAAATTAGGTGACCAAAACCATCCAATGTTTTAAATAGGTAATTAATTGAGGAATGTTTTCTTTGATTCAACACAAAAATTCAAGATTTTGAATCTGTTACTCACAGAAAAACCTAGGTCTAACAATTAAAGAAATTATTTTTTCTTCAATGCATTTTATAAAATCATGTTTTGGTCAAAATATTTTTAATTTTTTTATTTTTATTGCACTTGTATAAAAGCTTGTTTTTAATTTTTTTAAGCAATTTTATTCATTGATAGGTACTCTTGATTTAAAATAGTAATTAATAAATTGTAGCCCAAAAATAATGGAATAGAAAATGGGAGAATAAAATAAGCGTGGTAGAAAAAATCGAGATTTATTGTAATTTCACTCAATAATTGTAGAGAATTGTTCCTTATTTCCAACCACTTGCTGTTCTTGGATCCACTCCAAAAGTAAGATTCCGTGTTACATTTACGACACGTCCGCATCAGCGTTCCAGTCCGCGGACGAGTATTCAACTGTAGTTCATACTAATATGAATAGGTCCAGGCATCCTAGTATAAAAACAATGAAATCGTAAGAGTTTAAAGTGTATTTATAATGGTAAGTTTAATGGAGGTTTCGAAAGTTTAGAGTTAACTTGTAATTGAAAGTAATTAACTAACTGTAATAGTGAAAGTCTCAATAAGTTTTAAATTGTTTCTTAATAGCAAGTTTTTAAGTTTATTTGTTTAAATTGTAAGTGAGGCAGATTCAAACTTGCTGAAAGCTATTAATAAGTATTCTACGAACTTGCAAGGAAACTTGCATTTATATTGGTAAGCTAGCAACCAATTTGCAGTAAGTGTATTTTGTTTAGTGGGATGCCCCACCACGAATTTTTTTATGGTTTAGAAAATTCCATCTTCGTGTAGTTTTCTATAGTTTTGCAAACTTTGATTTTGTTATTAAAGTGAAGATGGCGTTGGACTCTCCTTGTTCGTGATGCACTTGCTATAACGCAACCACTTTTATCAAGAACGAGGCGAGTCGAATTCATTTTCAGACATCCTTTAAAGAGAGGATGTCGAGGTTGTCTGCTTCTTACTGATGAGGCTCAATAATGCCGAAACCGGTCTATGAATGACAGGCTCCTTTAATAACAAAATCGAAGTTTTGGGTTAAAGCCCCGAGTTGGTCGGGCACCAAACGACGTCTGGACTTTCGTAATTCAATACCAAGGAATAGTTGTTGAAGTCCAGACGCTGGTGCAGTGTAGGACATTTTTAATGTCCTTGTTCTTGGGAGCTTGTGTGATTTTTATTTCACATCCTTTGTGCAGTTTTTAAATTTATGGTTTTTGCTAAACTTTTATACTTTATATTACTGACAAAGCCCAATGTACGAGGGATGGACTAAATAACTCGTCGAACTCACATATTTGGCGGACGAAAATCCTCATGCGATTCGCGAATCTCGTTCGCAGTAAAGATTTTCAGTGAATGATTGGATAGGAATAATAGAAAGACAACTAATTTATCACATCCATTCATTCACATAACACCAGAGCTGCAGATTCAATAAATTTTTGTGTTAAAACTACCAACAAGGCCAGTTCGATGAAAAGGAAAAAGGGAATTGCGCAGTTCAATAATCTACCAAGTCATATTAAAAATTGGCATAATATAGGCGCCTTTAAGAGATCCTTAATCTACTATTATTAAAACTAACACATTTTCTTTTCACATATAAAATATATTTATGGAGTATGGAGATTTGTGAAGGGTAAAATATTGTTTTTTTGTTTGTAAATTATCTATTATGATAAATAAATATTATTATTATACTATTACCCAGCTAGCACAGAACGTGATTATCACGTGGAATATACGTCACCTTTCACGTCGAAATCACCAAATATATGACGTGCTGGTGACGTGATTATGACGGCAATATGTCACAGATCTAAGACGTCACATGGCAACGTGATAAACACGTCAATGGTGACGTATTTATGGCAACGTGATAAATAGGTCACAGATGACACGTGTAGATGTCTAAAAAAAACACGATAATACTTCTATAAAAATGTATAATTTATAAAAAACGTTTTCAAAGATACAGTGGCGGATAATTCGTACATTTCAAAATCTAGGATATGCAATTTTACTTTCTTCCATGTGTTTATTTTTACAATTATTTTTTATTCAAATTGTGAAATAAGGGAATAGAGACTAAATTATTTTTGAGTGGTAAAATTATATACATTTGCCAATTACTTCAGAAACAGACCAACTTTCTAAAGATCTACTTAAATCAGAGACAATAAAAATATGAAGGTCACTTGATTTAAAAGGATAATAAGAAAAGTCACTACGCTTAGAAAAAAACCTTCCTAAAATACCAACTTCTCCAGAAGAAATGTTTTTAAATTTAAATAGTCATTAATGAAATCAGCTACCATATATAAATGATGAAACTGAGAAAAACGCTTTTCTCTTTATACAGGGTGAGTCACGCTAGACGCGACGGTCCATTGTGGCTAAACGGTTAATATTTTGATATAATGGCTACATTTTAAAATTATTTTGAAATATACAGGTTGTCCATTACCTTTTAAAAATTATAAAGGTCTACTATGCCTAAATCTATTAATTTTTGGAATTAATTTTATTTTTGTTTAATTTTATATTATTTTTCCACCGTAATGCCTAAATACAACACCCTGTATGTGATAAGCTTAGACTATGATCCGAAAAAATTACAGTTGAATCCACTTTTCATAATAATGGATTAGTTAACCGTCATAACTTTCATTATTATGATACTAAAAACCAGCATTTGTTCCACACAATAGATCATCAGAACCGGTGGAACATTAATGGCCCATATTTCTTTGATGGCCATTTAAATGGGAGGAAATTTTTGCAACTTTTAAGAAAAAGTTTCTGGAAACTGTTCGAAAATGTGTCATTAAATATTAGACAAAAAATGATGTTGCAATAGTCAAAGCTGATCAAATACAGAGTGTTAAATTTAGGCATTGCGGTGGAAAAATAATGTAAAATTTTATAATATATAATATATAGTATACCTTTATAATTTTTAAAAGGTAATGGAATTTGCTACATAATAGGATTATAACATACAGGGTGTCCTATTTAAAATAAGAACGATATATTGCCTTTTGAATATGTCATTAGAGAATCGCCCCATTTTGGACGCCCTGTATAATTTTAAACAACTCTACATACATTATTGCTTTCAATTGTTATAGTCTAATTTAAAATTGGATTTGGCTGATTCCATAAGTTTCAAAATAATAACCGTTTAGCCACAATGAACCGTCGCGTCTACCGTGACTCACCCTGTATTGTTGAGGTAGGGTGTCGTCGAATTTATCTTCTAGATACGATTTCTCGGATTCGTATCGTAAAAACGGTTATCAGTATGTAGGTATATAAAAAATAATTCGGACCAAAGTAAATATACCTATCGATGATAACCTGATTATCCCCAGATAACTAAACGAAAAAAATCCTTGTAGCCGTAGCCATGGCTTGTACGAAATTATTTTTTTTGTTTTTTACATTTATTTGTTTGGTACAATTTATTAAAACAGTAAGTTGAAATATTTTCCTTTTTGGCCTTATATTTGATAAGTCTTTTAATTACATTTTAGGTGATTCATTTTTATTTTTACGTAATATAAATCATTCGGACACACCTTGTTTCTTTTATGAATACCGTTCAAAAAAATTAAATTTGATGAGTGTATTTTTTTTAGGATTATATTGCTGCTGTTGTAGAATATCAACCCATAAATGGTACATCTCCAAACGAGACCGTTGAATCAAATTTAGCTCAGTATATTTACAATATTGAGCAAGCACAAGTAAGTAATCAAAACAATAAACTATTTGTAATTTGTGAATAATTACTCACATTTGTGAGTATATAACTAGTCTGTAATTAATTTTGTGAGTAAAATTGCGAGTAATCAAGAGGTCTCAGTCGTATATTCTATCGGTAATGGGAATTATGAAAAATTCTAATCTGATAATTTATTAAACCCGTTGAAATTTTAAAAATCTTTTAAGTTTACGCGCTCTAGTAGTCATTAAATTTTTAAGCTTTTTAGTTATACAGCGTACTCTAAAGATTTGCCCATATAACAGTATAATTGGTAAATAAGGTATCTAGTGATTTGTCTGTCTGTTTGAAATAACTTACGACACTAGATGTCGCAGCGTGTTGGGGAATCCTTCGTTTTTTGTGTGATTTACACTAACAAGTTTTTATTTTTTTTTAAATATTATTACTTCCTCTGTGATTGACGATATTGATTATTAATTATAATGATTCCTTACGGTTTTTCTCCAAATGGATAAGTAGCTATTAAAAGGCAATGTTTCTACTAATACTTCAAACATATTTTTTATAAAATGGAACAGAAAAGTGCACCAAAAAACTAGACATCAACATTGTACTGTAGTAAAATAAATTCCAACAAACAAGGAAAGCCCTATCAAAGTATAGAGTTAATTTACGATTTAAAAAAACTGTCTTACTATTGATATTTTGAAGTAGTAAGTAAGGTTTGTTCCAACATAACAGAAAACCAGTTTGCGTACTGTCGGGATTCTGCGCAGTCTAGATTTGATGTTCCAACAAACTTCGGACTCAAACCTGTACAAAAATGTAGTGTTCCAACACAACCAAAACTAATCACAAACCAGTTTATGTACTGTCAAATCTGTTCCTGGGTTTGAGTAGGTACAAATTGTCAAGACTTGCGCAAAACGAGTTTGTAAAACGTCATCCTAACCTGAAAATTTTATGATTGTATTTTTATTATGTAAACATTCATATTATTTAATAGGTACACTAATTATTATTTAGGATTGTAGACATCCAAATTTATAAATATTGTCATTAGTTTTTGTTATTTCCCAAATTCAAAATTTGACATTGGTTGTGACGTTATTGGCAGTATAAATTTGACAAAAAATATCTTGGAACACTTCTGAATTGAGTGCCCGATCCTCGACAGGTCATCGACTAACAGTCGTTGACATGTCGTCGACAATAAGTTGTGGACAAGTTTACGTACAGTCACAAAATTGTTGTTGGAACAAACCTTAATTGTGAGTAATCCACAAGTTTTGAAAGTATGTAAATCGGTAAAGGCAGATGGCAACCCTGACGCCTGACAGTTTGTTTGTCGTCCAACACTCCATCCCAAATAAAATTGTATTTTCCCAATATACCAACTTATAAATCCATTTTTTGTGAACCCTGAGAGAAAAGTGGGTCATTTCATTACAGTAGTGCTGACAAAAATTCTGCACTACAACGATATTTCGTGTTTAGAAGAAAAATATGGGATCTCAGCAAGTAGAAATAATTTCTCAAGACCAAATAAAAATTGAACCTAAATGGGAGGATGAAATTTTCCAACACGAACAAATTCATTTAATAAGTGATAACAGTTTCAAAATTGAAGAAGAAAAAATACATATTAAGGATGAAAGTGAGCAACGTTTAGAAGATGGTGATATGTACAGCAAGACTTTTGAAGAGGGTGACAAACATTTTACTAACGATACATGTGAACAAAAATATGAATGCAGCGTTTCTGAAAAATCATTTACTCTGAAAGACAATTTAACGAAACATGAAATTTTCCAACAGGAACAAATTCATTTAATAAGTGATAACAGTTTCAAAATTGAAGAAGAAGAAATATATATCAAGGATGAAAGTGAGCAACGTTTAGAAGATGGTGATAAGTACAGCAAGTTTTTTGAAGAGGGTGACAAACATTTTACTAATGATACATGTGAACAAAAATATGAATGCAGCCTTTCTGAAAAATCATTTACTCTGAAAGACAATTTAACGAAACATAATCATTTATTGATTCATTCCGGTGAAAAGAATTTCAAATGCAACATTTGTGAAAAGTCATTTACTCGGAAGGGGCATCTTAGTAGGCATTTACTAATTCACACAGGTGAAAAGAATTTTAAATGCAGCATTTGTGCTAAATCATTTACTCAAAAGCCCTCTCTAAATACACATTTATTAATTCATTCAGGTGAAAAGAACTTCAAGTGCAACATTTGTGAAAAATCATTTACTCTGAAAGACAATTTAAAAATACATTTACTAATTCACACAGGTGAAAAGAATTTTAATTGTAACATTTGCTCTAAATCATTTACTCAAAAGTCATCTCTGATTAATCATTCCTTGATTCATTCACGTGACAGCAATTTTAAGTACAACATTTGCTCTAAATCATTTACTCAAAAGATCTCTCTGAATAATCATGTCTTGATTCATTCAGGTGAAAACAATTTCAAGTGCAACATTTGTGCTAAATCATTTGCTCAGAAGATAAATCTAAATAGACATTTACTAATTCATACAGGGGAAAAGAATTTCAAATGCAGCATTTGTGCTAAATCATTTACTCAAAAGTCCTCTCTAAATACACATTTATTAATTCATTCAGGTGAAAAAAATTTCAAATGCAGTATTTGTGCTAAATCATTTATTCGAAATACCTCTCTAAATACGCATTTATTAATTCATTCAGGTGAAAAGAATTTCAAGTGCAACATTTGTGAAAAATCATTTACTTATAAGTCCTCTCTAAATAATCATTTATTGATTCATTCAGGCGAAAAGAATTTCAAATGCAACATTTGCGCTAAATCATTTACTCGGAAGGTAAATCTAAATAGACATTTAGTAATTCATTCAGATGAAAAGAATTTCAAGTGCAAGATTTGTGAAAAATCATTTACTCATATGTCCTCTCTAAATAATCATTTATTGATTCATTCAGGCGAAAAGAATTTCAAATGTAACATTTGCGCTAAATCATTTACTCGGAAGGTAAATCTAAATAGACATTTAGTAATTCATTCAGATGAAAAGAATTTCAAGTGCAACATTTGTGATAAATCATTTACTCATAAGTCCTCTCTAAATAAACATTTATTGATTCATTAAGAGAAATTCCCGGGATTCGTTTTTTTCAGTGTGAGCCATACAGAAAGCGGTGTGTCGTAAACATATACTTTGCAAAAAATATTTTGTAAAATAATAAATGTGCATAATTTTTTATTTTTTTTTTACTTAATATTAACATTTCTGTTAAACATTTTTATTAATAATATTTCATTTTGTAAGTGATTGTTTTAAATATACGTAGTTTATAGGAATGGATAAGAAGTTTCTGACCCATTTTAACTGCAAATATCTCGGAACACTTTTATATAAGGTTTTTTTCAGTATAAATGTTTATTTAGTAAAATCTTATATAAGGTGTTTTAAAAAACGGTCTTTTTCAAATGGAAATAATGTCGATTTTTTTAACGGCTCACCATATATATTTTTATTCTATCTGAAAGGTGAACTCTTTCCCTTTCCGAAAATGTATAATATATTGAAGTTTAGATGAAAAATAAGTGAGTTATTTGATTTTTAAAGATAGGCGGTTATGCATTAGATAATTTATATGTTAATTTTTAGTAAAATTTTGTATACATTTTTCAAGTTTGTTTTGTTATTTTCTATAATTATTTATATATCAGAAATCTAAACATCAACATATTATACATTTTCGAAAAGGGAAAGAGTTCACCTTTCAGATAGAATAAAAATATACAGGGCGTGTCGTTAAAAAAAACGACGTTATTTGCATTTGAAAAATACCGTTTTTTTAAAACACCCTATATAAGATTTTACTAAATAAACATTTATACTGAAAAAAACTTTATAAGAAACTATTCAGTGAAAACCGCAGCTCCTTATCGTGTCTGAGTTCCGAAATATTTGCAGTTAAAATGGGTCAAAAACTTCTGGGACTCCCCGATATCTAGTATGACAATAATCTGTAAGAAAATTATATTCTAAAACCAACCAACATCAGCTATCACCTTCTATTGCCATAATTTTTCATCTTCGATCATCCATTACCATAAGAAAAACTTTTTCTACTATAATCTTAATTAAGTGCCAAAATCAGTTTATGGGACCGAAATTTAATGGACGAAGAGTTCTCAAACATAAATTCTATTAAATTTTCTATCGAAAAGTTTAGTGCATTTGCTTAATTTCGTTTTTAGTTAAATTTATTGGACCAACTTCGAAATCGGAATCTTGCTCCTATTAGTAGAAAATTCAGCACGTCTGATTTATGTTCAAAGGGAAATCATTAAATTTCTTTCAATGCTGCATGACATTGTATACCATATTTTACCACTTTTAGGTCATATAGAGAATATTATTGAAAAAACTGGACTCTTTGCAAAAGGTCATATTAATTTTGATTGGTTCACCTGTCAAGAACATAAATCATACGTATTTTCTCAGCTCATAAAAGTTAGCGTCCCCTTATTAATTAAAAAATATAATGATGTTAAGAGGACTAACAAATAAAAATAATTCTTTTTTTTGTAACTTAGTGTACTGCGTTTAATTAAAATAAATTGTGTTATGTTATTATATATGTGTAGTTTAATAAAAATTTTAAATGTGTGTTGATTTCTCATTTATCTAAATTATCTGTCTTAAAATTGTTTATTAATTATAATTATTTCATTAGAAAAAATGAAATATAATTTTATTTTTTGTAATGAAATAATTAAATAATATACAATTTTAAGACAAATTGTAAAATTTATCTACCCATAATCCAAACTAACAAATTTAAATATCCCGCCTGTAAAAATTAGTTCCGGCACCCCTTCGTGGTGCGCAGCGATCAACGCGATGCCAACTATTCCTACAGGGTCGACAACTCTCATATATTACATTCTCTCTGTCAATGACCAAAGAGGGTCCAGCGACTCCAGCCTGCGATTCGACACCTTAAGGGTATTTGTTTAAATAAAAGTTAGTTATTTTTCATTAGTACAGTTGTATAGAAGAAAAATGGGATCTCGACAAGTAGAAATAATTTCTCAAGACCAAATAAAAATTGAACCTAAATGGAAGGATGAAATTTTAGAAGAACAAATTAATTTAATAAGTGGTACTAGTTTCAAAATTGAAGAAGAGGAAATACATATTAAGGATGAAAGTGAACAATGTTTAGAAGATGGTGGTAACTACGGCAAGACATTAACTTTTGAAGAGGGTGATAAACATTTTACTAATGGTAAAGGTGAACGGAAATATGAATGCAACGTTTGTGCAAAAACATTTACTCATAAATACATTTTGAATAGACATTTTATAATTCACACAGGTGAAAAGAATTTTAAATGCAACATTTGTGATAAATCTTTTACTCATAAGGCAAGTCTAAAAGTACATTTATTGATTCATTCCGGGGAAAAGAAATTTAAATGCAGCATTTGTGATAAATCTTTTACTCATAAGGCAAGTCTAAAAGTACATTTATTGATTCATTCCGGGGAAAAGAAATTTAAATGCAACATTTGTGAAAAATCATTTTCTCTGAAAAACAATTTAAAGACACATTTACTGGCTCACACAGGTGAAAAGAATTTCAAATGTAACATTTGCTCTAAATTATTTACTCAAAAGATCTCTCTGAATAATCATTTCTTGATTCATTCAGGGGAAAAGAATTTCAAATGCAGCATTTGTGCTAAATCATTTGTTCAAAAGACCTCTCTAAATACGCATTTATTAATTCATTCAGGTGACAAGAATTTCAAATGCAGTATTTGTACTAGATCGTTTGCTCAAAATACCTCTCTAAATAAGCATTTATTAATTCATTCAGGTGAAAATAATTTCAAGTGCAACATTTGTGAAAAATCATTTACTCATAAGTCCTCTCTAAATAATCATTTATTGATTCATTCAGGTGAAAAGAATTTCACTTGCAGCGTTTGCGCTAAATCATTTACTCAGAAGATAAATCTAAATAGACATTTACTAATTCATTCACGTGAAAAGAATTTCAAGTGCAACATTTGTGATAAATCATTTACTCATAAGTTCAATCTAAAAAAACATTTAATAATTCATTCAGGTGAAAAGAATTTCAAGTGCAACATTTGTGAAAAATCATTTACTCATAAGTCCACTCTAAATAATCATTTATTGATTCATTCAGGTGAAAAGAATTTCACTTGCAGCGTTTGCGTTAAATCATTTACTCAGAAGATAAATCTAAATAGACATTTACTAATTCATTCAGGTCAAAAGAATTTCAAGTGCAACATTTGTGATAAATCATTTACTCATAAGTTCAATCTAAAAAAACATTTAATAATTCATTCAGGTGAAAAGAATTTATTGATTCATTCACCTGAAAAGAAGATAAATCTAAATAGACATTTACTAATTCATTCAGGTGAAAAGAATTTCAAGTGCAACATTTGTGATAAATCATTTACTCATAAGTTCTCTCTAAATAAACATTTATTGATTCATTGAGTTGAAAATGATTTTTAAGGCAGCATTTGTGCTAAATCATTTAATCAGAAGAGCAATCTAAATAGATATTTACTAAATCATTCAAATGCAAAATTTGTCAAAAATCATTTACTCAGAAGTCTTTTCTTATTTTTATATATTAGTAAAGATATTTTCAATAAATTGTTACAAATAATCTTCATTTTTTTTCATTCGTTCCAATATTTCCACAACAAACATCTAAAATTTAAGCTGCTTTTATATTATTACAAAAATATTAACAATTAAGTTCTTGTTTAAATTACTAATGATAACATAACCTCAAAAATATGTGACATTTGTTCGTCGTTAAATATCATATTGGTCAATTATGTAAAATTTTTGTTAATAAAAATACAGTTTGTTGTAAAATAATATAGAATGTCAAATATTCTGAAAAAATTACATATTTTTTATTTTCCAAAAGTTTACAGAGTATTCGCAGTGACGCGAATCCTGCTCTACTATTGTAGGCCCGACAAGGTCATTGAAAATCAAAAATTATTTTACATTGGAGAGTACAGGAGTGTCCCGCGTGTGATTCGACACTTCAAGGATAGTTTGTGTTTGTTTAAATAAAAATTAGTTATTTTTCGTTACTACAGTCCAGTCCAAAGTCCAAGAATAAAGGTATTGGTACAGTTGTATAAAAATGGGATCTCGGCAAGTAGAAATAATTTCTCAAGACCAAATAAAAATTGAACCTAAATGGAAGGATGAAATTTTCCAACAAGAACAAATTCATTTAATAAGTGATAACAGTTTCAAAATTGAAGAAGAAGAAATACATATTAAGGATGAAAGTAAGCATCGTTTAGAAGATGGTGACAAGTACAGCAAGACTTCAACTTTTGAAGAGTCACCCTCTTCAAAACATTTTACTAATGGTACAGGTGAACAGAAATATGAATGCAACGTTTGTGCAAAAACATTTATTCAGAAGGTAAATCTAAATAGACATTTAGTAATTCATTCAGGAAAAAAGAATTTCAAATGCAAAATGTGTGGTAAATCATTTAGTCGGAAGGACAATCTGAAAACACATTTACTAAGTCATACAGGCGAAAAGAATTTCAAGTGCAACTTCTGTGAAAAATCATTTACTCATAAGTTCAATCTAAAAAAACATTTAATAATTCATTCAGGTGAACAGAATTTATTGATTCATTCACCTGAAAAGAATTTCAAGTGCAACATTTGTGAAAAATCATTTACTAGGAAAGACAATTTAAAGAAACATTTACAAATTCATACAGATGAAAAGAATTTCAATTGCAGCGTTTGTGCTAAATCATTTACTCAGAAGATAAATCTAAATAGACATTTACTAATTCATTCAGGTGAAAAGAATTTCAAGTGCAACATTTGTGATAAATCATTTACTCATAAGTTCTCTCTAAATAATCATTTATTGATTCATTCAGGTGAAAAGAATTTCAAGTGCAACATTTGTGATAATTCATTTACTAGGAAAGACCATTTAAAGGAACATTTACTAATTCATACAGGTGAAAATAATTTCAAATGCAACATTTGTGCTAAATCGTTTACTCGGAATGCAAATCTAAATAGACATTTAGTGATTCATTCAGATGAAAATAATTTTAAGTGCAACATTTGTGATAAATCATTTAATCGGAAGGACTATCTAAATAAACATTTATTGATTCATTGAGTTGAAAATGATTTTAAAGGTAGCATTTGTGCTAAATCATTGAATCAGAAGTCTTGTCTTATTAAACATTTACTAATACTTAGAGGTGAAAAGTTATTCCTGTATGGAAGAATAATGTATTATGCAACCAGTTTTTTTTAGTATTAAATATATATTTAATTATAAATATGTAGGTACTTATCCCTATCTATCATAAGTATTGTACTCGCTATAGGCTGGACCAAAATGTTCCTGTGTCTGTAAATGAAAAACAAATAGGGCAAAGGAATCGTATACATAGCATTACAAAAATATTTATTTTTTTACCAGAAATGTACAATATATTCATTTTAATTAGATTCCTTTGCACTATTAAAAATGTAAATAATTGTACTAGACCGAAATGAGCTTTAAAACAATGTTATTTCAACATTCTAAAATTAAACTCCTCTGAATAAATTATTTGTATCATTTAAATCCACTAACTGAATAATACAGTGCGTGCCTGCCTTTGTTTATTCAATGTGCCAAGTGCCAAGCCACATTAAAAACAGTGGCACAGTAAATATTTTTAAGAAAACATTAAAAAAAAATTATTGTCACGTTCCTTCTATGATACAGTGGCGGATCTAGGGACTTTTTCAGGGGGAGGGGCATCATTTAATGGAAATTTGTAACCAAAGTGATTAAGTGATACAATCCATAGGAATGAAATAATATACAGGGTGATTCATAACTATTGGGACATAGGCCAAAGGAAGGTTATAGAAACCAAAATATGGCGATAGGACCAAATATACCTTAATAAAATATTGCTATGGAATAAGATACAGGGCGTTAAAGTTGAAATTTTTTCTGATAATGTCAATTGTTATCAATGAATGATTGCTGATGATGAAATTAACTGGTAGCTTTTTTTGACGAAACTTTTTAGTGATTTTGATTAGAAAATATGACGTAAACATCATTTCTACATAATATTGGTACTCTTGTTTAAACAGGATAATTTCACCTGTTTTCGATAAAAACGCAATTGAACAGGTAATTTTATATGGACAGACTAATGTTTTCTTTGACGTCCTTTATTACAAGAATTAGAAAAGCCATAGAAGTCGGAGGAGGCCACATAGAATATTTAATTTAAGTTTGCTCTTTTTATGTTAAATTATTTTTAATTCTGCTTTATATTCCATTGAAATAGAAGCCTTATGTAACAAGTTTTTTTATTTTGTTATTTGAAATCCCCTTCTCAGTATTGTTCAATTGCGTTTTTCTCGAAAACGGGTGAAATTATCGTGTTTAAACAAGAGTAGCAATATTATGTAGAAATGATGTTTATGTCATATTTTCTAATCAAAATCATTAAAAAGTTTCGTCAAAAAAAGCTACCAGTTAATTTCATCATCAGGAATCATTCACGAGGCGCCCCCTGTAACAAAATGTAAAATAATACATAAAATAATATTCCTTGTACAAAGTTATGCCTCTGCACCGATTTTGATAAGAATTGATAAATATACAGTGAAATTATCATAAAACCAGAAAGAAGTTCCACATTAACGCCCTGTATCTTATTCCACAGCAATATTTGATTAAGGTATATTTGGTTTTATCGCCATATTTTGGTCCCAATAACCTGCCCTTAGCCTATGTCCCAATAGTTATGAATCACCCTGTATATGTATATATGCAGGGTCCTGCAACAGTGGCGCGGTGTTCCATATCTCTATTTAGGAAACAGATAGGAATACAATTTTCTATAATGGGGGGGGGGCATGCCTCAGATCCGCCAGTGCTGTGAATATAGATGACTATATAGTTGGTCAATTTTAATTTGTTTTTACCATTTTTTATTGTACATTATGTATAATATTGTTTGTTGATATTTGTTTATATTTTAGATTTTATTTTGGAAAACATATTCTTGACGTTTTCCATACAAATGTAATAATTTGTAATAAGGAAATAAATGATTTCTATTCTATCTATATGTCGCGAATTACATGGGAATTGTGCTGTCCAACCCTAATCACCTTAATATACACACAGAGGTACCTACTTTGCTACTGATTTTTTGTTTTAACTTTATTTAAGGCTTTACAGTTACTTAGTACTTTTTTTTTAATTTTATTTATTTTTAAACTTTTTTAATTATATTTTATTAAATATGAGTGTTCCAGAAAGTCTCGAACACATTAATTTTAATCTGGTTTTTTCCTTAATCCATCAAAATAGCCCAATAAACACATTAATATGCAAATAAGCAATGGAAAATTTCGAATTTGTTTTCACATAACATTACAATCGAAAATTTTAATGTCAACTAACACGGTTTCAAAATATCTTCAAAGCTCACGCAGAATTAATGAGTGTTCGTAATCAATATGATGATTTGAAAGATGTTGCTATAGTAAAATTTAGCCATAAACGAGTAAAACAAACTAAGCGGTATTTTGAATCAAAGATTATTATGACATCTGTAGCATTGTATTATTATACTATTATTTATTATAATAAATGTTGGTCATAGAGCCTTAGAGCCCCCTCTGTCGAACTTTTGTATATATATTTATTAGAGCGACGCCATAACGTCACACGGCAAAAATCTGCGGCGTTGCCAGGTATAATTTTTTTCGTTCACTTAAAGATAAAATTGTTATTAGCTTGAATATAAGTGCATCTGATGTGCTATCAGTTGCTAGTTTATATTTTCAATAGTAAGAAAAGTGTTTTAAGATTCAAATAAAAATTAATAGTAATGTAGTTTTAGAATTTTTATTGTAATATGCGACTATGCTACAGTACAATACAACATTGACATGTTGGAGGTCTGCAACGTCGTGAAGTGTTGCCAACCTTTAACAGTTAATTTCCCCTACACGTTAAGTTTAAATCGTATTTAATCTTAGTGTTTTCGTGTTTATTCCGTTAACAACAGAAATAACTAGAAATTGCTAAAATAAATAAGGCCATGGCGTCAAAAATCCACTCTTCGTTGCACGTTCTGCTCGCTTTGGAGAGGACGGAATTCACGTGCTAAAAATTAAATTTTTATTTGTTCAGTCTTCGCGCTCTATTCAAATTATCGGTTTTTCTTGGTTCAGACTTTGCGCTCTGTTCAAATTACCGGAAACTGTGGGCTATCTATTCCGAATAATACCGGACTGACCCGAGCCTTGAGCTCACGGTAACTGTGCATTGTTTGTTTGCAAATGACCAGGACTGCGCGTATAAGGTATCTAAATTTTTAATAAAATTATTCAATTAAACCAGACAGGAAGATTAAACTCTTTATTCAGTGAATTATAGTAATTTATGATAGATTTTAATAAAATAAGCAGGAATGTACATTCACTAAATATAGTGAAACACTGACAGCAATATTCAACAAACGTCAAAGGCACCTCTAATATCCTAAGGGAGTTATGACCCTGTTTATTGATAGCGTAACTATGATGTTATGAGCTTAGGAATAAAGGTTTTTTTTTAACATTTTAGCGCAGTTCTGTTCAGATAATTGTCTTTCCTGAGTATGGTCTAACAGGTGCGTTTGTTGAGCCAGAGAGATATGCGATAGAAATTCCTAATCCTGGAGACAATACAACTTTTGCAGACTATGTAAGTATACTAAAATATCTAATATTTTTGACATCCTAATTTTGGATGTAGGTTACTTATAAAAATGTATATATTTATTGGTTTGTAGTTCAAATCATTTAAAGAAAAAATTGAACCAACTTTAGTATTAAGTTTTATACTTGAATATAGATTCACAAGCTTTTTACCAAGAATATTTGTTTTGTGAAATGTAAGAAGATAAACTTTTTCTTCATTTGTATAAAACTTTTTGAGACACACTGTATAAATATACACACTTAAATTATTTTGAGAGACATTAAAAAAAAGATCTATTTTTATCAAAATAAATGCGCAATAATATTTTCTCTGGTCCCTTTTAAAAAATTGTATTTATTTTAACTACTGCAATATTTGGTTGACTTACAAATTATTTGTTTATCTACCGTATTTATTCCTCTAATTTGATCTTGTCGTTTTTAAACTGAAAATTGTGTAAGCTTGATATACTGCAAATAAATAATAAAACAAATAACGAGAATAGATAAAATTTATTGCTTCTCAAATATTTACATATTTATATTTTATAATTGAAAATACTATTCTCACATATGTTTTTGCCCATTTATCAACATATATGTATCCCAAAAAGAAGCTTCCAAAACTTATAATCTAGATCTGGCGAAAAAAACGGCTCGAAAACAGACTGATGAGGAGGGGGAAATCCTCTATCTAAAGAACTTGAAAACGGGTTTTTCCGACAAATCTCAGCTGGGTTTGAACCCACAAAAAAATGTTCTTACCAAAATTGAAGAGCTTGATAAAACGCATAACCTACTTCCAACCAGAACCCGATAACTCAAGTAGTTCGCGAAATATCGCGATTTAAAACAAATATTATTGAAACGCTTGTAACTTCCGTACGAATTGAGCTGACGCAACCAGCCAGGGCTCAAATTGATCACTTTTTCATCCGCTAAAAGATAGCACTACCGAAAAATTTCCATTTTCCCAAATGCGCGCTTGGCGCGCAAAATAAAAAATGGATAAATAATAATTTTGCTCGCAATTTTAGGCATGAAGAAGTGGGTTGGGGAAAAATTTTTTTTTCATCTCTCGACGGCATTTTTTTTATCTTTCAGTTGAGCCCCGCGGTAACTCGATGCGATAATTAGGAAGGGCGCTACGGCAAAGTCTTTGCTATATAGCGGGAGAATGGAGAAGAGTTGGGGGTTCTAACCGAGCTCAAAAGAAAGAAGAGAAAATTTTCTAACCATTTATTCATTTTATTATTTTGCCATGTCAGTATCTTGCCCTCCCGCGCGAGTTACAAATAATATTTATTTTCCCCATATCCCCCCCCTACTTGGCCCACCACCCCCACTCTACGGCACTTAAAAATACTCGTTATTACCCTTTTATTCACAAAAAATTGACGCCCCATCTCCACTGTCTCTCGAGAAATAATTAATTAATTTTTTTCATTTTTGCAATTTCAAATCGCGATAATTCGCGAACTAATTGAGTTATCGGGTTCAGGTTGGAACGAGATTACGTGTTTGGTCAAGCTTTTCAATTTTGGTAAGAATATTTTTTGTGGGATCAAACCCGGCTGGGATTTGTCGGAAAACCCGTTTTCATGTTCTTTAGATAGAGGATTTCCTCCTCCTCCACCGCCGCCTGGGTCGAACGTTTTATGCAGGAATGGTGGGGGAACTGATTTCATCGATTGGGAAAAAGAATTACTCGATTTCATCAGTCTGATTTCGACTCCACTAATAATAATTTCTATTTAGTTTTGTAATTTTTATATTTTGATAATTTTGTGTATATTTGATTCTATTAAAAAAACTATTATTAAGCCAGTTTTAAAATAATATTTACAATTAATCAATAATTCAATGCTTTATCCAAGTAATCTTTTATTTTACAGTGGCTGCAAAAAATATCAAATGCGGCAGTGGCTCATTCAATGTATGTAGTAATTAATTTACTCGAAAAATCAAGAGACAATGACAACAACACGATTTTTTATAACACTAATATCGTATTTGACAAATATGGTAAACTTGTCGCAAAGTAAGTATGAGATGGGTGGATTTTAATAATAATAATAATAATAAATGATTTTATTGGTAATCTACTATACAAAATTAATATTGTATAACATAATTCTATTTAATACCTTTTATAATATAAAGTAGTTACCAAAAGGCAGAGTTCAAGCTGTTAGTCTTTGGAAGACTTAGCTTGCTCTTCCACTTAACCATTTTGATATCATTGTACATTCGTCTATTCCTCTCCATCTTCTATTCCCAGTCAACACATTCCTCTGTAATTATCACTGCCCGGCATTTTCTGTTTCTCCCATTATCGTTCTTTAACATTTCTATTTTCACCGATACTTTTATTTCTCTGCTATTACTTACATTTCTCTTTTTTCTGGATGTTGCGTGACAAAATTGTCCATCCCTTATGTGTCTTCTTCTTAAAATATGTTTTCACAATAATTTTAGCACTTTTTTTTATTTCTATATTACCTATCCAATTTCCTCTTGTCCTTTGATCAAAATTGTCCATACCCGATATACTTATTTTTTCCTTTCCACTTTATTATTTCTAAAATTTTCTATTATCCTTGTTTTTTGTTATTTTCCATATACTTTTTAAGTTTTAATTCTGTCTTCTAGGACTGTTTTGCAGTTCTCATCAAACCGTGCATTTCTGTTTCTTTCTTTTTTTTTCGTTTCTAATACTTTTGCATCAAATAAAATGCCTCCTTTCCTTTTTTTTATGCTGTTAAAATCAATTTTTTTAGCCAGATTTTGCTCTATAAGGTACAGCTACTGTTTAGAGTCAGTCTCCTCATGTTTTATAAGTCCATATTATATCTGATACATTTTGCGTACTTTGTTTTCTTTAGGCTCATCCTTAATTTGTAATACAGCTAAAAATGGTCTAAATCTGTCTTCCTAAAAGTTTTTATATCCATGATTATATTTTTAAGCTGCCTTTTGACTATAAAGTGATCTGTCGGGTTACTATACTTCATCCAAAACCAAGCGGCCAACGTTTGTTTATTTATCAGCGCGTGATCAAATTGGAAATATTCTTCCTATTGGTCAAAGTGGGAGGCAGGCCGTGTTTGTATTATAGAGTAGGGTTTGCCGTCTGCAGAACCGCATTAAGTAGATTGGCGCCAATAACTGACTTACAATTGCACTTAACAGAGAATTAGAGGAGTATACAAGATTATTAATATCTTAAATACTCTATATTTATTTCGTTAGTTTATAATTGTGTTAGCAGATTTGGGAATACCGATTTAATTTATTTTTGAGTATCTCGTGCGAATATAATTATGCCCTAAAGTTATATTTCTATAGTAGTTTCGTTTGTAAATTAAATATTAAAAATTACAGCTTATTTAAAACACAAAAAAGAACGTTTTCACCAAGATTTATATTATAATTATTTTTGCGGGAGATTAAAAAACTGTTTTTAATGTTTATCTCGATAATTTTGAGGTTATGTTGAAAAATGATGATTAAACTTTTTATAGGATGCATATTTCAGCCACAAATCGTAAAAAACCAATATCCAACCCTCAAAAACGTAAAATTCGCTACCCCCACCTCCCTTGCGGAACTTTTACTCAGTCGTCTTGATTTTTCTTAATTTACTTGTATTTACCCTAAATTTCACGTCGTTTTTTCCAGCCAGAAATAGAATATTATTATTAACAACAATAACGACATAATGAAATAGTTAACGGGTAAAAATATATAATATTGAATTGAAAACTCTGTAGAAAAAATTAATCATTACTGAGACTTGTGACCATAGATATTTTTTATCAACACTTTCAAAATAAAATTTATGAGTACGTCTCTGCGGGTCGGCGTGATCACTGCGTGTCTGCAATGTTTACGTTGGCTTCTGCGGTTTGGATGAAGTATAGGTGGCGATCTCCAAGTGTCTTTATGTATATCTTTAAGTACCCATAATGTGCATGTATTTTCAGTGGTGAGTTCAATAAAATGTTCATTATTTTCAACTAAATCTTCCCATTGTCGTTTTACAAATTGTTCTTGTATATATATTTTTTAGATACCGTAAAATAAATCTGTATGAAGAACCGGCAATAACACCTGGAAGTCCTTTACAAAATCAAAGTACCTTCACTACTGATTTTGGTGTAACTTTCGGAACGTTCATATGTTTCGATATAACGTTTAACAATCCCGCTGAAATTATTTTGTCTGATCCTTCCGTCACTGATATAGTGTATCCAACTGCTTGGTATTCAATTCTGCGTTCTTTCACTGTAAGTAAAAAATAATTGCTAGTCAACATCTAAGTGGCAAAATAAAATTGAAAAAAATAGACAAA